>OW052075.1:9605000-10855000 GCA_932526445.1 Phragmatobia fuliginosa | reverse complement strand
ACAAAACAACAAACAAAGAGGTACACATAAGAGCAGTTCAATATGATAGATTTCCACATTACAAAGAAAAAGAAGTCACCAACATGCAACAAACAATTTAACACTGTGATTCCACTTTTCCCTATTCTATTGTGGCAGCAGATTAAAGATTATCTCTTTTATTTTGGATTGTGAGTCATAATTGAGGTCTATACAGTCACTATAAGTATTTATAACTTTGCACATTCTCACATAAGGAGAATTTGCGCCCAACACCGTTCTTCTTAGTGGCGGGTAGAGAGGAGTGATAGAACCACGAGGTATTCTCGATGGGACGCGAAAATTAAATAAAGCTAGTAGAATTGAAGAGTCTATTTTATTTCTTAGAATTTTTATCGCAAACATTGCATCGTTAAGACATCTACGCTTATTAAGTGAACTCATTTCAAAGTGTTTTAACCTACCGTGGTATGACTTAATCTTCTTAGCGATCCCCTGCGAAAACGCTAAGTGCCATAAGAATCGCTTCTGCACACGCTCCAGCCGCAATGTGTGAACTGCATAATGAGGTCTCCAGACCACACTACAATACTCTAGAATACTCCTGACATAGCTGTTGTATAAAATTATTTTTGTTTTAATGCTTCGAAATATCCTGCCATTTCTCAAAATAAAGCCCAACATTTGTGAGGCCCTTCTAACAATATTATTAAAGTGCGGAACAAACGTTAACTTTGAATCAAAAATCACCCCCAAATCACGAATAACATCGACTGTGTCCAATTTATGTCCATTAATATAGTACGTTGACGGTAAAATATTATGTTTCCTCGTGTATTTGATGTGGTGACATTTATTGGAATTCAAGTGCATTCCATTTGATTTACACCATTCGACAAGTCTATTAAGATCACATTGGAGATCTTTGACCTCCTCTTCTACTTCCACAACCTTAAGAAACTTTAGATCATCAGCAAACATGTAAATTTCTGAGTTGTGGAAGCAACGATAAACGTCATTGATGAAATAATTAAATAAGATGGGTCCCAGGTGAGATCCTTGTGGAACTCCAGAAGAAATCAAACGAGGAGTCGATTGGTACCCGTTCGCAACCACGTAAAAAAACCTATTTTTTAAGTACGAATTTACCCACTCTAAAAGAGATCCACAGACTCCATATGCACTTAGTTTGCTAATTAGTAATCTGTGTGGGACTTTGTCAAATGCTTTACTGAAATCCGTAAATATTACATCTACCTGTCCCCCAGAATCAACTACTTTTGACAACAACTCAGTATATGGAACCAAGTTTGTGGATGTTGACCGAGATTGAACGAAACCATGCTGATGGTTTGTAAGGTGCGGCTTAAACTGATCCTGCATAATTGGACAAACTATCGATTCAAGGATTTTT
Source organism: Phragmatobia fuliginosa (assembly GCA_932526445.1). Lineage (NCBI taxonomy): Eukaryota > Metazoa > Arthropoda > Insecta > Lepidoptera > Erebidae > Phragmatobia > Phragmatobia fuliginosa. The sequence continues at coordinate 10,853,607 of OW052075.1, read as the reverse complement.
GCGAACACAGACAAAATTGAGATAGGTCTATAGTTGGTGATCAAATCGTCATGTTGTGATTTAAAAACAGGTACAACTTTTGCCAGTTTCCATTTGCTTGGAAATGAACCCGATGACAGAGATTTGTTGTAAATGATAAACAGAGGGCTCACCAGTTCTTCCGCACAATTGACAATGAAAATTGGTGGAATTCCATCCGGTCCTGCACCTTTTCTACAGTCTAAGCTTTTAAGTTTCTTGATCAAAAAATTGGATTCTATATTAATATTTGATAACCCCATACTGTTGTGACGCAGAGATTGCAGAGTGTCGGAATCTGATACTATTGTTGGATCAATGTCATCAACGTTGTATACGGAGGAGAAATAACTTGAGAACAACTCACATATCTCAGTTCCATCACTGGCTGTTGTAGTTTCATATGTCATGGTAGCTGGGTAAATACTTGAACCACCACGTTTTGATTTAACATGTGCCCAAAATAATTTAGGGTTACCCAAGATTTCATTTTCTATCTTTCTAATGTGTTCATTATAACATACAGTTGACAGTTTATTACAACTCTTCCTTAAGTATGACAACTCAATCTTATCCAATGGATTTTTATATTTTAAATAACGTCTTCGTATGTTGTTCTTAGATTTTATCATACTTATTAGGTCACGACTAAACCACGGGGGAAATTTATTGTTTTTTGGTTTGGTATTAGGCACATATTTTTTTATAGTTGTTGCAAGAATATTATAAAATTTATCTACCATGTCGTCCACACTATCACATAACAGCAAAATCTGTTTCCAGTCTTGTTGTCCTAAATATTCACGAATTAACTGATAATTAGCTTTATAAAAATTTGGTCTCGATATATTTTTTTTGTAAGGAAGTTTGGCTTCTGCCTCCAATGAAATTGTTATATCTAGAGGTGGATGATATGGATCTACACGTGTTATTTCACTTTCACTCCTTGCCACGGTACACGATGAGCAAGTTGACAAGACGAGATCCAGAATACGATCTGATGAATTTTTAACAGTGTTGAATTGAATGAGATTGTTAACATGTACAAAATCAAGAAAGATCTCGCTAGTGACTGATAAACCCACGTTTTGGTCAGAGTTGGCAAGCATTGACCATTGTATTTGACTCAAATTAAAATCACCTATTATAAATATATCAGTATCTTTTATTTGCTCAAATATGGAATTGCAGTGCTTTACAAATGTTTCCAAGAAAGGACGGCTAACTGGCGGAGGCAAGTAAACAGTACAGAGAGCCAGTCGACGCTCGGGCACAGTCCCAGGGAAATCTATAACTATCCAAAGGTCCTCGCAATTACTCTCAAAAATCTTGACTCGTTTGGTTTGAAATAGTTTTTTCACTGCTATTAAAACGCCACCGCCCTCTTTACCCGAGCATCGACTTAAACTTTCTCTATCCCTTCTGTAGACTATATATCGATCGTCGAATAGCTCCCCATCACTCACAGATTTGTTCAACCACGTCTCCGTAAGTACAATAATATCAAAATCATTACACGAGATTTTACAGTATACCTCATTTGTTTTCGTTCTTAAGCCGCGACAGTTTTGGTAATAGATATCTATACCTTTGAATTTTATAATTTATTTTTACGATTACATGCCAATTGATACAACAATGTTGAGGAATAAGAAAAAAATAAGAAAATAATAATAATAGGGTTTTACTTCAGCTTGCCCAAGGAGTCCAAATTTCGCACAAGTATATGCTCGGAGTCTTCATTTTTCTTTACAAAAACTCTGCCATTCCTCACCCATACAAACTTGTACCCAAGCTCCCGAGCCTTGATACGGGCAGCTGCATGCAAAGATTTGTTGGAAGGAGACAAGTGTTCCATAACATAAATCGGATTTTTTTTGTTGTCTAGTTGAAGATGTGAGCTATTCAATTTATTGTCTTTGTTCCTTCTATTGAACTCAATCACAGATGCCAGAAAGTGATCACGGATTCTTGGAGATGCTAACTGCACCACTATGGATCGCGGGCGAGAATTATTTGAGTTTGATTTGGCTACGCGGGTACTGTGAAAGATATCGGCATCATTTATTTTATAACCCACCACATCTCCGAGCCGCTTAATAACGCTATAAAGATTTTCCTGTTTAGTTTCTGGTAGGCACTGCAATTCAAGATTGTTAGACCGTGTCTTCTGTTCAAGGTAATTCAACCTTTGGTCCATGTCAGTTACAGTACCTTTTAGCTTATTGTTCTCGTCCACCAGATCCCTCATAGCAGTTCTCATATTTGAATGCTGACCCCGGAAATCCTCAAACTCCTGGCAGTGGAACGACCAAGACGCCTTTAATTCTGCTACTTCATTTATTATAGGTGCCAGTTCCTTCTTGACAATGCCAACAATACTGGAGTTAAGTTGCTGCATCATTGCCGCAAATTCCGTCTTAATCACATCCTGCACAATATTACGCACATCTTCGCCCGTCATAGAAACCAAGTCTGGAGGTGAGTTTAAGGCAGGTCTCTTACTGCCTCTAGTGGTAGCAACATTACGTATTGGAGTGCTGTCATTATGTTTCCGGCCATGACTCAAGCAACCCGGACATTTCCATTGCAAAATCGCATCAGAGTCGCTAGCTATTTCTGGGATCGAGAGGCATACGAAATGATATGATTTAGTACATCGAATACAGTTAATATATGGATTCTCTCCCAGTTCCTCCCCATCCACATCTTTGTTAGGGCAACATCCCCAAGACTTTTCAATCAAAGACATTATGAAAAAATAAATAACTAATTTTTAGGAAATGTTACTTATTCCAACCAGCGGCGACGGCAGCTTTATATTTATATACAAACAATAACACTCGTTCCAACGATGCACTCAACAAGGCCGTGAGAAAAAGGTCGTAAGCGCCGTGTAAACGGTGTCGCTTACGCGTTTCCGTAAGATTCTTATAACAACCACTCAATATAGGCGGTTTATTTGGCGATTATTGCGATTTTTAGGCTTTACTCCTCTTCAAAACACCACTTATCACTACACCAGTCGTACGATACGCTAGTAGATCACTATTATTAGTAATTATTCGAAAAACTGCACCGAGCACTCGCTAAAAACACAAAATAACAATGTTAACTTTCGGAACTAATAAACAAGTTGTTTACTGCACGGTAGTTCAACACAGAATTAATAAAACTTAAACGATTTATAATTATTTTATTACTTTACATTGTTGTAAGTAAAACTTATCAGCGACAACCTCATTACTAGCTTGTAAACTATTAAATTTACTAAACAATAGTATGTAATTATAGACTGTTTTACCTATCTACATCACTAGATTGAGCGTTTTAAACATAAATCTAGCCTTTTTTGTGAGGTTGCATTGCCCGCCATATTCAAGATGGACCAATCAAATGGCTTCGCTCACAAGTCAAAGTAATATGTATCAAACTATACTGAATATGTCTATCAAACTATCCATACTATTATTATAAACGCGAATGTTTGTGTGTATGTATGTTTGTTGCTCTTTCAAGCAAGAACTACTTGAACGGATTTGGATGAAACTGTTATAGAAAAAGCTTATATATCTGATTAACACACAAGCTATTTTTTACCGCAATAATCGAGATACACGCGGGCGGAGCCGCGGGCGAAAGCTAGTACTGAATAAATGAATGATAACAATTTTTCTGTTTCTCTTCAGTGTCTATTTTTAAATTTAATAAAAATATAAGTTTTTATTTTCTATATAATCATATCAGTTGCTTTGTGCTAATTATTGCATCACAAACAGTACACTGGTGATTATAAAATCAATTAGCATTACTTTTAATAAAAAACACCTTTGTATGTGCGTGTCATGTACGCGATATCTTGCAAAACAAGTATAAATTTAAATACAAATGAAATGCTTCCAGTTTATATTAATTAGTTAACTATTTGACATTGTACCTTAGTACCCCACATGATAATAAAAACCGACCTAATGCAAGTGGAAATCGCGCACGAAAGATTCCGTACCATTATCTACGAGTATAAAAACAACAAAAATCACACCTCCAGAGAAAAGGGGTCTCCCATACGTGTTGGATAAATATTTATTGAATTATGTGCTTTAGTATTTAATTTTATAGCAGCAACTGAAATATACCATGTGCGAAAATTTAAACTGTCTATCACGGTTCATGAGATACAGCTTGATGACAGACAAATAGTGGAAAAAAAAAACATAGGCCTTGAGAAAGGACATGGGCTACTTTTTACCGCGATAACCGACAACCCCGCGGACGAAGCCACGGGTGAAAGCCAGTTTAAAATATTTTCAGATCATATAAACATCTGGTCTGACCCTTGAATCTAATCCAATACCTACGCTACCGCGGCATCAATAATATTTATAGTTCCTAAACAAAACCTAACTACAGTTGTCTTGAAGTGAAAAAGATAATCATATTCCTCATGCGTCTTCCTAAGTATTTAAGTAGATAGAAAATGTAATCACACTATTATGCTGGTGTTTGAGACATGTTTATAAGTTTTTTTTTTTTATTATTTTTTTTTTTATTAAAAAGACAACTCCCGCATTAGGAATATAAATTCCTGTGTCGCGGGGGACTTTACAAACATACATGAAACGGACACAAAGAACACCCAGACTCAGAACAACAAATTGTGAATCACATAAAGTGTTGTCCTACGTGGGATTTGAACCCACGACACTTGGCGAAGTAGGAAGCGGCGTGGCGACCACTTAAGCCACTAGGCCAACCGTGCAGTCAAAATTCTATAGTCGTACAATTCCGCATTCGAAAAATTTCCGTAGTAATGTTTGTTTCTGGATAATTTGCACATTCGTACATTTCCGCCTTAATACTAAGTGTTTTAATCTAAGAATTAGTAATAAGTAAGTGTAAAAAATAACTACATGTATTAACTACCATCCTTTGTTTTCTTTTATGTGAAAATACCAAAGTGACTCCACTCGACCTGATGACTAGATTATATTTTGTTACTAGCTGACCCACGCGGCCCTGTCTGCGCCTTCTATTATTCGTGGCGTGATGTTATACCGCGGAAATAAATTTGTTTTCGTTTAAAAGGTTTATAGTGCGCTATCCTTAAAAGATAGACATACTGTCTTGAACTTTTTTTAGGCCTTTTCAAGAGGAACGTTTCTTTAATACGTTATTTTCACGAATCTTTAACCATTTACACAGCGCACGTATTGGAAGCTCTCAAAATAAATATATTTCCCCGTTTTTATACCATAACCAGACCTGTAGTGCCTGAGATTAGCGCGTTGAAACATACAAACAAACTCTTGAAGCTTTAGCTTTAAAAAATGTATGAATTGTTTAAAAATGTCACACAAAATTGTGTTGAATTGTTACAATAAAAACGTTTTACCAAAATTATATTGTGATAATAATAAAATAAATAAAAATTTGAAATAGTACTGGAAATAAATAATAATAAACAGCTCTACAGGTAGCTATTTATAATGTTAAATACCTATTTCCTGTTTTCTTCAGAAAAATATGTTCAACATATTTTAAAGGATGTTAATAATCGTGTATTCAAATTTAGTTATTATAATTATCATTGTACACATTCATATTTTATTTCGATTTCGAACTCAAAACTTACATTATCAGTAGTTACCCACTAATAATGTAATGTACCACACAATAATTATTTATTTGTAATATAAATTAGTTATATGTTACAACAATCATCATCATCAGCCTCGCAGTCCACTACTAGACATAGGCATCTCCCATTGCACACCACTTTGATCGATTTTGGGCTTAAAACAATACTGAAGGGTTAGTTGATTTAAAATTAAAAAAACTCGTATTGGATTACTAAGATATAATCAGAATTATATACAGCAATTACAGGAAAATGTCTTCATCACGAACGGAGCCAGAAATGGGCATGGACAAAGAATTATTTGTCTATGTCAAACTCGATTACATAAAAGTAATTCGTCCTAAATTGTATTGCGTTTCCTAATCATCAACCAATACAAATCTAGGAATACGTTCTGTACAATACATACTTGGTGAATATCAGTAAACCATTTCGCATTTAAGTTAATAGAGGCATAAAGAATTACAGAACACCGGTCTAATTGTACAAATATTAGTGATCCGACCCGGCTTCGAATAATTAAAGTCTTTCTTATTTTTGAATTGGATTTCCTCTACGCATCTATTGCTGATAACTGTATTATAATCCGTTTGGTGGTGTTAAAGATCCAAGCGAAATTACAACGGAAGCGATTTTATGTACTATGTAAAGACATTTAAACAGTTCGGAGCTCCTGAATTACAAAATTACTTATTATTTTAAGCCCAAAATCGATTAAAGTGGAGTACAATTGGAGAGGCTTATGTCCAGCAGTGGACTGCGATAGGCTGAGGATGATGATGAAGTACAAAATGAGCGTACTTTGCGATATAATGATATACTTATGAGTCATTATCGAGACCATTATTTTCAAATGAACAAAATGACGCTCCTATACGTATGTATATGTGCTAAGTAAATATATAAAGTCGCAGAGGTCGTATTACTTATGTGTAACGAACTTTAAAATATATGCCACGTTCTCTACGTGTATTGTCTTTAAATATACATTTCTAATTGTTGGAGAACACACAAAATAACAATTCATATAAATGCAGAAATATGAAAAAAAAAAAATTCTACTGTGCAATCTTTATAAAAGATGTTTGTAAGTAAGTAGTTGTGTTATATCCGATACGATCATTCCTATTGTTTTCTATCCTCATTTTATCTAGTAAGTTAAGCCTAAAATCCTTACTAATATGCCAAAAGTACTGAACTGATTTAAATTTTCACACATATAATTTAGTCATATAATTAAGAGTAGGTGTAAAGACATTAACGCGGACAATGAAATTTGACACATAATTTAGAGTAGATGGAAAGACATTAACGCGAACCTATACATACAATTAAATAATTTCATAAACTAAATTAAATGTAAACACTACTTTAGAGGGAATTTACATTAACCTCTTTCACGGGGGACTTCACAGACGTATACATACAATATAAAGAAACGAAAAGAAAAAATATTCAAATTCAGAGCCTTAAAATGTCAAGTGTTGTTTTACTACTATCAACGCACAATATATTGATACCATAAAACTTGGAAGGAAGCGGCGAGATGATAGTGATGATGATACCGATTTCAGCACGAACTGGTCGACTCGACCGGACCGTACCACAATCACACAGCCTAACCTAAAATGACAGAATTTGTACTGACGTGTTTCGTGTGTGAGTGCGAGACCGGTGACTCAAAGATACAGAAGCATCTTACTAGGCTGTCATAGTGTGGGTCACCATGCTGCATTGTCAGCACTCACAATGAGAATGGAACTCTTGGATTCTACTCATGCTTCCCATCAGGCAGGCAGGCATAAATTAAAGATTTTATGAAATTTTAACGAGATACTAGTAGGAAAGTGCTGAAGTATTATAGGTGGGTGTGTACTTTAGCGTTTGTCGATTTACGATCTCAGAAATGGGTGGTTTCTTTATTATATTTCCGACATAATGTCTTCCTTATGCTCACGAGATGCAACACAATAAAAAAGTCCCATTGACATGAATCATTAATATTACAGCGGATAGAAACAGCACAATGACATTATTAAAACTAATATCATTACTACACAATAGTTCTAAAGAACAATATATAATGTGAATAAATTAATAAATCCATTTCAAATGCATTTTTTCAATGGTACGATAATTATTTAAATGAACCTGAAACGTCTAGTCTAGATTACTTTACTTAATGACAGTGTAGTGTATTCCTGCATATAAATCGTCTTGATTCATTCAAAATAAAACACAGAATTTTTTCTCTCTATAATTCTGACCTGCTAATTATTATCGAGGAAGCCTATAGTGTATATATCACCACGCTAGACGCACGTCCGATAGGAGACGCATGTTCACGGGTCAGCTAGAACGATATAAAAGGTCGACAAAGAGGCAGGTCCACTCATAACCCCTGAGTAACTACTATCAAAGATCCCCAAAATATCAATAATGTAAAATGTGTATCATGTTATATATTAAATTTTCTTTTTTATTAATTTTACCATATAATACTATGTTTTATAGAATTGGTATTTTTTTAGCTTATTTGAAAAATACTATATATCGTCTTGCGAATGTTGGCAGCCCTACTATGAGGGGACTTGCTGTCTCCGAAGTTCTATCTTTAATATAACCATCAGCAGCCTTTAACAATCCACTGCAGAACATAGGAGTCGTCTATTGCACGTTAATTTGATCAATTTTGTGCTTCTCGCATTTAACACCTGACAGCCATCTTTCGCAAGTCGTCACTTAACCTACCCTGGGCCAAGACTGTCGCCTGTGGTGTACACACTTCGAGAGATAGAAGTACATTACATTGACTTAACTTACATTGTAGTACTAAAGTCCGATCGTTACCTTTAATCTACGAAAATACACCTGATAATGAAATTTAATATCTAATATCTGCGTAAGTTATCATTACCTCATTAACGAATTAATACCAGATAAGGTAGTTAATATCAGATAGGTATTTTTTTCCTAAAGTTACTAATATTGTATGTAATATTTATTGTATGGGCTCGTTATAACCACTATTCATATACTCGTGGGAATATGGAGTAATGAACTTTATATCTGCGAAACATTAAACGGAAAAAATAATGAAACAGTACTGATGTTAAATGAAGAGAGGCAGTTATTTAATGCTGGTGAAGACCAAAGAAACAAAATGATTAGCCACTTGATAAGACACGACAATTGCTTCAGAGTTAATTGAATTAAGTAATAATTAAATTATTGTCATCTCACATTTCTTTGGGTATTGTCTCATCACTGTTATTATCAGGATGTTTATATTTATCAGACAATATTGACACGTCATGAGAGATTTCCCACATGTTATTATTGTATTAATTGAAAGACAAGGTGTAAGATTTCACTTTCATTCAGCCGCAAGTATTCGTTTTTAATATTATGTTTGGTATCCACACATGTCTCCATTTCATGTATACAAGCCTCATTGAAATCCGTCCAAACTCGTAGCAAGTTAAACTTCTACATTTTCCAAATAGCTTAATTTACTGTTCATAAAAGTCCTCTTAACTTGGGAGCAAGGCACTTAACACATATTTACATAGTAACTCCTGCATGCGTCCGTTGCTGATCGCGGCACAGAAAGCATGTCTGTGTGGATGTTTTGTTGAACAATTTTGGAGGCCGAATGATGCAGAAGCATAGATAGGCTGCCATAGTGTGGTCATCATGCTGAGTTATCTGCATTCGCAATGAATATGGTGATCTTTACTCTTCAATTCTGGTCAGGCATTCCTTTAGGCAGAGTAGAGTCACTTTGGTATTCTCTGATAATTATTTAATAAACATCTTCATTGCATAGCTCTTTATGTTGTCAATGTATCGATTTATAAATACATACAGCTACTGGTATTATAGTCCGAAGATAAAGTAAAATATTAACCTACATAGTTTTATTGCAAAAATGGCGAATGTGCCGATAACATTGGAGTTTAGTGCAGAATGTGACCTTAAATTAGACTATTTCTATCGGTTTACCGCAAATACCGATAGTATAATGAAGTAAAGACGTAATTTTTTCACTACAGTTGCATAGTAGTTGGCACATTAGTTGATAGTTGTGGTGAGTTAATTGTTGCTACTTAATTGTCTGCATTGATGTGGTAGGAAAATGTATAACTAAACGTTACATGACAATATCAGAAATAACAGTAGAGAGAAACCCAATATTCATCGTTTTTCATTGTGATCATAGTGTAAAGTAACACCTTGACGGTGTTTTGACTCATTTGGTCTGTTCTGGAATTATTAGATTGAATATTTAAAAAAGTCTCCGTGTCTGTGAATTTTCGTTCTTAAAAATTAAATACAAATTAATGAAAATGTTCACAATTTAAAGCAAGCTTACAAATTGCGCTTTTTAGTTGAATGCAATACATATATTAATATAATGTCCTTGTAACTAGGCTGGAAAGTATTATTTTTTTGTAACTAGTCACAAAAATGTATTAGTGTTTATGTAATAAGTAATGTATTTTTAATATTTTTATGTATTATATATAATGAAAAGTATATTGAGAGTCCGCGATACTTGACCATTTCAGACCTGACAAAGGCCCTTTATCAAGACCTGCGGTTTTCTTATACCTCTTTCTCTTACATTTTTCAAAGAATCTCGTTTTAACACCTTTCTTATAACGATAGAAACTAATGAATTTTCACTTATCCTATCTATATTTTACGTTAATCCACTTTATTTCACGTAACTTTTAATCTTAATCAGTGTTAAAAATTGTGTAAATATGCTTAATTGCATTTATATTTACATATAGTTATTTAAAGTCTGACGTCTGACTGCACGTTTACCCTAGTGGCTTAAGTGGTCGCCACGCCGCTTTCTACTTCGCCAAGTGTCGTGGGCTTAAATCCCACGTGTGCCAACACTTTGTGTGATCTACAACTTGTTGAGTCAGGGTGTTCTTTGTGTCCATTTCATGTATGTTTATAAAGTCCCTAGCGACACAGGTTCCTAATGCCTACTATGTAACAAATAATGTGTAAAGTGTGTAAAACTACGCGAAAGGCAAAAAAATAAAGTTAACTTGTACTTATTACGATTGTTGATACCAGTGAGTTTTAAAAAAAATCGGTATTTACACGTCCGGAACCTCTTTCACTCAGTACCCAGTTGTAAGTGAAACTCAACATGTTATACTAATGAGGTTCGTTATAAAGTGGGAAGGGCACCGCATGATGTATCTACGTGTAACTGTACTGACTTGGGCCACCCATCTTACATACACAATTGAAAACACAAAACCTTTGTAAGTACTACCCCTTTACCTCCTTTCTTTGTCATCATCAACAGCCTTTAATAGACACTAGGCGTGTCCTTGAAATGGGGTTTTGTCCTACTATACCACGCTGACCAGACGAGTTGGTATACGCCTATATGATTTGTTTTAAGATTTCCTTTGCAGTGATTTTTTCCTGCGTAGTTTCCTCTTACGGCACCCATGGGATCGGGATGAATAAGGGCGATGTCCTTTCTTAGTAGAGGTTTATGTCCAGTTAGGAACTATTAAATGCTACTTATATCTTGAAAAGATGTACTATTGAGACGTGACTACATATATACCATCTTAATGATGTCACCATCACGGCAGGATGTTTTATTTCTTGGAAAAGAATCCCGTTAAGTCCAAAACTATTCGTCCGAAACCGAAATATTTACGAGTCTATTATAGTTTATCAGTGGTGTTAATGAAATTCAGAGCGTTTCATAGAGAAAAATGGTATCTATCTTTGTTTTGAAAAGATATAATGTTATCACCCAGATCTTTAGGTCTAAATATATTCAGACAACTGCAGCTGGAACAGAATGTGTGATCGGGTTCACCGCAGACCGTAGCAAATCTAGCTTGTATGAAGACATCGTATTATTCCATGGCGCTGGCAATTATTGTTTATGTTTGTGTCTCATGTGCCTCAATACCACAGAAGACTGTAAAATTCGTATGTTCCTTTGATGGTGATGTTATTGGTCATAAAAGCACAACTGTACCGACAATATACACTTTATTTTATGACGTCATAACGGTTTAATTTCCCAAGGGACGTCTAATAAGCCACATCTGCTGATGCCGTATAATTGTTGTAATAAAATAGAATATTAACTTAAAAAGGGCATAAATAGCATAACAAGCATTTTGGTATGTGGAGGTTCGGGTGACGTGTTCCTCCAACACAAAGAGAGGATCTTCCGACCAGGCGAGGTGATCATGCCTGGCGGGCCACTGCCCAACACTTGATGTTGGGATGTTGTATATATTTTAATCGGCGCGAGGATGTCTCTTTCGCGATTCAGGATTAGTAGTTACTCCGTATAGATCGATACGTGTTTTCTTCGTAGTTCAATGCTTACTCGGTAGATGGCGCTGTTGTATGTTATTCGCTTGCGCTGTATGTGGAAGTTGCCACATGGTAGAGAAGTAAATATTTGGTAGTTAGATAATGAAGCATATTATTTTACTTTGGGTTAGCTTTAATATACATCAACTAAAGTTAGCAGTGACTTGCATGTTCACTGTGACTGTTATCTGTAACTTCCCTTCCGTATACACATATATCTATATCCTTTGCATTTATTAAAACTTGGTCGGATTCTCTCAATTCGCCGGAGCATACTGAAGTGTCAATTTTTTCTTAAACTGTATACCTAAATTTAAAAAAAACATAGATATACCTAACTAGCTTTTGCCCGTGTGTAGGTCCGTCATGGCGGTAAATAGTACCCTATGTGTTATTCCGATATCTGAGTTGTATTATTGTGAAGTTTCATCAAAATCCATTCAGTAATTTATGCGTGAAAGAGCAACAAACATAAATACATACTCACAAACTTTCACGTTTTTATTATATTAGGATTTGGTTGTTGATCATACTTTACGAAGGATTCAATTATAAACGCTCTAACCTTGCATCATATAACTACTGAACACTTTTTCAGGAAATTCAAGACAACAAATCAATAATTTTTGTTTTAATCCAGTACCAACCTTCAAATGTAGAGTTAGTAGTTTAACAGCTAATAAAAACATAAAACTTTTTGTTTTGATACATTAAAATATATTTTAAAATGCATCAAATTATTCGTTTTCAGTAAGCTGTTGTATTATAACTGAAAACTGTTCTAGTGTTATTTATTATCTTCTTATTGTTATTATTTCTTGCATACAATTCAAGGAAACAAGAAACCTACCGATTGACCAGGCTAACTCAACCAAATGGTAATAAATTTTAATAATTTATTGAAATATGTGTATAAGTCAAAACATAATATACTAATCAATCTTATGTGATATTCAATTTGATGAAATTAAGCCGTCTGTGATATCATGGTCAAGGATATGTCCGCTGATCCGTATTAAATCACCGTGGTCGAGAGCTGAGCCTTCTCGTAATAAATTTTAATTTTACAATTAATTAAAAAATGTATATATACTTTGTTCACTGGTTTTTTTTTTTAATTTGAGGGGAGATCTTAAGAGCATCTTTTTCTATCTGAGACTGTACACTAATTCAAAACTATCCGTAGTAGGTTTTTTTTAGTTGATTGCTCTAAAAACACTCCTGTTCATTTTTAATCGTAATTTTATTATTAAAAAAAATCGAAATTAATTATTTACAAACTCAGCATACTACAAAAACTTTGGCAATTAATTTTAATTATTTTTAAGTATTTTATAACTTTGAAATTGAAGTTTAAACTAATTAAACCAAAAATAAAACTTCCTTTATATATATTTTTTTTTTTTAATATAAATAAAATTTTCTTAAAAATAAATTCGCTTCTAATTAATTACATCTTTTGATCATCATTATAACTAATTAAAACATTTTTTTTTAAATATGAGACTACTAAAGCTACTCTGCTGAGTAGAATCTCTGAGTAGTGGTTACTGTACTCATTGCGAATGCAGGCAATGCAGCTAGGGAATGATCATATTATATCATGTAATGATATGAATATAGTGTAATGATGATAGGCCATGAGCTTCACTCAACTTAAGTCTGTGGAGGTTCTGGATAACCCCCTTGTTAGGATATGCCAGGACCCTGCCACAGACTCCATTATATCGAAATATCGTCAATCATTTCCCCTTGGTTTTATTCCTTTCAATCTGGTGAAGTAAAGTCACTTGACATCTACACAAGTAAATGAAATTGAAGTGTCAGTTTGTAATAATATAAAATAACCAGTTTTTTTGGCTAAATTCATTCATATGAAAATATGTACGGTACTTACATAAAAAAAGAAACTTGTCTGTCTGTTTGTTCCGACTAATGTCTGGAACGACTGATCAGCTGATAACATAAGGAGTAACTTAGGCAAAAAAAAAATCGCGATTCATAACAATAACCGCAAGACTCCGCCAGTTTACAATATAATAGCTTTTCAATAATAATCAAATAGCTTATAAAAGACAAACAAAAACATGCCGATACTTTTTTTAATAACAGACATATTGTACTTAAGTTTGTTCAGCAGCTATTCAATACAAATAACTACTTAGTGGCATAAAATGTTTGCACTAAGCGGGCATCGAACCCTCCACTTATTGAATTCAATTAAATATCCAGGTGCTGCTGTTAAAACCAATATAAATATAACTGTTCTGTTACTAACTGACTGACGCACAGCGGATACAACTAGGCGCAGGAAGCTAAAATTTGGCATTTGTGTTCCTTGAGGAGTGTACGCGAGCATTAAGAGAGGATTTTGGAAAATTCAGGTAGAAAGCAAACAAAGTTAAAAACATAAAAAATAAGATTACGTAGCCACAACGTTGTCTTGTCAGTCTCCAACTCGTACTAGGCCAGTGTAGAACGTGTGGCCTTAACCCTCTTCTGAGAGGAGACCCTAGCGCAGCAGTGGCCGGCAGTGGGACGTTATGGGTTGTTGATGATACGCCAACATAGCAAATGATCGTATTAACCACTAGAACACCAGCACGATCGGGTCTAATAATGTTACACATAATTGATTTACAAACAGGTTCTCCAGCACTTTTTCTATCAATCAAATGAATGTAGATCATTCGTGGATTTTTATTGTATTTTATATAATACAGTTTTTATATCAGTCAGGTGATTTTGAGTCTATTTTATTGCTTTCATTCGTAGCATGACCTGACCTTAATAAATAATTAAGGTCATCAGATCAAGATCCATGAATTTCAACATAATATTATAAGGCAAAAGAGTTTGGTTTGGTTGAACGTGCTAATCTTAGGATCTACTGATTTGCTTTAAAAATCGTGTAGTGTGGAATAGCCCGCTTATCGAGGAAGACTTGAAGCCAAAAGAAGTATGTTTGAGAAATTTTGCAGACGCGTGGAAAATTTATTCATTTTGAGACACGAAGGCGAAGTTATGCAGGTTTAACTTAATCTAGTCTTGTATTATGCAGCGGCTTATAGGGTTAACTTATTAAGGGTTTATCTTGAACAAGCATTTGTCAACAGTACACTCTGAAGTTTGATATCATCACCTGACTCACGACTTGTGAGTCATTATCATCGTCATTGCGTTTTATAGACTGTTTCTCTCTCAATCAGTTTAGTGCCACAGTTATTATACGGGAAACAGATGTTCATTACAATTCGTACGTATGCTGATTTATTTGACTCTTCATTAGTTTAAATGACCTTTGATCCACCCACATTTTAGAATATATTATCTGACCCGGTGAACATCGTACCTCCCAATTTTGAAATCCCAGAACTTTATCGCAGCACCACCTACTGGGTCTAATTGCGAATCCAAACCATTCTCGAACCCACTTGAACACGCACAAAAAGATACATCAAAATCGTTTCAGCCGTTTAAAAGGAATTTAATTACAAACACACGAACAGAAGATAAATTTATATATATGTATATATAAATGTTCTGCCGGATCAACTAGTACATATAAAAATATTCGGGCGGTGACGGATTAAGAATACGGAGCAACCCTTATTCATTTCGTCATAAGAACTGACCCCGGGAGCAAAGTACGCTGAACTGAGCATTACAAAGAATAGGAAAAGTTGAAATAAACTAATCAACTCGTCTGTCCAGTTTGATATAATAGGTCAAATGTTCTTTTCTAAAGAGAGGCCTATGGCAGCAGTTAACTATTAAAACTGTTGATGTCATGTGTGATGAATCATGATATCTCACTTAGAGGAAATAACGAAGGTCTATCTCAGCGACTAATCACTGCATTTTCGTCTTTTAAAACTATTTACCTCATGACAAAATGTTTAGTAGTGTTGATATTATCGTATCGGTATGTGTAATTATGCATGCTGTACGGTTTGTAGTTACGGAACGGTGTCGTAACGCATTGTTAACACAAATCGGTATTGTTATATCCGTTTGTTTGTTCTACCGCACCTCTGAAATGTTACAACACATAATGTTTAGCTAGTTTTGTTGAATTGCCTGAAAACCAATTATTTTGCATCATGCTCCCGGTCTGCGGAGGTCGGAATAATGATGCAAACTATCTCACTCCATGTCCAAGTCACTATGGTGCATTGTCTGCACTTCCAATGAGGGTGGTGACCCCTACTTCTGGATTCTGCTCACGCTTTCCATCAGGCAGAGTATAAATTAAGAGGCTTATCTATACTAATATTATAAAGAAGTAAAGTTTGTGTGTTTGTTAAATTGTAAGGGGTAATCTCGGGATCTACTGAACCGATTTTAAAAATTCTTTCACCAATAGAAAGCCACATTATTGCTGAGTGTCATAGGTTATATAAAAAACCGAAAAATAAAAACGCTTTTACGTGGTAGTCCGTTTTTCAAAGTGAATCGGAGAAAAAACGGTCGAATAAAAGCGTTTCTTACGAACGCTGCCTTAACTATATCAGATATATTTTTGAGTTCTAGAGAAAAGATGTGGAGGTTGAAAATGCCTACAAAAAAGTCAACGACAGCATTTGTCTAAACTTTTATATTTAAGTTATGCCCAACGAAGTGGGCACGGGTCAGCTAGTATATGTATATATATGAAAAAAACGGAACGAAAACCTTACTTAGAAATACAGTAAATTTGATAAACCACTACCTATTTTAATAAGTAACTTATTTGTAGGTTCCTAACAGGTAACTTTTTAACTTGATCTTTAATGAATCTTCAAAATAATCGCATAAGTCAACAGAAGAGTACTTATCATTATCAGCCTTTAACACTCCATTGCTGGACAAAGTTTCAATCATAATTTTTTACGAATTCAACAATTTATTCGCAAAAGATATCGTTTTCATTCAACAAATTCGGCATTCTTGTTCATTCCTACAATATAACATTCTGTCCAAAGAGTTGTTACTTCGCGTAGTACTCATTTGTTGTCTTTGCAGGTTACCATATTTTTTAAATATTAAGCATTAACATATCAATAAATAATATTAAATAACACCTGTTTGAAACTCCTGACACTAACAGTTTGATTTTATTTAAACCAATTGACATAAAATTGTATACTTGTAATACCAGTTCATATCCTGTTTTTGGTAGACATAATGTATTTCTCTCTTTCTCTCACATACTGCGGTTATATTTACATTTAGTGCAGTCGCAAATTTCACCTTAAATATTTTTGATTCGTTAACTGGTACGAGGAATATGTATGTGTAAGAAAAAGTTTATATAGGTAATTACAAGAATGCACAGTTCATAATTGGCTAAGATGGAAGACAGTCGCTTATTCCGATCTATCTTCTACTATACTCTTGCGAAATGGCTTTATTGATTCTTATGGAATTTCGTGTATTTATTCAGTAGGTTTGAGAATAGGAAGTAAACTATTTTTATACTCCACAACGCGAGTGGAGCAGCTTGCATCAGCTAGTATCCGTTATAATATACGTGTAGATAAATTTATTCATCTTGTATGTGTGTGTCTAGTATATGAATAATAACAAACACACAACGCCATCTAATTATAATAATTGCGTATAGACGCGTAAACAAGCATTGTCCTTTTGTTTTGTATTAAAGAGAAAACTTACTGAAACTATTTACATAACACGCGCTAGGTACAGAAATGACTATTCGGATTTCGTTAAGAAACTAATATTATGTAGTTTATAGGAAAAACATTACATTCTGCACAAAAAATGTTTGAATGTTATTAGTTATTATTTATACATAAACCTTAAGGAAAACATGAGTTTAGCATAAGAATATTAATTTGGAGGTGACCTTGTCATAAATATAACAAGCTTAATAGCTCTCATTTAATAAATTAATTAATTAATAGATTGATTAATTAAATGAACGAACAGTAAAATGCAATAATAGTACCTTTGAAAGCGCGACAGACAGACGGAATTACCATCGCATTTACAATATTAGTAAAACTAATAAGAATTGGTGAAGCTAATAAATGCGTGTTAGAAATACGTCACTGGCACAATTTTTGTTCACGAAACAAAATCTCCGAACTTTGTAGTTCGTGTTTCCATTGCCGACATAATGAACCTAACTCTGCGTGAAATTTAATTAGCAAAGGTCCGATTGAACTTTTAAATAAACAAACATTTTATATAGTTACTAATGGAACGGCTATTTTTACTAAATCAATAAGGGCCTTGATACATTTTAGAATGTAGAGACTCTACAATGTGTTTTTTTTATACGATGGGGTACTATTTTTATAGATTGTAGGCTTAGTTAACTTTCATTTCTAAAAATAATATAATACGAAAATATGACTGCCTTGTTGGTTTAGCGGTAAACGTATGCGACTGCTGATTATGATGTCTCGGATTCCGCTCCTAGATCGGACTGTTGTTTGCATTTTTTTACTAGAAATTCTTAATAGCAGCCTGGAGTATAGAAAATAGCAGTGCTTCACGAACGTAAGTATATACTTATTAAACATAGCAAACACTTAAACTCCGAAACAAATATTTGCAGATCATACAAACATTTGATCCGACACGGAACCAAACCCGATTCCCGAATCCTTATGCACAATAGTCGCACGCGCTTTCTTGCATCACTAAGGCAATAAACAATACAACTAAACACAGTTTACTCTGTGTTTATTGAAGTTTATTGAACTTCTGGAATTATAGTCGTTTTTTTAAAAAATGTGCCGTTGTTTTTGTACTGTTGACAACATATACAAAATATTGCTTGTTAATATTATTAGGTAATCATCATCATCTGTAACTGAACTGAAACGTTGCTGGGCTCAGGACTCCTCTCACTCTTGTGAGAGGAGTCCTGAGCCCAGCAGTGGGTACTATTATATTGTTATATTGGCCATACTATTATATTGTTATTAGTTATTACTATTATATTTTATTAATATTATTATATAAGTTAGTAAGTCATTAATTAGTTGTGGAACGTCACAATAAAACAGACAAACTCACGTTCCATTTTACAATTATTATAAATCAGGATTACGTTTACCTACCTTAGTGCGGTTCGTGCGGTTGCGAAAGTGTTGTTTGTTTTTCAAGACAGTATTAAAATTATCTAAAGTTATGACTGTGAGGATAGACGAACTGCCTTTGGTATTAAAATACCTATTAATTATTACAACTTATTACCATTTATAAATGTAAAATAATGTACCTACTTCTTTTTCTTCTTAAATTCCTCTTCGAATAGTTTCGCATTCAAATTCTGTGTACTCTTTCTTGTTATTCGCAAGTGTGTAGAAGTCTCTTAGTTATTGGCATTCCACTAAATAGCACACAACATTTAGCCTTTCGAACCCGAAATCTAATAGAATATACTCGAATAGAATAAATAATAGGTGGCCTGAACTGCAGCACTCTTTAATTGTGCTTTGATGGGAGAAGTATGTGGAGATCAGAAAGAGAAGAGAGTTCAGTTGAAAAAAAAAAGAAAAAAATGTCTTGTGTCCTCAATACCTTTTCGGGCCACAGCACACTAGGTACTTTTAGCATCGGCGATCGGCAACTAGTCGCTTTTTAGAAGCTAAGGGTAACCGCACACTAGCTACTTTTAGCATCGGCGATCGGCAACTAGTCGCTTTTTAGAAGCTAAGGGCCACCGCACACTAGCTACTTTTAGCATCGGCGATCGGCAACTAGTCGCTTTTTAGAAGCTAAATACGGCGACCGAACGCTCTACACCGCACACTTATAAACGCCAAACCCTACTCTCCGCACACATTCGGATGCCGGTAGCATCTGGCATCTGAGCAGTCGCTAAAACGCGCGTTTACGATACCGCGATCAAACGCAGGAAGTCGCTAAAACGCGATGCAGCATCGATGCAGTCGCCAAATCGCCGATCGCCGATGCTAAAAGTAGCTAGTGTGCTGTGGCCCTTAAGACTACCCGATCGAAACTGCATCCTTATTCTTGACCCTTTTTTAAATTGAAACACACAACAAATGTATTTTGTTTTCACCTTCTCGCAGCCAAAATCGAATAAACGAATTTTACATTGACACATATGTATACATATATTGTGGACAAACAACCGCGTAACCGTTATGAGCTAAATGAACAAAAATGTGTTTAGGGTCAAAAAAGTTACATAAATATTTATTGAACAAGTTTCTGTTATTCATAAATAACATGTGATATGTGTCTAGACATCTAAACAGGAAGGCAGACATTTTATTAAGCAGGTGAAATCATTTCTCGTTTTTTATTTAATGTAGTTTTTATATTATTAATTAGTAAGGCAAGTGTCATCGCACCAAGAAACTTAATACATTATGTAGGACTGATTTATAGAAAGTAGGTAGAGGTGACTACAAATAATCTTTGGCATAATAAAACTAGGTAGATGAAGACACTTAAGAAAGGTTTCATAAAGTTTTTCCCTCTGTAATATTAATTTGTATTATTTTTCTTTTATCGTTCGCCTTACTGGAAACCTATTTATATATAGTTTTTCAGATAACACAAGGTTCCGTACGGTGACGTATTAAAAAAATACTACCCTCACACAGAAGACCATCCTAATAATTACAGTATTCTTGCTGTCGCATTTCGTTGGTGTGTGTGAGTCCGGAGGCCAAATGAAACCTCTTTTCTTAGGAGAGGCCTATGAGCAGTAAGGTATATAAAAGTAAAATAATGAAGGCTCAGAAGACAGCCTCTCTAAAAACCGTTGTTTCTGTCTTGAAAGAAAAGTACAAACAAGGTCTTCAAAACAAGAGGAACATACAAAAAATTGATACGCTCTGCGTAACCAGTGTTTATAGTATGTATTGTTTTGGATTTACAATAATATCCAAAACATTGTGTCCGTTACGGCGTTTAATCATAAACAAACTGTTTGATTATAAAACAAGTCGTATTGCACTCAATTTAAGGATGATATTGGTTCTAACGAGTATTTCAGGGTGATTGAACAGACGATGCCGGTCTGTGAGTCAGACGTGATTAACTCCACATCGCCAGTTATACGGAATCCTCATTGTTTTTGTTTGAACAATTAAACTGGACCCACTTTCGAGAAGATTAAATCTCACGCGTAACGGAATATTTCTTTTTACTCCTACACGCTTTTTTATTACTCGATTTCTCCTTTTCATATTGTAAACAAACTACCAAATACTCGACACATTTATCTATAATATTTTTTTTTACATGAGCCTGCCCAACTGTCTCTCCTCTGCTTGACTTAAAGCATGAGTAAAATCCATTATAGGTGGTCACCATCCACATTGTGTGCACTTAATGCAGCATGGTAACTCACACCATGGCGGCCTAGTAAGATGCCTCCTGTCTCACACTCACTAACGAAACAGAACAGCACAAATGCTGTCATTTTTAGGTTGGTCTTCTATGCGAGGGTGGTACCGTCCCCGTCTAGCCTACCCATTCGTGCTGGCTGGCTGGCATGGCTCTACTACCTTGAAAGCTACCTTGTGCTTGAGAAACCAAAACATCAAATTTAAATCAGTTTTAAAATATCTCATACTTACATGATAGTTTAGGATTAGACTTTATTTCGATTTATTATTTATTCGAACTAAAATATACCGCCCTGCTGTATACCAAATCGTCATAACATAATCATTATTAACAACCTTTGATACAGTACCCATTCTTCTTCAGATATCTGACCAGGCCGCCATGGTTTGCGTCACCATGCTGCATTACCTACCCTCACAATGAGGATGGTGACACCTACTTCTGGATTCTACTCATGCTTTCCATCATACACAGTAGGGTCACTTTGGTAGGCTTAAATATAAAAAAAACATTGTTGAACATAAGCCAGGAGATTGTGACATGGTTTATATCAAGTTTTCCTTCTCTTATAAAATAATAATGAAGCATTCAGCGTCATATCGTCGGTAAGACATCTACTTATATACGAGTATATGTCAAATTTAATTACAACCACTTGCGGCAACAGATACTGTGTAAAAATAATCTACCTATAATACGTCCAATTTAAATGAATATACAATCTATTTTGTTAATAACATGCTCTAATATGCATCTTAATAGGTTGTCAATAAAACTTTGCAATTTACCCCTAGAAATCCGGAATAACTGGTTAATTTCCGGCTTGTTTTGTATTTAATACATATCAAATCTTAAATATTAATTTAAATATTAATTAGCTTAATACTGCTTATGTAACCTAACATTCGTAATCTATACATATACAATTAAGTCATTACAATCAATCAAGACCAAAGATTATGACGTTTTAAAAGTATAATCTGACTATCTAATAACCTTTGATAAGTTTTATATAACCATTGTCATTTGATTTTATATACTTCCTTACCAATATTATACATATATATGCGAAAGCAACTCTTCCTAACGCGCTTTCACGCCAAAATTACTGACCCGATCAATGAAGTTTGGTAAACAGGTGGTATAGAGCCTGAGCCTGGTCGGAGCCGCAGGCTATATTTATATTATCACTTCATTAATTATAAATGGGTTCCGCGGTTTTGGCGCTACGGGGAACATACCAACACATAACATAGAACCCTAAATATATTAATTCTTCCTTTTGGTTTCGCTTTAGTCGGCTAAAAAGGCCGAGTGTAAGGTGGAGACAATACACGACATTCAGTGTTTTGAAATGTAATTACATATCTTTTCCTTGTGTATGAGTGTGTGGTATTATCGTATCAATGATACATGATAATATAACATGAAAGATAATGTAAAATAAATGTACACGAAATACATATAGTTTAAAAAACTAAAGTAACACGGTTAAATGTGTTGTAACTATCGCACGGTCTACACCGAAATACTCAGTATCTATTTCATTGATAAGGTTCACTATATTACTAAAGATACCCAACCCATTATATACTCGATAACTCCGTGGGAGAACATCATCCATCAATCCATAGCCTTTAGCAAACCGCTGCTGGATATGGACCTCCTTGTCATAGAGGTTTTGCATACTATACCACACGGGCCAGACAGATATAGGATCTGTTTCAAATTCTCTGTACAGTGCTGTTCTCCTCTATATGTGTGGTGGTCACACTCCATATTCTTAATCCGTACATAGCCTAAACATCCTCCTCGGAGGAAGATTCTGAGGATTCAAAAGCCGGCAATACACTCGTGATTCTTAATATGCTGATGTCCATGGCGTGGGCATACGACTATATGTATCATTAAGTCACGTCTCCTCGTTTACGGATCGATTGAGAAATGTTTTGTTTATTTAAAAAAATACAACTCATCACAATACAAAGATCATCCAGATTCAGAATACCAATTTTTGTGTTAAACCATGTGTGATTTGAACCCACAAAACTTGGCGCAGTAGAAAGCGGCGTAGTGACCGCTTAAGCTACTAGGCCAACATCAGCTACTAGGTCAGCATCCCTGTTTACTAAGAACTACATTACTAGCCATGCCGGAACTTTTTATACTCGTACTTAAATTGAAAGATTGTCATATCTACGTAGACGACAAAGAATGATCTAAAATATCTACAGTTTTATTTTAACACGATGAACAAAAAAAAAAACTTGGAAACTCATGTTTACAACAAGGATCACAATCGAATCGAATTTAAAATTTAAAGTTGTCCTTGAACACTTGTCCGTGCGTTTTTGTAGAAGTATTGAATTTAATCGGGGTTGCTTAATCTTGTCGCTTTTGTTGAACTTCCTGACCAAGAAAACTAACTCTTAACGCTTATGGAACAAAGTTTAATTTTTAGTTTTAGAATTGTCATGAAAACTCAGTTCGTATAGCTTAAATACAATTTGAGGTATGAAGAAGAATATTAAAAATTTAGTTATAAAACCTATTGATAAAGACTTCTTGATGTGTTTAGAAAAAACTAGAGGCATTCTGAACTTCTTACGGATCATGGTGGTTTGTGTAAACGTAGTTTCTTTTCTCTAAGCCACTTTAGAATTTACCCAAGTTGTTGAGACGGCTTGAAAAAAAATTTTTCCCTAAAAAAGATTGTTTACTTTGCATGAAACATGAGGAAACTTCCAATTCACATTTATGAATGATTTATCTCGCTTTTCATGAATAAACTTCAATAATTTAACGTGAATACATGCAACACGAAACCTATAACAACAACATTTTATTAATATTCGTTTCCTTCGTTTACCTTTCTCTCTTAGTATAAAACTAGCTGAATCTCGTAGCTTTACTCGTGCTCATTGTTGTTTATCGCGAGTAACGCCTCAAAGGCTAAGCTAGTCTAAAAACTAATAGCCTAAGTTACTCCTTATATCTTGTAGTTATCTGACACAGATCGTCCCATCAAAAAGAGTCCAGCCGTTACAGAGATTAGCCGGAACACAAAGACAGAGACCAATTTTTTTTAAATTTTCGTTTTATATAATATAAATACCTTATTATTCAATTTTATTTATTTGTATCATACTCTTGTGAAAGTATTTTTGCCAACATTTGGGGTTCAAACTCGCAGTTGCAAATTGATGTTTGCATAATGGAAAATAAAAAAAGGAACCTTCGCTTTTAAAATTAAATAGGTACGGGTTTCCTTGCTAGGTTAATATAATACGGTTCTTTAGGGACTAAAAATTATTTTGAAAGCTGTAGTGTATCTCCATTATTGCAGTAAATAGGAGCCTAAGTGTTATTCTGAAATATAAGCTATATTTCTGTAAAGTTTCATCCAAATCCGTTCAGTAGTTTTTGCGTGAAAGAGAAACAAACATATATACATACATACTCATAAACTTTCGCGTTTATAATATTATTAGTAAGGATTATACCGACAAAGCTTACAATAGCAATCGAGAGTAACGCTGCTGTTCGCAAATTAAAATAAGAGAAAAGTTACTTACCTCATTAGCTATCTGAAAGTGCAAGTCCCGTCAAAATCGGTCCAGCCGTACAGAGATCAAACAGACTGACTAAGAAAAATGATAAAATTGAAATTTTGATGTAAGTTTCGTATAATTATACTTCATATCTTTACTAAAAAACTGTTCATTTCATATTACAAAGAGACACTTCAATTTTGTTTATTTATATAAATTCTATAGATTGCACAAATCTTGTCTCTGGCTTAAAAGAATACAATAACAAATTAATTAGCATTCAATATTTTCGTTATCAAATTCATGGCTTCATCGTCATATCGTATAAATATTTTGATGTAAACAAATATGTCGTCACAGTAAAGAAGTTGTCTAAAACCATTTGTATCGATTTTCTTATCGAATACCAAGTTTACCAACAAAAAGGTCTTAGATTAACACTATTGTTACCACACCAACCGTAGATTAGTTATACAAAGCAATACCTATAGCGTTTTGATAACATTATTTTAAAAGCTGAAAATATGACTCGTTAGTATTTTTGTGTTCATACACAAAACTACTCAATCCAGTCAAGATGACTGCTCTGCCTGATAGAAACCATGAGTAAAATCCAAGAGTCACCGCACTTATTGCGATCGTTGATAATGTAATAATGCAGCAGGTGACCCACACAATGGCGGCCTATTGAGACTACTGCAATCAATGGGCCTCCGGTCTCGCCCTCATCATCCGTTCGTGATGAAATCGGCGTGGCTCTACTATCTTGTAGAACGCTTTAGAATATGTGACTACTGTTCAAGAAGGTCTTGTGTTGTTCAATTCTCGGATTGGGCCATAAGAATTACTGGATTTTTCTCATAAAAAAATCTTAATAACAGCTCGAAGTGTAGCAGTATTATAGTTTGGACGAATTCGTACTTCGGAGAGCACGTTTAATTGGGAAGTCACTGTCCTCAAATATACTGACGATTACTTGAACCTTCGAATTCAGTTCGCCGTGAGAGTTTCGGAGGTCCGATACCAGTCGCTCCGAGGTAGAACTGATATTCAGGTAAATCCGATTGAATTAGTAGACGACCCCAAATCTAATCTTAGGATTAATAAAAGAAAAAGATGTACTAAAAATATACAAACATACATAAGTTTTAATCGTTAAGGAATTAAATGTATATCAACAAAAAAATGTATGACATAGATATCTTATCTGTAAATATATAATTATAAACTAGAATACATTTTGTATATATTTTAAATCGATATCATAAACTTCTTGTTACTAAATTATTGGTAGACTGTTTTGGATTTTGACCACGAAAAGTAAATGAAATTCATCATCACCTCTGTTTTACATAATATACATACACTTACATATATATACTTGCGTTTTTATCCTTGAAGGTTCAGACTGAGGCATATGAAACATTTATTTTTTACCACTAACTGTGCCCCACGGGTTGTGTTGCCTTTGAATCGAATATGAATTAATATTGTTCACTCCTCCTCCACTCCTCCACACAAAACCTCCTTTCTAAGGAGAGGCCTATGTCCAGCAGTGGACTGTTAAAGGCTGTTGATGATGATGATGATTGTTCACTATTTCCGTAGTCTTAATCTCGTTCTAAAAAATGAGTGCCTTAAATTTTTCTTTCAAATAAGAGGAGCGGTAAGTAACTCCTTAAAATCGAATAGTTTCTCCGGACCAATGTCCAGCCGTTCCAGAGATTAACCGGAACAAACAGTAGTACCTCCTTAGTACCTTTAGCAAAAAGCTGTTCATTTAATATTAGAAACTGACACTTTAATTTCATTTATTTGTATACCTAGATGTTTATTCGAAACCGCAAAAGGACATTGGTATAACGAAAGTCAAAATTTGTTATGCGTTTGTTATATTATATGTTTGTGTTTATATCAGCCTTAAGTGTTGTTGTTTAGGTATAGACACAAGCCTAGCCCTTATCTTTACATATCTTGAGATATCTGGTGACGTCAGGTCTGAAATTGAAACACTTGATGGATTATTTTTAATGTTATGAATATTCTAGTCGATAAAGGAATTATATTAAAGACTAGCTTTATCTCGCAGCTTACGGCGCCTACGTGTTATTCTGATTTATTTAATTGCATTTATCACTCCCTTAGGGGTGGAATTTTCCAAAATCCTCTCTTAGTACTCGCCTATGCTCACACATGCCAAAAGTTCAGCTTTCTGCGCCCAGTTGTTTTGGCTGTGCGTTGTCTGACAGTTAGTCAGTAACGGAACAGTTTTATACATGTATATTGATGTATAATCTAGGTAATAGGTAGGTTATAATTATGTAAATGTTGTTGAACTGTTCATAACCAAGTTGCCCTAGGTGATTACATTACATATAATCACCGAGAGTAAGCAAACGGCGCGGTTAGTACCAAGATGGGTGATCGTTTATGGCATGATACGATGAGCGTTTTCGTGATTTGAAAGTCACGTTAAGCTGGTCATGGTTGGTATCATAACAGTCGTGAAGCTAGTTGGAGGCCTTACATCCAACGGCAAGATTATGTGGCAGCAGCGTTGTCGTGACAGTCCCCAACCCGCATTCGGCCAGTGTGGCCGTTGTGGTTTCTTAATGATTGATTATGTAAATGTTGCCAAGTACATTTATAACGCGTAATTTTTTTTTAACGTCATCTAGTCCCAAACTTAGCAGAGCTTGTATTATGGGTACTAAGCAAATGATATAAGTACATAAACATATATTTTTTTTGTAAATACATACCTATTATACATAGAAAAACACCCAGACTCCGAAACAAATATTTGCGGATCCCACAAATATTTGGTCTGACCCGGGAATTGAAACCGATACCTCTTGATCAGCAGCCGCATACGCTAACCACTAGACCAACAAGGCAGTCAGATATATATTATATTATGACCAAAATAGCACATTTTATAAATCGATTACTTCATTGTTAACAGTCTCTTGAGTGACAGAAATGGAATTTTTCGAAGAGTTAATGATTTGTCGTCACAACAACGTCAGAAGTCGTAATTGTATATTTATATTATTGATGCTCAACGCTGAATGTTAAACCAGATATTAAAAGTAAAGTAATCAT
Source organism: Phragmatobia fuliginosa (assembly GCA_932526445.1). NCBI lineage: Eukaryota > Metazoa > Arthropoda > Insecta > Lepidoptera > Erebidae > Phragmatobia > Phragmatobia fuliginosa. Next base: position 10,825,575 of record OW052075.1, on the reverse strand, counting down.
TATTATTATCGGTTATGGATTTGTTATTCCTGCGACAGCCAATCCGAGTAATTTTTTCCTAATTATGTTTTACAAAGCATATTATTTTTGGTTCGGCAATCTCAAACGCTTAAACCTAGACCAAGGAGCCATCCCATACATACTTTTAGACTATTTGTGGCCCATTTCGGCCATGGGAACCAGTCTCCGTTAAGATCGATATCTAGTTTTGAAATCGGTTCGGAGTACATCATAATCATACAATATTTTGTGAGATACATTATGCATTTATTAGTTCTTTTTTCAGCACCCTATTTCGATGTCTGTTTATATTTCTGAATTTGTTATTAACTACTTTAAATTTGATCCAGTGTACATATCTGTTAAGTAGTCAAGTCTAGAATATTTATAATAGTTCAATTAAAGCTGACTAGGTGTCTAGACCTTATAATCGAAGTCGTACGCAGCAAAACAAATGTTCATAGTAAGATAAATAGAACATGACACGTAGATAAGACAGAGCTACTGTATATAGTTATTCGCTTTTCATACTCTGACTGCTTTTTAGAGTTCCGTATTTCATGACTCTTATAGATTCGTCATGTCCGTCCGTCCGTCCTCGTCTTACCGTCCAAACGGTAAGTGCTAGAAAGACGAAAATATGCATGGAACTGTTTTTCTATAACGCCCACAAAGTGCCACAATAAAATCATGAAAAAATATTTTTATTTGGGGTACCTCAACTACACGTAAAGTGGGGATGACAGACTGCACGGTTGGCCTAGTGGCTTAAGCGGTCGCCACGCCGCTTCCTACTACGCCAAGTGTCGTGGGTTCAAATCCCACGTAGGACAACACTTTGTGTTATTCACAATTTGTTGTTCTGAGTCTGGGTGTTCTTTGTGTCCGTTTCATGTATGTTTGTTAAGTCCCCCGCGACACAGGAATTTATATTTCTAATGCGGGAGTTGTCTTTTAAAAAATAAAAAAATAATGATTTTTAGGGTTCCGTAGTTCATGACTCGGAATTCTTATAGATATGTACGTTATATCCATCCGTCCTCGACCTGCCGCCCAAACGGTTGGTGCTAGAAAAATGAAACTGCAAGAATATGTGTTGTAATTACGTTGACAAAGTGCTACAATAAAATAATGAAAAATACTTTTATTTGGGGTACCTCCCCTACTCTCGCATCTACCCATCGTTATATTAGATAGGCCTTTTAAAAATATTGAGAGGTTGCTAACACCATTTTTCGGTTTAGGTATCCGCTGGAAAAACAGTGCCTCTCTCTAAGAGCTAAACAGCGGCTCAAAAATTCTGAAAAAAATCATGATAGTAGTCCAAATATTGAAATTTAAATGCAAACTATAGCGGTTATGATAACTTATTTATTTCAGGAGCTATAAGGGTCTAACTTCTGTGTGCAATGCACTCACTTGGAAAAATTCGTACATAAATAAGGAAATAACATGTAAACACAACAATTATCTATTGGACACAATTTTAAATCTACCTATCATTACATTATTGGTGACATTAGGGTACATTGTTGTTTTTCTATACCTATTATTCTCCAAACTGGGGGGGTCTCACTCTGAATCTAATCTACCAGTAACGAATTTGCAGTCAGGTTAGTCTTTTGGCACTCAATTAATGTAACATAGGTACTCATTAAACGCTGTTGAAGGCAAGCTATCACTTGTAGTTGTACTTGTACTAGTAACTTCTTATCTAGTAGATATATCAGGTTTGCAAGCACTCGTGCCAGTCCATTAGAACCAGTTCCATACTATTGCCTATTACGTTGAATTATTTACTAGAAACGATTAGATAAAAAGGCTGCACAGACCATAGCCTATCAGCCGGTTGATGGCCGATCGTGCAACTCCGTCTATGGTCAAACTTAGTTTTTATGCGTTCGAGATCAAGATTCAATTGTATAATACAAAAAAAACATTTGATTCTGAACTTTTTTGCAATTTTAAATTGACGTTCTACCTAAGTTACGCCCAAGAAATAAGAAAAAAGTATTAATGCAGTAGAGAAAATGTTAACATTATGAAATTAAGAAAGGTACCTTAATATTGCTCTTATTGGAGGTCAAACAAGGAGTCGAACTAGTGTGAGAATTCATTATCTTCTAAAACTGCACCATTTTAATAAGATTTGAAACAGGGATACTCTGATTCTTCAGGAAAATCGTAGCGTACTCTTTACCATGACATGCAAGCGAACGGAACCGCGTGCAAAAGCTACTAACCAAAAAGTTAATAGGAATGTAATAGAAGCAAACTCATTATCCGTATCACTAACAAAGTCCTCCGCTGCGTCTGTATGTCTGGTTGCGGGCGAAAACTAGTTAATATTATAAATTCTAAGGTAACTGTGTCTGTTACGCTTTCACGGCTATACCGCTGCATCGATTTCGATATCCACGGGAGCGGGAGCCGCAGGCACAAGCCACTCTCCATTATAAGGAAAACATGATGAATTTTCTCAAGCAGGACAAATCTACCCAAACACTATAATATATATATTACAATAATATTATTAAAATTTAATTAATATTTATATTGCCGACATATCCTAACGATTTGATAACCACTGCGTAGGTAAAGGAAGTTCCGAGGTAGTTTAATCATTAATTGATATCCTTCGATCACTTTTATTGATCGAAGTTGATATCAATTTCAATGCTACTTTACATCGTGACCATGACTCACAACTTTCATTCTTTAATCTCACCATAGAGAATATCTATACATACATACAAATAAATAAAATTAAAGTGACTGTTTGTAATTTCAAATTTAAAGAAATTTCGTACACGTATTTAAATTTAGTGAAAAGCTATTAGCACTTTAGCACTAAATGTAATGAGATTTTATATACTAAATGTAAATGAATGTGTATTCAACACTTCATCAAGTAGTTAATTAAAAAAAATGTCTGTCTAATTCTCTGGAATGACTGGACTGAATTTAAAGCGGCTTTCGATAGATAGTCGATGATATAAGAAGGAATTTGAGCTACATTTTTCAGATTTACTTGAGCACGTGGGGTTTCTCTTGGTGATTATAAAAGAGGACAAGAACAACCGCAGGTAACGACGCTCGGCTCGGCTAGTTACCATTATTTATTTATCTTATTACTCTTATTTAATTTATTTATATACTGTTTGGCGTCTCCTATTGAGTATTTTATATATCCTGTCCCTTATCACTGAATAAATATAAACATTAAATAAATAGAGACTCATAACTAAAGACTATAAAGTTCAAATTTACTTGGCACTGCCGGCTATAATTGTGCAACGAAGGGAAATAGTCACCTAAAAGTGAAGTAAGTTAGGACCTTCGTAGTAATAATAAGTGCAATCTATTTTGTACTGAATGACAACGTGAAAGAGTTCAATTTACTGTATCTAGCTGCATGACAATCACGAGTAAAAAACTGCATAAATATTAGATAAGACAGCTTTCATTTTACTTTGTTTTGTAATATCTGTTTCTCTTTTGTCCACAGTCCGGTAAATATGGCGAGGGTTTTATCGGTTCATCGCGGGGTTTGGCAGTTCACATACGAGCTAAGGGTCCGGGTGGTGAACGTGACCATACAGGCTGTACCTGGCCTTTGCTGTCAGTAGCTGCACCCAACGATCCACTACCCACCGAGAAATGGATAGCCGTCATCAGACGGGGTAGCTGTAATTTTGAAATTAAGGTAACTAAAATTTTCATTTAATTTTGTTTTAACTGCTTTCTGCTTGCAATGGATTTTGGATTTAAATTTCAGTGTTACCACGCCAAAAAAATTTTTTTACCACATTTTTAATACTGACAATGGCAAATCCACTGTGAGCAATTTAATAATTTTTTAAAATTTAAGCCTACCAAAGTGACTTTACTGACTGTAGAGTAGAAGAGTCACCATCCTCGTTGTGAATGCCGACAATGTACACTATGGCGGCTTTGTAAGATTTTTCTACATCATTAGGCTTCCGCTTAAACCACAATGTAGCCCTTATATTTGTTAATACAATTAGGACATGCAAAACTCATCATGTCGATTGACATGTTTGATTGACAGCCCATGTTAAGCCGCCCTCTGTCTGTATAGGTATATTGTTCGATAAATCGCATTATGTTGCATTATTTTATTGTGCATTGCATCCTAATGAGGTCAGTTTGTATGAGGATAAACAATTAATTGTTAGTAACAATACATATAATTAAAAATAAATTGTTATTAAAAATGAATGGATAGCATAGATGAAACGTAAATAAATCTGCGTGAGTGACGTCATCGTGTCGTCACACTGTTTTTTTTTGTGTGTAATGTTATTAATTATGTTAGACAGATTATTTTAATATTATCAAAGAATCTAAAAGATAAATGTTAAGACAAAAACGACTTCAAAGAAAAACTATTCCGTATACCCAAATCGCGATATTTATGCCTATGAAGTTCTCTCTATTCCTCCAGAATCCTATTACAGATCCTCGGACCATATGGGAGGCACCAGCTTTTAAATTAAAAAATAATTATCTAAATCGGTTCACCCAATCGAGTTAAGAACATCCTCGTTTTTTTATTCGGTAAAAAAGTAATTTATTAAACTAAAATTGTATTGAAATAATAGTACATTGTTCACCGAGGGAGGAAAGGAACCGATTACTAGCGAGGGAGCAGTTTGTGGCCCGAAGGCGCAGCCTAGGGCCACAATACTCCCGAGGTAGGAATGGGACTTTCACCCGAGTGCTACACAGTGCTTTATACTACACCTGTGAGGAACATTTAAAGTATTTATAAAATAAAATCAAAACGTAAGACACAATTTAGCTTAGAATTTGACATAATGTTTATAAATATTTCGCGCTTCTTTTGTTTTTTTTTTATTCTTCACAAAAGGATGTCAGTGGCACGGAGATTCCATATTTAAATTATATGAAAACTCTTTGGGCAGGCGCGCGCCATAGATCAGATAACACGTGAGAAATGAAAATTCATACAACTTTCTCTCCCGCTAAAACACGTTAGAAATGGATTTTCATACATTTTTTCCTCCCGCTTATTTAGGTCTAGGAAAATAGTAACTTTCTCTTTTCATTTTCAGGGAATAATGAATACTGTTCCGATCAGGTGTAGTATAAAATATTTTGAATTACTTTGTAGATTGAGCTCTTTTGCTACTAACTCAATATATTTGCTGCAATAAAGTTTGCATAACGATGTCTTAACGATGTTTGCGTAACTTAGGGTTTTTTTTTAGACTAGCTTTGCTACGAAAACTGTGGGCAACACCGCAAGTACTCAGCTAGTTATATATATATAATGTATGTATGTATATGTAAGGTTAGTTATGACATATATATATATATATATATATATATATATATATATATATGTCATAACTAACCATAACATATATATATATATATATATGTAAGGTTAGTTATGATTTGTCTACGGATACAATTTTCGTCATAACAATTTCGTGTGTAAAAAAGACAATTTAAGTTCAACTGAATAACTTAAATGTCCTATGTTGTTTATTTAACATTGCATTAACATACAATCCATGGAACATAAGTACTGTTATTGTTATGAGAAAAGAACATAATAAATTATTCTTATACTTAACTAACAAATTGTAGTATCATTAACGTGACCATTTTTTTTTCGTGTCAAAGCGGGACGCCTACGGAATTTTGTATGTTTAATAAATAAATACATTTATAGGGTACATCGGTGTAATTATATAAATATATTTAATATAAAAATTATGGTTTAAAAATGACTTAAAATAATTTATTGTTGTATCTTATCCTCACTGGCATCTAAATTCTTACACCAACTTACCTTAAAAATAATATTTATAAATAATTTCGCAACAAAAAACTACTTTGCTACAGCAAAATCAGTTCCACGGTTTAGGCATGAAACATAAGAACCCAATTAGAGTTACTTTAGTATGTATTTTTAACCGACTTCAAAAAAGGAGGAGGTTCTCAATTCGTCGGTTTTTTTTTATGTACCTATGTTCAGCGATAATTTCTTCGTTTATGAACCGATTTCAAAAACTCTTTTTGCATTGAAATGGGCGTAGCTTACAGGTAGTCTCATCGTCATCATATCGGGATCTGATGATGGGATCCCAAGGAAATCGAGGGAACTCCTCAAATATCATAGGCACAATTGTCGCGATTTGTGTACTCGGAATAATTTTTCTTTGAAGTCGGTTCCTATTTGTTAAAATTATGTAATATAATAAGGAGTTGGGATAAGCAAGTATTCAGTAAGTTTCTAAATAAACATATGATGCACAATAGATAAATGAACTACTAATATATTTATTTATTCAAATATATAGACAATCTTAACTTTTTCTTAAATTAGACTGAGATATTAATTTGCAGTTACATGTGTTTTGTATAACGCTGCACTGCACTGCCGTCTTTCGCAATATATTAATGTAGGCAAGTAATAAGTAAGTAGGTATAGAGGTTTATTCGTAAAAGCGGGACAATTTTGTTCTCGTTGGGGACAGCGGGACGGACAGCTTGAAAGCGGGACAATCCCGCCGAAAGCGGGACGTATGGTCACGTTAAGTATCATTCGACTGGCAGACATCTTTCTCCTTGGAAAATAGGTAGGCCTACTACGCATGTCAGATCCTTTGGTATTAAATAGGGATTGTTTCAAGTTTTTCTTCTTGAAATGAAAATTAGAAACAGTCACTTCGATTTCATTTATTTCAATAATATATTTTAATAATTTTCAAATCATGTAGTGGGTGCGTCAAAGTCATGTTTCGAATCATGACAAAACAAACATCAATTTAAATTAATTATTTCGATATTAGCATCTCCAATGCAAATATAAGTAGTCTGGGACCGAAGAAATTGAATATCTTGGTGGTTCTACTTTGTATAAACATAATATACGCAAATTATACCGCATATCTTAAAAAAATCCGACATTCAATATTGCTACATTGTTTGTTTTGTCGCGATAATATACGAGGGTGGAGCCGCGGTCAAAAGATAGTAAGCAACAAGTCAATATGCCTAGCATTTAAAAAGCCATAGATTTCAACCTACGTTTAATAATGACAAACATTAAAATATTATTTTTTGAGTTCAAAAATATACGTAGTTACGTACTTTCAGAGGATTGCTGAAACAAATTTCACGGGAGGGTGCGTTTTAAAGGTGAAATTTCCTACAAAAGGGAAACATCCACTTTATTAATGTAATTAAGTTAGGCGCGGCACCTTTTGAGGCCGTGTGACGGTGGGTAGAAATATTTTGACCCCAAAGTGAGTGAGTTCTAGTTCAAACGAAGTTATTGCAATTTAAATTACTTGCTGCTAACGGTGTGCGATTTTATTTTTTTCTAATAAGTTATTATTATTATTAAGTGAAGTGTATGACGCACCAGACTATTGTGTCAATGTTTTGTTTATATATATGCTATATATATATATACTTAGGCTAGGGCTGCCAACCCCCAATTAAAAAAAAACTAGTATTTGAAGTTGGAAAAACCAGGACAATTCACTTTAAAATAAAAGAACGCAACAATAGAGTTTGCAATAGTGATCTTCCTAGCCTCTATTCCCAAGTTTATTTGTGGTGGGCTTAGTAGCACATTTAGTAGCCCCTGAAATTCAGGTAAAACCGGTTAAACTAGTGTTCAACCGGTTTTACCTGAATTTAAGTTTTTCCAGAGCATGGCACGGCAGCGCGATAACTTGCGACTGCGAGCGGTGAGGTCGTAACGTACTAATATTTTTTTTAAAGAGGAGCGCGATTATTTTAAATTTAAAAACCCAGTACGCTCCTTAAAAACTATTCAGGACATCCCAGGAAACTTAAAAAACTAGGACATGTCCTGGGAAAACAGGACGGTTGGCAACTCTAACTTAGGCCTACCAAAGTGACTCTACTCTGCCTGATGGAAAGTATGAAAGCACGAAAACTGTTATTTTAGGTTGATCTTCTGTGAGAGGGTAGTACCGCCCCATTCGAGCTGGAATCAGCGTGGCTCTATTATGTACGAGTACCTACTCTTTTCCTTGCATTATAATGTATTAATTTACATGTACTCATTGGGTTATTTCTCATGATTGTTGATGATTTGTGTTAGGAGGAAATAATATTACTTATAACAGTTCTATTTTGTAATCCATTAAAATAGTATAATTTATAGGAAAACGGTGATTAGTCAAGTGAGTGATGAGTCTCTATGTCACCTATAGTAGATACTTTACTTTACTCTCTGTCAGTACTTGTATTCTCTTTGTATCTGTCGAGGATAATATGTTAACTATGTAACAGTTACCTCCGTAATGTTCTATACTCCTGACAATGTGTAGGCTAATGTCAATCATTAATCTAAATAGTATAAGGTTGAAATTTTAATGGTATCAGTAACGTGCTATACTTTTCATATCTCCGTCCGTCATTCACAATGAGACTTTAGTTCGTTGAATACAGTATCAGCCTCCGATTTAAGCAAAGAAATCGCTAAAGCAAAGAAACTTTTAACTCTAGAGGAACTGTAACTAGAAACCATTCATCACCCTCCGTATTCGCCAGACCTTGCTCCAACGGACTACCATTTTTTTCGTGCATTGGCCAATTTTCTACGTGATAAAACATTTTCTTCCCAGGAGGCAGTACAAAATACTTTCACACAGTTTGTAGAATCTTGATCACTAGAGTTTTATCGCAAAGTCATAAATGACCCTCCTATTAGATGGCAGCAATGTAAAGATATTTTGATTAAATAAATATGTTAAATGTAAAAAAAGTAATTTCAATTTTTCAGTACAAATCGAAAATTTCATACTTTAACCCCTAATAAATACTACAACAAATATTATACTTACTCGAACGCAAGACAAGACACCTTATGAGGCGTATTACACTTTTGGCCCCTATAGGTTGTTACACATGTCACTAGTAACTCTTTGTTTTACTCCAATATGTCATTGCACTGCACGAGAACGAGAAAAACGATATCATTTGATATCATATGTCCCTTTAATGGGTTGAATCATCTTAGTAACGTAAATAATATAATTCAGGTTGCTTTATGATTGCTTGTACTTTGACTGCTGCGGTCTCGGGTTCAATTCCCGGATCGCACCAAATGTTTGTTTGATTTGCAAATACTTGTTTCAGAGTTTGAGCATATTATTTACAAAATAACATAAGTAGTATTCTTTCTATCAGGCACTATCTAGCTGTTATAGTTACAAGCTCTGATTAGTTTGAAGATATATGGGTTTTGTGTTATATGTACGAAATATTTACATATATTTATTTATATTTCAGGTGCAAAACGCTTGGCGTTCGAATGCGTCTGCGGTGCTCATATACAACGACAGGGATACTACGCTTTTGGAAAAAATGAAGTTATCGACTGACAATGGCCGTAAGTCTATATTTATTATATTTTTCAATAAAAAGACAACTAGCATTAAGAATAAACCACGTGTCGCGCGCGGGGATTTTGCAAACATATATAAAACGGGCTTGAAGAACACCCAGATCAGAACATTTTTTATGGATCACTTTGTCCTACTTGGAATCAAACCCACAACAAACAGGGCAGTAGGAAGTCGCGAGGTGATCACTTAAAGTAGTCTAAGCGATCACCTCGCTACTTCCTAACGGACTTCCGATGCAAGACTTCGAGAAACAGCTATAACAAAGAAAAACTTAAATTATTATATCACAGTTCTATAAGAAACAAATGTTTAATATTGATAAACTCAGACTTATTTTAATGCACTTACCTTACTTTATATTTATGCCGAAAAATACCTTTTTTATTGTTCCATCTATATATTTATTGTTCACGTGTGCGGCTCGTGCGCTTGCGCAGAACTTTTACAGGATCTTTGTATTTCTCAAGGAGAACGTGTAAAACCGTTTAACATTTCGCCATTTTCTTGTTATTTATTTACAAAGTAGCAATTGCGGGACTGAGAATCTGCTCTGTACCCAAGGGTCATCGTGATGTTACTTATACACCACTAGGCCTTAATAAGTACCAATTCCGAAAAAAAAATTGTTTTAATTATTATTATTGACTGACTAAAAATGAAAACCAAAAGCCTTGTCGTATTATTTCTTTGGTGACAGGAAAAAAATACAACAACCAATAGTTATATTTTAAAGACTATTTAGGCCACACTTTAGTTTTGTATCTCGCTATCTATAATTCTATATTAGAAAATTATTAAAAATACCTTAGTTAAGGTTTTTACAATAATGTTTATAAAAAATAACGTTTTTATCGTTATTCTAAGTAGTTATTTAAATACCAATATTTATTTTATGACAACGTCGCCCCTTTTTTTTTTTTTTTTTTTTTTTTTTTTTATGTGTGAAAAATCATCATGGACCGTCACCCCACCGGGGGTTACGGCGGGGTGGTGTGTCGGACTTGAACCGACTAAAAAACACACAGTGTGCCCTCTCCGCGCTTCTCCGTTTAGGAGGGGGAGAAGTCCAGGGTGGGATCTCCTTCTGAACTTCTCCAGCGCCTGCCCGCTCCTAATGCGGGCACCGTCTCTGTACGACGATCCTCTCTTAGGCGGCGTCCGGCACACACCGACGCCGCCCCCTCGCGGCTGGCCACATAGTGCGGGTGGAGGGAAAACCCGTCCCGTCCACCCGCGGCCACACTCAAGGCGGCATGAGGCGCAGATGTTCGCGCCTCCGCCGCCCGAGTCGCCGGCGGCGAATCTGGTCCGATTGGATGTCGTCCTCTCGGGCCTTCTCCGCCACCTCCTTCTGCAAGATTACGTCCTCGCAGAAGGTTGCGACCGCGGTGAATGCGCTCTCGCTGCCGACCATGGAACGAACGACGGCCGGCAGCGAGAGATCCCCTCCGATGACTGCAGTGAGGACCCGGCGCTGCGTCTCCCATGCGGGGCAGACCGCCAGCGTGTGATGAGCTGAATCCTCACTGCAGTCGCAGTGGTGGCAGGCGGGACTCAATTCCCTCCTGGCGACCGAGTGCAGGTACTTTCCGAAGCAACCATGCCCGGAAAGAACCTGCGTCAGTCGGAAGGTAAGGGTCCCGTGCTGCCGCACTGCCCATTCGCCGATGACCGGCTGAAGCGCCTCTACGGTGGCGAAGCCAGCACGTGGAGTCTCCAGCCGGACCGACCAGCGATCCATCGTGGCATGACAACGTCGCCCCCGTTTAACATCTGTCACGTATCTCGGTTTAATCAAATAATATCTAGATATTCGTACATTTCTCTTAAAATATTGTTAGTCATTTCTTTACAGAATTACTTAGCAATGATTCAAAGAAAACATAATATCATGTTTACACGTATACCTGTTGTTTTCACATGTATCTATTTGTTAACAGATTATTATGTATTTGAGTTTCTACTAACTTCTTCAGTAGGCGCCAAAACAAATATAGTCTGACTAGTCTCTTAACATTGTTGTACGTATAGTAACACAAATATCAGTTATTGTCGGGACATCCTTATTTGAAAGAAAGTAAGCAAATATTTTATGAGCTATCAGAAAGGTTTATTTGAAGTAGCTACATATGAATAAGAAATAGGAAAATCTATATTTATTCCTTTGCAAAAGAAAGGGAACGTTTGTAATCGATTTACGGATAAAAACATTTACAATTATGGAAATTCGGCCCCCGATAAAAATATGCTGCCTTATTAGAAAACTGTCAAAACCAACATTAAACCAATGAAATTGGGAAAAAGAAAGGTAAATAATGATGATTAAATGATTAAAATCGAAAAACGGGACTTCAAGATACAACATTTTTAATTTTTGAAATATAATGTTTGGAAACCACATATCTATTCTGGTAGGCAGATGCTTCACAACAATTTACCATGTCCTAGCAGATTGGGTCGGACTGACCTCATTTTAAAAATAGACATTCTACATATATAGATCATGTGTATATGTTTTTTCATATATAATCAAGACCTACGTATGAATATAAATTAAACAAAGCGAGTTGGTTACGTTCGTAAGTACAATATTATGGTACGGCGAGCCGACAAGGCCGCCCGGTCAACCGACCATTGTTCCACGGTGCTATTCGCATCTGAATCTCAATACGTGTCGATCAATGCCAATAATTTCATATTAGTACATCCACCCACTGTTAGTACTTTGTTCGCCGTATTTATAAGAAATACCTACGTTTATATGACCGAGGCAAAACCACGCTTGTAAAAGCACCCAGTAATGAAAATCGAGAACGAATGTCTATTAAAGAGACTGATTTAGACCAATGATATTTATTCTAAAAGGTAACTGGCACTAGGACTATTTCTGTTTCGAACAGATATATAATGAACACTTCGACTGCCCTTTTGGTCTAGTGTTTAGGGTATGCGACTGCTGATCAAGTGGTCTCGGGTTCGATTCCCGAGTCGGACCAAATGTTTGTGTGACCCGCAAATATTTGTTTCGGAGTTTGGCTGTTTTCTATGTATAATATGTAGGTATGTATTTACAAAAAAAAAAGTATGTTTATTTATATAAATCAGTTGTCTAGTACCCATAATACAGGCTCTGCTTAGTTTGGGACTAGATGGCGTTGGGTGTAAAATGTCCGAAATATTCATTTATTATTTATATACTTAGATTCAAAACAACGATTTATAGATCACACGATGTGGGATTTGAACCCATAATAATTAGCACAGTAGAAAGTGATGATCGTTATGTACAGTTAAATATAATTATGTTGTATAGTACTGAGGTGACAATTTTAGGGTTTACAGTAGGTTGGCCTTTCTGGCGAGGGTTTTGTATCAGCCTACGCAAGTCTGCGTTGGCGAACTAGTTTGACCCGTGGAACTCCTGCGGAGATCTCGTCAACTGGGTGTCGTGACTGGTCAATCGACCAGTCTGAGCTACCTACCTACTTGCATTCTTCACAATCTCAAAAATGCAAGTACGTATGTATGAACCTTCTAGCTTAACAACGACCAATTGACTTAGAAACACGCACAAGTTTGACTTACAAATACATTATTATTACTAAATACACTTTTCATTCATTTATTATTGGTAATACTTGACTCATATTGTTAGAAGACATCGCAAATTGACCACACAGGGACAAATACAAGCTCCTTTAGTGCGATAAGTTATGATGAGTCACATATTGTGAACCGCAGAATGAAAGGTAAGACAAGCTACAACACCAGAGTCACGTATGTATGTGTGGTTTATTTTGTAAGAAAATAAGCTGGCAACTTCATCATATCTCAAGTGTGTCTATGGTATAGTATAGAAAATGACAAAATTAAATTTCGTGGATTTATAAATAATAATATATAATAAATATTTTGGACATCTTACACACAACATCATCTAGTCCCAAAGTAAGCAGAGCTTGTGTTATGGGTACTAAACAACTGATATAAACACATAAACATACTTTTTTTTTGTAAATACATACATATTATACATAGAAAAACACCCAGACTTCGAAACAAATATTTGTGGATCACACAAATATTTGGTCTGACCCGGGAATCGAACCCGAGACCTCTTGATCAGCAGCCGCATACGCTAACCACTAGACCAACGAGGCAGTCAAATTTATATTTCCATACTGTAATAAAAATTCGAATGTAACTGTTTGTCTGTTAGTCTTTCATTGCTAAACCAATTTTAGTGAAGTTTGGCATGGAGATACTTTGAAACTTGAGAAATGTCATAGACATGTACTCTTTTACCGTAATAACCACCCTATACGCGTTCAGAGTCCGAACAAAAGCTAATACTGCCAAAAGTACAAAACTTCTTCAAAGGCCTTCAAAAGACCCTTAATCAGATAACTGTTGCAGTCCAATATATTAACTTTCTGATTATTTTCAAATACTACTCCACACTGTATATGGCCAACCAATTGAAGCAAGAAACTAGCTACTATAAATAAGTTCGAGAAAATTAATCATTAGAGAAAGACCCGAAAGAATAGACAGATTTGTTTCCTCGATTTATTTACGTTTCATGGACTTCAACGATAACTTGTATCGCAATAGGTGCTGAACAAAATAAATAAAACATAAATTATAATATTATAAACTCGTTCATTTTACCTCCATCATATATATATTTTTATTATCCTTATAAAATTCCTAGTGTCATCACATTTTTAGCAAAGATTATCATTAAATATATTCCTTTTAAATTAATTTCAATTTATTGAACAGAATTCTGGGATTCAAATAATAGTCATTAACCACAAGTAGTATGTTTCTGTTGAAGTAGGGGTGTCACGTGCGTTTTACAAATTCTATCCATAAATTTATTAAAATATGAATAATAAAAATTTAAATGCTATGGGACTAACCTGCTTGTCTGTCTCTGTTTGTTCCGTCCAATCTTCGGAACGGCTGGAGCAATTTTGCCGATATTATAAGGAGTACCTTAGGCTACTTTTTAGACTAACTTCTCTCCGTGGCGTTACTCGGATTTACAACAAAAACCGAGGGTTACACCGCGGGGCACAGCTAGTTGATTCTGTATAAGTACATAATATACGTATGTATGTATATGTATAATGCTATGTTTCAAGTTTAAGTTCTATGTTTATATTTGTCTTATTGCTAATGGCAATGGCAGAAAATGAAACCTATTTGTTGTGTTCTTTTTGGAATGAAAGTAAACCGCACACCACTATTTTATTCGAGACCAATGACATCGGTACAAGTACCTACAACCATCAGTAGGTATGTAAGTACCCACATTATGCGATACTATTATTGCCATTAAAACAGTTAATAGTCGGCTTTAGTTCTCCAAAGGAGTTTCTTGTACAAGGTATTTCGTCAACGAGTGCAATAACGTTATAACGTTTAAGAAATAATATAAACGACTATTTTCAAATCATAGTTATATTTATAACGGTTACGGAAGTTAGACAGTATTAAACTTAGAATTAATGCAAGTACAATAGTAAAAATTAATTTATCTTTCTTTTATGCTATATTAGGTTGTCATAAAAATTTATAATAAACATTATTGGGAAGTCACCGCCCTCAAATATATTAACAGCTTTTAAACAATGGAAACCCCCACGGGATGTCACCCCACCGAGGTTTACGGGGGGGCGGCGTGATCCGAGAACAGCTGTTATTACGACATCCGGCCCCCTCCCAGCGCCTGCCCGCACTGATGCGAGCAGAGCACCACCATAAATATACTGGCAACTAGTTCAACCTTCGACTTTAGTTCGCCCTCAGGGTAGCGAAGGTCCGATGCCAGTCGGTCCGTGGAAAAACTGATATTCAAATAAAACTGGTTCAGCTAGTAGCTGACCCCTAATAATGTTGAATAATAAAGACTAAGAAGATGAGGCAGTGATATTTGAGTATTTCACTATTCCCTCTTGCGTTTGCTGTTTTTTTCTTAAACCTAACGTGTTTGTCAAATATATACATATATACTATAGGGGATAGTGAATTTAAATGAATATAAAAAATATCTTATCGTTAATCCTCACTAATGTTAATAACTCGGTCTGTCTGTTACCCGTGAAAAACTAAACCGCTGAAACGATTTGGATTAATTTCGGTATAGAAATATAAGTCGCGATCACCAACATATACGCCGGTTGGGCCGCTAGTTAAAGCTAGTTCGAAATAAAACAAGATTACGAAGTTTAATAGTCCCAAGTGCCAACCCTAATGGTGAATATTTTTCAGCCGACAATGTAACCTCAGTCCGTGACCGGTGTGGCGGGTTCAAGTTCAAAGAATCGTATACCGTAGACATTGAAGTAAAGCATCCATGCAAATAAAATTCTACCAAAGCTACTTAGTAGTTTTTGTTTTGACTCCGATTCTAGTGAAGTACGCTGTAATAAATAGGTTATGTATTTAAAATATCTATAATGGGATTATAGTCGTTTCCGATATTCTAGTAATATAGGTCTATGACTACTCATCAAGTGGTGAAATTACATCAGTACGTATGTTTACTTCTAATATAAATATAAATGATTGTAACATAGTTGTCGCCTAAAGCCTTGAACAGTTCACTGCTGTATATGGCCTCTCCGAAAGAAGACTTAGGATCACCATACCATACGGATGGGTTTGTTTCAAGTTTTCCTTCTCTATCCAGTGAATTGTTCTGCGTAGTTTGTTCCCTTAACAGCCTCTTACAACACACAACACTCAGTGGTGGTGACAACCTGTATTCTTAATCCATTGCCACATGGAGATTGAGCGTGGTAGATATTCATACATGTAATTCTTATTGAAATATATTAAATAACATCAATGCAAATGTTACAATTAGCCTAACAACTGCCTTGTTTATAAATTTACTCTTACTAAACTGAATTCACCATCTTCTCTTTATATTAATTTAGACTTTGAAAGTATGGAATAAAAGTAATTTTTTAATTGTTTAAATGTCCGTAATTGCGATAAAAAGAAGCTTATGTCTTTCTTTAAGGTCCAATATTAATACTGAAATTCGTTTACATCGGTTCAGAGGTTTAGTCGTTAAAGCGTAACAAATAGAAATACTTTTGATTTTATAATATTAGTTTGGATGATCAAAGAAACCTATATAGCATTTAAGTAACATGCACTTTGAAGTTTTTCGCTAACCATGTTGCATTCACATGAGGATGGTGACTACTATTCTTGGATTCTACTGCTTTACTGCTGCTAATGCTTTCCATCAGGCAAAGAAGAGTCACATTAAACATATGTATACAAAAAGAAGAATAAGACATAGGCTAGATATTATTTACTGCGATAATACGCCGGCGTAAAAAATCTGGCGAATTACAAGGTTATGACGTGAAAAGTCCTTACTAACAAAACAAGACCTTATTATAATTTCTTATGTAATACTTACTAAAGGATAATGTAAAAAAAGTATAATATTACAAAAATTACAATAATTAAATTTATCTCTCTTTAGGTAAGAATTAATGTTGTCTTCGCTGATATAAGGTACACAGTATTTGATATGTAATTGTGATAAAAACTTTTAAATCAGACTGCCTGTGATTTAAGGTAGGTACAACGAAAAGCCTTGTAAGTTTTTTCATACAAATACTATTATCGATTATTGATTCAGATAACTGTCGATAACGATATCCTGTGACTCGTTATCGAATGTTGCTATCTGTTGGGGAACTTTTGGTATTTTTACCCCATCACTACAAATGCAATAAGAACATATGGAGTAAGAAAACTTACTGAAAACGTAGTGAATAATTGAATTATTCTATTTAGTTGTTTTTTGTTTTATTTATTTTGCTTTTAATAAATGTGTTACTTATTAATAAATACTAATACATAAAAATAAATCAAATATATCCGATAACTGATAAAAAAACATATATACTTTTTTTGTGAATTATCATAATAGGCAGTTCTTTGCATTTGATATTTATTAATGCTAATTTTCTATTTCATTCAAACTATACAAAACGTCCTTGGTATAAGATGTAGTCTAGACATATTTAATGTATTTGTAGTCGTAACAAAGCGATAGAGGAAAGCATTTCGAAACGTATCGGAAACCAAATCGATTAAGTATCGATTTATAACGGAGAGCACCGCAATCAATTTTTAAACATTATATTAGTTATGTAACGCTATTATACAGTTTCATTATTGTTATCGTTCAAGTGTTTTTGTATTTATTTTACTAAAATTTTATAATCATTATGTAGGTATCTAATATCTATATTACTCGTAATATTACGAAGCGGAGTGAGCTTGAGTGTTCGTGGATTTTTGAGAAAATTAATTAAATATTTGAATTCTTTTGTATTAATTCAGATTTTACATCCTTATATATGAAAAAAATAATCTATATATCTATATATATATATCAATTAATAATTTTGTGTAGCTACTTTGATTTTTGCGGAAAATCATAGGTTCTATTTCACTGTCATAACCAACATACACGCGGTTAGAGCCACGGGCAAAATATAGTTAGTAGACCAACTTAGGATTACTATGAGATTTATTTAATCTTACACAACTGACAGTACACGTCTAATTAAAGACTTATTAAATTACTGTTTATCTGCGTACTACACCGTACAAACATGAAGTAGTCCCAAACTAAGCAGAGCTTGTACATTGGGTACAAGACAACTGATATAAATACATAAACATATTTTTTTGTACATATTATACATATTGTACATTTTATACATATTGTACATATTATACATAGAAAACACTCAAACTCCGAAACCCGGGAACGCTACCGCTACCACTGCGCCACCGATGTAGTCGCTTAAAGCCAGACTTAATATATTACGTAGCAGATGACCTTTTATTTCTTACCCTTAATCCATCAGCTGACTTGTACGCATTTATATAAAAGAGTCGGTACTTTTGCCTTGGCAGTGAAACCCGACTAGATGATCACATTAGCGACTACACACGTTTGAGCTTTGCGATGAAACTGCGTCATAAGGGTTGAAATAAGCCTGCATTGCGTACTCCTTAGAATTAAATTTAAGTGATAGGTTATCGCTATTGTATGAATGTTTATATCTGTGTATCTTGGAATGTGTTTTTAATCCAGTCTCGACCGTAGAATTAAAATAAATATTTCTAAACTTGTCAAAGATTAATAATCTATACAAATATAAAATAAAAGAGTTTGTAATATTAAAAATATATTTTGGGCTAGCTTCGCTTCTCGGCTTTACTTACGATTTACAACAAAAATCGCGGGTAACATCGCGGGACTCAGCTAGTAATATAATAATTCTAAATTAACAACGACTACGGTAGTATTTGTGTCGAAACGCGTGTTACTACTCAATTTTGTTTCATTTAACCTAAACAACTCCCGCATTAGAATCATATGCTGTGTAACGGACTTGATAAACATACATGAAACGGACACAAATAACATCCAGACACAGAACTACAATTTGTGATTAACACAATGTGTTGTCCGACGTAGATACTCAATACTCGAACATGAATTACTTGTTACTTTTTATCATTATTATCCAGTATTCTGGACACAATAATGTTAAAAGCCAGGACCTTTTTTCTGCATGAAAGTGTTATGTTCCGTATAATAAGACACTTAATCTTGTAGTTCAGCTATTTAATTGTTCAAAAACTTATACAACTTTTACAACATTACAACTATTTCCGAGCCACGCGCTTGATCTGTCATCAGATAGCTAATGGGGTTACCACTAGATAATCCACAGATAATCAATACACAACATTCCTCCCCTTTTACAGAATGTCACCTTAATTAGTTTTAACAAAGTTTTAATCATAACCTAATGAAACTGAATTTTTTACTTAACATTTGTTTTCTTTACTCTTATAAATTCAACCTATCCGGTGCTTTCCTTAATCTTCTTGACCTTCGCAATTGAGTTTCTTCTTCCCTTTCCTGTCTATCCTCCTCCCCCCTTATTTCTATATCATTTTCCTCAATTTCTACAGGGTTTCCATTATTACTTACATCATCAATAATAGGGTTTCTATAATACCAGTCGTTAGTTCTAATCTGTACGCCTACCAACCCTTGTTCTCCAAGTTTATTTTCAATAGCACACTTCCTTAATGAACTACCATGATAATATTTTTCAATACCGTTTACTCTAACTAAATATCTAACAGGGGACAAACATTTTGATATAACACCTTTCACCCATAGTTTTCTATTAAAACACTTACACCAGACCATTTCACCAACTTGATATAAATTGTTTGCAGGATTACATTCAACATTAACATTTTTCGGTGGTTTCATTAGATCAAATGGTAATCTTGGTTAAGTCTTAAATATATTTTCATTGGGTGCCTTTCCAGTACAATTTGGAGTGTTTCTATACATAAACAAGAATTTTTGTAAACTCACTTCTTTAGATAATTTAACTGACTGCTTTTCTAACCTAGACAACCCATTTTTTACTGTTTGTACCATCCTTTCTGCTACTCCATTTGACTGTGGATGGTAAGGGGGACTTTTTAGAACTCTAATGCCATTACTTTTTAAAAACTGTGTAAATTCTTGGGACGCAAACGGTGGTCCATTATCACTAACCAATTCAGTAGGCAATCCAATAAGGGCGAAAGTTTTGCATAATTTTTCAATGACCTGTGATGCTGAAGTACCGTTCATAATATGTATGTCAATCCACCTTGAATGTGAGTCGACAATCAACAAGTAAGTTATGTTATTTCTAATGAAAAAGTCTATATGTATTCTTTCAAAATTAAAATTAGTTTTTGCCCATGAAAATGTTGAACAACTATTTGTGTAATTCCTGGAGGATTGACATATATTACACTGTGCAATTAATGTCTCAATGTCCTCATTAATACCTGGCCACCAACAATAATTTCGAATAAGCATCTTAGTTTGAACTATACCATTATGAGATTCATGAAAACAATTTAAATATTTTTTTCTTAATTTGAGAGGCACAATGACCCTAGATCCCCATAAAATACACTGTTGTTCAATAGTCAATTCAGATCTTTTATTAAAATAGGGTTTTAAGTTTTTATCCTTCACATAGTTTGGCCATCCCTTCTCAACATATTGATACACTAGACTTAATAAAGGCTCCTCTTGAGTACCCTCTGCAATTTCTTTGAAATTTAAATGGCAATTTTCCTGACTAAAATTAAAATAATTGACACAGTCAGTAACCTCAGCTAACTCGGGTAATGGCAGCCTTGATAATGCATCCGCATTACCCAGAAGTTTACCCTTTCTGTACAAGATGTCATATTGGTACCCCGACAATAAAAGTGCCCATCTTTGCAACCTGGCATTTGCTGTAATTGGTATTTTTTTTAAGGGATCGAAAATAAACTTCAATGGCTGATGGTCAGTAACCAATATGAACTTTCGGCCATACAGAAATTTATGAAACCTCTGAACTGCAAACATAATTGCCAGAGCCTCTTTCTCTACTTGAGAATAGTTCTTTTGAGCGTCATTCAATGTACTAGATGCAAAATAAATAGGTTCACTATCAATTTTATGGCTTAACACCGCCCCTACCCCATAATTACTAGCATCAGTTGTGACATAAAGTTCTTTTTTGCTATCATAATGAACCAATAATTTATTACTTGTAATTAGATGTTTACTGTTTTCAAAAGCCTTATTACATTCGTCAGACCATTCCCAAGTTTTATTTTTATTATTTTTTAACAAATTATATAATGGAGCTAACTTTTCTGACAAACATGGTACAAACTTCCCATAATAATTTATTAACCCCAGAAAAGATTGCAACTGTGACACTGACTTAGGGGCTGGTGCATTCATAATAGCATGTATTTTGTCTGCCAATGGTCTGATTCCATCTTTATCTACCAGATGACCCAAAAATTGGATTTCCTCCTTAAAAAATTGACACTTGTCCGGGTTAACCCGTACATTATATTGTCTTAGTCTGTCTAGTACCGTTTTAACATTTTCATAACATTCTTTTCTATTTCTACCAGTAATTACTAAATCGTCTATGAAACACTTTACATTTTTAAGTCCCTTTAGAATTTGATCCATGACATATTGAAAAACTGAAGGTCCGCTGGACACACCAAACTGTAATCGAGTAGGCTGATACAATCCCAAATGTGTATTTATGGTTAAGTACTCTCTTGATTGTTCATCAAGTAAAAGTTGTTGATATGCTCCTGAAAGGTCTAATACACAGAAACTCGCAGAACCACTAAGCTCATTAAAGATATCCTCAGGTAATGGCAAGGGGTAATGTTCCACATCTAATACTTTATTAACAGTCACCTTGTAATCAACACAAACTCTCAATTTGTTATCTTTCCTTTTTGCTAAAACAATAGGGCTGGCCCATTCGCTATGTTGTACTCGTCTAAGAATACCAGATTTTTCCAAATTTATCAATTCTCTTTCAACTTCTTCCTTCATAGCATAGGGAATAGAGTAGGCTTTGTGAAAAACTGGAACTGCTCCATCTTTTAATTTTAATTTAGCTTTCATGTTATCAATATGTGAAGATCTGTCCTTATTAAAAACATCCCTATACTTTGTCTGCAAATTTTTTATAAGTGACACCCTTTCACTGTCATCTACAGCCTGAACTAGCCCTGTAACCTTATTAACCCCACAATTTTTTATAAAGCTTTTTCTCCAGTTAGGATAGATCTCTGCTAACCAATCCCTCCCTAGAAGTGGTGCAAAATACTTTTCACTGTTAATAACAATCAACTCTAAACACTTTTGTTCATTATTAGCACACATTTGAATAAATATCTTTCCACATACCGGTAAAATATCTCCAGATACAGTTTTCAACCTTGCAGAACACTTCACTAATTTACATGACTTGAAATACTCATACTTTCTAAAATCTTTTTCATGAATAACTGTCTTACATGCCCCTGTATCAATTTGCATTTTCACCACCTCTGGCACAGAATTCCGTCCGCCTAGTCACAGTTCTATGCAAGCAGGATCCTCTTCTATCTTCATGATGCTTCCCAATATGATTTCCTCCGTCTTCTCTCCACCTTCGTGCAACTGTTCCATATTATTAACTCTTGCTTTAGTATGTGCAGTAAAGTTTCTAGCAGGCTTACGTGATGTACCATTGTTTAACCGGCATTTGACCGCCATATGACCTACTTTCTTGCAGATGAAGCAAGTAAATGATTTTTTGAAACATGAATCCGATTTATGTGGTCCCCCACAACGCGTACATTCCTGTCTGACAACTCGGCCCACAGTGAATTCTGAATTAGGTTGCATGTTGTGTGCACCTTGTTCTGCATTCTGATATGTACTTGCTATTTGTATAGCCTTCTCAAAGGTTAAGGTTTCATTTTCTACTAGTAACTGTTTAATAATATGTTCATTTTTGATGCCACATACAAACTTGTCTCTTAGTGCTTGATTTAGAAAATCGCCAAAATTACAATCGCTCGCTTTGACTTTCAACTCCAATACATAATCATTAAGCGATTGTGAATCTTTCTGTACACATTTATGAAACAGAAATCGCTCTGCAATGACAGATTTGCTGGTAACATAATGACCTTTTAAAATTCGTACCAATTTTTCGTACTCAGTTTCAGCTGGTTTCCTCGGTGCACTTAAGTTTTTTAGGGTATTGTAAGCTTCTGAGCCGATCAGGGTTAAAAAGAGTGGCACCTTTTTGTCTGCCTTTACATCATTGACTATAAAGAATTGTTCCATACGCTCCATGTACGTCTCAAAGTCAGTCTCAGACCTATAGGGTTCTATAGAGCCGATCATCTTTTTGGCTTGTAGGTTCGTCACTTTTCCTCGTCGCCAATGTTATGTTCCGTATAATAAGACACTTAATCTTGTAGTTCAGCTATTTAATTGTTCAAAAACTTATACAACTTTTACAACATTACAACTATTTCCGAGCCACGCGCTTGATCTGTCATCAGATAGCTAATGGGGTTACCACTAGATAATCCACAGATAATCAATACACAACAGAAAGTAAAAAAGTAAAGTTGAAATAGTACAGTCAAACTACCATTTCAAAAATATCTTGGTAAAAAGAAATAGTTTTCCGTACGACAGTTTGTCAAACATATTTCTTTGCAATACATACAAAAGTTTATAACATAACCAATCACTTATGCCATCTTATTTGCCACCACGAAATAATAGATGTCGAAAAATTCTCTAAAACTGTATAAAAACATTATGTAACAAATATAATGAAAAGAACTATCTTGCTGACGCATCGTTATTTTGATAAGATTGTAATATTGTAATCAAAATACAAGCACGTCTTATTGAATTGAGAAATAAAGGATATTACCAGTGCACACATAACTTCCTCATCAACAATATCTACTAAATAATCAAATCAATATTTTCGATATCTTAAGCAGGCACCACACTTCGCTATGCGCTATTCGTTATGCGGGTTATTCGCGCGCATACGACGAAGTGTGGAGAGTATATTCGTTACGTTCACCATAAAAATGACAATGACACATCTCTACAACACACATATTTGCCTTATTTGATGCTTATTTGGCATACCAGTTCGAAGTGTGGATGGCATGTTTGTTGTTTGCGCACATAACTAATATTTGGGCGAATACGGCGTAGACACAACGAATAGCGCATAACGAAGTGTGGTGCCTGCTTTACACACAATGTCATCGAGCCCCAAACTAAGTAAAGCTTGTATTATAGGTATTAGACATTTGATATGAATACATAAACATTTTTGTTTTGTAAACACCCAGACTCCGAATCAAATATTTGCGGTTTACACATATATTTGGTCCGATCCGGGAATCGAACCCGAGACCTCAAGCAGAGCTGTCGCAATTGCTACCACTGCGCCACCGAGGCAGTCATATGTCACTGCTGGACATAAGGCGCTTCTATATCAAGCTGACAAGACAGGCTGGTATAGGGTTTGTTTCAAGTTTTTAGTGATGCCGTCCTGTGTTGTTTTGCTCCCTTAGTCGCCTCTGACGACACCCATGAGATTTTAGATAGAGATAGATAGAGATTTCCTCTCAGGAGAGAGTTAAGGCCATACGTCTCCACGCTGACCGAGCGCGGGTTGGAGACCGCCCGAAGACCTACAACTAATCTTCACGACTTTTATCCCATGATAACAACCGAGACTGTTTAACGTGAGCTCCGAATCACGGAGACGCTCATGCCATCAAGCCAGTAGCGGTCACCCATCATGGTACGGACCGCGTTGTCGTTACTTACCCTCGATGATTGTTTCTAATCACCTAGGAAATTTGGGTTATGACAGTGGTGACACTGGCGTATTTTTAATCCGTTACAACACTTAATCGTTATAAAACGACCATGGCAATTGAAACCGTTCTGTGATTGTCAATCTTAGTCGAGGTGCGATGACGTAATGTCGATTTGAACATGGCTTCCGTTTACAAATGCGCTTGACACATAGGAAGTCCGTACATATAAATATGTTTTACGAAATTGATCTGTTTAAAGCGAGAAATAAATTTGTTTAAAATATGTTGTTATTTTGTTTACAGGTAACATAAGCGCAGTGTTCACATATAAATGGAAGGGAGAAGAAATCGCAAGGCTCGTGGAGAACGGAACGAGGGTCATGGTCAGCATTATCGAAGGAAGAACATTTGCTCATGTCAGCAACAATATTAATAAGTAAGTTTTATTTTGTTTAATTCAAGACTACTGTAGACAGCTTCGATGTTTTTGTGGAGGTGGACTGTTGACGACAGTAAAAATAACGAGATAAACTCGCCACTTATTGTTCCGCCACTTTCAAGTCTGCTACGTCAGTAATGATTTAAACCGAATACTTATTCATTTAAAGGTTTTCGTTTACTCTGAAAACTTCTTCATATTATGTGTATTGTATTAGAAATGGACATACTAAAATGAAAATAGATTAGGGAACTAGCATATTACGGGAGATGATAATCATAATTAGATGTAATAATAGATTAATTCTTGTGTTAACCTAGCACCTGTCATAAATAACCTGTATTTTTCGTGTTTTCTCATGTTCCACATCAAAACCCATAATAATATACTCATTTTATCTACGTAAAAATATAATTAGGAAGAGTTCTTTGATTAGTTTTTTTTTATTTGGAATACTGTAATTTTAAAAATCGAATTCCGTTCTTGCCTATATCTGTCATAAAGATTAGGCAAAGACATTTTAGGCCGTGCAAAGAATGGCAGCCTCGTATGGCGCGAAGGCAGCAAGGACATTGGCGCGAAAAATATAGCGATGCGAAAAGCCGCACTATATAGGTTTGTACAAACGAAAAATGATAGAGGGTTAAAGGTAGGGTCTTTGTCGATTGTATGTCTGGTATTTGAACGCAACTTTCTCTTATATATGTATTTATATTTTTATACAATAAAGCCCGCTTGACACGATAATGTTTGCCTTTACACGCAATGCGTCTGTTTACATCGGGATTTTGCAGTAAATGTTATCTAACACAC
Organism: Phragmatobia fuliginosa; assembly: GCA_932526445.1. NCBI lineage: Eukaryota > Metazoa > Arthropoda > Insecta > Lepidoptera > Erebidae > Phragmatobia > Phragmatobia fuliginosa. Next base: position 10,799,577 of record OW052075.1, on the reverse strand, counting down.
AGTACACTTTCAGCTTTTCGCTTAATATCATGTGGCAATAGTCCAGGCTTTATCAGTATTAGCTGATAAAACATCGTCTATGGGTGATGGTCAATTTGTCTATACATACATTATATGTATGTAGTTTGGATGAATTTGACGTATATACACAGGCAGGCTTAATAAAAATTATATATTAAATACAACAACCTAAATTTTAATCTATGCAAATAGATTTATAATTTCATATTCATAGGTTTTCACTAAATTCATATGGAAATACTAAGTATAAGAATTTTTGTTTGTGTCTGTCTGTCTGTTTGTCTGGGCTTATCTATGGAACGGCGGGACTGATTTTAACAGGATATGCACTGGCAGATATCTGATGATATAAAGAGTAACTTAGATTACATTTATAGACTAGCTCCACACCGCAGCATTGCCCGCGATTAACAACAACAAACGGAGGTAACACGTGGTTCACCTAGTAGTATACCACTATATGAGGAAGATGACTTAAGGCAGGCACTCTGAAAAATTGATTATTCTCGAAGGATGAAAAACTTTCAACATTTGTGTAATAGGTATTTCATTAGTTTTATGCTTTTCAAGATAAAACAAAGCTCTATACATGGAATACCACAAAAATCGTATTTTGCTGCTATAATATATTTTTTACACATTAGCGACTATAAAATAATACAAAAAGCAGACAATAGGTTTCATACGAGATGACACCGATTCCACAAGGCCGAATATCTTTTGTATGTAACTATGTACGACGAGGTACTCAATTATCTATGTTTTGTCTAAGTATAATAAGTATTCTATTCGCTAAAACTATAGACATATGGATACAAAAATTCGTCATAAATCGTTCATTCACGAGAACGATGACCCAATGATCAACTTTCCGTTATTACTTTTTTGAGTAAGCAATTTAGACATACAAATAAATTAAATTGAAGTATCTATTTGTAATATCAAATGAATAGTTTTTACTAAATGAGTGTCAAAGTAAAAAAAAGCAATTTTTAAACGTTTTTTCTATCTGTTTGTTCCGGCCAATCTCTGAAACGATAGCTGATGACTTTAAGAGTAACTTAGACTAGCTTTTCTCCGCGGTGTTGCTCGCGGTTTACAACTATAACTGTGGCTACCATCGCGGTACTCGGTTAGTTAATCATAAATCGTCTTGGAATATTTATATTACATACTCATTACAGTTATACCTGCCCTTTTAGCTAAGGATGCTGCAAATGTGTCGCATCGATTTTCGTTTTACCCGACTGCGCCAGAAGGAGGTTTTACAATCACAAACGGTTCTATTCTCGTATATGGCTAACTAGCTTACGCCACTGGCTCCGCTCGCGTGTATCTCGATTATTACAGTAAAAAGTAGCCCCATGTGTAATTCTTATCAGTATATAAGCTATATTACTGTAAAGTATTATCCAAATCCGTTCTCAACTTTTTGCGTGAAAGAGCAACATATATACATACATACAATCTTTCCCGTTTATATTATTAGTAAGGATATTTAGTTTGGACCACGTGACTTGGTGGTAAAAGACATAATACCCATACATTTGGACTCAGGCTGGGCTATCTGTTTGTGTAGTGTCACTAATGTGTAATGTCCTCTGCAATGTGTAACGATACTACTCACTCTCATCACTAAGTGTGGCTTGAGCTGTTAGTTGTACTAAGTTTTTTTTATATTACTTACTACCAGTAATGAGACGCTCATAACCCTAGGTGTTTGGAAACAATCACCGAGGGTAAGCAACGTGGCCAGTACTTGGATGGATGACCGTTAGAGGCATGATACCATGATAGTCTCCATGATTCAGAGGTCACGTTAAGCAGTCGGACACAATTGTTATCATATAGTAACAGTCGTGAAGCTTAGTTGGAGACCTTCGGGCGACTTAAAAACTTCTAACAGTAAGATTACGTAGCCACGGCGTATCTTGCCAGTCCCCAACCTGCACTCGACCTATGGGCTTAACCCTCTCCTGAGAAGAGATCCGAAAATTGTCTCAGAGGCGTTACTTAACTTGAAACCTGACATCCGATTTTTTTTATGTAACCTACTGCACCGCGTGTTGTTTTTTGTTTATGTATTTCATACTTAATTAATTAATAATAGAAACTATAACTTTTTCTCTTTTAAACTATACGGATTGCGACTGCGCAACCTGTATACGGGGACCCGGGACTTGGAGAAATTAAAAACGGGGAGATGACCGCTCACACTACTGGGTGTAAGCGGTCATCTCCCCGTTTCCTACTGTATTGTCTGTGGGATCGTCTCTCATATGGGCAGATGCATTCCGTGATCTAGAAACTGTGGTTTTGACTGTACTTGTAATATATTTGTCTGTAAATTTTTTTTTCTAAATTTCTTTTGTAAAAAATAAATAAAAGAAAAGAACAACAACCATTCTTACTAAGAGAAGGTCTATGCCCAGCAAAGGAATGTTAAAGACTATTGATGTTTTATCATTAATCACATCGAATCATACATTCCTTTATCAGTCCACTGTTGGCCACTTTTTAGAAAGGAGGTTTGGCCTAATATACCACCCTGGCCAAACGGGTATAGGGTTTGATTCAAGTTTTCCTTCCCTTTGCAGTGATATTGACCTGCCTATTTTATTTGTCCTAGTTTGCTCCCTTAGTCGTCTTTTACGACAGATAGGGTGCACATGCTCTGTTTAACCAATTAAATGTACTTGTACCGTCTTCGTACTAGGAACCCTCTAACGTAGGTTTCCTTTAAATTTTAAAAGGCATCTAAGTAGAGGTGCTACTTAAAGGTTGATGAAAACGAAAATATCGCTAAGGGTTACCACACTTTCTCTAAGTTGTCCTTGAATGAAACCTGCCTAAAGTCTTCTAAAACCGTCATCGGTCCAATTGATGATTATGATGATGTATTATTTATGTTATGTTATTACAGAACGTCCGTGTTGTTCGTGTCTATCTCCTTCATCGTCCTGATGGTGATCTCGCTGGCGTGGCTCGTCTTCTACTACATACAGCGCTTCAGATACATACACGCCAAGGACAGACTCTCTGTGAGTAGTATATATTTATTCATTCCCCTCCCACCAGCCTATTGCCGTGCAAGACTGAACTAAGGCCTCCTTCAAAAAGCGCTAATCGGAATGATTAGCGCTCTATGGGAACATTAATTTACCGACAAACGGAAATTAAACTCCTCGAAAAGCGCTAACCATCCCGATTAGCGCTCTATGGGGATCTTAATTTATCTACTAATGGAAAGTTTGCGAAGAAAATACATTTACTAGTCGATTTGAAGTCAATCATTATTGTTGCCCGTCCAAGTACTTAACCGTATATATTTAGGGATGACCACATATTTACGTAGTATAAAAGCGGCCAAGTGCGAGTCGGACTCGCCCATGAAGGGTTCCGTACCAGCAAGTAACATCAAATAAAAGTTCTTGTAGTTAGTTGTAACTTTCATCGATGTTTTATACTAGTGTATTGATTGGATGAAAGGTATATTGCGTGTTACGATTTATGACGTATAAAAAAAAACTACTCACTAGATCTCGTTCAAACCAATTTTCGTTGGTAGTTTGCATGGTAATGTATAACATATATTTTTTTTGTTCCATCACTCTCTTACTTTAGAAGTTAGAGGGGGGGGGGGGGGGACACACATTTTTCCACTTTGGAAGTGTCTCTCGCGCAAACTATTCAGTTTAGAAAAAAATGATATTAGAAACCTCAACATCATTTTTGAAGACCTATCCATAGAGACCCCACACGTATAGGTTTGATGAAAAAAAAAAATTGTGTTTCAGTTCCAAGTATGGGGACCCCCAAAATGTATTGTTTTTTTTCTATTTTTATATAAAAATCTTAATGCGGTTCACAGAATACATCGACTGACCAAATTTCAACAGTATAGCTCTTATAGTTTCGGAAATAATTGGCTGTGACATACGGACGGACAGACAGAAAGACAGACAGACAGACTTGACGAATCTATAAGGGTTCCGTTTTTTGCCATTTGGCTACGGAACCCTAAAAATGAAGTCACTTCCCGGTACGTTAAGTTGTACGCTAATATTTCAAGAACTATGCAACACTTTTTACTCATAGGGAAAGTGATTCAAAAGAAAGGTTTACATGTACAATGATTGCATTTTATACTATAGGATTTAAGATCATTTCTAAGATTGCCGCGCGAAGCCGGGTCAGGTCACTAGTAATGACAATAATATGATAATATACTATAAAGACTCTAATTATTAGTATTATAAAGTTTGTTAGATTTTAGGCAGTAATTTCTGGATATAGTGAACTAGTTTTGATCATTCTTTTACCAATAGAATGTCGCATTATTTTTGAGTCATAAATTATTATATAATAACTTGAAAAATGTATACCCAAAAACGTACACCCGGATGGAGCCGCGGGCAAAGGCTAGATAGTAATAGTTGATAATAAATTGCTTGTTAATATTCATGATTAAAAGATGAATTATGTAATAAAATATATATATTCTTTAATCTGATATTATCGTTTTTCTATTCTAATGTGAAACCAAATAGTGTATACAATCTGTAATAGATTAGTTATTTCATTTGTATGTTAATGACTAATTTTACTGTAGGAAATGTCAACTCAGTATTCCTATCATTTTTCCTTATGAAAAATAACTAAATACTAGATTAATAATTAGTTCTGTTTATCATAAGGGATGACAGATAAACCATTATTATCAAATAATTATTTACATATATTTACATATTTTATACTTGGTGTCCTTTGGCTATAAGGCTATGACCTTTCAATTTCCACAATCACAAACAAAACTTGAAACAAACCCTTTACCAACCCGTCTGGCAAGCGTGGTATAGTAGGCCAAAACCTCCTTTCTAAGGAGAGGCCTATGTCCAGCAGTGGACTGTTAAAGGCTGTTGATGATGATGATCCAAGATATACCTTATTCTATTATCATGTATATCTTTAATTATTTCCAAGATGATTTGGTTTGGACTAATAATTCAACCGATTTAATCTAAATATCAGTTTTTCCACGGAGTTTTTAGGTATATTTGAGGGGACTGACTTCCCTATAACAATTGCCATAGATATTCATGACAACATGACTTAACATGCTCTACGAGACACGGGCGTAAAAAACCGCCAAACATAGTGTTATTAAAAATTTCGAACAAGGAAAGCTCAATAACACTTGGCCGCTAGACCAACTAGACAATCAGGCTTTTATTTAACATGACTTACAATGTAACGTTATATTAATTATTATTGTAAACTAGCCACCCGCCCCGGCTCTGCACGGGGACATATAGTATTGTTTTTTTGGGTTAATATATAGGTAGTCTATGTCACTCACAAAATTAATAACGTAGCATTCTATTGGTAATTTTCAAAATCGGTAGCTCCGGAGATTACTCCCTTATAACGTCACAAACTTTACTTCTTTATATATTAGTATAGATTCGCAGTATCCATAACATACTTATCATTGTTGCAGAAACGTCTTTGTTGTGCCGCAAAGAAAGCGCTGTCCAAAATACCTGTAAAGAGTTTAAAGACTGAAGATAGAGTAAGTATTTGATAACATGTTGTTATTTACCATGGATGGATAATATTATGTAGCAGCGATATTTTAGTTATTTTTATGTATAAACCTACCATATTGACTCTACTCTGCCTGATGGTAAACATTAATAGAATCCAAGAGTAATTAATGGTCACCATACTCATTGTTGGTGCTTCTGCATCATTGGACCCTCGGTCTCATACGCATCACCATTTTCTTAAGATTATCTTGAGAAATGGGATGAGAAGGAAATTAAGAAGATTACCAAAAAACGAAGAGCAGTTATTATTTTGACGCCATGAGCCAGTCTTAGACAATCCTATCAATTACATAGAGAGTAGGATTTTCCAAAAAGGGAAATAGTTGTAAAAAATAATTCTACTGACACAAAATATTGTTTTTAATGTTACAGGAAGTTCAAGGCGATGGCGAATGCTGTGCCATTTGCATAGAGCCTTACAAAGTATCAGAAACGCTTAGATCTCTTCCTTGTAGGTAAGTTATTAACAACGATAAATATATGAATCATATTATTGAAAGCCAGCTTGTTTATGGAAAGAAAAAAATATTGTTATAATTATATATTTTTACCAGTTTTTAATTTATTTATATAATTTTTGGAACCATCCAAAAATTTTCCAAATTAACAGTGGATTGAATGTGCTTTGTAATTGATAAAAAGTGTCATTCTAATGAAGAAAGTCTCCATAGACAAAAGACGTATGTACGTTGTCTTTTGTTGTAAAAAAATACCATTCCAAATACAAAAATAAAACAGTTTCGCTTGTTTATTGAGCATAATAACTTAACAGATTTTTGGTATTAAATTTTTGTTTTTCCTTAAGAAAATTAATAATGAAAATAAAGTTTTACCAGTTTCCTTAATGTTACCATACGTATGCCTATACATATCTAAATCCTTAGTCCTACTTAGCTTAGCGCGAATTAAGCTGATGTTATCCTCAATTGTTAACAATAAGTTCGTTCATATTCGTATCTGGATATCAGTCCAAGTCCTGTGTAAAAATATTATCAGTTGTCTTATAGTTGATGATACGCCACGTTATTTTCAATTATGACATTCTCACCCGTTGTCGTTGATTTATAGGTAACAACACTAATTTGGATATTTTGCAAGCCATTGGGGCAGACAGAGTTTGTTTTTTGGATTAATCCGGATATTAAAATAAATAAAAAAATTAAAAAGCCTTTATTCTAACAGCATTTACAGTTTCAGATGTATGTATGTATGCCAATACCTTCTTTCTAAGGAGAGGCCTATGTCCAGCAGTGGACTGTTAAAGGCTTTTGATGATGATGATGATGATGATGATGATGTACAGTTTCATTTCTAATTTATATATCCCTATCACTAAGTTTAATATGTAGTCGCCTCCTCGGCGTAAGCCTTCCCCACCCTCCTCCATAGTTCCTTATCCCTTGCTTTTCTCTCGCAGGCATTGCCACATCTTTCTTTAAATATATCGCTCCATCTTCTTCGTGGTCTTCCTCTTCCTCTACTGCCTTCGCTTGGCGTCCATTCTATTAACCTTTTTGTCTACCTGTTGTCTTTTATTCTATATATGTGGCCTGCCCACTTCCACTTCAAGGTGCGGATTCCATTTACTACATCTGCTTTTTTTTTGTTTTTTCTCGAATTTTAGTGTTTGGTATTTTATCTTTTAATTTTATGCCGGATATCCGGATAGTACTTTATAAAAACTAATATTTCATATAAAAATAATACTTAAAAAAACATTAACATCAGTATAGCAATTAATTTATAGGTACCCCCCCCCAATCCATAAAGATCGATCGAAGTACGAATCGGTTGGTACTTCTTATTGGTTAACAATATTTGTTGGTACTGTATAACATAATCCACTTAAATCTATTTTAATTAAGTATCTTTAAAACCTCATAAGTAATCAATGTTTGTTGTATTACAGACACGAGTTCCACAAGAACTGCATAGATCCATGGCTGTTGGAACATCGCACGTGTCCAATGTGTAAGATGGACATCCTCAAGTACTACGGCTTTGTGGTCAGTATCATACTATATTCGTATTTTTATATGTTTAAGGGGATTTGAAGGGATATACCTGAGTGGATACCAGCAGTGGATTATTAAAGTTTAATGATGATTTTGATGATAGGGGGCAAGATATCAGTCAGGTAATTTGTTGGTAAGTTACTAGTGCTGCCCTTTCAAAGGATTCTGGAATTATAGAAGGAGACCATATTATTTATACAGCTCACATTAATTAAAATACATTTTGAACAATTCCATCTATTCTCTCAAGTGACATCCACCAGCCAACTGAGTGTCACTGAAAGACTAGTATCTTGTCTCAAGCAATGCTTCAATTCGAAAGAAAAACGTATGTAAACTCGAAAACGGGCGTTTTCTCAAACACGAGTAATCTTGATTCTTGATGAATCTTGATTGATGAAAATTTTATCGAAATCATTAGAGCCGTTTCCGAAATCACAAATTAAAATACAAATATATATCTGAACAAGAATTGCTCGTTTAAAGATATTAGATTAGATATTAAAAGCACAATAATTTTTGTCGAATTCATTATTGTATAAGTTAAAATAACTGCCTTTTTTTGGTATGTATAAACATATTTGTAAGTGAGTTTGTATGTTACAGTTCACTGGCAGTCAGGAGAGCATTCTGCAGCTGGAGGTCGAGGAGGCTAGGAGTCGCGCGCTCAGCCCCGCCAGGAACAGACATCCGCTCACACTGGTACTTGTCTATTATTTTATTTCTTGGTATATTTATGTTCAGAACTTATTGTCTAAATATTCTTCTTAATGTTCTATTTGAATTTAAGCAAAGAGACGTATGACTATTTAATATACAAAAGATTATTGAGAACGCTCTCGTCTTTAAAGTATCATTTGTAGTTCTGCAGTGTATAGTGACTTCGTCGAGAGTGATAGTGTTGTGAATTCAATGCTCATATGAGGCAACACTGAAAAATTTATGTTCTTAATCTGAGTGTTCTTTATGTCCGTTTCATATCAAGTTAACGATGTATTCTTCAAAGTATAATTCTAAGTAATGTAATGTTGCAGTTGACGAGCGACAACTCGTACGACGAGGCGGGCAGCGAGCGCAGCAGCCGCGCGTCTTCACCCGACGAGCTCGTGCCCTCGCTCGCACACCTTAACAGGTACTTGTATATCAACACACTATCACCTAACACTAACACTTCAACCTAGCACTATCACTCTTCATCTAACATTATCACTCTTCATCTAACACTATCACTTATAACCTAACACTATCACTTATAACCTAACACTATCACTGTTTGGGTTTCGTGAGTAGCGTGAAATATAATCTGATTAAACTATGTATTTTAAAAAGGAATAGTAATGTGGAAGAGCTACGCTTCGGCACAGCCATGGCTTCTTAGAAAAGCAGTGTCAAAATATTCCTTACTTGCTCGTTGCTCGTTGATATTCTATGAATATTTATAATAGCAAACCATCTATCGTTATCGGGAAATCGGTATCCCTAAATATACTGACAACTTAACTTTCGCATTCATTTGTCGATGCCAGTTTCTCGAAGTTGCCGATGCCAGTCGCTCTGTGGAACAAGAAAAACCAGTTGAACTAATAATCGACCCAAATAGTCCTGGGTATTCTAGCCTTTATAATAATAAAGGCTAGGAAGAAGACAAAATAATTATGATAATAGTATATGATATGTACTTCACGAACCTTATGAGATGCCTAATAAAGCCTATTCATATTCCAGGTCCTGTTCATCGTCACCATCGGAGTCTCCTCGCGCGGAGTCGTCGCGGCAGGACGCCGAGGCCGGCACTTCCAGCGATCCCTAAGCGCCACATGCGCTTGCCAAATATTCGCCCACTAGTGGACAAAGGGAGCTAGGACTCGCCGACAGTTTGATGCCACTGAAGAATCCCGATGTATTCCGTGGCCGTGGACAAGATTACCCACAGCGATTGAGTGCGGTGTCGGTGAATCAGTGATGTGTTCATATCTATATAAATACTCAAAATATTTAAAAAAAAACAAGAACCTCCAGTGATGGTGACTCGTTGCTTTGGTGGATGACAAGTGATATTTTTGTAATTAAGTACTTAGTGTAATGGATATTTCACAGCAACTCCGCCTAGTCAACGAAATAAATGTTCTTCCTAACGCTTCACCTACGGCCCGATAGTTAAAAACGACCACGAAATCAATAAATAATGTACTTAAATTTTTTGATTGGTTCATGATCTCATGTGTTTATAATTTGGGACAATTATTATCAAAATGTAAATAAATATAAATAGTCGTTGGTACCCCTATATTTCTACAAACGTAATAGCTATCAGCTGCTACAGACGCGCCATTTTGTATTTGTCTTCCGAATGTTAGAGTACCAAGAATATTTCTAAAAATGTCTGCGTCGTATGTAGTAGTGCTAGAGTAGTACATCGGCTTAACTCGTGAGGGTTTGCGGGTTTCCGTCCAAATGATAGTAACTAACAATAAATTAAACAGAGTTATTGCTTTATTCTGCCGGTGATAATATGTTGGTCAGAAAAGCACTTTGCAGGTAGTTAGTTGTTTTCATAGTGATCATAGACAAAGTTAAATAGTTTAGATACTTTTAATCAGGGTTGCCAATTACCCCGTTAAGTATTTGAATTATGTGAAAAGCTTATTTCTCATGACCAAAATTCGTAATAAATTAACCGAACACTAATTGTTTAAAGTAACCAAAGCCGTAATAAAACAGCGTTTGAAAAATAAACCCGTTTATATTCCTCTTCTACTAAAATAATGTCAACATATTGATTATAACTAATTTCTGTTTTAGACGTAAGTTTTTTTACTTGCAAATGTGTGAAAGATATGACCTTTGATATAATGGGGCCACATCGCGAAGTTGTATGAATATAATATGCCTAAAGAATGTCTGTTCCAAATAAATTTAAAACTAGTTTTTCTTTTTTAAACACGACTATTTGAAAAATGTGGTTACTTTTGTAGCACCTATCTACTATTTTTGTATTTTTACTTTTACATTTTATTTTGTGTTACAATTTTATAACAAATTCATTTTACAATTATTGTAATCCACATTGTACAAAATTATTTTGATCGATTCACAAGCTATTTAAATATGTTTGGCACAGATAAGTTGATTGTATGTTACTTGGTGCGAAGAATAAATTAACACCGACTTATCAAGGTGCAATTTAAAACTTATGATGTTAACACCATTTTCGTGACTCCGAGAACGTAGTTATTATAATCTAGTCTGAAGGTATGTCGCTTTTAAATCCAATTATTTATGGCCTACTCATTCATATCTTAGACAGAGGGACGGATGCTACCAAGCGCCTCACACAATAATTTCTTAAGAAACAGTGTTCATTATTGTATTTAAAAGCGATTTCATTCGTTCAAACTGTCCCTACCTTTAAAAAGAAAAAAATATTTTAGTTTTTAAGGTTTTATTTTAAGTGAGCATTTAAGTTATTATGTACTAACATAGACAGAAGGTACTTAAATCCGCTGGATTTTATATAAACAAGGAGACTGGTACTTACTTTATAGTAACAATTGTGTGAACATGTTTACATTCCCATTCTTATCGAGTGTTCTACTGTACACCGTGTGTGAGCATCAAGTGTTCAAATAAAAACCAATACAGTATTGTCATTTGCCTTTTATTTGTTAACCAGCTTTTGAAATTATTGTGATAAAACACGCATATTATATGATAAAGTTTCCCCTGCATACTAAATCAAAATACAACAAAGTATTGTGGGGTTATAAACCTATAAATACTAGTGGTGCAATAGAAAGAGGCGAGAAGGCCACTTAAACTACTACTACACCCGTGCATTCAAATGTTCTATCGATTCGACATCGTTTTTTTTTAAACTTTTTCAGAAAGTAATCCATGAATAATAATAATAATAATAATAAACAAGGAGACTATACTTTGCCAGCTTGGCAGTATAGAATAGAACGTCGTATTACTGAGACTAGGACACTCATCGGTAAACTAACTGCTTTCCAGGCAGGTAATACGCGGCCGAGAGTCATGCGCTTTGTGAAACAGGCATTCTTGGGGACTACCATCAGTCCTCAACAGTACTTGTCTAGTGTCACAGAGCGCATAGACTTCTTGAAGCAAAAAGTGTATGCATGGGCAAATAGGATAAGACGGTACAAAAAACGCGGAAATCGGTATTATCAGAATCGCATGTTCCAAAGAAATGAGAAGTGGGTGTACCGGAAATGGGAAGAACCAGATCCATGTGAGCGCGATGGGTACTTGCCAGATGAAAATGTCACAAATGAATTTTGGCGTGGCATCTGGTCGGTGCCTGTCACCCATACAGATGGTGACTGGATGCGAGATGTCAGACACTCATGTGAGTCTATAACAACTATGGAACCAATCATCATTGACAAAGATGATGTAAGTTGTGCAGTCCGTTCATTGCCAAATTGGAAATCACCTGGTCCGGACGGTCTACACAACTTTTGGCTTAAGTGGTTCCGAAGCTCGCATGGGTGTTTGGCATCTCAATTCCAGGCAGCATTGGAGTCTGGTTCATTACCACAATTTTTAACAACTGGTATAACCCATTTACTCCATAAATCTGGTAGTGCCATGGATCCCAAAAACTTTAGGCCCATTACATGTTTACCAACTTTATACAAACTTCTTACATCTATTCTGAGACTCAAAATTACTACACATGTAAATAATAATTCGATACTTTCCGTTTCTCAGAATGGATGTAGAAGTGGGACCCGTGGCACTAAAGAGCTCCTTATCGTTGATATGACCATTAGCCAACAAGTACGTCGTAATCGTAAGGGTTTGGCGACATGTTGGATAGATTATAAGAAGGCTTACGACTCGGTTCCCCATTCATGGCTTTTGAGGGTGCTGGAGTTGTATAAAATTGATACAACTCTGTGCAACTTCTTGAAGTCATGTATGGGGCAATGGAGGACAGTCCTCTGCTATCCTGGATGCCGCCGAACTGCGGTAAGCGACGTATTTGTAAAGATCGAGAGGGGTATCTTTCAAGGTGACAGTCTGAGTCCCTTGTGGTTTTGTCTGGCCTTGAACCCTCTTAGCACTCTCTTAGAGGGTTCAGGGTTAGGCTATAGGTTGCAGAGAGGTAACCGGGTTATATCACACCTGCTTTACATGGATGATTTGAAACTACTGGCTCCCACTAAATTACAATTGATGGAGTTACTAAAGGTTACTGAAAACTTTAGTAATTCTATCAAAATGGAATTTGGTTTGGACAAGTGTGCAGTCATGTATGTAAAGAAAGGTGTTATTGTGGAATCTGAAGGATTAGAACTTTCAGATTCAACAAAACTTAGGTCTCTCTCTGCCACCGAAACCTACAAATATCTAGGCTTTTCACAATCCTTGGGAATGCCAGAATCTGATGTGAAGCAAACGTTGCGGGAACGCTTCTTCGGCCGCCTGAAAAAAGTCCTTAAAAGTCTTTTGTCAGGGGGTAACAAGGTGCGAGCCTACAATGGTTGGGTCATGCCGGTTCTGATGTATTCCTTTGGTATACTTAGATGGACTCAGACCGAATTAGATGCCCTTGACAGGAGAGTTCGTACCTTACTGACTGCATTCCGAATGCACCACCCACGTTCATCGGTTATGAGATTGTACATCCCGCGAAAGTTTGGGGGTCGTGGATTTTTAAATATCAAGACCCTACATAATCGCGAGATATACAATCTCAGAGAATATTTTCTTAATACCGACATGGGGGTGCATCGCAATGTAGTTGCAGTGGATAACGGACTTACTCCACTCGCTCTGGCTAAAGAGAATTGGCGCAAACCTGTAGTACTTAGTACTGATGATCGCAAGGAGGTATGGAAGGGCAAAGAGCTTCATGGTCGGTTTTATCGGGCTTTGAATGGGCCCGATATAGACTTTAAAGCATCGACTTCCTGGCTACGGTATGGTGATCTCTTTGGAGAAACCGAAGGTTTTGTTTGTGCAATTATGGACGAAGTTATCATGACGAATAACTATCGGAAATATATACTGAAGGACGGTACGGTTGACATATGTCGGGCATGTCACCGACCCGGTGAATCTATCAGGCATATAATTTCTGGTTGTTCTCGTCTTGCTAACGGTGAATATTTGCACAGACACAACCAAGTAGCCAGGATTGTACATCAGCAACTTGCCCTTAAATACCAACTTGTAAATTTGGAGGTGCCATACTACAGGTATGTGCCCGACCCAGTTCTCGAGAATGGTCGTGCTACATTATATTGGGATCGATCTATTATCACAGACAGGACTATTGTCGCCAATAAGCCTGGTATTGTGATGATAGATCGATCGCAGCGCCGCGCAATGATTATCGATATCGCTGTTCCTCATGACGAGAATCTCGTGAAGGTTGAAAAAGAAAAACAAATAAAATATTTGGATTTATCTCACGAGATTGTCGATATGTGGAATGTCGACTCGGCGATCATTGTTCCGATAGTTGTTTCTGTTCATGGTTTGATAGCCAAGAGCCTCGACCAACACCTTAAGAGGCTCACGTTGGACGGCTGGATCAAGGGTCTGATGCAGAAGGCGGTCCTCCTTGACACGGCACGTATAGTGAGGAGGTTCCTGTCTTTGGAGTCCTAACCACCGGTTTCTTGGTCCCTGTACCCGAAGTCGGTGGTCTACTATTTTTTATATTTTTAAATGTATTTTTTATATTTATATTTAAAAATGTAATTTATATGTAAATATTATCAAATAAAGAGAATAATAATAATAATAATAAATCTTTATTGCAACAAAGTGGTTAACATAACACTGTACAGCCCTGACTCCCAAAAAAGCGCTAACTGTGTGTTGGGAGTCAGTTCCTTATCAAAGACAAATAAACAAAACAATAGTTACAATATTAGACATTTAGTTTGTATAGTTAGTTACGTTTGTGTGTCGATGTGATGTGGTGTGTTGTGTGTGATTGAGTATGGATTGTTGTGTGTTTGTGTGTGTAACATTATTCAAGGTTTTCATCCTTTTATTATTTAACTACTTGTAGTAGGCTTTCCACATCATCAAATTCCAGATCCATAAGCCACAATTTTACGATTTGTTTTATTTTATAGTTTGTTAAGTTTTTAGTTTTTTAAGTAACATTTAATTTATTATAAAGCCTTGGTGCAAGGTTATTATAATGCTGTTGGGCAAATTTACTTGCTACCCTTGAAACCGGACATTTGTCTATCCTTTTGCCCGATGGTTTTAGATGTGGAACAATAGTTTTATGATATCTGCGTATTGTCTGATATATAAATAGTTTTCGTACAGTAAGAACATCAGCATTCTTGTAGACTAAATGTGTAGGGTGGCGAAACGGTAGCTGTAGAAGTACTTTAAGGACGACGCGTTGTGCCCTTTCAAGTTCAATTATATGTGTCTTAGCCGCTGAACCCCATGAGCATATACAATAGCTAACTACACATTCAGCTAGTGCTTTGTAAGTTTGAATTAAAAGTGCAGCATCCTGGATCAGTCTCAAGTCTCTGAATATATATATAAGTTTTCTTAGTCTATTACTAACCACAGTTATGTGCTTCTTCCAATTCAATTTGTCATCGATGCTTACTCCCAAATACTTAACGTCAGTATCTCTTATTAACGTCGGACAGCAACGAATTGAAGGCGAGGCTTTAGTTCGGTTACATGGATAGCAATGGACACGAAGCTGACAAATGTGAAACTTGGTTTTGGTGGTATTTAACGATAGTAAACTATCTTCAAGCCATGCTGTGATAATAGACATGCCTTCTTCTGCTAGTTGTCGCACAAGGCACCATGAGTCACCGTGAAAAAGTACGACAGTGTCATCTGCAAACATTTGTATATCAGCGCCCCTTATCTGGTACTTGCATAAATCATTGATATACGCCAAAAAAAGAGTTGGACCGAGGGTACTGCCCTGCGGAACCCCATATTCACTGTGTCGTAGTTACTGGTATGATTGTCAACTCTCACACATTGCCCTCTATCCGTAAGGTAGTCCCTGAACCACAGAAGAGCGTTTCCTCTGATTCCTATGTTCTCCAGGCGGGTAATTAGGATTTTGGTCGATACGGTGTCGAACGCCTTCTGTAGGTCCAGGAAAACGCCTATGCATTTCTTCTTTTGGTCTAGGTATGTTGTGATTTTAGAAGTCAGGTGTAGAACAGCGTCGTCAGTAGACCGATTGCGGCGAAACCCGTACTGATTTTCCGAAAGAATATTATTATTTTCTAGGTACGCAATTAATCGCTTGTTCATTACCTTTTCTATAACTTTAGATATAGTACTTAAAAGAGAAATTGGGCGATAATTTGTTGGTAGTGATTTGTCACCTGATTTATAAATAGGAGAAACAACGGCGCGTTTAAATATATCAGGGAAGACACCCTGCTCAAAACTTAAATTAATTAAGTGACATATGGGCCCCACAAGACAATGACGAAATTTCTGTAGAATATACGCTGTGATTTTATCAATACCAGGAGCGCTATGTTTTCTCAAGCTAATGATCACTTCATTAACCTCAACAGGGTCTGTCAGGTACAGTGCCATCGACTTTAGAGGCGAATCCGATAATTTAGCTTTTTGTGCTAGATCTGTCTCTTTTGTATTTAAGCTTTCTAATGTTTGTTTTGCAAGACTTGGACCAATGGATGTAAAGAACTTATTAACTTTATCAAGAGAATCAGCAGCAGTCACTTCAATGTTGAGTAATTCCGATGATGATGCGTTTGATTTGTTCATGTTACATAATTCCTTTATAATATTCCATGTTTCCTTTATATTACCCTTATTTTTGTTTAATTTATCTTTGTAATAATTTTGTTTTAAATTTCTTATGATTTTCTTTAATGTATTTCTGTAGTTATTATACGTATTTATATTATTTAAATTACTATTTGTTTTTGTTTTTTGAAACATTTTGTCTCGTTTTCGTATTGATTTAATTACCCCTACAGTAATCCAAGGTTTTAAAGGTCTATATTTCTTAGTAATATTTCTTTCTATAGTGTTGACATTAATAATACCTCTTAATTTAGTTGTTAATATTACTGCAGCATGATTGACATCGGTTGTAGAATACAAATCACTCCATGATTCCTTCTCCAAACACTCACCCATAGTACCGAAGTCAATGATAACTTTACCTGTATATAACGTTTGCTTGGGCACAGATGTACTATCAATGTGCAATAGTATAGGTGAGTGATCAGTTAGTTCATCGAATACATACGTTTGGACTTTAGAAGTGGTTCTAATCATAAAATGATCGAGGCACGCAGTTTGTCTAGTGGGACAGTGTACCCCTTGCCTAAGCCCGTGATTAGCCATTACGTTTAAATATATAGCAGAATTGGTACTTATATTATCAGGCATAATGTCTAGATTCAAATCACCAGTCACAATAACAGTTTTAATGTTGCTTAATGTATTTAAAATGCAATTTAAAGAGTATATATAGCTAAGCGGATTTTTAAAACTGGGTGGGCGGTATGTACAGACAATATATACGCTATTTGAAAGACTTACCACAATACAATTGCCCTCAGGACAAACCG
Organism: Phragmatobia fuliginosa; assembly: GCA_932526445.1. Lineage (NCBI taxonomy): Eukaryota > Metazoa > Arthropoda > Insecta > Lepidoptera > Erebidae > Phragmatobia > Phragmatobia fuliginosa. The sequence goes on along the minus strand of OW052075.1, from coordinate 10,782,336 downwards.
GTTCCGTACACGATGCTTCAAAGATTTCCCGAACGTACACAACAACTCCGTCATTCTGATTTAGGGATATTTTCGATCTAAACATTTTATAATCATTAATAAGGCGGTGTAAAGTGTTCATTTGTCCAACATTCTGTCAACACTAAAACATCCATCTTTACGTTAAACTTAGTAAGAAACAATAGAAAAATATCGAAATTTGCACTTATGCTTCGTATATTTACAGTAAGAATCAATAAGGAATTATTTTCAGAGTAGGATATCAGCTGTAAACAGTCTGAAGGCTCATTTAATCTCTTGCATTCAATGGTTTCAGTGTCAACGTCATTTGCTAATTTAGTATGTAGCTGATTAAATTTTGTTTATAAATAATTTCAAGTCACGATTTAGTAGTAATAAGGGGGTAGTTTGAAAATTTAATATCTTTAATAGACCTTTGGTATCATTAAAATATATACTTAAAATATTTTTAAAACATCTTAGAAAATTAATAATTTGCCCATAGTGGGTAGTTACATAAACAACGGAATCATGAATAATGTGTTTATAATATGTTTTGTTAACTAGACAAATGGAACGAGTTTGTATGTAGTGTTTATTGTAGTAGTTTACGATTAGTATGAATGTAGTGTAGATAGTGTATGGATGAATGGATGAAATGAATAGTTTAATCAAAATTTGTATTCACAAACCCTATTTATTTTTAATAGAGGAGTCCCCATTCCATGCGGTTACCCAAGAAATACATAATTAAGACACCCTAAATTATTTCAGCATAGTCTATGTTAATGCGAAATTACAGATTTCTAGCGCTATTATGTATGTCTGTGAGAAATAGTGTGGAGACAGACGGACATTACGCAACTACAAGGGTTCCGTTTTTGCCGTTTTGACTACGACAAATTTCATGGTGTGACTATGTAATTATCAAGTCATAAAGATATAACCAATCAGATTTAATTTCACAGCGTAAATAGAAGCGCGGTCCTTAAGGATTTTGTGCACCGATTCCAAGTGGGGTGTGGCCCCAGTACACTGGGGGAACGTCCGTCTCTCTTCTTCGCTTAGCAATGCCTAAGAGTGTAAGAGTGAGACAGCTGCCGCAGCGCGACTGCCACGCCGTCAAGCGGCATTTCGGTCACAGAGTTTGTCTTCAGAGCGCCTATAGGAACTGCGCTTCTATGGTTAGTAGAGAGGCGCAAAACAGTACTGTATGAAGTAATGCCATATGGCATGACATTCAGTACCGCGTAATATGGCATTAGAACAGTACTCAGTACTCAGACCATGACCTGTCAGAAAAATGCATGTATTTTTAACAATTACGTGTGTCTTACTGTACTGAATGTTCGGGTGTCATAAATTATAGACCTTTACTATTACCAAGTATACTTTTTTTAATATCAATAAAATTAATTAAAATTTACATTTTTAGTTACAACTTTTAAATAACATAAATTAATATTTACGTTTTATTTACCTACAACTTATATATGGTAATTGCGACATTTTTTGTTTTGAGCCGAGTCCGCCTTTCACTTAATGCCGTGTCATATTGTCATGTCGAAATGGAACTGCGCTTGTATGGTATTGGTTAGTACGCTCTATTCATTGGTTATATTATCTCAGAATTAAAGAGGCTGAATCGTTAAAAAGACGATCGTTGTGATTTACTGATCATCATCTGCCTGCCCTTATCCCAATTTTATTTGGGGTCGGCGCAGTATGTTTTATCCTTCCATTCTACTCTATCACTCGTCATTTCACTGTTAACTCCCTTCCTATTCATATCTTCTTTCACACAATCCATCCACCTTTTCTTTGGTCTACCTCTTGCCATGTAACCTTCAATTTCCATACCCAACATTTTCTTTGCCACATTTTCCTCATCCCTCCGCATAACATGTCCATACCTATTACTTCTTAACTTTTCATTCAGTGGCGCTACTTTCAGACTTCCTCGTATGTATTAATTTCTGACCTTGTCCATACGAGTTACACCACACATCCATCTTAGCATTCGCATTTCAGCAACGTTCAGGCGTCTCTCATTCGCTTTCTTAATGGGCCAACTTTCAGAACCATACAGGACGGCAGGTCTGATGATAGTTTTATAGACCTGTCCTTTAAGTTTTAAGGGGAAACTAGGGTCACAGATTGTCCCCGTTACTTGCCGCCACTTTACCCATCCCGAATTGATTCGGTGTTGTACAGCTCGATCGATCTCACCGTCACATTGCAGTAGAGAGCCAAGGTACTTAAAATTGGAGCAGACTGTTATTGCTGTCCCATCCAGCGTAATGGTTCCAGGGCTAGAGAGACCGCCGAAATCGCAGAACATGTACTCGGTTTTGGTTCTGCTGATTTTCAAGCCAACATTCTCCAGCTTTTGTTGCCATTTTTCCAATCTGTTCTGGACCTCACCCCCATCTTCACTAACCAGTACAATGTCATCTGCATAAAGCATGCACCAAGGTGCCTCCTCCTGTATGTCCGATGTCAAAGCATTTAATACTAACAGGAAGAGGTATGGGCTTAGAGCCGATCCCTGGTGCAAGCCTACAGAGACATCGAACTGATCAGTGTTACCCGCGATCGACCTTACATGCGTTGTCGACGCCCTGTACATAGCACGAATCAGTTCTATATACTTAACAGGCACTCTTTCTTCTTTTAAAGCCCACCACAGAACCTCTCGGGGTACCCTATCATAAGCTTTCTCGAGGTCCACAAACACTATATGCAAGTTTTTGTGCACACTCCTGTATTTCTCACATAGTTGACGCATTGCAAATATGGCATCTGTTGTCCCACGCCCAGGCATAAACCCGAATTGGCTCTGTGTTATCTCACTCTCATCTCGTATTCTCCTTTCAATCACTTTCTCCCAGACTTTCATAGTATGTGACATAAGCTTTATTCCTCGATAGTTGTTGCATTCCTGAATATCCCCTTTATTTTTAAAAATGGGTACCAACTGACTTTTACACCATTCCTTTGGGATCAGCTCTTCATGCAACAACTTATTGAAGAATAACGCCAGCCATTTATATCCATCTTCTTTCAGTAACTTCCAAACTTCTACTGGTATACCATCGGGACCGACTGCTTTTCCATTTTTCATACTTCGTACTGCCAGTCTGACTTCATTTATACTAATCACATTCACTAGTCCGACATTTACATCCACATCTTTCAGCACTCCACTCCATTCATTCTCTTCATTCATAAGTTCTTCAAAGTATTGCTTCCATCGGCCTTTTATATCTTCATCCTTAGCCAGAACTTTCCCATCTTTATCTTTTATACATCTCACATGATTTAAGTCTTTCGCTCTTTCTTCCCTTCTTTTCGTAATGCGATAGAGTTCTTTTTGACCTCTAGGCTCATGTAGGTGTTCATACATGCTATATTGAGCTTGAGCTCTGGCTACTGCTACCGCTTTTTTTGCTTTCTTCTTCTTGTCTTTATAATCTTTCATTCTATCATCCTTAACTCTCTCACTTCCCTTTTCATTATTCCATGCTTTAAAGGCAACCTTTTCTTCGTTTAAAACTTGCTGGACCTCATCATTCCACCACCAGGAATCTCTTTCAATGATGCCTTTACCTTTTGTCTCCCCAAATATTTCTCTCGCTGTCTTACGTATATAATTTGCCATTTCATTCCAACATTCATTCACCAACTGGCCTGACCTTACATTCATTTCAATCATTTTTTCTACCATTTTTACTTTGAAGTTACTTGCACACTCTTCTTTCTCTAGCATTCGCCACCTAATTCTTGGCAAAGTTCGGTTATTTTTTGTCTTACTCAAAACTTTCCACTTGACCTCCATCAGCAATAGTCTATGTTGCGATACTAAGGGTTCCCCTGGCACCACTTTGCAGTCTTTGACACAAACCAACTTACCTCTTCTTGTGAGGAAGTAGTCAATCTGTGTCGTGTGGCTACTACTTTTATAAGTGATTAAGTGTTCGTCACGTTTTTGGAACCATGTATTGACTATTGCTAGATCAAAAGATAAGGAAAATTCAAGTAAGGCTTCACCTTCGGTGTTTCTACTACCGAACCCCCTACCTCCGTGCACTCTTTCATAGTCATCATTCGTTGTTCCCACATGTCCATTAAAATCTCCACCTATCAAAAGTTCTTCACTATCAGGAATGTTGATTATAACCATATCAAAGTCCTCCCAAAACTTTTCTTTCACTTCATCCTTGCATCCAGTTTGAGGCACATATACACTAACAATATTCAAGATCATACCCTCCCATACTACTTTTACGACTATTATTCTATCGTTCACTCTCTTTACATCCGTTACACACTCTTTCAAAACACTATCCAATACTATACCTACTCCATTTCTTCTTCCATCACTTCCACAAAAATAAAACTTATAGCCTTCTCCTATTTCTCTTGCTTTTGTGCCCTTCCATTTTGTTTCTTGTAAGCATGCCACATTTATTCTTCTTCTTTTCAAAACATCTGCTAGCTCTCTCGCTCTCCCAGTCATAGTACCAATATTCCAACTTGCATACCTTAACTTGTACTCTCGGGCTTGCTTCTTACGTTGCACCCGCCTCGGGTGATGCAACAACCCTTGTCCACTTTTTCGCGTAGCCGGGTGCTGCTGCCGCGCGTCGCTTATGGGGTACGCCCTAGCTCTGTCACACTCAATTTGCATTCTTTCCATACTGCAAAAAATAAGTTTTGGCTAATTTTTATGGCCGGCCGCCTGCCTGACGCCAAGCCTCCTTGGGAATGTTGTCGTTTAGAACTTAAGATAAATATCTCGAATATAGTAACTTATCGAGTTTCTATCAGAACTATGTATGATAATAATAAATATTTCATACATTAATATACATTATACACAACTAGATTTCTGGATTCAGCAGAGCTTGTATTTTGAGTACTCATACCTCCCTGGGTAGATATGGTTGGCCTTATTCTTCCCCGCCGAGAACCAAATAAAGTGCTTCTCACATACATCACGATGAATTGGTTTCTGAGATATTGTTTGCATCCAGAACATCCTCACCAATATCTTCATCATTTGGTTCATCTTTTTATTGTGGACATTGTCTGTATAGATACCCAGTAAGTGTTCCCAGCTGAAGTGTATGGCATTGTGGACGGTGAGCCTCTTCTTATTCTTTATTGCTTATATTTAACTGATTTGGACTCAGTTCATCTTAATATTTTTGTGAATCATCTTCACTCTGGGGACAACTCAACTCGTAGCAGTTCTTAAGCTTTGATGTAAGGAGATTAACCAACGATTTGTATTATAATTTCATGTAAATGAGTTCCGGCTATCGAACTCTATACATCAAAAGATTTTTCATTCTCAATTTTATGGTAAATCCATACACTTTCTCTGTTCTAGAGCAAATACATCAATAGATTTCACAATATGTAGAATAGTAAAAACGAATAGTAACTTTGTAAAGTAATACCGTCGTATGTGTTAATCCATTTCCATTGAAATTATAGCAATAAGAACACACGGAAACGTATAATTTTTTTACAATTATTGTATTAAATGTACTTAAATAATTAATTTTTATATTTTTAGCCAAAAAAATTTTACCATTGATTTTGACAGTTGACAGGTTTAGTTGTGATTTACTGATAATTTACTAAATTATCCTATCATTATTCATATATTTAGTATTGTTATTATAATGTACTTGTAGCAGTCATATAATTTATTTATTTTACAAAGTTACTATTAAATACGTATATTTTTAAGTATCATCTGTGAATAGCTTATTGGGAACAACTCGGGATTAGGTAGCAATCCTAACCTATGTACGAAAAAAACATGTGATAAATTACCGTTGTCGGTAATTTAATTCTGTTACTATAACACATTCATTTTGTGTTGAAAGGGATACACCACAGGCAGGCTAATGAAATTTCTGTCTGCATAAACAAAAATAATAAATTAGTAATTAAAAAATAATAATTTTATTGACTATTTCAAAGACTGGAGACAACAAGATATGTAGTACAAAACAATATAGTGAAAAGAAATACTTAAAACCAGATTTTTTTTAACATTCATACACATTGTTAAATAATGCATTTAGTCCTTTGCGATTTTAAATTAAACCAATACACTTGGATAAACACGTGTGACACAGTAATCAAAAATAATTTGCATTTGGCGAGTATTAAGTTCGCATAAAAATATATAAACATCGTTGATATATAAAACTAATAAAATTAACCTATTTTTTTCAATGTTTAAATTTTTCACATTTTTATAAATAATTTTCAGCTAACAGCTTATTAATGATGCATACCTTCAATACAGTTGCTGTTGTATTTATAACATTGCTTTTAGTTCCAGAAAGTTGTATAAATTTTCTATTTTTAGGTATATTATTAATTGTAATTGTTAAAATAAGCCACTTATATACCAAGCGCTAAAATGACACCAGTCATAAAAAAAATTATTTACTAAATGAAAATTTATTACAACTAAACACAATGTTTAGTTTAGTTTAGTAACTGTGCTGTTAAGATGAACGTTGATTTATAAAAGTACATGCAATTTTTTTTATTATCATAACAATAAGCCTGCCAGTGAGTCTACTCTGCTTAATAGAAAGCATGAGGAGAATCCAAGAGTAGTGATCACCATACTCATTGCATATGGTGATGCACATTATGACGACATGTTGAGATGCTCCTGCATCATGCATTTATATTACACTAAAATATCACCCAATTTCTTTACTCAATAATGGTAACACCTAACAGTAAGTTTTTTCTACAACATTTTCTACTTAAGAATACTTATAATAGTTCTATATCGCTTTCGTAACAATATTAGTTTCGTTTAGTACAAGTCGCTGAATCAGATCAATTTTATTTATTTCATTAGATGAATAGATAGGTAGTTTAAGTTTCAATCGATATGCGACATGTAACTTTTTTTTACTCAACAATCATTACAATTTCAAATCTTTTAATGAGATGTACGTAAAGAGGACGTACTATTAAATTAATTTCTAGAAGAGAGTAGTCCACATAAATACGTTTGAACAGAAGATTAAGGTCGGGTCAGCGGGCGTACCGAGACAGTGATGCGACTGAAGCAGCTTGTACTGTGTATTATAAAAAAAAATTCTACGCCGCGTACGTTTAAATGAAATTTTGTACCCAGAAAGTGTAAAGTCTGAGAAAGGGTCAGGTAGGTCAAAAAGGTTCGAGTCCGACATAGCCACAATTATGTGGCATTCGGGGGGATTTCCGCACGGGAAAAAAAGATAACTTAAAAAGTCGTGTGGCACTCGGGGACTGCCGCGGTAAAGCTATTGCATAGCATTTTATATCAACTTATGCAATTTAATTATTTAATATTTTTTTACTTACGTAGTATTTAATTCTGTGATATTAATTCAAGTTTACAAAACAATATACACTGTCTTTTTACCAACATACATTATAACAATATTATTGACAAACAATCATCCTATTAACCGAAAGACAATGACAACTAAACAGAGAACATATTAGTAATATGAGCATTTCTATGGAATAAAAATAGAAGAATCTAGAATGACTGTGTTGTCAAGGTAACGGATAACGGCCGGTATTGGCAGCACGCATGCACACGGAGCCGCCACATCCTTGTCGCAGTGCAGTTACAATCATATTCTCTATGAAAAACCTAACACCCTAAAAAAGGTTTAGGGTGTTAGGTTTTTCATTAGGGAATTTCTTGATTCGGTGGCCGCGCTTAAAGCCCACGATAAAAGCTTATACTATAGCTTAAAAAAAGGTTGGTCAAAATATGATTCATGAGATGTTATAATTATTCTTCGCTATTATTATTTCAATATTTTCCTTTTGTAAAATCACTACATATTATAAAATAAAATTCTACGCTGCATACGTTTAAATGAAATTTTGTTACATAAAATAGCCGCCCTCTGCAATGATACATTTAAGGCTCTCGCGTCACTGTCCCGGCCGATGTCTGCCCTAACCCTTAGAACATTAAACAAATAATATAAAAATACCATAGAATGTGACTGTGGTAATTTAGTAAGAAAGAAGGCTTTAATATTCTGTCCATTCAGTTATTTTATGGCAGTTGCTTGTGACGACCATTTAAAAAAATACGGACATTATCTACACCATTTAATTACTATTATAATGGATATTATTTTATATTATGGATATATATAATGGATATATATATTATATACTATAATATATAATAGAGAGATATTCATGGTTTGAGATTTTTGAGTGATTTTTTTTCAAATCGTTACTATGAGGTTCTTCTTTCAAAAAATGTGCAACATTCGATTTTCGACTTTCAGTTGTTTTCTTTATTCAGCTTAGACAAGAAAGATGGATACTTCGAAAATTCGAGTTATTTTTGAATACAAGTTCCGACGCGGAACTAACGCTGCAGAAACAGCTCGCAATATCAATCTGCTAATGAACGCACCGTGTTATTTTGGTTTAAAAGCTTTCATGATAGAAATTTTGATTTGAAGATCGAACCACGTCTAAGACACATGTGAATAACAATGAATTGAAGGAGATGGCGGAAGCCGATCCGAGCCAAACTACCCAGGAATTAGCGGGATGGTTTAACGTTACCTTACCGGCAATATTGACTCATTTGCGTCAAATCAATTAAATAAAAATCCATAGAAAGAAACGCGCGTTGAAACTTGTGTTGCCTTGTTGAATCGATACAGAAATGAAGGAATATTGGATCGAATTGTGACATGTAATGAAAAGTGGATTCTTTATAGTAGTATAGAGAATCCTTTATATACTATTCGACTGCCTTGTTGGTCTAGTGGTTAGCGTATGCGGCTGCTGATCAAGAGGTCACGGGTTCGATTCCCGGGTCAGACCAAATATTTGTGTGATCCACAAATATTTGATTCGGAGTCTGGGTGTTTTTCTATGTATAATATGTATGTATTTACAAAAAAAAAAAAGTATGTTTATGTATTTATATCAGTTGTTTAGTACCCATAACACAAGCTCTGCTTACTTTGGGACTAAATGATGTTGTGTGTAAGTTACACACAACATCATTTAGTCCAAATAAAAAAAAAAAAAAAAAAAAAAAAAAAACTATACTATATGTATAATTATCCTTTATATAATAAAAATGAATTGCTGTTCGTAAGTCTCATTAAAATTAGAGAAAGCATTCACTCACTTATTAATCACAATAATCGATTCATATTTTTAATCGATGTCTTAGACTATCCCTCATTTACTACTTATTCAATTCTCAAAGAGAAAAATAATGAATGGACAGAACCGACCTCCTTACTTTTATAATCTCCCTTCTGTTATCTCACATTTCCGAAGTTAGGGCCATCCAGGCCTAAATCAGAAGCTTACACATATATTCAAATATATCTTAATGTTAACACATGTTGGCAATCTACTGCAAGTGTAGAAAAAAAATCTAAATCAGCATATATATATATGTAATTTTTTTGTTGGTTGTTGGCCAACAACTTAGCAACTTAGGGTCCCAAGTCAACCTCACCTGCTGATCGACAGAGACACTGGCAAACTAAAAAGCCCGGTAAACTTCAATAGGCTCGACACTCCAATTTAATTATTCCTATAGATCAATAGCCTTAAATGTTTTAAACCTTTGTGTTTTTTTCTATATCTGCTAACAGTATTGCCAACTCATTAAAACGAATATTTACAATCAATGTGTTGACATATTTTTTTATAACAACCTCGTTTGGTTATCTATGGTGAAGGAGATGGGGATTGACCCTTCGCTGGTTCTATCACGAAGAATCTTTCGAAGTTACACTGCAATCATTTATCCCACAATCCAGCCTCTTTCATCTTTGTGTGGAAGTACTTTTCTAGGGTGTTTGCACATCTGTCGGCAAAAAAATTAAGGTCGAGTGATTTCAACAATTTTCTACAAACATACATTAAACGGACACAAAGAACACTCAGACTCAAAACAACAATTTGTGGATCACAAAGTTTTGTCCCATGTAGGATTTGAACGCACAATAATTTACGCAGTAGAAAGTGTCGTGGCCATTGCTTAAACCATTAGGCAAAACGTGCAATGAAAACACTGCCATCTTAAAAAAAGTATTTTTTGAATGTCAAAAGAATATATCTTTTATTGCATACATCTTAAATTCTAAATTGCTATAATGGTATTAAAGTAGTTTACCTGTAATAATCAGTGTCGGGCGAGTTATAGAGTCGGCAGTTTGTGAATATTCTGGTCATGTCGGCAATAAACAGACGCTTCCCTACGTAATACCGAGCCTTGATACGTTCGCCTATTGTACGGAGATCTGTAACAAATAGTTAAAATTATATATTCTTCCTAGCCTTATACCCAATATTATTTGAGGTCGGCTACTAGTTAGACTGGTTGGTTTTTCCACGGAGCGACTGGCATCAGACCTCGGCAACTCTAAGGGATAACTGAAATACGAAGGTTGAACTAGTTGTCAGTAAATTTGAGGGCATTGACTTCCCAATAACTACCATATATGTTTATGACAACCGGGACCGACGGATTTACGTGCTCTCCGAGACACGGGCGTGAATCACCGCCAAACTTCCAAACTCCGGGCTGCTATTAGGAATTTCCTAAGAAAAACCCAAAAATACTTTTAGGCCCGACCCGGGATTTGAACCTTTTGATTAGCAGTCGCATACGCTGTCCACTAGACCAACGAGGCATAGTAAAATTGTATATAATCTATAAAATGACAACCGTAGAAGTAATACAGGGTTATTAGTAATATTGTTTGTTTGGTCCTGTATTATTTGTTTTCTTTACCCCTTTATTCTATGAAAGTTTAAGTCTTGACGTAGGTTAGCATAGCCTAAAAGGTATCCAGCAACCCTAGCCAAGTAGCCAACGTTTTTGGTTTTATATTTCTCTATTCTTTTGTTTCAGTGGCTAATATTTCGTTTTGATCATGTGTTTGTGTGCCATTAGCCAATATGAAATAGAGAATGGTATAGAAAACGAAAAACGTTTGCAACTTGGCTAGAGGGGCTTGGCTATATCAATCTGATCTAACTGGTAGATATATGTAGGAGCATGGCTCTCCCTTGGACTGTTCGTCCGTGGTCCGGCCATAAGTGCTGTTGGGTTTTTCTTACAAGAAATTTCTAATAGCAGCCCGGAGTATTGGCGTTTGTCTGTCCAGATCGCCATGAACATCTATGGCTATCGTGTTAGGGAAGTCAGCAATTTAACCTTCGATTTCAGTTTACTCTCAGAATTGCGGAGGTACGATTGCCAGTCTCTTCTAGTTGAACTAGAGCCGACCTCAAATATTAGAAATAAGTTGGATACCTATCAATATTAGTATTAAGATATGACAAAAATATTGAATGACGTACCCATCGGATATTTTATGTGATCATAGTAATCCGGCACCTCACTTTTGTCAACCGGTTTGAGGAAGGGCCAGGCGGCTGCGTGGTTTTTAACCTGGAAGGAACGAAATCTATTAGAGATTTTATTACATACTAACTGAGACTTGCCGTATGCATGTGGTATGTGCGTGTGCCTGTAGAATGTGTGTGCATGTAGTATGTGCGTATGCATATAGAATGTGCGTGTACATATAGTATAAAGTCTGTGTATACGCAGTATCTGCGCGTGCAGAAGTAGGTGTATATAGTAGGTGTAGATGTCGTATGTGGTGGTGTGAGCGTGTGTAAGCGGTATGTGGCTGTGCGCGGTACTGACGGCGTGCAGCACGGTCCGCAGCGCGGCGGGGTCGGGCTCGGTGTCGGGGTCGTGCGTGTACATGTGGTATGTGCGTGTGTACGCGGTATGTAGCTGTGCGCGGTACTGACGGCGTGCAGCACGGTCCGCAGCGCGGCGGGGTCGGGCTCGGTGTCGGGGTCGTGCGTGTACATGTGGTATGTGCGTGTGTACGCGGTATGTAGCTGTGCGCGGTACTGACGGCGTGCAGCACGGTCCGCAGCGCGGCGGGGTCAGGCTCGGTGTCGGGGTCGTGCGTGTACATGTTGTATGTGCGTGTGTACGCGGTATGTGGCTGTGCGCGGTACTGACGGCATGCAGCACGGGCCGCAGCGCGGCGGGGTCGGGCTCGGTGTCAGGGTCGTGCGTGTACATGTGGTGTGTGCGTGTGTACGCGGTATGTGGCTGTGCGCGGTACTGACGGCATGCAGCACGGTCCGCAGCGCGGCGGGGTCGGGGTCGTGCGTGTACATGTGGTGTATGCGTGTGTACGCGGTATGTGTCTGTGTGCGGTACTGACGGCTTGCAGCAAGGTCCGCAGCGCGGTGGGGTCGGGCTCGGTGTCGGGGTCGTGCGTGTACATGTGGTGTGTGCGTGTGTACGCGGTATGTGTCTGTGTGCGGTACTGACGGCGTGCAGCACGGTCCGCAGCGCGGCGGGGTCGGGCTCGGTGTCGGGGTCGTGCGCGCGCGCGGCGGGGGGCCCGCGGAAGCCCGCCTCGCGCAGCCCTGGGATGCACTCGATGGGGATCGACCGCACCTGCAACCAACAAACACATTTTAAAATTCTTATTGCATGCCAGGTGAGCTAAAAAGTTTGTATGAATGGAGTTGAGTTTCGTCCGTCGCTGGGAGGAGTGTGTACAGTTCGAGGTGATTGCAGACAAATAAAACAAAAAAATACATATAAAACTAGAAATAAACTTACGCCTTCTTTAAATAGTGAGAGTCCGGGATGTATCTTTCTGAAATCTTTTTGCCGCATGTCGATTAGTTTTTTTACAATCTGAAACATTAATTTTAAATGCACATTTATTTCGCAAAACGCAGCTTAAACTAGATTACCCTAAGCTATAATCGATTAATTAAAAAATAACTTTTTTACAGCTCTAAACATAGGGAAGATTACTGTTAAATTACACCAGCATTTAAAATAAGTTTAATAAAGTTGGATGATATAATTGACAACAATAACATTTGACGTCACGTTTTGATGTTGTCAAACTGTGTAGATGACTATCAAACAGGGGCTTTATAGAGCGAACTTATTGTCAGACCATTTAAGTAAGATTCGATAGAAATTTTACTAGGCTACTAGCTTTCGCCCGTGGCTCCGCGCGCCTTTATCTTGATTATTGCAGTAAAAAGTAGCAGTAGTGTTATTCTGATATATAAGCTATATTAATGTAAAGTTTCATCCAAATTCGTTCAGTAGTTTTTGCGTGAAAGAGCAACAAACATTGTATACATACATATATACTCACAAACTTTCGCATTTAAATGATTAGCAAGGATTTTATCGTTTGATTTAATAAAATAATTATTATTTTGAGCATTGAAATCTATTTCAATCTATGCTATAAAACAAAAATCATAAGTAAATCATAAGTTGAAAGAGAAAAACTCAAGATATTGTAAGATATTACTGAGGGACTTAGAAAAATAAGATTAAATTATGAGTGATTATGAGCGATTAGCAAGGTTAAGCGTACCTCTTTCTGCCTGCGTATGACGCAGGTGAACTGTGTGTAGACGATGCGCGGGTTGAGCTCGCAGTGCATGAGGGTCGCGCCCTCGTACTCCTTGGTGTAGCCCTGGTACATCGCGCGCGGCAGCTTTATGTCCTTGCTGAAGCCCTGCTTCTTGAAGTAACCTGGACCAACACCACATACTTATTATTTTATTTTTATAACTTACGAAATGTATCAAAAAATTCCTATTGAATAATAGTTCTACCCTTACCTACTTGGCTTTTATTTCAACCATTTTTCATATACTTTTTTATGTGTTTTATTGTTACTTACGGTAAAACGTATTAAATATATACTAACCGATAGCGAACTCGTCAGCGAATGTGAGGAAATGTAGGATGTTGTTTCTGATGTGGTAGTCCTTCAGATGGTTCATGAGATGAGTGCCGTAGCCTTTCACTTGCTCGTTCGATGTCACCGCGCAGAATACTATCTCGCTAAAGCCCTGTATCAAAGATTTTTATTTATTATACATGTATATCTATATACTAGCCGTGCCCCGCGGTTTCACCCGCGTTTTTCTCGTTTCCGTGGAAAAAATAGGTTTTCGATTTTATACCTTGTGTTACAAAATAGCAATTTTATTACGTATCCCTTATTTTGAAAAAAAAATAGCCTATAGCCTTCCTCGATAAATATACTACCCAACACTGAAAGAATCATTCAAATTGGACCAGTAGTTCCAGAGATTAGCGCGTTCAAACAAACAAACAAACTCTGCAGCTTTATAATATTATCTATATATTAAATACGTGAAGCAAAAACTTTTTACCCCTTTTTACGAAAAATTCGTTTTCTTTTTAAAATATATTTTTAAAAATATGCATTAAAATACATTAAATCTATAAATAAGAAGTCACACACACTATCATGTTTTTGAAACACACACACGCATATATCAGCCCCCGATCTAAGGGGAGCAAACCGGGGCACTTGTCCCAGGCGGCAGTTTCATGGAGGGCGCTTTCTTGAGACAAGAATTCGAAATATGGAACAAACGAAGCCTCTTTTTCTACAATCTCATAGGTTTGTATCAAGTAATGGAATTTTAATAAAATGTTTGTAAAACAAACTTTTCTATTTCCATATGCCCAGTTAGTTTTTGAACACACACTAAGTGATTTATGAACGCAAAACGTAGTAGTATCACATAAATGCTACTCATTTGCAGTTTGAATAATTTTTCTCAAACACCACAGTGACTGACGGGAGGGGGCGCCACTATCAAGATGTTGCCCCGGTTCGAAAAAACCGTAGATAGTTTAAATAATCTTTAGTCAAATTATTAACATTGTAGCAAAATCCGTGATTAAAGAAGTTGTAGTTTTTGACACCAAAACCTTAATAATGTTGCTCAAATTTTTTATGATCGAATTTCGATCACTTGTCGACCACAAGTATAGTTTTTTGCTATAAGCGTTACCAATAATCATTAAAAAAAATCCATTAGCACCGTAGTTCGTCTGATCAGAAACTTCAAGCGACCAAACTAAAAACTTACACCTTTAAATAAAATTAATATAGACTGTTTTCTGACTTTCGCGACTTTTACACATACTCATGTTTGTACCGACATTACAAGAAATCAACGCGATCAAGTGCGGGAAGATACAACCTGCAAATCATCAAGGCGACGCTAAGCTCACATCAGTCTACCCGTAACCACGAGCGGTATAACCCGTTCGAAACGTCGGAAAGTAGAACGTATCGTAACCTTTTTAATTTTATCGCGAATAATTTCCGTTTACAGTAAAAACATGAGTATTGTATAGATAATAAAGTTCTTAGTGAGTTATATTATTTTTATACCTGTGAGTGAAATGTTCTAAAACAAATGCCTCCGATGGGTCTGCCTTCCTTGATTAGCGCTAGTGTCTTGTGTTTTCTGTAACAAAACGGTATATACATGAGCGTAACGAGGGATTTTTATTAGAGGGAGTTAACTAGCTCTTCGCTAATATAACTTACTTAAAATATGCCATCTCCTAGTGGTTATGGTTTAGAAATTATTGTGTTTCTAATTTAGTCTTACATACTTAAAGTATTTGCTGGCAGTTTTAATTATTATCCTACATCTAGCCGCATACTCCGAAACAAACATTTCCTTATCACACAAACTTTGGTTCTGACCAGGGAATCGAAACCGAGACCTCAAGCAAAGCAGTCGCATACGTTACCAGCTACCACCGAGACAGTCATACTTACTGCCAATCATATTTATAAATATTACTCACGAATCGAACACCAGTTGAGATATGTACTCCTTTGTCATTTCTGGCAGCTGATGTGAGAATACATTGTGCAGACCTGTTAAATAATAATAATATTATAGGTATACACAATACCATTCATTTTTCTTTTAAAATAACAACTCCCGCATTTAATTAGGGATATATTCCTGTGTAGCGAGGGACATCAGACACATACAAGAAACAGACCTATTTGTGGATCATACAAAGTGTTATTCCGTATAGGATTTGAACCCACAGGAGAAAGCGGCATGGATTATATAGTAGACTAGCTGATGCCCGCGGCTCCGCTCGCGTTTTAGAGGTGTGAAAAATAGATGTTGGCCGATTCTCAGACCTACTGAATATGCATATAAAGTTTCATAAAGATCGGTCAAGCCGTTTCGGAGGAGTATGGCAACGAAAACTGTGACACGAGAATTTTATATATTAGATTTAAATCCAAATAAAAGCTACATTTCTCTTATCACAATTATAAAATACATTTATTTTACTAGCGACTCCAGTAATTTCACACAGGTTCAATTTGTACGTGATCACGTTAAAAAGTTCATTTAATTCTCTCAACTAACGTAGGCATTTAAGCCTTCCTATTGAAACAGTTTATTTATTAGTAAAAATTGCATTTAATCCATTGCGTAGTTTTAAAGATTTGAACGTACAGGAAGGGATATCATTTCATATTTAAAAAAATACATTTAAAATTAGTTCAAGAACGCTTCAATAACCCCAAAAAAGTTCTGCAGAAATTCACAAAGTTTTTTTTTATTTAAATGTCGCAACACTGCCTTACTTCACTCACTCATCAATGCTACCATAATGTGTGTGTGTGTGTGTGTGTGTGTGTGTGTGTGTGTGTGTGTGTGTGTGTGTGTGTGTGTGTGTGTCTATGCGTGTGTGTATATGTATGTGTTGTGGTGTTGCGGCAGCAAACATAGTAACTAATACCTGTAATTAATTGTAATGCAACAACATCGTTGAGAAAATAAATATCACTAATACGAGAATCTATTATATTTCATGCACAAAAATAAGTTTTAAGTTGTTACAAGTAGTAATTACCTATAAGCCAGAGCATAGTTTGTTTATTGACGGGTCCGGTGAGTGAGTTCCCGATGACGTGGAATTCTATCATCTTACGCTGTTCTTCCAACTTGGCGGCTTCATCGCGGGGCGCTTGCGTTTGGAACAGCGCCTGTAAGAAGTACATATACATATTTATATATATTTAAGCCTACCAGTGACTCTGCCCGATGGAAAGCCTGAATAGAATCCAGGAGTAGAGGCCATCATTTTCATTGTGAGTGCATACAATGTAACTTGGTGACCCACACCGTGGTGGCTCCTTCGGGAGAATGTTGCAGAATGATTGGGATTCAACGAAAGAGCACACCACGAATGCTGTCATTCAAGGTTGAATGACAAGAATGTGAGGGTAGTACTGCTCCGGTCGAGTCGGCCCATTTGTGCTGCAATCAGCGCGGTTCTACTACCTACCATTCTCTTGGTAACTTTATTATATAATTTGCTGATGATAGTAATAATCTCACACATCTCACACAACGCCGATATATCTTCAGTTAAGCAAAGCCTGTGCTCTATAGTAATCAGTTATATTTGTCTTTCAAACATATAAATATTGGTGCTGATTCTGTTGTTGATATCACTAAACAAAAATTAAAAAAAATAATAGATTCTATATATACATAACTGTTTTTACTTATGTTTTAACTGTAACTGTCACGTTTACAGTAAAAACATGAGGATTCTATATATTCCATTTGTTTACAGTCCATTATCCAATATTTCAAATCTTGTTTATGTCTATGTTTAGATCTGTATTAATTAAAGTTGATCGGAGACACGTTCTTCAGTAGCTAGTAAGCACTAAGAAAGAAGGTGTATAATAGAGGTATTTCACTTTCATCAAAGAAGCAGTTTTTAAATTTTTTATCTGTTTGGCTATATTTCACACGAGCTCAGCTAAGCTGCGTTACCGCGGGACTGTGCTAGTATATATATACATATGTAGCGTACGTACGTCGGGTCCGCACATGTAGTTGGGGTCGGCGATGGTGGCCACGATCTCGGCGACGGTCCGCTCGCTGACGTCATCGCCCGTCTCGTCCAACACGCGGCGTCGCTTGGCCGCGCTCAGCAGCGGACCTTCAGCCGCGCGCTTACCGCCCTCCGTCTTTATGGACCCTGCACACATGCACATTATAAAACTCTGTATCATTAATTAAAAAAGAAAAGTTTTAAAGCCTAGGACAAAACCTGAATACGAATATTAAAACGGGTTCAGTAGTTTAGATTAGAACGGGTGTATAGTATATTAGTGGCAGCACCTTACCCCCATATCAGGTTTATAAACATTAAAACTATGTAAACATTGGCGATTTGAGAGGAGTGGCCGCGAGTTTTTATTGCCATGTTCTTTTCTCCGGCTCTACCTATTGTTTGCGAACATGGCATAAATGTACATGTAGAATCTTGACCTGTCACAAGAGATGTATTGCATCCTAAGTGAATAAAGAATTTTGAATTTGAATTAGATGTTACGGTGGAACATAAAAAATACATAGTCAATGTATTTTAAAAATACTACCCTTCTTTTTGGCTCCGCTGTGGTCGGGTAATAACAATGTTTTCTTCATTTTCTCAAAACTTCCCGCAAAATTTAATCCTTTTTTTATCGAATATATGTTTTAAATATGTTCTTCAATTCAGTAGTCTAAAATGGTATCGTCGAAGATATACTAAACCAGCTGATCCACGCGGTTCTATTTTTACAACAACGGTAATGCCGCAGGGCGAATTTAGTATAAAAAAGTAGCCTAAGCACAGATTACATTGCCTACCCTCACAATAAGCATGGTGACACCTACTCCTGGATTCTACTCATGCTTTCCATCAGGCAGAGTAGAGTCACTTTGGCAGGCTTAAATTTAAAAAAAAAAAGATTAATAAATATTGGCCTAAGGGGCATTTCACGTCAAGCGGACAACCAAAAAAAAGGGAGGTCATGAATTTTGTTTATATTCTGGTTAGTTATACTTCTAGTAGACGTGGATGTGGACACACAATATTTTTTTCGTATGATGCTTTATTGCTGAGTTACGAGCTTTTAAAAATTCACTAAAAATGAATTCATGGATTTTTAGATGCTTATTATCTGCATTAAATTTTTTTTTGAAAAAACTAAAAAGTATGGTTTCTTATAGCAGGAAAGTCGAAGTTTATATTTTTTTTGGCGAATTCTAAATTTGATTTTTTTTAGGTATAGTAAACCGGAAGTGAAAATTTCAAATCGTTTTTTGAGTAACTTCGACCCTTTTTATTTTTATTTTTTTTAACTTTATTTACAGCTACAAATATATTAATTCTTCACAAAAAAATATAGAACGTGATCGCCAACAGTTTAGGACTTAGAGCACATAGAGTACATACACATAGCTAAGAATACATTCTAAGCAATTGGGTTTTTGCGCTAAAATGCCAAAATACTACGTAATTAATATTTTGTTCCTTCATTCTAACATGCAAAAATATAAAGTATGCCAATGTTTTTAAAAATTGAATATGATGAACAATATAAATATATTTTTTATAATAATTACTAGTTCATACAAAATAATAATTTCAAAACCTAAGATACTATGGTGAAACACACCAGTAACGTTTCACTAGGTAGCTAGAAGCACATCTCGTAGCTAATAAAGTTTCACTAGGTAACAAATATAATGCAATAACGCTATCACTAAACCTATAAGATTATATGAATGGGCCAAGTCATCATTGATGAGACTTCAATTTACTACTGCTCCAAGGAAAGTGTTCAACAACAGCGAGATTTTCTGCGAGTTCATTTCGCTTCTACTATTATCGTTCCAGGAACTAAACAACTGCATTCTTTTCTTCCAACCAACGGGAGCATATCTGAATAGCGAATTAGTGCTAGTGCAAATAGTAAAATTGAAATAATTACAAAATATAAATGTATTTTCAATAAAACTGTTTCAAATCTCAATTAATAAAACCGCTCTAAGTCAAACTATTAGCGATCACGTTTTAATGTTTTGTGTAGAATGAAAGAAGTCGTTAATTTTATATTTTTGCACGTTAGAATGAAGGAATAAAATATTAATAAAGTAGTATTTTGGCATTTTAGCGCAAAAACCCAATTGCTTAGAATGTACTCTTAGCTATGTGTATGTACTCTATGTGCTCTAAGTCCTAAACTGTTGGCGATCACGTTCTATATTTTTTTGTGGAGAATTAGTATATTTGTAGCTGTAAATAAAGTTAAAAAAAATAAAAATAAAAAGGGTCGAAGTTACTCAAAAAACGATTTGAAATTTTCACTTCCGGTTTACGATACCTAAAAAAATTCAAATTTAGAATTCGACAAAAAAATATAAACTTCAACTTTCCTACTATAAGAAACCATACTTTTTAGTTTTTTCAAAAAAATATTTGATGCAGATAAGAAGCATCTAAAAATCCATGAATTCATTTTTAGTGAATTTTTAAAAGCTCGTAACTCAGCAATAAAGCATCATACGAACAAAATATTGTGTGTACACATCCATGTCTACTAGAAGTATAACTAACCAGAATATAAACAAAATTCATGACCTCACTTTTTTTTGGTTGTCCGCTTGACGTGAAATGCCCCCTAAGTTACTCCTTATGCTATCAGCTATCTACAAGTGAAAGTCCCGTCAAAATCTATTCAGCCGTTTACCAGATATGAGTCGGTACAAACAGAGAAATATTTTAAAAATAGTTTTTTGACTTAACATACACATTTAGTGAGAAGTAAATTTACAGACAGACACTTCAATTATATGTATTTGTATAGATAGTATGGTTAACTGAACAACTTTACGAAGAAAATGATTGGTTACCAACGTTGACTTTATAATTTTCCACTATAAATTTTAAATTGAAAATGAATTACATACCTATTTATTTTTTAATACACAAATATATACAAGTAAACTGTATTGGATGCTCGCATGTACTAAATACTATTCAATAATGTAGTAATTGTATATTCAATTGATTTCTACCCTCTCACGTTAAAAAATTCAAATCCCTGTCAATATTTATTTTTTATAGAAAAAATTGTTAAGTGATTATAGACCATCTAATATAAAAGGTAACGTATGACACTCACAATGTCTATAACGTTTTCCGTAATACAATTGTGAAGCAATTTTATTTCACTATGAGATGTACAATTCTGTATAATTAAATTTTAAAGTAAATATTTTAAGGAAAGAAACAATATTTACACAATAGATGTTTTATTCAAGACGTCGTTTCAAAGTCACGTAATTAATTCCTTCACCAGTGTCGTGATTTTTTTAAAATCAGTTTTATATACAAATAATAATCGTTAAAATATACAAATGATCGAATATTGAGAAGTAGTCGTTTTCAATCCAACGTTTTTATTATTATGTTTTATCAACTTCAACTTTTGGTTAAAATAGCTTTGTGTGAGTACCGTCAAAATCGGTCTATTCTTTCCAGATATTAGGCGGTACAGACAAACAAACAATTAAAAAATATTGGTTCTTTGACGTAACTATCTACCCACTGCTAAACGTATTTAGTTAAAAGCTGTTAATTTAAAATGAAAAAGAGACGCTTCCCTTATAACTTCATCATCATCAACAGCCTTTAACAGTCCACTGCTGGACATAGGCCTCTCCTTTGAAAGGAGGTTTTGGCCTACTATACCACGCTGGCCGGGCGGGTTGGTAAAGGGTTTGTTTCAAGTTTTCCTTCTCTTGGCAGTGATGTTAGCTGCTTATTTTGTTCCCTTAATCACCTCTTACGACATCCATGGAATGAATAGGGGTGGTGACACTTTGTATTCTTAATCCGTCACCACACGGACAACACCCTTATACCTAATCAAGTTCTTTTTCAATATTTGTCTGTTTATTGTTGTGTCTGGAACGGCTTGACCGATTTTGACGGGACTGGCAGATAGCTGATGATATAAGGAGTAACATAGGACACGTTTTTGACTCGCTTTTCTCCTTGTTTTAAATTAGGGCGAAGCTAGGTTTTTGAATAACAATAAGTAATTTTATCTAATTTTTGTCCGCAGCTCCGCTATTGTTATATGATTACTCGCTAATAATATGGCTGTTCATTGATGATACAGTCTTTAAAATCGCTGTAGTAGTTTACGAGTGAAAGTGACACAAACAAACCCACATTTTGACTGCACGGTTGGCCTAGTGGCTTAAGCGGTCGCCACGCCGCTTCCTACTACGCCAAGTGTCGTGGGTTCAAATCCCACGTAGGACAACACTTTGTGTGATTCACAATTTGTTGTTCTGAGTCTGGGTGTCCTTTGTGTCCGTTTCATGTATGTTTGTAAAGTCCCCCGCGACACAGGAATTTGTATTCCTAATGCGGGAGTTGTCTTTTTTCAAAAGAAGAAAAGAAAAAGAAGACATACACATATAAAATACTAACTTTCGCCCGCGGCTCCGTCCGCTTGGGAGTTGGTGTTAGCGGTAAAAAGTAGCCAATGTTTTTTTTCTCAGGCTTTAAATTATTTGTGAACCAAATTTAATGGAAATCTGTTCAGTTGTTTTGTCGTGAAAGTCGGACAGACAGACAGACAGACAGAGTTACTTATGCATTTATAATATTAGCAAGGAAATAGTCAGAATTAGTTACCTGAGGAGAGTGTGACGGTAGTAAAGCCATCTTTGCTGTCCCCAGTTGGAGTAAGGCGTTCAAATTCTCCACGTCGTGCCACCGGGCCTTTTTAAACAATAAAATATCATCATCAACAGCCTTTAACAGTCCACTGCTGGACATAGGCCTCTCCTTTGAAAGGAAGTTATGGCCTACTATACCACGCTGGCCAGACGGGTTGGTAAAGGGTTTGTTTCAAGTTTTTCTTCTCTTGGCAGGATGTTAGCTGCTTATTTTGTTCCTTTAGTCGCCTCTTACGACACCCATGGAATGAATAGGGGTGGTGACACTTTGTATTCTTAATCCGTCACCACACGGATAAAATATACAATAAATATTTATGAGATATAACGCACAACGCCATCTAACTTCAAACTAAGCAGAGCTTGTACTATGGAGGCTAGATTGTCTGATAGAAAACTTATGTACATTTTTTGTAAATACATACATAACATTATATATAGAAAACGTGAGCACAATTCGTGCTATAATTAAAATAGAAAGTTATACATAAGAAATAGATTTATTCTTTCAACTTACCATTTTTATTGTCCAATATGGCCTGTAAGTGGTTGGGTGGTATCTGCTTATATTCAGGGTCCCATATCGGAGAGTTGGGGTCGAATATTTCATCTTCGAGTAATGCCAAGAATTTTGGGAAGTGCGTGAGAACTAGTACCTATGACAGTGAGAAATTGTAAGGCGTTGTAATATTTTTAGAGTTCCGTACTCATAGGGTAAAAAGTACCCTATTATTGAGAATTCGCTGTCCATCCTGTACCTCATGAACCGTGATAGTTAGACAGTTTAAATTTTCACAGATGATGTATCTTTGTTGACGCCATAATAATAAATAATTAAAAGAGAATAAAATAGATATTAAAGGTGGGCTTGTATACAACAAAAAGTGATTGTTTTGCCGTTTTTTGCTACTTATTAATAACGGCAACAGGTAGACGCTTGAAATGTATAGATAATGGTACGGAACCCTTCCTTCGCGAATCCGACTCGCACTTGACCGATTTTTCTATTGAGAACCATCCTTATTGATAAGAACTTCAATGTGATTTTGTATTTATAACAATATATGACATTGTAAGCAAAACGAAGGAAAATTATACAAACCCTACACCCTATTTACAACCTAAAAATGGCAGCATTCGTGTTATCGTACTTCGTTGGTGAGTCTGAGACCGGCGACCAACTGATGCAGAAGCACCTCATTAGGCCGTCATAGTGGCCCCTACTCCTGAACCCTACTCATGCTTGCCATCAGACAGAGCAGTCATATTGATAGGCCAAAATTTTAATACCTCTATACTAAAACTATACAGAACAGCAGCTCTGTATACCAGGAGCTAACCCTATATCAGGTCAGTGTGGTATAAGTAGACCAACACCCTCTTTCTGTGGAGATACGTAAGATGTACAATCGACAAATTTGAATCATGTCCAACCATAAGGCTTACTTTCTTACAGACACAACCTTGTTATGTCATTTTATTACACAGAGAATTCTATAATGAATTTATTATAAATTTTATGAATTATCTGATTGATAATTATCATTTTATTATGATTATTGCTGTACTATCTAATATATTATCTACAGCAGTGATACTAAAAGGTAATCAATACATATCTGACCAGTGTGTACATAATTGCTTAATATTTAAACCATTCTAAATTTCTTCTTCTAATTTTGATAGTTTCTAATGATTTATCCCCAAAATGTATAATTATTCAAGTTTGTCGATAGTACAGCAGAGTACTGTTAAAAACTGTCAATTTGAAACTATACTAATGGACAACACTGAAAACTTGAAATAATCTCTATACTAACCGCATAGTTTAGTATGCCAAAATCTTTTTCAAAGGAGAGGTCTAAATCTTGCAGTAATATTGTTTAAACTTCAACTGGACCTACTTATGCAACAAGGAACCAATCCACACTAAGTATTATTTTTACAAGTTACCCTCTTCTCTGGTGGCATGCGATCCTTCTCGGAGTGACACTTGTCCATAAGTTGGCGACATACAGACTTGAAGACAGCTCGGAGTAAAGTGCGTCCGAACACGAGGGACGTGTCGTAGTGCGGGAGGGAATCGCAGAACGCGGGCACGTGGCAGAACACCAACCATCTGTACACGATACAATATGTTTTTAACTTCTGAGAGGCATTTAGTGACCAACTGGAGGTCAGACTGTTATTTGGACCTTTTTAAGCAGTGAAGATCCAACCAAAAATTAGCAAAAAACAAATATTTATTATTAGAGACGAAAATAGTCAAGTTGGCCTAAGCGATAAGAAACAATCGCCGAGGGTGAGCAGTAACAGTGCGGTCAGTATTTCGATGGGTGACCATTAGTGGCACGATATCATGAGCGTCTCTGCGATTCAGAGGTCACGTAAAGCAGTCGTTCCCGGTTGTTTTCATAGGACAGCAGTCGTGAAGTTTAGTTGAAGGCATTTTAAGCCGCCGAAGGGGCCGGCTTAAAACTTCCAACGGCAAGATTACGTAGCTACAAACGTTGTCCTGCCAGTCTTGAACCCGCACTTAGCCAGCGCTGGGAAGTAAGGCCTTAACCCTCACCTGAGAGGAGACCCCGACCTAGCACTGCGACAAACTGTTGGTTGGATCTTTTCTGCATAACAAGGTTCAATTATTAAAAATTTACTTTAGTAATCATGTACTTAATTTCTAATTTTGCAAACCAATTAAAGCAAAAATATTGTTGGTTGGATGTTTTATGTTTAACTGGGTCTATTTAAGCTAAAGACACTTCTATAGTAACGTACATTAGTTGTATGTTGCGAATGTTTAAAACCTAAAACATGGCAATAACTAAACTGGTTGGAAAAGCTTATGACATCTATAAACAGCCAGGACTGGTGTTTATAAAAGACATGTTGATAATTGATAACGAGAATGAATGATATACCTTTATGTATATTTATATTTTTTTTTATTCATTGCTTTATTTTTGTTTAAAACAACTTCTTTGTATAATCTTTAAGACAATAAAGGATATTATATACACACATTACACAAATAACTTGTATTTACACTTCTTTCTAAAAGTCATGCGAAAAATATTTTTACTCCGAGGTCATATGTGTGAGCATTTGTAAACAAGTGTTTGTGTTTTTTTAAATATTATAACAAAATGGTATCATACCTTGTGTAATTAATTTGGTACGCTGATATGTCTTCAGGATTGGACACTTGCTGAAAAAAAAAAATAAAAAAATAATTTACTTTTAATACCATGTGTATTTTTATTTGTGTTTTATTTCATTATTGGTTTTAAGAAGTAGTTTGTAGCTAATCATAATAAAAAAAAAAACAGTTTTTCTGACATATAAAAGATATATAATTAAAGCTACTCACTAATTTTCTAACACTAGGCGTTTCAAAGTTCCAATGGTTGAAGCAATGCAAAAACATTTTGGCCAAGTCATACATCGTCTGCCACTCTCTTTGTGATATATTATTGAACTTAAATAACACAAAGTTGGTGATCGCCTTCGCTATTGAAGGTCGTTCAAATGGAGGCTGACCCAACGGCCCTTCAATACGCGGATGGGATCGAGTCAAGATGCATTTCCGGAGAATCTGTTGAAGAAATGTTTGAGATTAAATTTATTTAATAGATTGGGCATACTACAATAGGGTAGATTACATTTCTTTGTTGCCTTAAATGTTATTTAACCTGTTTTTTGCAGACTTTAATACTCCTGAGCTGGACAGCATCTCCTTAAAAAGCCGGTCCTGGGCTACAATACCATGCCGATAAGCAGATTGGTATATGTAATCTCTACAAATAAATAAAATTGTAGTGTCTGTCTTTTGTTAAATGCGACCGAGCATTGCTCGGTCATGTAATACTTTTTAATGTTTAGCAATGCCATTTATTCTCTCAAGCAGCTGTAGTGTTGCTGTGTTTACTGAAAGCGTAGTACAGATGTCGCAAGCAATGCTAAACGCTAAATGAAAACTTATACTAATCAAGATCAATTTTTCACCACCGAAAACCCGCACATATTAAAGTTCACGAAAATCGTTAGAGTCGTTTCCGTTTATCATTATATAAATTCGAGCAAGAATTGCTCGTTTTAAAGGTAGGTAGATGCTTTACGCCAAAAATGATGACTCTCCCTATATTCTTAATACACCACACAGATAAAGAGGATTTATATGGCTTCTATTACTGCCAACCAACTGCTTAATCCTGTCTTTGGTGATGTAAGGTAATAAAAATATGTAGTCTTGCCGATTCCTCTCCATAGGAATGACATTTTGGAACCGAGCAACTAGAGTCAGTGATGTAACGTTTCCAAAGTGCCTGTAAATGCCTAGTTGAATTTTTTTTTGACGAATATTCAAGTTTGACTGGATGTTCAATATTTACCTTGAATAAATAATAATAGACCCGCTTGGTGTCGTGGTCATCTTCGCGATGCATGCTCATAAAGATGTTTTCTACATCCACCACTGCTCCAAGGAGACGATTGACTTCAGCCACAGGAAGATTTTGAAGTTGAGTCACATGTTTTTCTGGAAGTAAAAAAAGTCAATGTATCTTTACATACCAAAATGAAGGAGCAATTAGATGTTTAAAAATCTTCTTCTTTAAATTACACAATTAATTTTTACTTGATCTACACTAATACAAATTTTGATTTAAGAGGAAGATTTACATTGCATGTATATTTTTATGTCAGGAACGAATCCTTATATTGCTAGTAAAAACAATGATAAAACCATCAATTACATTTCTTACTAGCTGACTTCCGGCGAGTAACGCGGCGGAGCGAAGCTAGTTTCAAAAAAATATCCTTAGTTACTCCCTAGGTCATCACCCTAATACCAGTGAAAGTCCCGTCATAATTGGTCGATCATTTTAGAAATTACCCGGAACTAATACATAAAGAAATTTTGTCTGTTTGTTCTGGGTAATCTCTGGACCTATTTTGACTGAACTTTCACTAACAGAAAGCTGATAAAATAAGGAGTAACTTAACTTAAGGTATTTTTATAGACAAGCTATACTTAAGGTAATTTTTTGAGACTAGCTATACTCCGCGACATTGATGACGAAACAAGAAGGACGGGTAGCACCGCGGGACTCAACTAGTTCAACATATATAAGAATATAAAGACACTTACCAAGTACATGATTACAGTTTCTACAAGGATCACTGAAGCTAGCTAGAGGTTGGTTGTCAGCTCGTGGATTGGCTTTGGGGTTTTGTTGAGTTGGTGTCTTCCATCCATTGCATGAACAATCTGGTGTCTGAAATTAAAATAATATTTTCATTTTCTGCCTTTATTATTTGAAATTGCATACTACTTCAACTTAATCCTATTATTTTAATTTGCTGGGGGATTAAGTTTCTTTTATTGTATTTAGAGTCAGCAATTTTTGTCTGAGATAAAAGACTATTATTATTATTATACTACTTCAGCCATAAATTCAGTTTTTAATTCTTTAAATAATTTCTTGTTAGGAAAACCCAACAACACCTTCTTGCTCAACCCAGGAATTAAACATGAAATCCCTTTATCGGCAGATGCAAACCATTAGACCTATCTACTATAATCACTTCTAATTGATAAAAATGTTGTTTGTTGTTTTATTTAGTGAAGTAGCATATGTACTTTACACAGGATAAATTCCTAACGCAGGAGTTGTCTTATTAAAAAAATATATAAATATTATATTACAACAACAAAAATCAGTTTATACAGGTTTTATAATATCTACATACAATGTATATTAGTTGTCAATTCATAAATTTATTCTTATTGGTGAGAATAAATGTTTGTAATGCCAAGAAAATGTAATGTCTCGCTGTAAGTGGGTAAGTGTAAGTGTAGTGAGCAGTTTTGTAAAAATATAAATAAAATGTTGTAAGTATGGCTGGTTGAGCACCAGATTTAAACACGTCACAAATTGTTTATTGCTTCATAAGTTTACATTATAATCTTTAAATTACATGCTATACATGTGGTGAGCGCAACCTCCATGGTGCGCGACTGCCAGCAAATACTAAAGTATTTGGAGCTTCCCTTTGAGCAAGTTAGAGCCTGTGTTAGGAAGCTCCGCTCTTCCATAGCATAATTATAATATATGTATCTTAGAAATTATTACAGCTCAGCTATTCAGCTATTTTCCAATGAGCTTCTAGAACAATAATTACTATAAAAACAAATCGTCTTGTAAATCATGACTAAGTTTGAATCTGACTATTCTACGTCCATTTGAGGTTGTGCTCGCCACATATATAGCATGTAATTTCTAGCTATATGTTACATAGAATCTATAACAAATGTCGACTAATAATGAAAGAAAAAATCAAAATATAAAATACCTGGCATGCAGAGTATATAGCTAGTTTGAGTAACTTCTTGTTATGGGGCCAATTGTATACTTGTTGTTTTCGCTGTTGGATTCGTTGAAGGTTCGATTGCCTGGATGCTTGGCCTTCACTCCCAGCTGGTGTAGTTGCATTGCTTGACGAGGCATCATCAGCACTAGCGCTTGATGTAGCTACAAATAATAGTTACCAATAATTTCAATACCAAATAATTTTACTCTAAATTTAGACACTTAATTTATTGATCAGAACTAAACCCATGTAATAAAAAATTACAGAGAACAATTAATTGTTTGTTTATGTTGTTTATTTACCTTCGTGTCCGTGTGTTTGAGAGGAGTCCGCCTCAGAACATGTCATTGCTGCTTCTGCACTTTCTTCCCCCATTTGTGAAGCCATGGTATTTACAGTTTTGCTTCTTTCAAGTCTACCTCACTATTTACCAATTAAAACATTTAATATAACTAAATTATAAAAAGCAATCTGTTTATTTCAACAATTTTAAACACAATTTAATATCTAATACAATCCGCCATTTGGCATTTAGTTTATAGTCTGTGAAAAGTGTTGCCAGCACTTTCTATGGACTATCGACTATGGGCAAAATTTTTTTTTTCGTACATCTTAAACACAACGCCAGTTAGCCCCAAACTAAAGAGATCTTGTATTATGAGTACTAAGCAACTGATTTAAATACATAATCATATATTTTTTTAAATAACATCTATACTTAGAAAACACCCAGACTCCGAAACAAATATTTGCGGATCACACAAACATTTGGACCGACCCGGGAATCCTCTTGATCAGCAGCCGTAGATGCTAACCACTAGACAAACAAGGCAGTCTCATTTGAAATTATAAACAGACATTTTATTTACTTGTGACAAGCAAAATTATACGCTTACCATTAGACCAGCGAGGCAGTCAATGAATCACTTATCCAAAGTTCCCAAAATAAAATTTTAAATATATATAAATAAATATATAAGTAATAAATTAATATCAATAATTATAATTCTCGTGGCGATTTGTTTAAGCTGCATATTAGAGAACTTAGTCAGTTTGAATCATTGTCAGTTAATACAATTTCATTATTTTCATGACAAACAAAATTAATTGTTGTGTGTCACATGTCCAAAAATATTTATTTATTTATTTATTTATTAGAAATTGTATTTTTTGTGACTAAGACTTATATCGCCATCGTCATTTACAGAGAACGAGCCACTAAATTGGCAACATTTTCTGTTATTGAAACACTGCAATTAAGGGCGGCATTTTAAAAAAAAGAAAAATAATTAAATTGAAGAAAATTAGCGCGAACGGGGAATACGCACATAAGATAAGTGCGCAGCATTTATTTTAAGTAAATAGATAACTGCTTTACACATTTAATAAGTAACAAAATGGAAACACCGTTTCAGTCATATTGAAAACTACGCTTTTTATATTTTACCATTTTGGCTCAGATTATATAAAAGAGATAGATAACTCTCGGCCTTTGTTGAGACTGAGGCCACAAAACTCCGCTCCTTAAAATTATACAAAAGTGAACAAAAAGTCTGAATGGAATAAGGTTTCCGATGTTAATACAAACTAAACTAATTATGTTTTTAGGCTATTGCATAGCTTTTATAGCGGGCTTTGAGCGCGACCACTTAATCAATAAATTCCGTAACGAAATTATCCTAACACCCCGTGTTAAAAAAGGATAGAGAATATGATTGTAACTGCAGTGCGACAAGGACAAATATCGGGCGCCTGGCATGCCTCATAGATTAATCAAATAGAAAGGATATCTTAGGCACAATACATAGCGTCCGCGTCCTCCAGTACCGTCTAATTGAATCTTAGTGTTTTTTTATTCCATAGATATGCTCATATTACTATTTAGTGTTCTCTGTGTAGTTGTCATTGGCTTTCGGGTAATAGGATGATTATATTGTTTGGCAATAATAGTGTTAGAATGTATGTTGGTAAAAAGACTATATATTGTTTTGTAAACTTGAATTAATATCAAAGAAAAAAAACTGATTAAATAATAAATAAATAAATAATTATAATTGCATAACTTGATAAAAAATGCTATACAATAGCTTTACCGCAGCAGTCCCCGAGTGCCACACGTTTTTTTTAAATTGTCTAACACTAATAACACACATCAAAAGAATATAAAGAAAACAAAATACATGTCCTGTGCTCATTCAGTTATAGGTAAATCACAGCTAACAAAGGATAATTATTAGTACCTACCATCAAAATTAAACTAAAAGAATATAACAAAAATGATAAAAAGAAAATAACCAGTTAAAAGAGCTATGAAAAAACCTAAAAACAGCAATTCAATTAGGGTTCCTCGATAAGCCTAAGCTCGCCATAGTATAACTCTGGCGAGCCTAGGCCCATCGAAGTACAGACTCAAAATGGTCTATGATTTTGTTCTTGAAATTAGGCAAGTTATCTCCAAAAATGTCTAAATCCAACAAACGAGAAAGTTCGTTGTAAGACTTGGCCATTCTGGTCAACGGTGAGTTAAGCCCCGGATTAATCTTATATCTACGTAATACGTTTATATTTTTAATTAATTACGTTTTATATTTTTAATCACGTAATTTTATAGTGCTATTATTAATATTAATAAACGTAGACTTTCACCACTAGTCGAATTGGGTGTCTTGCGAGAGACCTATGTGGACTGCAACGGGATGATGATGATGATGTCACTTTTGGAATACCCTTCGTGATAATCCATAATTCCAATAAAAACTATCCATCCATTATTTGACTGCCTCGTTGGTCTAGTGGTTAGCGTATGCGGCTGCTGATCAAGAGGTCTCGGGTTCGATTCCCGGGTCGGACCAAATATTATTTGTGTGATTCACAAATATTTGTTTCGGAGTCTGGGTGATTTCTATGTATAATATGTATGTATTTACAAAAAAAAAGTATGTTTATGTATTTATATCAGTTGTCTAGTAACCATAACACAAGCTCTGCTTAGATTGGGACTAGATGTTGTGTGTCAGATGTCCAAAAAAAAAAATAAAAAAAATTATTATATTAGATCAGGGTACCTAAACTACATACATATATACATACCTACTACATATATACACATGTATATATATATTAGGTGAGTCCTGCGCGGTGCTACCCGCGGTTATTGTTAAATCGATGGCGACGCCATTGAGCGAAGCTAGTCTATCAGCTGTCTGTCAGTAAAAGTCTCATCAAAATCGGCGCATCCGTTCCAGAAATCAGCCAGACCAAACTTATAGGCAGACAAAAATTTAGACAAATGTTTTTTTGATAAGCTTTCAAATGCATTTAGTAAAAACTGTTCATTTGATGTTTTAGAGAGACAACTTCAATTTTATTTATTTGTTTAGATCATATTGTATGTATTGTGTAAGAAAAAACAGATTAAATTTTGCATATTACCTACATTTAGACAATTTCAAGGGCTGAATCTCCCTGCGGGTTATTTAATTCGTAGGGAAAAACCATTAAAGGCTCTACGATGACAAAAAAATTGTAATGAATGTGCCAGTACACGGAAACTGTTTTTTTAACCCGCTCGGACTGCACCCCTTACTAATAGTAGTCGGATTACCAAGGTTGAAATGTGGTTATTATGATGATGGAAACTTACTCTAAATCCATAGATATGTTTAGAGGTGAGCAATCAAATATAATGTCAAAAGAATAAGTTAATATGTATCATCAACAACAAAAGGCCTGATTATGTATTACTTTTGAATTTGAAACATTATGAACGTTGTTAGTTGGTTTGAAAATGCTAGTTACTCCGTTTATTCATAATTCTATACTTTTTTATACTTTAATATTACAGTAGAACCTCGATAACTCAAACCTCGGTAAATTACTTCAAAAAATAATATGTTCCCTTCCCACGAGAGCCCAAAACCTCTATAACTTAAAATACGCAACCTCTATAACTTAAACAAATAATCTCTGTATTGGCCCTCAGTAACTTATAGAAATGTTTTCACAACCTCTACAACATAAAATTGTTTGTCAATGAGTCCTTTTGAAAGAGTGTGCAAAACAAAAGGTTTCGGTATTTATTGCTTGCACGTGTTCACTAGTTAAATTGTTAACGTAAACAATACATATGTCACCTATTGTTTGCTTTTTCAATATTCTTTAAAGCTATGCGGCGGTTAGCCTTAAGACCACGACTTACTTGGATCATAAGTTTTTGATTATTGTCCTGCAAACATCGCTTTACCTACTGTGTGATAAAACAGGCTTAAAGTGAGTTCAAAAAGAAAACTAACAACACTCACATACGCTGATAAATTAAAAGCTATAGAAGCAGGGAAAAATGGATTGAAAAGGAAAGAAGTTGCGGCTCAGTTTGGGATACATGAGAGTACATTATCAATCATCATTAAAAAAGAAGCTGAAATCTTGAAGAAACAAGAATCAGTAGAAAGCCTTCAACGTAAAAGACGAAAAATTGCCGAATTCCCTAATTTAGAACATTACAACATACCTATCTCTATATTAACCTATCCCTAACATAGACCTCGATAACTTAAAACCTCTATAACTTAAAATATTTTGTGTTTCCCTTGGACTTTAACTTATCGAGGTTCTACTGTATAAGTAACCTAAGTCCTGCGCGGTGTTACCTGCGATTATTGCTTATCGCGAATAACTCCGCGGAGCGAAGCTCATCAGCTTTCTGCCAGTGAAAGTTCTGATAAATTCGGACAGAGATTAGCCCGAACAAAGAGACAGACCACCAGACAGACACGCAAAAAATATAAAAAAATGCCTTTTTATGTGAGTACTTCGAAGTGCAGTTAGTGAAAAACTGTTCATTTGCACTCCAATTTTATTTATTAGTAGTATAGTATAAAAAAAAATTGCATGGAGATACTCTGATTTTTGAGGCGTTATTTCTGACACATACATGGGCGGAGCCGCGGACTAAAGCTGGTGTTGTTAAAGTTTATCTTACTTTCTACTACCAGTTTCATTTTCATTTTAACAGTTAATGGCTGACCAGGTATAAAATTATTTAATTACTTCAAATGAAATCTTGTTATCTAACACAATTTTCTAAATATTTTTCTGTAATTAACTGGCTTTATAAGTACAACAAGTTATAAATAAAATTAAAAAAATACATGGTTTTTCACAAATAAGTACCTAAGTAAAGAATAACAAATTAGGGTGGTATTGCTTAAATATTTACGATAAAGATACCAGTTAACTTAATAGAAAAATAAATATTTAAAAATAAATCTTTCAAATAGTACAAAAAAGTTTAAAAACATTTACCAATTACATGTACTCGTTTCTAAATATATGAATGTAATTGAGAAAAAGCGATCTTGAACCTTGTCTGTTACAGCTTGGGAAATTCAGTTCAGTGTGCGCGTGAATTCGTCGGGAGAGGTCTTGTCCCTGCGCTTCTCTATCACGATAAGTTTTCGTCACCACACGGAGCATTTGGAAATAAACTTTCCTATAAATTGTTTTATGTATTTTTTTAAATGTGATTCACAAACGGGACAAAAACTCATATGCAAAACTGTATATAAAATTAATGAAGACATTTGTGTTTCTTAATTTTTTGTTGCCAATTTAAACGATTATTAAAATAAAATCATTATGTTTAATATATGAGTAAAAATTAAAAAAAAAGGAAAATGGAATCCAATTCGTTTTTACGCTCAAATGAAACTCTTGATGGATTTTTTAATCGCTGTAGTAATTTATCAAACTTCGATTGTAGTGAGGAAGAAATGCTTTGGTGGTTGATGGGTTCCCGACGTTTACCATTGAAGGAAATAGTGCCGATAAGCGTTGTCCTAGTAGTCATATTTCTAACTGGTGTGGTAGGCAATGCGTGTGTTTGTGTAGTTATTGTGAGGCATCCTGGTTTGCATACAGCAACAAATTACTACCTGTTCAGTTTGGCTGTCAGCGATCTGTTACTGCTATTATTTGGTAAGTACTGAGTTATTAGATAAATTCTTTGTTGTAAAAATTAAATAGGTGGTCAACTTCAAAATGCTCATTATGAATGTATGAAATGTGCTAATTTAGTAAAAGGTACCGACTTAATTCAAGGTTCAACATGTCAGCGGAGCATATGTTGAGGGACATCGGTTTTTCTTATCTAAAGAAACGGGCTTTTCCAATTAAACTACATGTTTTCAAAGTTTTAGAATAAAGAGCACATTTGAATTTACTTACGTACGATTTAGAAATATTGTTTACATAGATATTTATGCTGAATTTTGCCCGCGTCTCAAATCTAGTTAAATTTATTTTTTCATTCTTCGGTCACAGACAAAGTATACAGAAAGTTTTAGGGTTTTTTTTAAACGCCTATGTTTGTGAACATGGATGGGTAAATGAGTGTAGTTGACTGTTTTTTTTTTAATTCAGTCTTACAAAGTGACTATACTCTGCCTGATGGAAAGCATGAGCAGAAACCAGGAACAGGGGCCGACCTCCTCATCGCGAGTGCATACAATGTGTGAAAGTGACCCACATCGTTGCGGTTTAGAATTAAATTTAGCATCCATTTATTAGTCGGTCTAGAATCATACTTGCCGTGTTACTTGTTCGTAGTACAATATGAGTGTTCCGTAGATTTGAGGTCCTTAAAATTACTTATTGTATACAATACAATATCGCTTTGCTACGATGTAGACCTAGTGCTGGTACTGGCTTCTATTTACAACTGTAATGTTATTTTTAATGTATATTTGTGTATAGTGTGATCTAAAACTTCGAATACGCATATAGGAATACGCATACATAAAGGTGACTTCATTTTCTGTTACTTAAAACTATACAAATAAATAAAATTGAAGTGTCAGTTTCTCATATCAAATAATACTTTTTTACGAACTGTACATGAAAGTTTATGAGGTAATTGCATTAAAAATCGGCCAAGTGCGTGTCAGGCCACGCACAGGAAAGGGTTCCTCAGTCTTTAAAATAGAAATCTCGCAAACAGATACCTAAATAAAAACATCGTCTCAGAAACCCTTTATTGTTTTTATAAGACCTATCTAATGATACCCCACACGATGGGGTAGCCGCGAGAATTTTATAAACTTCGGAGCCCTAAAAAAGCAATAGGTACTTAAAATTTTTCGTCTGTTCTGGCTAATCTCTAGAAAGGCTGGGTCGATTTTAACGAGACTTTCGCTGCAGGTAGCTAATGACAGCACAGTAGTCTAGGCTATTTTTTTTAAATTAACCTCGCTCTTCGCCGGACTGCGATCACAATAATAACCGCTGGTAAGACCTCGGGACTCAGATATTTGACAATAAAATCGAAATAGAAAGATTATCTTACATAGCATTCCTTTCACTTTTTTATTATGTAAGTAATTCGGGTACCTATATTTCTGTCTCCGATATCCAACCAAACCCATCAAACCCGTCATTTTACAACACACAATCCTATGAATAAAGTCCAACATCTAATAGCCAATCTGTCGAATCAAATATGTCGTCAGGATAACACTTTCAGGAGAAAATACGAATATTTATTTTTTTAGGTTTTTTATGGGTTAAATCCTTCTTACGTGTTGCTAGGCTACGTTATTGCTGGTTTATGTCCTCGGCTCTGTTCATCTTATATATAAAATTCTCGTGAAACGGGTTGACCGATTCTTATGATTTTTTTATGCATATTCAGTAAATCTGAGAATCGGCTACTATATTATATATTTTTCATACCTCTAGGACGCGAGCGGAGCCGCGGGCATCAGCTAGTGTTACTGCGTTTCAGCGTTTCTGACGGGTGGGTACAAAGGTGGTGACAAAATGTGGGTCGGCCCCTGCCAGTGACGCTCGGGTATTATCCAGTGTGGCGATCTGTGCTTGGCGAGGTTCAGCTCCTAAGGGTTACACCCTTTGGAGCTGGACCACCAGCTAGCTCTAGGTCGGGTGTGGTTCGGTAGGTATTACAGATGATCCGGGAGAGGTTGCCATGGGGACGAGGTCTCGTGGCAGGCCATACGTGTCTGTCGGTCGCCGATGGTAGGGAAGAAAATGTAATGACAATAAGTTGCTCAGTTCACTGAGAGTACTGAGAATACGATTCATCGTAACGAAAAATGAATGTACAAACTTACACTCATTTGAAAGACTAGTTAATGTTTTAATTATTTAATTTTAAAATTTAAGATTCTTAATTACTGAGAAAGGTTTCTACTCGAATTGAAACCTTCCGTTGATTACAGAAAAAACATTAGTTGCGCAAACAAGTTTGTTACTAGTCAGTAGGGCAACTAACTTTCTCTATAAACATATTAATACGTGAAATTTTTTGTTCGAGCTACTAAAATGTCTAAAAGGTAGTCTTATGTCCATATAACTATAATCCATACTAGGGCTAGTACTGTAATCCATACTCTTTCTATCTGATACACTCTTACGGCTAAGCCGGTACTAAGCATTTCGGGAATAGGGCATTCCTGTAGCTAGGAGAGTTTTTGGGGTTCAAACCCCCGTCAACGCACATGTCAAACAAGATCCTGATCTTGCTTGACATGGGCGGCCGCAAGGATGTATTTTTGGTTGTGTTTATTTCGAGGCTTACTTGATGGATGTGTCATTTCCAGGATGTTAAATTAATCTAAAGGAAAGTGAACGATCAATCAATCAACTTTATCATTTTAGGAAATTGAAATCAGAATACAAAGCCGCTAATTACGTTGAGGCTATTTCGGTACAAGAAAAGTCTAAAGAAATGACAGCAAACACAATTAAGGCTTAGTAGCTTTTAGTGTTTTTTTGAGCAAATTTTACGGAAGATTATTTTAAAGTAGCTGAATTCCGCGATGTTGGCTGCGGTTATTGTCAACAACCAATCGCCAACAACGCCGCTGAGTTAAGCTAGTATTAAAAAAATTAAGTAATCTTTATGTCACCACCTATCCTCACGTTACACTTTCATTGGCTGTCAAAATCCCGTCAAAATCGATCCAGCCTTTCCAGAGATTATCTGGAACAAACAGACAGACAAAAATTTAAAAAATCGCATTTACGTTGTAAATACCGTATACACTTTCATTTGCATTTCATATTACATACATACAGACACTCCAGTTTTCGTTACTTGTATAGATTGTACAGAGTTGGTTTTGGAACGGTAAAACAAAAAACTACAAAAATTACGGATATAAAACTAAATGTTATGCTTATTAATGTCGGCAACGATTGTTATGGTTAGGATAAAAATTGAAATAAAAGTAAATTATGGTTTGTAGTATTATTCTAACACTGGCTGTTGCTTGCGGTTCTACTCGAGTAGTATATTGGTTATCGTAGCGATAACAGTCAACTACTACTGTGTCTCCATAACATTTTGATCCATCGTAAGATTGTCTGGAAGAGATTGCTTTTGGCAATAAGGCCGACCTTTATACACTTTGTATTTGACTTAAGTACTTTATAATATGGTGTGCTAATAAAGAGTTCTCTATCTATCTACATATATTCTTACGTTAGTTTTTAGGATTCCGTAGCCAAATGGCAAAAAACGGAACCCTTATAGATTCGTCAAGTCTGTCTGTCTGTCTGTCTGTCCGTCCGTATGTCACAGCCAATTATTTCCGAAACTATAAGAGCTATACTATTGAAATTTGGTCAGTCGATGTATTCTGTAAACCGCATTAAGATTTTTATATAAAAATAGAAAAAAAGCAATACATTTTGGGGGTCCCCATACTTGGAACTGAAACTCAATTTTTTTTTTTCATCAAACCTATACGTGTGGGGTATCTATGGATAGGTCTTCAAAAATGATATTGAGGTTTCTATTATCATTTTTTCTAAACTGAAAAGTTTGCGCGAGAGATACTTCCAAAGTGGAAAAATGTGTGTCCCCCCTCCCTCTAACTTCTAAAATAAGAGAGTGATAAAACTAAAAAAAATATATGTTGTACATTACCATGTAAACTACCAACGAAAATTGGTTTGAACGAGATCTAGTGAGTAGTTTTTTTTTAATACGTCATAAATCGTAACACGCAATATACCTTTCATCCAATCAATACACTAGTATAAAAACATCGATGAAAGTTACAACGAACTACATGAACTTTTATATGATGTTACTTGCTGGTACGGAACCCTTCATGGGCGAGTCCGACTCGCACTTGGCCGCTTTTATTTATACATATTTAAAGTGACTACTCTGATAGAAAGAATTCGACACCATCCTCATTTCACAGCGAGATGTTTCTGCATGATTGGGCCTTCGGTCTCGTTCTCGCACTCACCAATGAAATACGACAGCACAAATGCTGTTATTTGAAGCTAGTCTTCTGTGTAAGGGTGGTACCACCCCTAGCAAGCCGATCCATTCATACTGAAATCAGCGTGGCTCTGTTGCTTTTTGAATAATGTGAAATAACGTTTATTTATAACGTATATAAACCCACATACCCGATACGCAGACTAAAATAAGTGACGTATTGGAATGGTGTCATTACGACTTATTTTGAAGGCCAGTCCCGTATTAAATATTCACTTTACGCTAAATGTAATTAAGTCCCAATCACGTAATACGTATAAAATAAGCTTAAGGGTATGCTTATTTCCCTCAACACTTTCGTATTTATTCAAGTAAAAAAGGTATTTAGAAGGGAAAGTTAATGAAGGACGATTGCTTACAAGGGTAGACAGGGTTATGTAAGCAATACTTCGAAAAAGTCAGGGTCGGGCAACAGTAACGGAACTGACTTCCTTGGAAATTCGAGTCTCAGCTTAGTTTAATTTATGTCAGCCCTCGGTTACAAAATATTTAGGATGTAAAAAGATCGTCTATGTACAAGGAAATATCAAAACCTGTTTTAACAAGCAACATGACGTTGTTTATGCTCAAAGCTCTAAAGAAGCTTCCCAATTAGCTACAAGAGTACAACGTGGACATTATACCACTTTAGTGGTAGTTTGTTGTTAGGTATTTCGTTTTATTTTACATTTTTAAGGAAACTGACAGCTAGCAACACAACTGCAAGGTTGACCTGGTGATTTAAGTGGTCGCCACGCCGCTTTCTACTGCGCCAAGTGTCTTGGGTTCAAATCCTACACGGGAAAACACTTTGTGTGATCCACAAATTGTAAGTCTGAGTCTGGGTGTTCTTTGTGTCCGTTTTTGTTTTTTTTGTAAAGTACCCCGCACACAGGAATGTATTCCTAATGCGGAATAATAACAATAATAGCAAGTTTCCAAAGATATCCTAATGGCCACATTTGAAAATAAATATTACGGATGAATCTTGAAATAATACGGACGCTATTATGGTTGACAGTAAATTTAGATAAGTAATTATCAGACTATTCGCAAAAGTAGTAGACAATATTGTTTTCAATTTTGAAAGAAAAGTAAAAAACTGATTCATCTCGACTTCCCCACATTTTCGACTATAGAATTGTGCAATAGATTTGGCGTATGCATAAATACAGTGGGAACACACAGACCGTGCTGTCGATCGGTTCAACAATTCCAATACAACATTAAATTCGCTATATTCGTGGCTTTTTAAACGGTAGAATGTAAATTTTTTTCAACGAGTGTATTCAGGCAAATAACAATTGGAAGGGAATGGAATGTACCTTAACAATTTACATTGAATGCTCTCCAAACGATCAATATATAAGTATTTGGTTTCCACACTTGTGATGTGACGCATATTCGAGGTGATTTCAAACGAAAGAGTAATATATTCTGATTATTATGGTTCTATATTTTTTAAATCGGTTGAGAGTCTTAAGATAAAATCCAAGGCTTTTGTTGCCTTTTTGATTATGATGTCTATGTGTCCTTAACAGAATTTACTTTGGTCAACGGAGTATCATGCAGATTATATAATATAGTCGATAACGTGTGATGTACGAGTAAAAGTACAAATGTAACACTTAAAGACGTTTCTAAGTCACGCCTGTTCAATGTACAACAATATTGAAAACGGTTCAGGTCCTCCTGAAGATAAATAGCATCAATGATGGTGTTAATCTGCTTCATAATCAATCAAAAATAATCAGCGTACAGCAATATTTTTGACTGTAGAAAACAGGGAGATATGTCATCGTTGAAAATATTGAACAGTAAAGGTCCTAGCAGCGTTCCTTGAGCAACACCAGAGGGAATGCTTATAGCTTCCCCTTGGTCTTAGTCGAGAGTGGTTCGATTCCCGGGTTAGGCCAAATGTTTGTATGATCCGCAAATATTTGATTCGGAGTTTGGGTGTTTTCTATGTACAATTTGTATGTTTTTATAGAAACAAAGTATGTTTATGTATTTATATCAGTTGTCTAGTACTCATAATACAAGCTCTGATTAGTTTGGGACTAGACGGCGTTGTGTAGGATGTCCGAAATATTTATTTAGATTCTCTAGATTTACATATGAAATTCAATATGTTACCTCCGTATAAGAAACCATATTATAAGTCTAAATTACTGTCGCTTGTCTCATATAAAATGGAAACAAACTAGTCCATTGAGGATACTGGTTCAGATCATAGAGATGTCCTAATCTTAAATATATGTATTTGGTTCAAAATGTATTTAGGATAACTGTTTAACATATGTCTGTCTGAAAAAGAATAATAAATATTAAAAACTGAAAAGTGTATTGTTAGGGTTCCGTAGCCAAATGGCAAAAAACGGAACCATGATTCGTCAAGTCTGTCTGTCTGTCTGTCTGTCCGTCCGTATGTCACAGCCAATTATTTCCGAAACTATAAGAGCTATACTGTTGAAATTTGGTCAGTCGATGTATTCTGTGAACCGCATTAAGATTTTTACATAAAAATAGAAAAAAAACAATACATTTTGGGGGTCCCCATACTTGGAACTGAAACTCAAAAATTTTTTTTCATCAAACCTATACGTGTGGGGTATCTATGGATAGGTGTTCAAAAATGATGTTGAGGTTTTTAATATCATTTTTTTCTAAACTGAATAGTTTGCGCGAGAGACACTTCCAAAGTGGAAAAAAGTGTGTCCCTCCCCCTCTAACTTCTAAAATAAGAGAGTGATAAATCTAAAAAAAATATATGTTGTACATTACCATGCAAACTACCAACGAAAATTGGTTTGAACAAGATCTAGTGAGTTGTTTTTTTTTAATACGTCATAAATCGTAACACGCAATTTACCTTTCATCCAATCAATACACTAGTATAACAACATCGATGAAAGTTACAACGAACTACAAGAACTTTTATATGATGTTACTTGCTGATACGGAACCCTTCATGGGCGAGTCCGACTCGCACTTGGCTTCTTTTTTTTAGTGTTGCAAATGTGGAGACCTAAAATATTTTTTTGATATTTGTGCTTTCCTTTAAATTTTCAGTTCGTTACAATAATACAGTCCAAAACAATTTGCCTAAGTTTACTCCTTACACTATTAATCGCGGGTAACACCGCGGAACTCAGCTAGTCTGATATAAAGTGATAATAAAACCATGAAGTATGTCAAGGATTTGTTCCGGGAAGCCGTAAAAAACTTCCGTCCATAAATGCTACCTAATGTGAAATAGTTATGGCAATATTGTTTTTTTTTTCAATTTTTGCACATGAAATTCTATTTTCGAAAGACATTTTTATTTTTCACACATTTTGGCGCTAAATGAAAAGATAATACGTGAAAACTGTTTTGCATAATGTGTAATCTATTTGTTTGTTATTGTTTCTCTATTTTGTATCTTATTTTTTCCCTAATAAACTAAATTAAATAAATAATTGTAATTTAAGCAACTCAAAGGTTAGTCTTTTGAGTCCGGAGATTAAATGATGAGACATCAAATTCTATTTCGAGTTGAATTAGTTAACATAATTTATCTTATTTTCTTATCGCAATTGGTTTATGTTATTTGGAATCAGAGGCAGACATCTCGACTGATGTAAGAACTTGATACAATTGTGTACGGGATTGAATTGCTGGGCTGATTTATAGTGAAACAATTAGACATAATAACTAAACAGGGGAAAAGTGTAAATGCCCTTCTTTAAAATACAACTCGCATACCTACATCCTGTTTCTTTACAAACAAACAAACGAATAGAAACAACATTCAGTCTCAGAATGACTATTTGTTGATCACACACAGTGTTGTCCTATCTGGGGTTTGAACCCACAACACTTGAAGCAGTTGAAAGCGGCGTCGCGACCGCATGAACTACTAGGCTAACCGTGCAGTAACTTCAACTTTTTTGTATGTATTGACCGTGTATGACCTTGTATATCGGGTATCGTTGTAAAAATTGGATTTTGTTCATCCTCTAAAAGCAAAGTATCTCCATGTTCACCGAGTTAGTTGTGAAAGCGCACAGACAAAGTTACTTTCACAATTTATTTTTGAGTGCCTAACAAGTAATAACAATCCCTAAATAATAATAATATTATTTACTAGCTGAACCATACAGCCCCGCCTGCGTCTTCTATTACCCGTACCGTGATGTTATACCGCGAAAGCAAATTTGTTTGTCATTTGAAAGATTATAGTGAGCCAACCTTAAAAGGTCCGTGTGGTGACGGGTTAGGAATACAAAGTTTCACCACCCCTATTCATTCCATGGGTGCCGTAAGAGGCGACCTGGGTGACTAAAGGAACAAAATAAGCAGCTAACATCACTGCCAAGAGAAGGAAAACTTGAAACAAACCCTTTACTAACCCGTCTCGCCAGCGTGGTATAGTAGGCCAAAACCTCCTTTCTAAGGAGAGGCTTATGTCCAGCAGTGGACTGTTAAAGGCTGATGATGATGAACCTTAAAAGATAGAAATATGCTGTCGCGGACTTTTTTTAGAACTTTTAAAGGGGAACAATTTTGTCATACATGATTTTTGCGAAACTTAACCGTTTACCCAGCGAAAGCTCTCAATAGGAAAAAAAACCCGATTTGGAAAATTCTTTTTATTAAATTTTATTAAAAACCATTTTTGTATGACTAAAACCTAATTCATTTTGTTCTAGGTCTACCAAATGATCTCTCGGTATACTGGCATCAGTATCCGTACAGCCTGGGGATCGTGTTCTGCAAGCTGAGAGCACTGATATCTGAAGCGTAAGTTCATGTACTAAATGGATCGTTGATGCTAAAAGTAGCTAGTGTGCTATGG
Source organism: Phragmatobia fuliginosa (assembly GCA_932526445.1). NCBI lineage: Eukaryota > Metazoa > Arthropoda > Insecta > Lepidoptera > Erebidae > Phragmatobia > Phragmatobia fuliginosa. The sequence goes on along the minus strand of OW052075.1, from coordinate 10,738,306 downwards.
CCCTAAAGCAATCCATCAACATAATTATGACACTCCTATTATAACTGAGAGTGTAAATATGTTAAGCCGATACAATTTATACTCTCGATAGTCGGCACTTGGTTCAATTAAGGTCGAATTTGTTAAAATATAGTCTAGAAATCAAATCACATTTAGTTGTATTCTATTTAGAGAACTTAAATACAGTACAAAGAAATAGCAGATGATCAAAGTTTTGAGGCTTGTAACATTTGCTAATGTTAATACTAAAAGACGCGGCAGTGATAATTAATAAGTTGATGACGTGTATTAGCACATGCATTATAAACTCTTTTGCAAAAAAAACGGGCACCTAAGCAAATAACTATTTTAAAGTTACTACATATTTGTTTGTTTGACAATTTTAGGTATTGTTATCCTCAGAATTTTATAAATTAATTAGGAAGGAATAGTTTTCATCAGTTTTATCATAACATTTTGATTAAATTATTGAGAAATAATGTTTAAGCTCAAAACACTATTATTGTACCTGCTCGCTAAATAAAAATGAAACGCGTTAATTTCTTTGTTTTTATTGAATACATTAAAAGCAGATAAAACTTTAGTATTGAGTGTGACCCCCTCTTGCTGAAATCACGGCTTGCATTCGTCTGGGAATGCTAGCGAGTATATCTTTTATGGTTTCTTGGGGAATACGTTCCCACTCCGCGGTAATCACATTCTTTAGCTCTCAGAAGCTAAGCTTGGCAACTCGATGTCCACGGAGTAATTTAGGGCCGCGTGCCGGGCGATGACTGTGTATATTAGCAGCGAGAAGCCTCCTCCTGACCGTCCATAGACTAATTTGCACATTTCTTACTTCTTCGAGTCTGTTCTTGAGGTCCACATAAGAAGATTTGCGATTTCTCAACGCTTGACTAACTAGAAAACGATCATCCCGTGGTTCGGTACATGTCTTTCTGCCAGAACCAGGCCTTCTCTTGACGGAACCGGTCTCTCGATAGCGCTGCCAGGTCCTTTGAACTGTCGACCGACTCACATTTAGCCTCTGAGCCACGAAGCATTGGCTGCAACCTTCTTCAAGCAGCGCAATAATTTTGCTCGCTTTTATCACTATATCTACCATTTTCGAGATTGCTAAACAGCAATAACAATACTTTTAAATGTCAAGGACATCAGATAATTTAATAAAAATTGTCAAAAAGTTAATTAGAAACGTTAACTATAGGGAATTCTCGCCACAAAATGTAGTTAAAAGTTGTTTTCTTTGAAAACCAGGCTCAGTCGAAAATTTGAATTTGGAAGGTACTCTTATAAACATTATGGCACTTTTGTAACTGGCCAGTAACATGTTCAAATGATTAAAACCTTTTTGGTATTTTATTTTTTTCATCCAGGACGAAACCGCCCGTTTTTTTTGCAAATGAAAAATACATAAAAAAATGTTTTTATGTATTTTGTGAAAACGTCCAAATTACAAGGAATAAAGTCTACATTAACAGATACCTATATAACAAAAATAAGCCTCTGAAATAGAACACTGAGCTGTTAATAACGAGGGCTGTACGCCGTGTCCAACAAAACAGGTGAACTCTCAGTGTACACTGCAATGGACTCAAACCATTACAGAACAGATTTTCAGTGCCCACCATAGCAGTCGATTTTACGCCGATAGCGTCTGGTAACTAAATTCCGCTATAACACTTATCATATATCATTATTATAATTTTTCGTTCACTGACCGTTTTCGCCATAATGCCATAGTGGATTTAAGTACAAGTGAGTATAATATTTAGGAATGTATTTCTCTTAACTGGAGAGGCATATGTTCAGCAGTGGACTTCGATAGGCTGATGATGACGATGGTATCTAACCGGCTCACTGGTGTGAAAATTCATATTCATTTTATTTTTTAACCGACTCCAAAAAAAGGAGGAGGTTCTCAATTCGTCGGAATCTTTTTATTTTTTATTTTTTATGTATGTTCAATAATTATTTTTGGATTGGAATGAGCGTAGCTTACAGGTGGTCCCATCGTCACCATATTGGGATCTGATGAAGGGATCCCAATTGTCGCGATTGGGGTACTCGGAATAGTTTTTCTTTGAAGTCGGTTCCTTTTTGTTAAAATTATGAATTTACCACTCCGTAGTAAAGTATGCGAATGCTGTGCTTGAAGTTTCGGGTTCGATTCCCGGATCGGACCAAATGTACTTCAAATTTTATTTCGACGTTTGGTTGTTTTCTATGTATAAGAAGTGTCTTTTTACAATAATCATTATCATAATGTATTTACTTTTGGTACACAATTGCGTCACATATTTATCATGAAATAAATTCAAAAACAATCTAAAATATTAGTAAATTTTGTACATAATCTTTATCTCATCTATAAAAATGAATACAACTGAAGTGTTTGTCTGTAATCAAAATTAACATTTTTTTACTTGATTTATATGAAAACAATTAATATTATTATTTTAAAAATGTATATACGGTACTTACATAAAAAAAGGGCCAAGTGCGAGTCGGACTCGCCCATGAAGGGTTCCGTATCAGCAAGTAACATCATATAAAAGTTCTTGTAGTTCGTGGTAACTTTCATCGATGTTTTTAAACTAGTGTATTGATTGGATGAAAGGTAAATTGCGTGTTACGATTTATGACGTATTAAAAAAAAAACTACTCACTAGATCTCGTCCAAATCAATTTTCGTTGGTAGTTTGCATGGTAATGTACAACATATATTTTTTTTAGTTTTGTCACTCTCTTATTTTAGAAGTTAGAGGGGGGGGGGGGGACACATTTTTCCACTTTGGAAGTGTCTCTCGCGCAAACTATTCAGTTTAGAAAAAAATGATATTGGAAACCTCAACATCATTTTTGAATACCTATCTATAGATACCCCACACGTATGGGTACGATGAAAAAAATTTTTTTGAGTTTCAGTTCCAAGTATGGGGACCCCCAAAATGCATAGTTTTTTTTCTATTTTTATATGAAAATCTTAATGCGGTTCACAGATTACATCTACTTACCAAGTTTCAAAAGTATAGCTCTTATGGTTTTCGAAAAAAGTGGCTGTGACATACGGACGGACAGACAGACAGACAGACAGACATGACGAATCTATAAGGGTTCCGTTTTTTGCCATTTGGCTACGGAACCCTAAAAAGCAATTTTTTAAATTTTTATCTGTATGTCTGTCTGTCTGGTCCGGCTAATCTCTGGAACGGCTGGACTGATTTTGATGGCACTTTCTCTGGCCGGAAGCTGATAATACAACGAGTAACTTGGGAGTGATTTTTTTTGACTAGCTTCACTCCGCGGGTAACATCGTGGGATTCAGTTAGCTGGATTTAAAAAAAAATCCCCTTTACCCGTCTCATCAGTTAGACACGAGGAACCAAAATCCACGTGAGCCGACTTTCTTAAATTGAGACATAATACCCTCGCATTTGTAGGAAGTCCCAAGAGGCTTTATAACGGTTCCTGGATTCTTTTCATTTTAGGCTAGCGAAAACGAGTAAGAGTCAATGACAATATAAATTAGGGATCCTCTTTTGTTTTTTTGGTAGACGGTCCCCATTTTTTTCACACATCCACATTTTTTATCATTAAATTCATTATGACGACGACTTGAAGACTAGAAAACTTTAGAATTGAAGACGTTAATACGACTGATTGCTATCTCATCAAAAAAAGAAGAAGAAATTAAGTAATAAAAATAAATCAATTCTTTGAATAAATGAAATCTACAAAAGAAGTTGTGAAGAAAAAACCCATTATGTATGTGGTACAATTGTATATTTTCACAAGTTTAAAATTAACGTTAACCGTTGTACCCGTTTGCACACATTTTAGTGTGTAAGCGGGTGAAACTGACAGCACCGCCGTTCACACACAATGTAACAAATTCTAATCTAGTTGTGAATACAAAGGTTAAAAGGTCTATAACTGAGGCAATTCAATATTATTTACGCAAACAAACATATCTAACTTTATTGAACTTTACAATAAGCAACTGCAAAATACTGTTTTTAAAAGTTTTGTTTTCTCATAAAAGAGGCAGATTCTTTTCCATTAAACAACTCAATTTTCAGCAGCTTCAAACGCGTTAGATGCCGTTAATTTTATTTTTTTAAGGGAAACGTTATAATTACTACGAAATAATGTTTAACAAGTAATTAAACTTTGTTCAGAGTACCTCCTGGCAAACAAAATAATTATGTTTTTGTGCTTTTCATTGCTTGCGGCTTGTACGATTGTGTGAACAAACTTTTGGCAAGTGAAAACTGTAAAATAAAGTATTTTTATGATATGAATAATATTATCTAAATTAAGTTACTTGATGTCCGTGTACTGACGGATTAAGAATACAGAGTGTCACCACCCCTATTCATCCCGCGGGTGTCGTAAAAGGTGACTAAGGGATACCTAAACTACGCAAGACAACATCAATGCAAAGAGAAGGAAAACTTGAAACCAACCCTATACCAACCCGTCTGGCCAGCGTGGTATAGTAGGCCAAAACCTCCTTTCTAAGGAGAGGCCTATGTCCAGCAGTGGCCTTTTGAACGCTGTTGATAAGTTACTTGAAACTTGAAAAAAAAAGATAAATTAGAGAAGTGAAGGTGAATGGTCGATAATGCTATAACTTTTAGGTTCGTTAAATAGTGGAATAAAAGTACATGATTCTGAGTTTAAAACATTATTATGGATATAATTTAGGGCCACCGCAGACTAGCTACTTTTAGCATCGGCGATCGGCAACTAGTTGCTTTTTAGAAGCTAAATACGGCGACCGAACGCTCTACACCGCACACTTAAAAACGCCAAACGCGGCGATCGAGTCGCTTTTTAGAAGCGCGACACAGCAGCTGGACGCTACTCTCCGCACTATTTCGGATGCCGGTAGCAGCGACTTGGCATCTGAGCAGTCGCTAAAACGCGCGTTTCCGATACCGCGATCGAACGCAGGAAGTCGCTGAAACGCGATGCAGCATCGATGCAGTCGCCAAATCGCCGATCGCCGATGCTAAAAGTAGCTAGTCTGCGGTGGCCCTTAATACAGTTATGTACAAATTATAATGACACAATATGTACATATTCCACAGAGTATAACATATAAATTATAATATGTCATCGAGTAAATTTGAATATTCTAACATTACAGGCAGTATCACTGATGAAGGCGAGCTTCGAGGTTATAATTTTCACGTATATTAAGTACGACGCGACGCTTTGTAAATAAAATTTAATTGGAAATTATTCTATGAACAATGTGTATTCAAACAAGTGATGTAATAAAGACCTTTGAGCCTCGAGATAAAAATCCTACTTTTAAATTAGGAGACGTGAAAATAAATACTGAGATCACGAAAGTAATCTAGGCAGTTGACTACTTGACCTAAGATGATTCAACTTTGTAGAGAGATAGTTTATGAGCAGGACATATCAGATACGAAAACTATTTTATACCTAGATAAAAGTTAAATGAGAAAATCTTTTTTCTTAATGGCCATTGTTTTGCACCTTCCTCAACGTAGATAGCAAGCTAAAAAGCTTGCTATCTACGTTGAGGAAGGTGCCGAAGGTATATTCACCGCGCACTTATTATTTACAATATATTAAGTATAGAAGGTGCTAAGAAGAGAGATTATGTACACGATTTATTTACAATAAATAATATGTACCTGAGACATAGCTAGCAGCAAGAAAAGTCTCTCTCTAGATTTTTCCAATCACAAAAGTCACACATGACGTTTTATTTTCTCCCAATTTTCATAAAGATGAAACGAGGCGAAGGAAGAAAAGAGTATGTATGTGGATGCGTAAATGATGTCTGAAGATGCGTGGAAGAAGGAGCCTACACCACCTGACGTGATGGTCCGTGGTTTACGTATATAAAACTTCGGGTATTATGTACAGATAAGTTTATTAATATGTATGTACAAGTAAATTACCGCGCACTTATTATTTACAATATATTAAGTATAGAAGGTGCTAAGAAGAGAGATTATGTACAAGCCTATCGCAGTCCACTGCTGGACATTGGCCACTCCCATTGCACACCAGTCTGATCGATTTTGGGCTTCTCGCATCCAGCTCTTGCCAGCCATCTTACGCAGGTCCTCACGCCACCTCGCCTGTGGGCGTCCTACACCGTGGAACTCAGCTAGTTTAAAATATATTTAGCGGTAAAATGTTATGATAGTAACCTTAAGGTTAAAAAAACAAGAGGCGAATTTCCTAACTAAATTTTGTTGGCTTATATTTTTTTACCTTCCAATGGTGAACAGATACAAATAGTTTAAATTCCTAAATAGTTTTGTCTTAGAAATTACGATTGATGGAAAGTCCAGATTTAAAGATATCCCAAATTGAAGTTAGGTCACGTACATACCAAAAATATGAGTTTTAAATATAAATAAAATAAAAGAAGTAAAAGAATTAGATTAAAGTCGTAAATATTTATGCCTTAGACATGACTGTTATTGAAATTTACTTTGGTTTGGTTCACTGGCCTGATCAAAAAAATTTAATAGGAATAATAATTTAACAATCGTAAGGCAGCATTCATTTTATTTATAAAATACCAAATAGAGCAGCTACTTTTGTTCGCTTAGATCTTAACTAATTTTAATGCGGTTTTCACCAGTAGAAAGAGTGATTATATAAATAACTAGCTTTTGCCCCCGGCTCCGCCCGCGTGTATGTCGGTTATCGCAGTAACATGTAGCCTATGTCTTTTCCCAAGGTACCGTCTATATCTATGTTAAAATTCATCAAAATCGATTCAGCGAACATCAAAATCGATTCAGAAAACGTAGCAGACAGACAGACAGAGTTACTTTCGCATTTATAATATTATTAAGTAGGGATAATATATGTACTATATAATACCTAGTAGAAAAAAACTGAATATTTAAAAAGCCGACATGAGTCACCAGTATAATATACAAAAGTTGTTTACAAATCTGTAGGTCTACGTCGTAGAGGCTCTTCTGCGAAATGATACGAAAAAAATTTCCTTATATTTTCTTCCTCATACACATCCAATACTTTGAGAAATATATATTTTATATATTTTTTTATTTTTTTTAAAAAATATAGCCACTGCGTTTTGAGGAAAAAAATATACATGAAAAAAAAAGATCGAATACTTCAAAGGGCCAATAATATTTAGTAGTGGCGTTATGAACTCATCACACTTCATCTGTGAAAATCGTTTCTTACATACGGTTGTTGCAACTGCTCTGGCAAGGACAGTATTGATGAAGAGATAGAGCTTTGTCAGCTATTTAGCTAATCATAATTTACCCAGATAAATATTTCATGTATTTATATTTAAATAGAACTTGTTTGCCAACGTATGAGTTGTATTTTTTTTCCAAACCTTATGTTTTATTCAACTACGTTTGGTTATTTTCGGGTATGAGAACATCGCAAGCTAAACGACCCTTCAAAATAATAACAATAATGAAACGTCTCTGGATCTATATTATGATTGCTGTATGTTTCTATCCCTTTTGCTGTGCAGATCTTATCTAAAAAGTAACAGTTTTTATACTGCTTCCAAAACATTTTCATAGTAATTACCAGGTTCAGTTATTCTTAGTCCATATATTTAACTGGGTTCAGAATCCGTATTTCTCACATTCTAATGAAAATCATGTTGAGTTCAATGAAAAAAAAATACAGGTGTACGCACTCACTGCCGAAAATCTCTATTCCTTCCTCTCCCGCCTTTCCAGAACACTCAGCTGCCACTACAGAGTAAGCTCAGTATCCTGGGTATGAAAATTTTCTGGAATCTCAACCCACGGGAGTACATTGAGAGTGTCACAAAAGTGGTCTTGCAGAAACAAGGTTACTAAACAAAGTGAGTCGGTTCTTCGGAGCATCTGTGTCTCCTTTATAAGACGAGGGTTCGGTCCTGCCTGGAGTACTGTTCTAATTTTTGAGGCGTGCAGTCCACATTATCGACAGTCAAGAAGAATAGGTGTTTTTAAAATATTAAGATTATGTTTACCAGCAGTTTGTCTAGTTTTGACTTAAATCGCAGCGTGGGATTATGATTATTGATATTATCAATAATCATAATCCCATTAGAATTCAATATTTAAAGTACTACTGTAAAACTTAACGCTTTAGGACATACGATATTTCTACTCAAGAGCACAGAGAATTAGAATTGCCATTTGACAGTGCCAACAGTCTTTTGAGATCGTACCAGTAGCCGATGATGCAGAGGAATTTGTTAATGCTTGTATGTAAATATTGTAAATAGTTTGTTGACGCCTGCAACAGCTGCTCCTGGACACATCCTATTTCAGGTACAGAGTGGCACACCGTGCCAAACCCCGTGAGGTAATCGGCCCGTGGTGGTTTCACACGTAAAAAACAAAGAAAAACCTTGTAAGTATATTTGTAGGCACTGACTTCCCAATAACGATTGTCATAGTTCTTAATGACAACTGGGACCGACGGCTTAACGGTCTCTCCGAGGCACGTGCGTAAAACACCGCCAATACTAAGATTTTCTTGTTAGAAATCCTAACACCTTTTGCCCGATCCGGAAATTAAGCCCATTACCTCTCGATCGGCAGGACGCTAACCATTAGGCCAACAAGGCAGCACTTTTAGCTTTACAAGATCCATCAGTTTCATTAATAGGTACATTTTTTATATAATAGGTGAAATCAAAACACTAATACAATATTCAAATTGAATTTACGCATCCAAATGTTGATTGACGAGTCCTTTAGATGACCTCATTAGCCAATAAATACTAAATTGCAATTTCTATTATTTTATATCGAACCCTCGTCAATTTCGTTAGCTTTCAACTTTTATGATTTCATATTCTATTTTTCGGGAAGTAGATATTGTGACTGACATATGACAGACAATTTTTACGTTGATTTCTGAATCTTTCTTCTTATGAAATCCTCCGTATTATTGGTTATAAATAATGACAGAGATATTCTCCGAATCGTGAATGTTTTATTTAGATTTCAGTGCTTTACAATAAGAGCATTCTATCAAATATATATTACAACTAACCGACATACAGGCGGGCGTAGTCGATAAATGTTAATAATTTAAGTAAAGGTCGCTGCATACGTGACGGGATTTTACACGGACGGAACGGGACGGGAAGTTTTGCAAACATCGTTACATACAAAATGCATACTTCATGGAGACACGGACGGGGCGGGAACGTGGCACGCACGGGACGAGCTAAATATCGTCGTCGACGATGTTTAGCACGTTAATAGCAATTAAAGCCAATTCTTGAAATGAAAAGTACATCTTTCCTTGTTCACAATACTAACACGTTAGATCCGAGTCACATTCACGGTGCGTATGCATTTACATCACGTCCCCGTTTATAACGAGGCAACCACGTCCACGTCCCGTCCGTGTAAAATCCCGTCACGTATGCAGCGACCTTTAATAGTGTAACTAACGGTTAATCATTGATATAGTAATTATTATTAGCTTATATTCATCTGTGGACAATCCATACTGATATTAAAAGCTAAAGAGGTCGTTTGTTTGGTTCAACACGCTAATCTCAGGAACTACTGGTCCGATTTGAAAAATTATTTCAGTGTTAGATAGCCCATTTATGGAGGAAAAGCCATAGGCTATATATTATGACGCTAACACCAATAGCAGCGAAGCACTAATGAAGAATGTTTCTAAGTCGGGGTTTTTTTCCTCTTGAGAGCTTTAACTACGTGTGCTGAAACGGTTAAAGTTTCACAAAAATCATGTATGACAGATTTAATCCCCTTCGAAAGTTCTAAAACAAAAAGCGCGAGCGACAGCATATGTCTATCTTTTAGCTTGGTTCTCACTATAACCTTTTTGATGGGAAATAAATTTGCTACCGCGGTATAACATCACGTTACGGGTAATAAAAGACGCAGACGGGACGGCGTGGGTCAGCTAGTCAATAATAAAGTGGTGAAATAGAATATGGGCAACGTAATTCTTCAAACATAGAGGACACACTTCACATTTAGACGAGAGTAATACATATATACACACCGCGTTAAGCCTTGCTAGGGTTAATGCATGTACAGACGGCAAAAAAAGTAGTAGGTACCTACAAAATATTTTTTTATAAATATGAACCTGCCAAAGTGACTCTACTATGCTTGATGGAAAGCATGAGCAGAACCCAAGAGTAGTGATCACCATTCTCATTGTATAAATTACCATATGTGTGATCCAAAAATATTTGTTTCGGAGTCTAGGTGTTTCATATGTATGAATTTACAAAAGTATATTTATTTATTTATATCAGTTGTTTAGTACCCATAATACAAGCTCTGTTAGTTTGGGAACTAGATGACGTTGTGTATAAGATGTCCGAAATATTAAAAAAGAAAACAAAAAACGCTTGTAATACATATATTTGGCGATTATCACACGGCACCGCGCACCGCCGCGGTAAGGTCGGCGAGAGTCGGTGAGAACACCGCTCGACCGCGCGGTCGGTCGGTGTACGTGTGTTAAGCATCAACGGATTCAGTAGATCCCAATATGACATGAGATCCGCTTCACCGCCTACCGCGGCGGTGCGCGGTGCCGTGTGTTAATCGCCTAAATGCATAAAACCGACCACGAATTTCATTTGCCGTGTGACTGTATCCTCAAGTCGGAATCTCTTGACGGGTATCAGAGGAGAACGAAATTAACCACATTTTTTGAAATTTAAGTTGATCCCATTTACCTATTAGGTAGAGGCCTATTGGTATCAACCGAGCTTTTAGGAATAACAAATTAGAAAATTAAGAGTATATTGAAATAGAAATTTATGTAAGGTTATAGGTCATCTAGGTTAATTACGTATAGAGCATAATCTTTACATACAAATAAAGTTTCTGATTATATATTTTCGTTTGCATTTAGTAAAAAAACTGTGTATTTTATTTGTATAGACGTACAGAATAAATATATACCATTATTGTTTAAACTTGAAAATAAGTAGAACATTCAAAAACAAATTTAGCTACTATAAGTTAAGTTGGTTTGCATCACAATCCCTAAAAAGGACCTTCTGTTCTGTGCCACTTGTCAAGTAACAACCCACGCCTATATATTCGAGTGCCTATCGTATACTGAATTTTATTTTGGTATAAAAATAGGACAAGGGGCCTGTCCACATCTCCACGTCACGACATCGTCAACGTGGAACGGTGCGGTATCGCAGACGGCGCTTTGCCGCGACGTGCTAGTGCACGGTACGACAACGTCGCCGTGGAACGGCGCGTTGACGTCGCGTGGCCCATGAGCTCGCTCATTTAATGTTTTAGTTCTTTAGTCTCCCAAAGCACTGGAAGTTCTTCAACAAGTGAAATCAGTAAATTACAATCTATGTTCTCCGACATCTTTTATTCACAACTAATCGCTAAAGACAGTAAAACATTAAATGGGCGAGCACATGGACCACGCGTCATCAACGCGCACGGCGACGTTGCCGTACCATGCAATAGCACGTCGTGACAACGCGCCGTGCTATGATACCGCACCGTGGAGATGTGGACAGGCCCAAGGGCACTCTGCTGATGATAGGAATATTTATGTATTTGAGACGCTTCTTTGTATTATAGTAATCTACAAGTGTTTATGTTCTAGAAATATGTAACTTGTTTTTTTCAGAATCACTCGAGGTGTTTTCGCAGTCGACTTAAAATTTGGTACTTAGCAGAGAACAGGATTTCTAATCAAATGAATAGTTTTTTTACAACGCATATGAAAGTATATACGATAATCATATAAATATACTGTCTTGTTGGCTTAGTGGTTAGCTTATGCGGCTGCTGATCAAGAGGTCTCGCGTTCGATTCCCGGGTCGGACCAAGTGTTTGTATGATCTGCAAATATTTGTTTCGGAGTATGGGTGTTTTCTATGAATGTGTATGTATATATGTATATATTTACAAAAAAAGCATATATGTATTTTATAAGTTGTCCAGTTCCTTTGGTACAAGCTTTGCTTAGTTTGTGACCAGATGATGTCGTGTGTCAGACGTCCGAAATATTTATTTATTAATTGTGCGTCTGTCTGTTTGTTCCGGCTAATGTCTGGAACGGTTTTACCGACTTTGATAGGACTTTCACAGACAAATAACTGATGAAATAAAGCTTTTTTTTTTTTTTTTTTTTAACGTGTGGAAATCCCCGCGGACCGTCACCCCGTCGGGGGTTACGGCGGGGTGGCGTGTCGGACTCGAACCGACTAAAACCACACGGTGTGACCCTCTCTGCGCCTTTGTATTGGAAGGAGTCCAGGGAGGGGATTTCCTTCTGGACTCCAACCGGCGCCTGCCCGCACTGTTGCGGGCACCATCTCAAAATTTTACTCTCTAATTAGGCAACGTCCGGTCACACGCGGACGCCGCCCCCTCGCGGTTGGCCTCCACTGCGGACGGACGGGAAACCCGTCCCGCCCATCCGCGGCCACTCTCAGGGCGGCATGAGACGCAGGTATGCGCGCCTACGCCGCCCCGGGCGCCGGCGGTGGATCGGGTCCGATTGGATTGCATCCTCCCGGGCCTTCTCCGCCACCTCCTTCTGCAAGATTACGTCCTCGCAGAAGGTTGCGACCGCGGTAAAACAACTGTCGCTGCCGGCCATCGATCTTATGACGGCCGGCAGCGAGAGATCCCCTCCGATGACTGCAGTGAGGACCCGGCGCTGCGCCGCCCAAGCGGGGCAGACCACCAGCGTGTGCTGGGCCGTGTCCTCACTGCAGTTGCAGTGGTGGCAGGCGGGACTCGGTTCCCTCCTAGCGACCGAGTGCAGGTACTTTCCGAAGCAACCGTGCCCGGAAAGTACCTGCGTCAGCCGGAAGGAAAGGGTCCCGTGCTGCCGCCCTGTCCACTCCGCGATGACCGGCTGAAGAGCCTCCACGGCGGCGAAGCCAGCGCGTGGGGTCTCCAGCCGGAGCGACCATCTCTGCATGGTGGCTCGGCGAGCGGCTTCGCGCCACTCGCGCACGTCCTCGGGCGGAGGGCGAAATCCGCTCTCCGCCCGGAAGTCAGCCACTCGCCGATAAACTTCGGCGAGCACTTCCGCCTCCAAATCCCACGGGGGTGTTCCGGCCAAGGCACACGCCGCCTCTGTGGACACGGTGCGGTATCCGCGTATGGCTCTGACCGCCAGTATCCGCTGGGGGCGCCAGAGGCGCGCCCTGTTCTGGGCGGACAGAGCCGCCGCCCACACCGGTGCACCGTAAAGTGCCATCGACCGGACAACCCCCGTGTACAGCTGCCTAGTGGGGACACTGGCCCCGCCCAAATTGGGCAGAAGTCGCCCTAGGGCGGAGGCAGTGCCCACCAGCTTAGGACCAAGCTGTCGGAAGTGCTCGTCGAAGAGCCACCTACCGTCGAGGACCAGACCCAGGTACCTCATCTGGGCCCGGACCGGTACGAGGACCGAGTTGACCTCGATCGAGGCGCCGGCGGGCGGACCACGACGGGGCCCATGAAATAATAGGGCCTCCGTCTTGTCCAGGGCCACCCGCAGACCCAGCGCCTCGATGCGCCCGACCACCCGGGAGACTCCCGTGGTGGCCAGGCGCGCCGCCTCCTCAAAGTTTGCCCCCCGGGCCGTGACCAGGGTGTCGTCTGCGTAACAGATCACACCCAGCCCGGGGGGGAGACGCCCTCGTAGGGCCCAGTCGTATCCCATGTTCCACAGGAGTGGTCCTAGGACAGACCCCTGTGGAACACCGCACGACATGGCCCTGCGTCTCAAGGCGCCATCTCGGTCCTCGTACTCGACGGTACGCTCCTCTAAATAGTCTGCCACCAGCCGCCTCAGGGTCCCTGGCACTCCGTGGTATTGGAGTGCGGCCCTGATGCAGCCGAATGGCAGACTATTGAAGGCGTTGGCGATGTCCAATGACACCGCCAACACCACTCCGCCGCCTCTCACCGCCTCTTCGGTCACAGCCCTCAGGCGCAGGATCGCGTCGACCGTCGAACGCCCTTCTCGGAAGCCGAATTGGGCGTCCGACAGGTCGGGCCCCACCTCGCTGAGGTGCCGGACGATGCGGGCAGGAGAACCCTCTCGAACAACTTACCCGCCTCGTCCAGCAACACGATGGGCCTGTAGGCCGCGACCGAATCGGCAGGCCGTCCATGCTTTTGGATCAAAACCAGCTTCCCGATGAAATAAAGCCTAATTTAAGGTATTATTTTACTCTTTATCCGTGTGGTGACGGATTAAGAATACAAGTGTCACCACCCCTATTCATCCCGCGGGTGTCGTAAGAGGCGACTAAAGGAACAAAATAAGCAGCTAACATCACTGCCAGGAGAAGGAAAACTTGAAACAAACCCTTTACCAACCCGTCTAGTCAGCGTGGTATAGTAGGCCAAAACCTCCTTTCAAAGGAGAGGCCCATGTCCAGCAGTGGACTGTTAAAGGCTGTTGATGATTATTGTTTCGCGTCGTTACATACAACAATCACGGCGGAACTAAACTAGTACTTAATAAAAGGAAAATGTATGAAGCCGAGCACGAAAAACATGTTTTGACTACGTTCAAAGTAGCTTCCAAGGTCTAATTTATATCAATACCGAAATTCATCCAAATTAGCAGTTTAGTGGTGTCGTGAAATCGTAACGAACAGACAGACAGAGTTATTGTCTTTCATATTTCTATGGATGTAAATAATTTATAATACTGTTAAAGTATTGTATTATTAAGGGTGACATAACTTAAGATATTCTATCTTCTGTATCTGAATTTCTATATTAATTCTAAAATTTCACTTATTTAAATTGTAAATTTTGAAATATTAACGTTTAAAGAATTTAGATTAGTATAGATGAACTTATATCTATTTATATATATTTGCATAATCAAATAGCTGCCGAGCAAATTTATGAAATATTTATATTGAATTTGAAATTTGGATTGCTTCTCTCAATGCACGAGTCGCTTTACATTTTTGATAACATTCAGTAAATGAATTTTCAAATAAAGGTTTATGTGCTTTTGATCAACTGTAAAAGAAAAGTCAAATATAAATATACTCATTGTGTCTATTTAGAATACTTCTATAGCTAAGAGGAATATGTATTGAAATCACTATCATCATTCAAGGTAGTAGAACCACGCTGATTGCAGCACGAATGGACCGCCTCGATCGGTGTGGTACTATCCACACACATAAGAATACCTTAAAAATGACAGCATTCGTGTTGTTGTATTTCTTTGGTGAGAGTTTGACCGGAGGCCCAAAGATGCAGAAGGATCTCACTAAGTCGCAATAGCGTGAGTCACCATCCTGCGTTGACGGTACTAATAATGAGGATTGTAACCCATCTCATGAATTCTACTCATGCTTCCTATTAGGCAGAGAAGATCTCTCTCTTCACAAGACATCTCATCACAAGACATTGCCAAGTTGATGTCACTGTCTTTGCAATGCTATCAAATATATTGTAATTATGTGATCCACAAATTGGTGTTCCGTGTCTGAGTGTTGTTTGTGTCCGTTTCGTAAATATTTATAAAGTTCCCGACGCTGTAGGATATATTTTTTATTGCTGGAGTGGTTTTAAAAGCAAAAATTAGGTTTACGTGCCATATAAGTTTAATAATACCAGGAAAACATTGGTACTAATTCTGTTGTTGGGTTCCTAAACTAAAATGTCTCTAAAATTACCTTGTATTCTCTTCTTTCAGTGATGCAACTTCCAAAATGCTAGCATTTACATATATGTGACGTATCTAATTGTAGTCAATCTTTGATATTTACAACTCCATTTGACAGAACGAAACAATGTTTAGTATTTTTTATTAAGTTTAGAGAGTTTTCGAACAACAGAATTCGCTTTAATATAAAATCAATTCATGTTATTCCTGAAGTCACAGCTTCATTCTTCTCTAAAGTTTTATTCGAAAAAAATATGGAAATTGCGTGAGTCAATTCTTTAAGAGATTTATAATCCTGGAACATTTGGTGGTAGTTTGAATAAATTCGTCTTAAAAAGGCCTACTTTATCGTCGGTGCTTATTTCAAGTGGGTTGGGTGGGAAGAAAAACTACGCGATTACTTTTAAATTTATACCAAAAAGTGGCAACTCTAGCTATAAACATACAAAGTACTAGCTGAATCCACTTGGTTGTGGCTGTAAATCGTGAGTAACGCTGCGGAGCGAATCTAGTCTATAAAAAATTAAGTTACTTCATAGGTCATCAGCACCGGAGAAAGTCCCGTTAAAATCGAACCAGACTTTCCGGAGATGATACGAACAAACAGACACCTTTGTTATTACCGTATATACTCCGGTAAAAAACTGTTTATTTCATATTACATACAGACACTCCAATTTTATTTATTTGTATAGAAGATCATTTCAAAGAGGTGTTCAAGTGTAGTGGGCTTGTATTACAGGTACAAACTACAAAGCAAGTTCTGGTTTATCTAATTACAAAGCACAAAAGCGCTTTCAACAGCGGTTGACGGGTGTCTCCGACAGCTGGATAATGGATGCTGGAAGCTGGATTGAATATATCGTTTTAAATCGTTTTAAAAAGCTGTAGCTGAATATTTAGTTTCCGTACGCGGCTCCGCCCGCGTGAATGTTGGTTATCGCGGTTAAAAGGAGCCAGGTTCTCATGCTCTAGATTATCCAAATTTAATTTAGATTGGTTTTTATTCGTTAATAAAATTTCATTTATATAGTTTTTATATTGAAGTAATGCATATTCGTTCTGATCTTATAGTAGAAGCTAAATATTTTGTATCATGCTGTAATGATTTATCAAAATTTATAAGTTATAATAATAACTTTATTCATCATCATCAGTCTGAAAACCAGCCCTCGAACGATGTGAATACCTGTATCTAAAGAGGTATGGCCCTCTTTAGCCTTACATTTAAATACTAGCTGAGTCCCGCGGTGTGACTCACGGTTATTGTTGTAAAAGATAGAGATAGAGCAAGTTAAAAAAAAGGCAAAGTTACTCCTTATGTTATCAGCTATATAGCTCGATGGCAGATGCTAGTGAAAGTCCCGCCAAAATTAGTCCAGTCATTCCAGAGATTAGCTGTAATAAATAATCAGAGAGATAGACGGACAGACAGACTAAAAAATATTAATTGCTCTTTTGGATGTAAGAACGGTATATATTTTCATATGCATTTAGTTAAAAAACTGTTCACTTGATGTTACAAAAATAAACTTCAATTATGTTAATTAATATTAATAGACAAAATTATTAAGCATAATTATTATTATTTACAAACTCTGCTTAGTTTGGGACTAGATGATGTTGTGTGTAAAAGATGTCCGAAAGTATTTATTTATTTTATTTTTTCTTTAAAAGTTATCACATAAAATCAAGTGGTTTCGAATGCGGTAATACAAAAACAAAATCACGTAGTATGTAAAATAATACAGGAATTTCAAAGGTAGTCAAAATTTTATCTAACCATTTTGTGAATTGCCACTTACGTCTCATAAAGAAGGTGAAATGACGACTCTTGAATAATATAATAATAAGTTTACCATCATAATATTGGTGGTTATTACAATTTTAGCCGTAACCCAATTATGCTGAGAATCCGCTCTCTCGCTAAAATTCTACACATTTAAAACAACTCACATAATATGAAGCTGTTTGTTAGTAATAGGGGTTAAAGTATGAAGGTACCGTTTTATTGTAATATTTATTTATTTATTTATTTATTAACTTCATGCACTAAATTTGTACATCGGCGGACTTAATGCCCAAGGCGTTCTCTACCAGTCAACCTTCGGGTGGTGCAGAAATCTTATGAGGTAGGTGCACAGTGGTTACATATGATGTGTTCAATAATAATTCTCACAGTTCACAACATATCCATACAACACATACATATATACATACATACACATACACATACACATATATACACCAATCCACATACATATACATATATACATACATACAAATACTTACATAGGAATACAAACATATATATAAATTATACAGATAGACATACACATATGTATCATATTTATACACTGTAGATGCTAGCAATACGATTTACTATGGGTTAGATAGTTCTGCCAGTTCATTGAGAAAAAGATCGTGTACTTTCCTTTTGAACGTAAATCTGTTGGTGGACATCCTGACTTCGAGCGGGAGCGCATTCCAGAGTAGTACTGCCTGAACAAAGAACGAACGGTTCACGAAATCAGAGCTATGAGAGGGACATGAGAGGAGCAGATTATTAACTGATCGAAGATTTCTATCGTGGTTAGAGCACAGGTAACGGAGGTACGGAGCAAGGTAAGTAGGTAAGGATGGTGAATTAAGAAATGAAAATAGAGCGGTGAGCGCTCGCTGATTGCGCCTTTGGCGAATAGGTAACCATTGTAACTGGGAACGCAAAGCAGACACATGGTCATACTTTCGAAGATTGAAAATGAATCGAATGCAGTTATTGAGAAGGCGGTCAAGTTTATTAAGGAGGTCTGCATTCAGGTCGAAGTAACACACATCACCATAGTCGATTATAGGAATGATTAAGGACTGCATGAGTGTAATTTTAGTTTTAGGAGGCAGGAAGTTTTTGAGACGGTATAATGTTCGCAGGTTTCCAGTGACTTTTTTACTCACGCTAGTGATCTGAGCTCGCCAATCGAGGGTTGAATCGATAAGTAAGCCCAGGTCTTTTACTGCAGGGCTGAGTGGAATGACTACACCGTTAAAATAAATCGACGGGATAGAACTGGTATCCAATCTGCTTAAAATACGTTTACTGCCAACTATGACTGCCTGGCATTTAGTTGGGTTAACTGACAGTCCAAATCTCATTGACCAGGATTTTATGAGCTCAAGGTCCTTGTTGACTTCGTTAATGGCCTGCGTTACGTCATCCACTCTTGTCTGTGAATACAGCTGCAGATCATCAGCATACAAGTGATACGCACACTGAAGATGTTGAGTTATGAGGTTGATAAATATTGAAAATAATAGAGGAGATAAAATTCCGCCTTGTGGGACGCCAGTGCAGAGGTCACACCAACTTGATGATAAGTCATCAACACGAACGCACTGCTGTCGTCCCCGAAGATAAGAGGAGAACCATTCCAGTGTCTCAGAAGGAACCATAAGATATTTAAGGATGGATAACAGGATTTCGTGATTGACGGTATTGAAGGCATTAGAGAAGTCGACTAAGACTAAAACAGTGACTTTAGTGTCTTCCATGCCCTTCCTTATATCGCCAATCACTTTCAGGAGAGCGGTAACTGTGCTGTGACCGGGCCTGAAGCCAGATTGCAGAGGGCTTAAAAGTTGGTTTTTGTATACAAACTCCGAGAGTTGTTTAAATACACAGGTCTCGAGAACTTTAGATAGGAAGGGAAGTATGTAATAGGTAATTCGAATTGACATAGAACCTTCATGGTTTGAGACTTTTGAGTGAAACTTTTATCAAATCGTACCTTTTTACGATTGTCGACTTTCAGATGTTTTTTATTCAGCATAGATAAGAAAGATGGATACTTCGAAAATTCGAGTGATTTTTAAATACGAGTTCCGACGCAGAACTAACGCTGCAGAAATAGCTCGCAATATCGTACGCTCGATCACACCGTGCGATTTTGGTTTAAACGCTTTGGTCATGGAAATTTTGATTTGATGAACGAACCATGTGAATAACAATGAATTGAAAGAGATGGCGGAAGCCGATCCGAGCCAAACCACCCAGAAATTTGCGGCATGGTTTAACGTTACCTTACCAATAATATTGACTCGTTTGCGTCAAATCAATAAAATAAAAAATATGAGAAAACGGGTGCCTCATGATTTGACTGATATGCAGAAAGAAATACGTGTTGAAACTTGTGTTGCCTTGTTGAATCGATACAGAAATGACAGGCATATTAGATCGCATTGTGACATGTGATGAAAAGTGGATTCTTTACTATAACCGTAAGCGGAAAATACAATAATTACTGACCCCAGGTCCTAAAGCAAAGCTTGCTACAAAAAAAAGCGGCCAAGTGCGAGTCGGACTCGCCCATGAAGGGTTCCGTATCAGCAAGTAACATCATTTAAAAGTTCTTGTAGTTCGTTGTAACTTTGATCGATGTTTTTATAATAGTGAATTGATTGAATGAAAGGTAAATTGCGGTTCACGATTTATGACGTATTAAAAAAAAACTACTCACTAGATTTCGTTCAAACCAATTTTCGTTGGTAGTTTGCATGGTAATGTACAACATATATTTTTTTTAGTTTTATCACTCTCTTATTTTAGAAGTTACAGGGGGGGGGACACACACATTTTTCCACTTTGGAAGTGTCTCTCGCGCAAACTATTCAGTTTAGAAAAAAATTATATTAGAAACCTCAATATCATTTTTATTCAATTAATTATTAATAATTAATTCAATACCCATACACGTATGGGTTTGATGAAAAAATTTTTTTTGAGTTTCAGTTCCAAGTATGGGGACCCCCAAAATGTATTGTTTTTTTTTCTATTTTTATGTAAAAATCGTAATGCGGTTCACAAATTACATCTACCTACCAAGTTTCAAAAGTATAGTTCTTATGGTTTCGGAAAAAAGTGGCTGTGACATACGGACGGACAGACAGACAGACAGACATGACGAATCTATAAGGGTTCGGTTTTTTGCCATTCGGCTACGGAACCCTAAAAAGGTAATGATAACTGTTTGGTGGTCTCAGCATGGCGTTATTTATTATAACTTTCTCCGATCTGGTCAAGCAATAACGGCAGATATCTACTGTGCCGAACTCCGAACAATGATAGCAAAACTTGCAGTGAAACAGCCCGGACTTCACCATTACTGCTCCTTGATAACGCGAGACCTCATACAGCATAAGAAACAGTTTTAACTCCTCAAGAACTGCAATTAGAAACCATTCGTCACCCTCTGTATTCGCCAGACCTCGCTCCAGCGGGCTACCATTTTTTTCGTGATTTGGACAATTTTCTACGTGATAAAAAATTTTCCACCCAGAAGGCAGCACATAATGCTTTCACATAGTTTGTAGAATCTAGATCACTAGAGTTCTATCGCAAAGGTATAAATGACCTTCCTATTAGATTACAGCAATGTATAGATATACTGGTAGATATGTTAATAATATGATTTGTTAAATGAAAAAAAACGAATTTCAATTTTTCAGTACAAATCGGCAATTTCTACTTTAACCCCTAGTATATGCCCTGTCAGTTTATTTTGATTGCGTTGATAATTATGATGTAGTGTGATCTTTTAGAGATTATAATTATAACAAATTTCGATTTACAGATTGGTTCCGTGTTTTCTTCTCAGGAAATGTAATAATTTTGATTAGTATTCGTTTTTATTTAGTTTTTTATATCTGTGTCTGTGTGTATCACTATCCATGTTCAGTCCATGGGTGTTGTAAGAGCCGCCTGAGGAAGCAAAATACAGCAAGCAAGGAAGCAAAGCACGGCAAAAAAGGAAAACTTGATATAAATATTGTGAACCCTTTTTTTTGCTTGTGGAAAACCCCTCGAGCCGTAACCCTACCGGGGTTTGGGGCGGGGCGGTGTAACCAACTAAAACCACACGGCGTGCCCACTCTAATCCTGAAATAGGAGGGGTCCAGGAAACCTTTCATTACGTCATCTGGACCACTCCCAGCGCCAGCTCACACTGACGCGGGCGCCATCTTGGCACAGGCCATTTTTGACTTACCGCACACGCCGACGTTGCCCCCTCGCGGTCGGTCACTAGAGAGGGGAAAACCCGTCCCGTCCATTCGCGACTAGAAATCTTTCTAAAGAGAGTCCTATCTCCAGCTATAAACTAATAACAGCTGTTAATGAGAACTATTAAAATAATTTTTAAATACATGCTTAACCTTTTGAAAAATCAGCAGAACCTGGAGAATCTATCAAGAGAACAAATCAAGATACAATAAATACAGACCGACCCTTTTCATTACTTTAATTAATATCTATGAAATAGCATATTTGGTTTCTAATCGATTTACATCAATAAGCTGGTTTATATTTCGCAATAAGGCCCCGAGTTCGTGACGTCCTCAGGGACCCTGTACAATTCAGAAATGGTCTTTGATAGTTGATCGAATTTAGACTAGACTGACTAATCTAAACTATGCTTTGGATTTAATATTTTAATTGGCTGGATTTCTCTAATAAGTTAATTTGAAATAAACAAGAGACTTTGTACGTCATGCCATTTAATATATTTTACATCAAATGGCTATCAACAATTTTTTTAAAGTTGTTTGTTGTTGGAGAGCAAGTTTACAAATTAGCTATTTACAAAGATCAGAATATTTTTCAGGTGACTAATATAACTACCATGTTTTAATTTAATAAGAAGTGGAAATGCTGAAAGCCGAGTGGCTTTAGGTGATTGAAAAAAAAATGTATGTTTATGTATTTATATCAGTTGTTCAGTACCCTTAACACAAGCTCTGCTTACTTTGGGACTAGATGATGTTGTGTGTAAGTTGTCCAAATATTTATTATTTATTTATTTTATCACCGAGGGTAAATAACGATGGCGCGGTCAGTACTTTGATAGGTGACCGTTTGTGGCATGATATGGACTTATGAGCATTTCCGATGATTCGCACGTCACGTTAAGCAGTCGGCCCCGGTTGTTATCATAAGATAACAGTCGTGATACTTAGTTGGAGGCCTTCGGGCGACTTATAAACATCCAACGGCAAGATTGCGTAGCCACAACGTGTCTTGCCAGTCCCCAATTCGCACTCGGCAAGCTTGTAGACTCGGCAGGCGGGTATAGCCCTAACCATCTCCTGAGAGTTAAAAAACTAAAATGGTAGAAAACAGAAAAAGAAATGATTTGTGTAAAATAAATTGATGATAAGTTTAGCCCCGTGTCTATTGTGACATGATTTATAACCGTTCTGAAATGTTTATGTTCAAACAGACCTTCTATTAGATTATGTCAAGACGCGAGACCTACATATTTGTGAATCGTGGAGAAACGTTGAGCTTCATAAATATTTTTTTTCTCTATTCAAAAGGCGGGAACAGATGTGCGTGACATAGTTATGTGAATAAATGTAATTGGAATGTAAAACTATTTAGTACATGACTGTAAATGTTTTTATTAATGTTGTGAAGAACTATAACTTTCTATATCGATTTGTGTAAAGGTAGGCTCAACAGGGCTTCCTTGTCCATATAATATGTAGGTGCGTATCATTACTTGGTGTCCTGACTGGCCAGTGTTAACGTTTTCAAATTTTGTTAAGAATCCGTTTTCAAATAAATTTACTTAAAACTGCAATAGATGGCATTGTTCGGTGTCTTTGTATCGCAGTATTGTTGGTTACCAAGCAGGAGCCTTACCATAATAGTTTTAAGCCCGTATGGGGACAACATTCGATTACATACGACGGTAAGAATGCTGTTATTTTAGGCTGGTCTATGCGAGGATAGTACCGTCCTGGATACACCATTATTGCGGCGGTAAGACCCCTTATGGAGGATTAGCTCTAAGGGAGTCACAGAGCCCTCTCATATCGGCTGACGTAGGTGATCACTGGGAAAGGATGTTACGGAGAGGTTCAGAACTCTCCCGGTACATCGGCCTGGAACCAACGTCGAAGGTCACAGAATGAACTCCGTCCTCCATAAGCGCAAGTATCTAGAGACGGCGTGAATGACCGAGACGACCCGAGTTCGTGATGAAATTTACGTGACTCTACCACCTAAGTGTCTGTAATTAGTTTTTATATAATCATAATTGTTCAAAGTTAAACCCGTCAAGCCATAAGGTACGGCTGCCAAACGAGCCTTTCTGGGAGCTTAATTTACATTTCTAGAGCATCTGGAAGTAAGCCAAACGTAAACAAATGATAACATACTAAGAAATTTAGTTGTGGTCATCAACCAACTAGACTGTCAAATTTCTGTGGGTATAATGATACTATTACCTTTATGAATACATTTAGTTTAACGAACTATATAAATTTAATGTAACGTTTTTCGAGATACAGATATTGAAACACCGCTAGATTTATTCTTCTTTTACGATGATTTACTAGTAATAATTTATACTGATCATAATCTGGTTTCATTTTTAACGCCATTTTACGATAAGAAGTAATTTTCTGGCAATAAAAGTTCTCAATCTTGATGTTGATAAATATACAAAGCAGTCTGGTTATCACAGAACAGGCTATGCCTAGTTTGGGGACCGTCTGCCGCGTATCAGATGTGTGATCAACAACAAATAATTTTAAGTCATCCGCAGGGCACTTACTAAGCTTCACGACTGTTATTTTATAATAACAACTAGTGTCCGACCGAAACAGAATTTTCAGCCTAAACCGAAACCGAAACCAAACCTTCGGTTTTGGTCCCAGTTTCGGCCGAAAGCGAAACCGAAACTTATTTGAATTTTTATAGCATGTTAAATCTATTGTATTGTTACACATATATAGACAGTTAACACTTGTAAAAAAACAAAATGCAACAATTAAAGTATTAGACCAGTGCTTTTAGTATGCCACAAAACAACGTTTTTCACAAAACAACCAATTTTTGTGAAAAACGTTGATATTTTGAAGGACGAATTATCGATTGAAAATTAGGGTTTTTTTCGGTATTCAGTCAAAATAAGGTGAATGAATAGATATTTCAAATCAAATAAATTACGGTATATTCAAGACATGAAAAGCTAAGTTTTTACGAAATTTCGTTAAAAAAATATTTTATTTGTAAAAGATAAAAATAAAAAACCAAAAACTTGGTTTTTTGAGTTTTTCACATAAAATTTGAGGTTATGTGAAAAAAGTGTAAATGCAAAAGATCTTTTTATTATCTACAACTTTGCCATTTAACTTTTTTCCATAAGACTTGTAGTTTTGCAGGAAATTGAGATAAGCCATTTTTTCCCCTTAAAACCCCCCCTCTCCCCCTTCCCGACCTCAGATCGCCCGTAATTTATTTTTCCTTTAATTTTTGTACTATTCTCCTCCTTTTACAATGGGTTTCATCCTACTATAATTTATGTTCACTTTTTGTTATTTTAAGAGTCTTTTACCCTGGTCTATATGTAACAAAAATGGGTACAAAATTCAATCCAACAACAATTACAAATAAATATAGTAATGTTTGAATCAAACATCACAGGTATCTTCACACATCTTTTAATTTCTACATAAATTCATATTGTATAAGTTCTAGAGAATAACTCAACAGAACCAAGTAAAATACCTAATGAATTGTATTCTATTACAACTTACTTAACTTACTTACCCTATTTATTTTCCACTGTAGGACAATACTCTAATGAATGCCTTAAAAATATTAAAAATACATCATCATTAAGTAAAAACAAATACTTACCTAATAAAGTAATAATGTTTGCGCGAGAAAAATCACATAAGCTCAAATCATCACGATCGCGCCTGCTAGCAAACTCAACTGGTAATCACGTACACTCACTCGAAGTTAGCCGAATGATGCGCGACAATTTACGAACACCTAGTTTCGGCGGGGCCGAAGGTTCGGCCAATTATTGGCCGAAACCGAAACTGCGGCTAAAACTACATTTTTGGCTGAAACTAGCCGAAACCGAAACCGAACCTTCGGTCGGTCCTTAATAACAATTGGGACCGACTGCTTAACGTGACCTCCTAATTACGGAAGCGTCACGGAATTCAAAAATATTGATTTATATATTGTTTCTAATCACCTAAGCATTAGCATGGGGTCCCACAGGGGAGTATCCTTGGACCCACCCTGTTTCTGACGTACATTAATGACCTCTGCAATCTAAATATTTAGATTAATAGAGGGATCATCACTTTTGCCGATGATACAGAACTATTATTTAAGGCAGATTCGTGGCCGGACTTTATTCATAGATCCCTTACCTAGACACCTATGCAAGAAGAAAATATCAAATAATATAAAAAGTGACACACAGGGGTAGCCCTAGTATAGACTCTAGTCTTTCACAAAGGAATCCATAAATGTGTAATAATTTATCGACAAAATTGGATTGTATGGTATTTGTTTGTGTCTAGTGTATTTGTGCCATATCTTATTTTGTAGAGAGAAATAAAATAACAACCCTATAGCTTTTTTACCTAAGGCTACGACCGCTTCTCCAATCACGCCGCAGATCTATGATGTTATCCATAAAATATAAAACCTATAACAATAAAAAGTACAATATCGTGAATATAGAGGTACCGTATTATTATTGTAAGTATACGGTTTTTGTCTGACCTATTTTCCGAAAATAGTGTAGCTACATTGTATTGGGATCAATCTATCATTACCGACAGGACTATTGTTGCCAATGACCTAATTGTGGAGTGAGAGCGATTCGAGTCACTACTGTGATTGTCAGTTGCCACTTATGGCGGGAATTTAGAGAAAATTGAAAGAGAAAAACAAATAAATAAACTTGTCTCATGAGGTTGACTAATGTGTATCTGATAAACATTGTTAGTCATAGCTTCTGGTGGATTGATTGTCAAGAAACCTCACCAAAAATCAATGGTCTTCTTTACAAGTTTTAACACATAATTGTTAATCCGATCCGATATATTCATTGGTATATATTAAACACTGGTCTCACACTCACCAACAAAATACGACAGCAAGAATACTGTAATTATTAAGATGACCTTCTGTGTGAGGGTAGTAATGCCTCGGTCGAACCGGCCCATATGATTGTACACTTGCATTTATACAGAAAAAAATATATAAATAACTTATTAAGTTAAAACCATTTTTTTTCTACCTTACAAGAATTTTATTTTTAGGGTGGTTCACTAGAAAGGACTTACTTACTTAATCTGTTTTTTTTTCAGCGCCACCTACGTGTCCGTGCTTACAATATCGGCGTTCTCCTTGGAGCGCTACCTGGCCATATGTCACCCACTGCACCTCTACACGATGGCAGGCCTCACCAGGGCCTCCAGGATCATCCTCGTGTTGTGGGTCATCTCTATAGCGTGTGCTTCACCCTTCGCTGTCTACAGTGACATCAGCTACAGGGACTATCCACCAAGTATGTATTTATAATAATCTTCATTGTCATCAATAATAACGTCCCACTGCTGGGCTCGGGTCTCCTCTCAGGAGAGAGTTAAGGAAATAAGCCATTATTTCTCGTAAAAATAAAAAATGGTTATTGTGGGTTATCCCTAAGAGATAGACAAATACCATCGCGGACTTTTTTGTAGACCTTTTTAAGATGTACAATACTGTAGTACACTATTTTGATCTATCTCGTAGGGTACAGCCAGCGTTTGCAATGTAAGCATAAAAAACACACATTAGAAACCTCTAAAATTATTATCTACTATATAATGCATGTATTATACATAAAAACCTTCCTCTTGAATCACTATCTAATAAAGAAAATGGCATCAGAATCCGTTGCGTAGTTTTAAAGATTTAAGCATACAAAGGGACAGAGAAAGCGACTTTGTTTTATACTATGTAGTGATGATAATAATAAATTCTAATTGTTTCTATCAGTTTTTACTTTTTTAATATAGGCAAGGTAAACGTGCAACGTAAACGGGAAACTGATGAAAAGCGACTCTGTGTCCTGTGATGTCCTCTGAAATGAGGAAAAGTAGATTTGACCTCCAATGGCATTAATTTGATTCAAAGCCAATAAAAACTCAACTTTAGTTTTATGCCCTATTACTATTGCCAAGTAGGCCTTTACACCGAAGCTTAGCTCTTACACGGGCATATTTTAAGGTTTAGTTGTTAAATAACATTATTCGTCTTCGTACTGTCCTTGGGAGTCTCACTTTAGAGAGGTAGAAATACGCACTGGAACTAAGCGGTTCGGCTCGTCTTTCCTCTGCCGAGCCGTTAAAAACTGGAACTTTCTCATGTAGAAAGTTGCTGCTGCTGACGTGTTGCTTCTCGTCAGGAAATTAACTCTGACTGTGTCTAACACTTGGTGTAGATATACTATGATTCAGGGATCGATAAAGGGCATAGGCTACTCTTTAGCGCGATAACCAACAAAAATACAGATGGAGCCGCGGGTAAAAGCAGTTAACAAGACTTTCGGTCGTGTAACCTTTGGTAAGGAGATTTATGGGTACTGGCCGAAATCCATTTAGCGACAATTAACTTTTCGCTACATAAATTTTATGTGTTCAAATGCGTATTGTCCAAATGTAGCTCGTAAAACTTGGGCTGTGGGTCTTCCTACGCATTGACTGGAAATTAAAGAAGCTTACTTAACCAGAACCTTATAAAGAAATATTTTTGTATTTCGGATAAATATCAAAATATTTCGGACATCTAGAACAAAAATTCAACTAGTTAGTTTGAAATAAGCTGATCTTGTATAATTAAAATTAATATTGACTAATTAGAATACTTGAACGCTTTCTTTGGAAATTAAATACATATTAAACATAGGAAATATCCAAACTCCGAAAAAAATATTTAATACTATCTGACCCGACAGACTTCGTACTGCCTCAGTCGATAAATAGAAGACCTAAAATTTTGTATAAAATAAACTTAAAACATTAATTTGTGACAAAACATCAGATTTATCAATCTACATAGTTAAAAACTTTCATATTTATTCACCTTTCAAACCTTCTCTGGACTTCCACAAATATTTCAAGAACAAAATTAGCTAAATTGGTCCAGCCGTATTTTCAAATAATTCTTAATAAGCCCTTTCATTTGAACCCATTCTGTGAAAGTGAAATAAAAAAGAATAACTAGTCCGCGTTCTTGGATATGCCGCCATGTAGGATTTAGAACAATGTCACAAGGTTGACCATGCATTGTCATCCAAATTAAACTGGTATACAGTAGATTCAGCTCCATTGGTAGAAGATATCTGCTTCAAAATTGAGTTGCAAGATTTCACCCAAATAACTGAAACCTAATATACACGAACCCGTTTTACCAGCGTGCTATTAGTAGTAGATCATAACTTACTTCTTTATCGAGGAACACGTATGCTGTCATTTTTAGGTTGGTCTATGTGTAAGGGTGGTACTGCCCCAGTCGAGCTGGTATATTCATGCTGAAATCAGCGTATCACTACTATCTATAAAATCCCTACTTATTAAGATTATAAATGCGAAAGTAACTCTGTCTGTCTGTTACGCTTTCACGCCAAAACCACTGAACTGATTTTGATGAAATTTGGCATGAAGATAGAACTGAACTTGGGAAAGGACATAGGCTTTACTTTTTACCGCGATAACCGAAATACACGCGGGCGGAGCCGCGGGCAATAGCTAGTGTACATATATGTCTATTTCTTGTGACATATACACATATACAGGCTGTCCCAGAACTCAGCGTCAAGCCGAAACGGGGTGACAGGATTGATTGTAACCCATCATGAGAAAAAAAACTATCACATGCAGTTTGAAAATTATGGGCATTTAAAAAAAACCAAGAAATTTGGTCAAACTGTAACCATTTTTCGGTTATTGTGGTTAATTTTTATTATTTTAAACTTTGTTTTCAAACATATAGATGAGTTGATGTCCTCAGCAGCTTGATAAATTCGTTAACACAGCTCGGCTACGCTCTCAATGAGCTTTGGATAAACGTTTTCTTTGAGAACGCCCCACTAAAAAAAAAAACAGAAATGTTATTTAGAGTTACGGTTCCAAAGTTTAAATGATCAAAAATTATAAAAATTAACCTCAATAACTGAAAAATATTTACAGTTTCACCAAATTTCTAGGGTTTTTTTGAAACGCCCATAATTTTCATACTGCATGCGATATATTTTTTTTGATTTTTCTCGTGATGGTTACAATCAATCCTGTCACCCCGTTTCAGCTTGACATTGAGTTCTGGGACAGCCTGTATATAATTGATACGGGCCTTTGTTAATTTTGTAATTCGTACGATTATTATTCACTCAATTATTGACTGCCTTGTTGGTCTAGTGGGTGGCGTATGCGGCTGCTGATCAAGAGGTCTCGTATTCGATTCCCGGATCGGAACAAGTATTTGTGTGATCCACTAACATTTGTTTCAGAGACTAGGTGTTTTCTATATATAATATGTATACACAACACAAATGTATTTACAAAAAAGTATTATTACATTCTCTGCTTAGTTTGGGACTACCTTGTGTGGTAAGATGTCCGAAATATTTATTTATTTAATTTCCGAAAACTTTTACAAAAAGTAAACAAATCAACGCCTCAAATATATTTGAAAACATTTGTCTATATTCAAACGAAATCATCTATATAGAAATTTAGAAGACGTTTAAAATATGTTTTAGTGCATACAGTAAAAGGTTTCTTCATGTGAATAAATTGTTGGATATTTGTGCATTCAATTTACTTCCAAAATGCAACGATGTGTTCAATCTTTCAAATAAAGTGTTTTCACAAAAGTTTAACGTTTTAAATGTGTCTAGAGCATATCCACTTACATACTCAGCTGGTGAACTATAAATGCGGTTTTTAGAAAAAACATGCAAGTTTTTTTACTGCTTTTTATCATACAAAGATAGGAAGTAGCTAGTTTCAGGTACATTCCAAATCGTTACTAATATTATTATTGCGAAGGTAACTATCTGTCGGCTTAACTACTGAACCGATTACAACGAAATTTGGATGACATATAGTTCAAAACCTGAGAATGGTCTTTGGTTACTTTTTACTGCATTAACCGGCAGAGCCGCGGGCGAAAGGAAAAGCAATAAAAAAGGCCGAACGTGGCTTAGGACTTACTCTCGATTACTACTTCACAAAGGCGTATTAAACTCGGATTTTAACAATGTAACTTAACAAGAGTGACAAACTTCCGTCAAACCGTCTAATGGGTAGTATTCCATAAAATCTGACTGAAGTAAAGTTGGTTCCAAACACCACCGTGCTAGCTACTACACTACTATACGTTTCATTATGTCTTACCAAAGGCTTATGCTTAGGCTTACCTTATGGCTTTTCGATATGGTACTTGTTATTCACTCATTTGCCTTTCTTTCAAATAGCCAAAATCTAAAAATATGTTCATACTGTCAGAAACCGAAGCACTGAGTCACTGAGGAAGTTATAAGCTTCAACTTGAAAGCGGCAATCATGTCACATGAAGTGGGTATGTTTTGCTTTTAAAACAAACCCTAATAGATTCGCTGTCTACCCATTTGCCCTCTGCGTTTAAGCGTGTTGACCTTTAATAGAAATAATTTCTATTTCACATTTTATCATTTCTTGTAAAGTATTTATCACCCAAATCAATGTCAATACCTTTTAAAATATCGTATCGACATTTCATTTATTTTTAGGGTTCCGAAGTTCATAACTCGGAACCCTTATAGATTCGTCATGTCCGTCTGTCCGTCCGTCCGTCCGTCCGTCCGTCCGTCCGTCCGTCCGTCCTCGACTTACCGTCCAAACGGTAAGTGCTAGAAAGATGAAATTTTGCATGAATACGTGTTGTAATTACGTCGACAAAGTGCTACAATAAAATTATGAAAAATAATTTTATTTGGGGTACCTCCCCTACACGTAAAGTGGGGATGATTTTTTTTTTCTCGAGGCTACCCCATCGTGTGGGGTATCATTAGATAGGTCTTTGAAAAACAATAAAGGGTTTCCTAGACGATTTTTTGATTTAGGTATCCGTTTGCGAGATATTTCACTTTAAAGGGCACTTTTTTGTAAAAACAGGGCGTCCCCCCCCCTCTAAAAGCTAAACGGCTGGCTCAAAAAATCTGAAAAAAATCGTGATGGTGGTCCATATAATGAACTTTGAAGGAAAACTATAACCGATTAGATGACTTTCTTAGTTCAGGAGTTATAAAGGCTTATATGGTAAAATACGCTCACTTGGAAAACGTCATACAAAATTAACGTAATAATACGTAAACATAACAATTATCTATTGGATACGATTTTAAATCCACATACCATTATAGGTGACTGAGGAACCCTTTCCTGTGCGTGGCCTGACACGCACTTGGCCGATTTTTTTTATTAACTACGGTTACCCATGTTTGTCAATTTTTGACATTTTAATAACTTATCTTGACTTACTCTTGACCTTGTAATTGTATCAATACCTTATTAAAACTTTTGTACTTAAATCTGGTGATGCCACTAATAGTGTCCAATCTGAGCAAGCTAGCGAGAGCCATGTGTTTAGGCAAATTATCAATAGATGTGACACATACCTCATATAAAGAGTACTCCTCTGATTGTTGACTATTTTTATTTTCATCTAACCTCTTAACATTCACCATTTCTGTCGAATCACTTTGAATAAGCCGCTTTGGTCTCTTTCTCCCAACAGTAGTAAAGTCATCTTCTGTGCTACACAATCATCTTCCCGATTCTATTTTTTTTACATTATACCGTTATTGTTTAATGGTTTCTCAAGCTCTTATTGGCACTTATATAAAAATTCTGAGTAACTGTAATTCTCACCTTCTCTACTCTGTTCTTCCATTATATACAATAACAGTTATTACTAAAAAAATGAATAATATTGTAATACTGCACAAGTTAAACAAAGCTCACGTACATAAGTGTTTCACCGGGCGAGTGGGCAGGGCAACGACAATATTAATTTCATGCACGCAATTAGTGAATGGACATTTATAGACTACAGGTCAAATATTCTTTTACATAAAGATGCCTTATAACAGTTAAACAGATAAAAAAGTGCTTTAACACACACAATTAATTACAACTTCACTTTAAAAGTAGAACTAAACAGAAATCCTCAGTTTAAATAATTGAAATAATTTGCGTAAATTTCCGCTGAAATTATCATAAAATATACTAAGGTCTTATCATAACTCTGCACAATAATGTGGTGTGTGAAGCCAATAGAGGCCAAATTTCTGAATACGTATTTAGGGAGGCTTAGAGAGAGGTAATACAATTGTTTCATTACTCTCGTTTATATGTGCTATCTTTTTACAACCACCGATTTAATTTCCCAATACACTCCACTTTCCACTTCCACTTTCCAAATAATTTTAGTTGTTAATGTATTAATTAGAAACCTATGTAGGAAGTGAACATATGATTTGGCTAACTCCTTTGAGACACCATCGTATCTTTGAAGAGTTAGGCTGTCTAGACATCAAACTAGTAATTAATGGTAGTGTTCTTACTATCTGTAATTAGACTCCGAGATTATGAAGGCTAAGATCACACTTTGTTCAGGAAATTACACGTCAATTGCCGTACTGAGCTAAACTTATATAATATACTATAAGGCTGAAGAGTTTATTTAGTTTGTTTGCAAACTTCTCTTAGTATCAGATATAAATTGAGAAGGCTATGTATCATCATGCTACCACCAATAGGAGTGGAGTACCGATGAAAATTGTTGCAAAAACTGGGAAAAATTATTCATCTTTAGAACTTTCGTTGCGTGCGCTGTAAACGGTTTAAGTTTCACTAAAACAATGTATGTTATGGACAAAGAGCCCAGAGCCGCCAGACCTACGTCATTAGTGCAAAGCTGAAATTTTCAGGATTATTAGTACAATGTCTTGTTAAGATGTATGTGTACCCATTAGCTTGAAAGCGGGGCCGTTTCTGAGGTAGCGCGAAGTACAGATGGATAAAAACCTTACTTACCTACGTTAAAGGTGCAAAGCTGGTATTTACATATTTTATCAAGAATATTATTTAAAATTAAAATTCATTACTGCCAGACACTTTCCGTGGGCCATTACTTCTGCCAGACGTCTTGAAAGTGGTGAAAAAATGAGGTAAACTACGTTATAGTAACAAACCTAAATTTTATACATATTATCTAAGGTAGGTACTATTTTAAGACCTTTGTATGCGGCCAGACCAATCCGAAGGGCCAATCATCCCCCCAGACACCTTTTAATATTTGTAGTAATTAAGAAGCTGAGGTATATCAAATTTGGTATTATTTCAAGAATAGAATTTTAAAATATTAAATGGTTTTTACACGCTTTTTATTAGCTTCACCTGTATGTTTGTTTGCTTGTAACCAACTCCTTTGCTTACTACAAATATTAAAAGGTGTCTGGGGGGATGATTGGCCCTTCGGATTGGTCTGGCCGCATACAAAGGGTCTTAAAATAGTACCTACCTTAGATAATATGTATAAAATTTAGGTTTGTTACTATAACGTAGTTTACCTCATTTTTTCACCACTTTCAAGACGTCTGGCAGAAGTAATGGCCCACGGAAAGTGTCTGGCAGTAATGAATTTTAATTTTAAATAATATTCTTGATAAAATATGTAAATACTAGCTTTGCACCTTTAACGTAGGTAAGTAAGGTTTTTATCCATCTGTACTTCGCGCTATATCAGAAACGGCCCCGTTTTCAAGCTAATGGGTACACATACATCTTAACAAGACATTGTACTAATAATCCTGAAAATTTCAGCTTTGCACTAATGACGTAGGTCTGGCAGCTCTGGGCTCTTGCTCTATTAGAAATGTTCCACTTTACAAAGTTCTGTAAAAGGCCGCTAGAACATATGTCTATCTTTAAAGGCTTACGAAAACCTTTTTATGGCAATATAAGCATATTAATGTATGTATAGGATAAAAGTTCTAGAACTTTCTTACTTTTTGTATCAACACTTTAATGTATTCTGAAAGACGTATTAATCTAGTTGACTGTTGAAATAATTAGTTTTAAAGTTTCAACATTAATCTTTTGGCTTTTATCCTCAAAATAATGCCTTTGTATTTCTTTTTCTTTTGTAAATTTATTATATCCAAGGTGTTGAATTCGTTTAAGATGCATAAATTGCTTTCTGAGAGTTTTTAAATTGACCTTCTTAAACAATTTTGTACAGTACAGTAATTTTGTTATTGTTTTTAGGTGTTAAAAACTAAGTAAGTAAATTTTCAAAACTGACTGGCGAGATCAGATTTGAAGAAAATTATGAATATTTAATGGATTTGCTGGAGCAAGTGAAATAGCGATGCAAAATATTTATTGCGTGTAAAAATTTTTGATCATCTCAATAAATGATTTAGGTAGACAGATTTAGGTGGAATCGACAATTTGACGTTTTTATAAGAATTTTAAACGATATAGATATTAAGCTATATTTCTAATACCTTGAGTACCTACTTGTGATGGCAATGGGACTTTTGTGGCTGAAATACGGGTCACTTGTCCCATAGGAGTACCAGAGAGAAACTACTGCGATACTAGTGAGAGTCCTTTTTTTACGGTAACATCGAATATTTTCTATAGCTGATGCTTTTTTCACAATATATTATTCAAAAACGTTTCCCGACGCGCCTGTCTGTCTGTCTGTTGGCGATAAACTCAAAATTCACGGCACCGATTTTAAAGAAATTATGTACCTAGATATAGGCTACTTTTTACCGCAATGAACGAAATGGACACGGGCGCAGCCGCGGGTGAAAGCTAGTTTCATATATATTTAAGCCTACCAAGGTGGTGCTACTCTGCCTGATGGGAAGAATGAGTAGAATCAAGGAGTAGGGATCAAGAATGAGTAGAATCATATTGTTGATTGGGTATTATTTAATTGTTCTCTAATTGTTCATCTCAGTCCACTGCTGGACCTCTCCCATTGCACACCACTTTGATCGATTTTGGGCTTCTCGCATCCAGCTCTGTTTCAGTATTGTGAAAATATGTAGCATCTGTGCAGTTTAAAAGAAATCTAGTTTTCTTCTGATAAATACATTGCTTCCCCTTGTTTGTGCAATCACTTGTTTGTGTTGCAAAATTTAATATCGTTTTATGATCACCATGAAACCGCGTTCTGTACTTTGTTAGAGTTACGATTTCGTTTCTAAGCATGACATTGTATAAAATTATTCTAAAATTGTCAACCCTTACAAAGCAAAGATATCTTTACTAATGTTTAGAACGGTACTGAGGATTCAGTATAGCCAGTGCTCAAATGTGGCACCGTATTTATTATTGTTTAAGCATTTAACCTGGATAAAAATCAAAGCCACGACAAGTCATTTAGGCTTTACCTAAGTATTTCGCTTAGGATTTCATGTGCCGGTCCCAAGTGGGGTCTGCCTCCAGTTAAGTTTGTAGTTGGCAGCGCTGGCGTCGTTTTCTGTCTCTCTTGCTCACGTAGTTATGATACACTGGGGACACGTCCATCTTCCTGTCATAATTCATTACTTTAATGTGTAGAATAGATGGTTATATTTCTTTAATGGAAAACCACGGAACATCCCGAAACTAAGAGAAGGTATATCTTTAATTAAAAAGTCCAAATCTTGTAAACACTATAAAATGACGTGATTAAAAAAAAACATTATTACTTATGTTTACTCTCTACTTCATTATTGGCCATGATTTTGCCTAAAAATTACTTACCCGTTTTTAGGTTATTAGACCTTGCAATACTCCCAATACGTGAAAGTAAAAAAAAATTAAAACTGTGTTTTGATAACTTATTACAAACATAGGTTTGTGCGTATTTATGTGTGAAACGTAATTCCTTGGGACTTTTTGTTCACTTTTGTATTATTTTTACACCAAATAACCCCGCAAGACGTTATTTTCTTGGCAAAGTTACAGAACGACTACCCGTACGATACTGAGAAAATGAAGCGTAGTTTTGATACATACATGTGTTTGCGTGAGCGCGTGTGTTTACTTGAACGAGCTGAGTTTTTTGGCTTCACTGTTAGCAAAGGCCGTGCGTTATGTACCCTTTTTATTCATCTGAGCCTTGAGTAGACGGACAGATAAGGTCAAACTAGTGATTCTCGTATAATAGTCTAATTTATTTAAGTATTTCTTACTAGCATATATTAATATTTTACTAACTAGCTTTTGCCTTTGAGTTTGTTTCACTTAAACATGTCCAAACTGGGTCACAAAATTAAATCCTGAATACGTTTACAGATGATAAGCAACTCACTTAACCATGGAACCTTTGAACAGATGAGAAGTTCTAAATATTTGTTAATTTATAGTTTAAGCTGTACGAAATTTGTAGCAGGTAGTTTGGTACTTGGTAACATCTTTGAAAGTGGATATTATCAATACCCAAATTCTCCAAGGAAACTATCCGCGTAACCAACATGATCACCTCGCCTGTTCGGACGATCATTAATCAGTTCAAAACTTGGGACGGTATGGTGGAATATACAAAAATACACAGATTGCACAAATATATTTCCCTTCTTTTGGCTCTCACGCTAGTTGGGTAACAATATGATATTGCTTATAAGTCTTATGGCTAAAGGCCAGTAATTATTTTCCTACCCTGTTATCAGAGTAACACAAAGGCAATAAAAATCTGTGAAGAAGGACAAAAAAAACACTAGGAATATTCCTGTTTCGCGGAGTACTTTACAAACATACATAAAAATACAAAGATAACACAGACACGGAATAATCAGACAAAGTGTGTCATCCGTGCAGTTATTCGATCATCTGAGATCTGGGATGGGTCATAATCAGATTTGATTATGTGACTATGAATTTGATCTCAATTAATTAGCATTCTGCACTCCTTCTCTATATAAACTACTAGCTGAATCCCGCGGTGTTACCCGCGATTATTAAAATTGCGACTATAATTTGAGATTTAAACTATCCTATCTCTCAAGTTAGATCGAACTGCACATGGTGTGCGAATTTTATTATAATCGGTTAAGTGGTTTAGAAGTCCATTGAGGACAAACATTGTGACACGAGATTTATATATATTAAGATTAGTGTGCTAAATTTAATACTCCTTCCTTTATTTTATACTTTACTTCCCTTTATACTCCCCATACAAAGTTTGTGCTTCATGTATAATTATGCATGATAACATAACTTGAAACAAAGCATGTGAAAATATAGGAAAATATAGTAACTTTAGATAAAGTAACATGGTGGTGACAGGGTCAAAAAGTTATAATTAATTACATATATTCCTTTAACTTTGTTCATTATATGTCAGCAAGGTGTCAGCAAAGTGTAAAACCGTAATATGTTAAAAAATATAAAAATGAAAGCAGAGTTCAGAAACCTGTATGAATATGTAATACCATTGTTTTAAATTTATCAACATAAACTTATTAACTTGTTTATGAATCAATGAATTGTTATGTTATTGTTAAAAGTTGTTACAGTTTTACTTTTTTGTAGACCTTTAAAGTTCTATCTCGTAAGGTAGCCAGCCAGCGTTTGCAATGTAAGCGTAAAAAAGCGGCCAAGTGCGAGTCGGACTCGCCCATGAAGGATTCCGTAGCAGCAAGTAACATCATATAAAAGTTTATGTAGTTCGTTGTAACTTTCATCGATCTTTTAATAATAGTGTTTTGGTTGAAAGAAATGTAAATTGCGGTATATGATTTATGACGCATTAAAAAAAACTACTTTTAGATCTCGTTCAAACTAATTTTCGTTGGAAGTTTGCACAGTAATGTACATCATATATTTTTTTTAGTTTTATCATTCTCTTATTTTAGAAGTATTTAAGAAGACGGACAGACAGACAGACAGACATGACGAATCTATAAGGGTTCCGTTTTTTGCCATTTGGCAACGGAGCCCTAAAAATGGGATTATTTAAGACATCACATTATAAACCTCTAATATTATCAATGTTTCTCTTCTACATTATGCATATATTATACATATAAACCTTCATATTGAATCATTCTATCTATTAAAGAAAACGGCATTAAAATCCTTCGCGTAGTTTTAATTAATATCTTAGCATTCACAGGGACAGACAGAGAGCGGAAGTGACTTTGTTTTAAACTATGTAGTGTTTTATCAATTTTAACCATCATCATGTTTATCTTTCTGGCTTTTATTCCCAATATTATTTAGGGTCAGCTACTAGTTCAATCGGTTTTACCTGAATATCAGTTTTTTCACGGAGCGACTGGTATCGGACCTCCGCATCCCTTCGACCTGAGGGAGATCTGAAATACGAAGGTTTCAACCTTCGTACTTGTACAAAGATGCTATATTTGAAGGCACTGACTTCCCAATAACGATTGTCATAGATGTTCATGACAACCGGGACTCTGAAGCACGGGCGTTAATCACCGCCAAACTTCCAAACTCCTGGCTTTTACTAAGAATTTCCTGTAAGAAACGCAACAACACTTTTTGGCCCGAACCACTAGACCAACGAGACAGTTATCAAATTTTCATGTATTTTTATTTTTTTTATAATATTTAATATTTCCGTTTGGTACGTGGCTATTCTGTGCCTCTATAAAAGCATAATGTGTTAAAGTAGAATCTTATTATAATTAACCCAAACTTGACAATACAAGTCACTGTTGGAATTAGTTTCCCTATTCAACACTTAAACATAATTTAATTATTTTTCAAGTCTCCCAGCTATTTTCACAAATGTTCTCTATATTTAAGGGGCCACTTAGAGAGAGTTAGGTAACCCTTAGTGATATTTTCGTTTTTACCGATCTTTGGGAGACACGTAAGGGCTGAATTCTCTTAATGTTTAGGGGCCACCTGTATACGTTAGGGGGTTCCTAGTAAGAAGACGGTTTAGTATAGTTGATGAAAATGGGCATAAACTCACCAGATTCACCTTCGATTCTCGGCTACTCGCATTCAGCTCCTGCCAGCCGTCTTAGGCAAATTATCACTCCACCTCGCCTGTGGACGTGCTACACTCTGTTTACCGAGACGCGGTCTCCACTCTAGAACACGTTTACACCAACTGCTGTCGGTTCTACGGCTAATATGGCCAGCTATAATGCGGTCATTAAACGGCATACGTCTTTCTAGACTTCATTATTCCCAAAATTATTTGGGGTTGATGAATAGGCAAATTCTCGATAAAAGCTTATAGACCAGTATTAATATCTTTCAAGAAGCAGGACTGAAGAGATATTAGCGGTTTGCCGCGGAGTAAACTTAGGTACTGTTGTATAAATTCAAGCCGTAACTATTCTAAGTTATGCGTTTAGATTGAAATTTCAGGTCAACGAATAAACATCACGTCTTATAAATGCGAACATTATTCAAGAAAGTTTTAGTCTAATCATTTTATAGATACAAACCTACATATTTGCTTATAAAGGCTCTCTCAAAAGACTTTCATCCTAAATGTCACGAGACCATTTCGAAGCGAATAAAAGTTTCTTATCCTATTACTCACTTAAGTAGATTGTTATCTAGTTTCTGAAACACGTGATCTACAACAATATGATATACTCGTAGCTGAAGTTACTTATATCACGATGTATAACGATTGTTTTACAGAAAATATTCGGATCCCCAAATTTGTTTCATACATTGAAAAGCAAATCTTGACTGTTCGTTGAATATATTTCAATTTACGAGGTAGTTTAAGGCAGTTTAATGAGTCATAACTAACACTGAATCATTGTTCGTAACATGGAATTCAATATATTTTATACTACACCTGATTGGAACAGTATTCATTATTCCCTGAAAATGAAAAGAGAAAGTTAGTCTTTTCCTTGACCTAAATAAGCGGGAGGAAAAAATGTATGAAAATCCATTTCTAACGTGTTTTAGCGGGAGAGAAAGTTGTATGAATTTTCATTTCTCATGTGTTATCTGATCTATGGCGCGCGCCTGCCCAAAGAGTTTTCATCAACAACCCATTGTCCCTCTGCTGGGCTCAGGTCTCCTCTCAAGGAGTTTTCATATAATTTAAATATGGAATCTCCGTGCCCCTGACATCCTTTTGTGAAGAATAAAAAAAAAACAAAAGAAGCGCGGAATATTTATAAATATTATGTCAAATTCTAAGCTAAATTGTGTCTTACATGGTGTCGTCTTACGTTTTGAGTTTATTTTATAAATACTTTAAATGTTCCCCACAGGTGTAGTATAAAGCACTGTGTAGCACTCGGGTGAAAGTCCCATTCCTACCTCGGGAGTATTGTGGCCCTAGGCTGCGCCTTCGGGCCACAAACTGCTCCCTCGCTAGTAATCGGTTCCTTTCCTCCCTCGGTGAACAATGTACTATTCCCAGCCTATATTATTCCGAAGATTATTTGAGGTCATCGACTCGTATATTCACAGTGTGGGTGGCATCGGACCTCTGAAATATAGAATTATGTACATGATATTGTATCTCAGATGGTTTTAAAGAATGATCTGGACCCCAAGCTAGTAAATATTATCAAAATGTGTTCTACACTAGTATACATACTATAACAAAAGGTTATAATTTTTCAATGTTTTTTTTTATACACACAATGGTAAAAAAAAACAAATCCTATACCAACCGATCTGGTCAGCGTATCAATAGAACTAAACCTCTTTTTGAAGAAAAGGCCTATGTAAAGCAGTGGACTAGGCTATTGATGTGTGTGTGAAATCACGACTTTTGTAGACCTAACTTTTTTTGTTTTGATGTTTAAGCTATATGAATGTAAAGTTTCAACTAAATCTATTCAGTGGTTTTTTCGTTAATAATAATAATAATAATAATAATAAGTGAATGTTCGTTATAGAATAACAAACATTCATATATTCTTCCTTACCAGCTTCGTATTTATAACATTAGTAGGAAGTCTGATGACAGTACCAATAAGGGATTCAGTCCCCTTCATTTATAAGTAATGAAGGAAATTGAATTTGAATGCTATGTATTGAGTTACATCCCATTGCCGATCCAATTTCTTAAGTTATATAAGATATCGTCTATATAATTTAAGAAGTCCCTTTAATCTACTATCATTAGTCACTTAGATCATACAAAGTTGAACTTGGCTAATTTTATGTGTGGATGTCAGTTGGCGAACTTAATGTGTAATTAGTGTTAGTTGGCGAAGTAAATAGGAGAAGTCGAATGTCTATAAGTAACCATCTTTATCAAGCTCTGTACATTCTGATTATCCTGTTCCTGATTTTCAAAATGCTTAGCATTGCGGCGGTTTCACAGAGGAGTAGGATGTGATTTTGCCTCATTTACATAATTCCTCGGTTCCTCGTACTTTTCACATGACCCTTTTTCAGAACATCACCAATTTGGTCGGTAAATGTTCGTCGTGGACGATCTCTTCGGATACTTCTACATACATTCGCTCTGTAAATTTCTATTGTGAGTCTTCTATCACCCATTCTCTTTACGTGTCCAAATCATCGACGCATGCCTTTTTCAATCTTTGTAACTACATCTTCTTTCAAACTGCAACGGTCTATTATCCTGATCCTCTTATCCTCTTATCCTGTGTATATCAGTGCTGTGTATATACACCTCTGTGGTTTGTTTCGGCGTTTCTTCCCAGAGTGAGTCGTAGGAAATGACGGCGCCTTCTAGCTATAAGTCCGACTTGTAAAAATGTCTGAAAATATTTACTTACAGAAATAAATATAATTTATCATTTATCTTATAAGTGAAATAATTTAGTGAAAAGTGATTCAGTGAAAAGTTCAATGTGTATATACGGTGAATTGTTGAAATAGTGTTTTTGTTTGATTATTATTTGAATCGTTTAATTGAATCACTGTGCTTTAAATTTTTCTTTGAGAAACACACTGTGTCTTAAGAGACACACACATACATGAAACCGTTACAAAGAACACCCAGAACTACAATTTGTGAATTGCTCTGTGTTTTCCCAATGTAGGACTCAAACTGGAACATTTATTAAGCGGAGGGTGACCGCTTAAATCACTGCGTAATTTGTCCAGACATAAATGTTATTCAGGACTATTCCAGTGCTTGTATAGGTTTAAGATTTAGTTACCCAGTCATGTCTGATATATTCTGGTAATATGTAACATTATATTATAGCTTAGACATTGCAAATTTTTTCAACCTATCCATACATATTTATGTATATGTAAATTATTAAAATCTGAGTGTCTATTTGTAATATCAAATCAACAGTTTTTCACTAAATGCGAAAGTATATACGTAACTTACATTATAAAAGTAATTTATTTGTCGGTCTGACCGTTTTATCTCTGGTGTTTCGGTTTATCTCTGGAACAGCTGGACCGATATTGGCGGGACTTTAACTGGTATATAGCTGGTGATAGAAGAAGTAACTTAGGTTACCCTTTTAGAGGCCAGTCTAGCTTCTCTTCGCAGCCTGTACCGCACTCTTTCAACCTATTACATTAAATACATAATCATACTTTTTTTTTGTAAATACACACAGAAAACACCCGAACTCCGAAATCACTATTTGCGGATCACACCAACATTTGGTCCGACCCCGGAAACCCAACACCTCAAGCACTAAATATATTAATCTTTTAATTATTTTTTTTTAATTAATCATTTATTCTGCAATTAGGTTACATGAACACTTTTGCAAGTTACACTTTTTTTTGAGCAGATGAGTTCGGCCTTTCCTAACTGGACTAGCCCTGAGAAGAAAGGACGAAACAAACTCAGGGATCTCAGTCTCTTTTAAAGTCCAGACAATATTCTTAAATGCAAAAGACACATATAAAAGTGATAATTACAATTTGAGTCACAACTATAATAATTAAAGATAATAATTTAAAAAATATCAACAATGGCAACAATTTAAAATAAATTAAACATTCAAAATAAACAGCATGTGCAGAATGGGCAGCTCAATCCCAGGCGTTTTTATCATTAATATATTCTGCTATGGTATAATACCCCTTTGCGGATAACTTAGATTTAATAGTATTCTTAAATTTCCGCAATGGCAAATTCCTAATAGCAATAGGGAGTTTATTGTAAAAGCGTATACATTGTCCCATGAACGAGTTGCCTACTCTGTGGAGACGAGTGACGTGAACACAAAGATTTTGTTTGTTTCTGGTATTTACCGAATGAACATCACTGAGTTTAGGAAACTTTGCTAAATTTTTTTGAACATAAATTAAATTTTCGTATATATATTGTGAAGATACAGTCAGAATATTTATCTCTTTAAATTTGGAGCGGAGAGAAACTCGAGGGCCTAATTTATAAATGGCTCGTACGGCACGTTTTTGTAAAACAAATATGGCATTAATATCTGCACAGTTACCCCAGAGTAGGA
Source organism: Phragmatobia fuliginosa (assembly GCA_932526445.1). Classification (NCBI taxonomy): domain Eukaryota; kingdom Metazoa; phylum Arthropoda; class Insecta; order Lepidoptera; family Erebidae; genus Phragmatobia; species Phragmatobia fuliginosa. The sequence continues at coordinate 10,694,363 of OW052075.1, read as the reverse complement.
AACCGTAAGTCATTATGCTATGAAAGTAACTGAAGTAAACTATTCTAGCTGTATCAACATCAGTTAAATGTCGAATCTTTTTTACAGCAAAGGCCGCTGTGCTTAGCCTACCGGATAGTTTTTCTATTTGGGGACCCCATTGTAACTTAGCGTCAATAGTTATACCTAAAAATACAGTAGATTCCACAGGATCCAACTCCAGTCCATTCAATCGAACATTGGTTGTGACATGTCGAACGTTTGGTGTAGAAAATTTAATGAATTTAGTCTTCTTCTCATTAAGGAGAAGGTTATTTGTATTAAACCAATGTACCACTTTTGAGAGTGCACTGTTGACTTCATTAAAACTGTCAAGTTGGCGCCTAACTTTAAAAATTAAGGATGTGTCATCCGCGAACAGTACAATCTCATGATTGTCACTTACATAATAAGCTAGATCGTTTATGTATATGAGAAACAGAAATGGACCTAGAATAGAACCCTGTGGGACGCCCATTGTTACCGGGGATCCTGAAGATGTTTTGCCATTGATATCAACTTTTTGAACTCTTTTATTCAAATACGACGTTAGAATATTTAGAGCATTATTTATTATTCCGTAATGTTGTAACTTCCTGATGAGTGTAGGATGATGGACACAATCGAAAGCCTTAGACAAGTCACAGAAAATACCAAACGCATCCTGTGAATCCTCCCAGGCGCCATATATATGTTTTAGCAATTCCACGCCCGCGTCCGTAGTTGAACGACCTTTAGTAAAACCAAATTGCTTTTGATGAAGCAAGTTGTTCTTAATAAAATGTTGTAACATTTGGTTTAAAAGCAATTTTTCAAAAATTTTACTCAATGTTGGAAGTATTGAGATAGGTCGGAAGTTAGATGGATCTGAACTGCTACCAGATTTGAACAATGGAATCACTTTACTTTGTTTCATCAGATCAGGAAACACACCAGATGCGATACAAGAATTGAAAACAGTTGCTAAATATGGGGATATCATATCAATTATTGCAGATATAGTATGTACTGAATGTCCCCATAAATCAGTTGTCTTCTTTACATTTATGCTTTTAAAAGCCTTGATAACATCATTTACACTAACAACTGAAAATTCCAAACCTGCATCACACCGGTTTACACTATTTTCTAATAAACAACAAGCAGAGACAGAGGATGACGAGAGAGTCTTGGTTGTTCTAATCGGAATGTTGGTAAAAAAATGTTCAAACTCAGTCGCAACCTCCACATCCGCTTTTATATCTACATTATTAATTTTTAAATGGAAGTCACGATTTCGTACAATGGAACTTCCGGTTTCAGCGTTTATAATATCCCATGTGGTTTTTATTTTATTTCCAGATAATTTTATTTTGTTTTTTAAATATAGAGATTTGGCAACATGGCAGGCTCGTTTAAACGTCTTTGAATAATTTTTGACATATTCTACAAAATCTAAGTTATGATTATATGTTTTTTCATAATACAGCTCATATAGCCGTTGTCGACTTTTAAAGATACCCACAGTAGCCCAGTCACTGAATACTACACGATCACTAATCGTTAATGTTTTTGATGTAAAAATTAATTTAAATTCATTGTTAATCATATTAAATAACAAAGCGAAAGCTTGATTTGGGTCACTATCATAAGGCAATCTTAACAACTTATCCGCCATATTATTCCTGAACAGGCTCATGCGGCTCTCCGTAATCGGAACGTAACTAATGCGCTTCCTTTGAACCTCTGGTTTTGTTAGCGTAAAGGTAACGAACTGCCCGCAATGATCTGAATCTAGCTCACTTACAATACACATATTAATTGGTTTCACATTTGTAAAAATATTATCAATACAAGTGGCACTACTGGCTGTAATACGTGTGGGTTCAAAGAAAACGTTAAATAGATTAAATGACTTCAATAAATTTAAAAACTTTACAGTTATATTCGACTTTTCGAGAATATTTATATTGAAGTCACCACAGACAACAACCGTTTTATTACATTGTGTAGCCCTAAATAATGCATCTTCAAGGATTTTATCAAATATATCATATAAACTGCATGGGGGCCTGTACACACTCATTACAATGAACCGCTCAAATTCTACACAAGCTATTTCTATAGTTCGCTCAACAGACAGACTGACAATATCTAACCGTTCCTTTACTTTAATACTCTTTTTTGTGATTATTAATGAGCCACCACGTATCATGTTTGTTCTGTTAAACGAGCTAGTAACCTGGTGATTATTGAAATTAAACAATAACTGTTGCCCACGGCTCGGCCCACGTGTATGTCAGTTATCGCGATACAAAGTAACCTATGTCCTTTCTCTGGCCTTAGACTATCTGTGTATCGAATATCCTTTAAAAAATGTGAGCCGTCACGGGACGCCTGGCAGATGTGAAACATCGCCATTATTTTGTAAAAGTAATATGCAGAAAAGAACATATTGTAATAGGAACTAAATATGTCATAATGATAAAATAAAATATTACTAATGCAGTAGTGTGTACACCGTACACACTACTGCATATAGACTGTATATATATACCATCGTATAGCGTGCCGTGGCGACGCGTCGCCAATCGCCAGGCCAGAAATCTATTTTACGTGCGTCTATACCATGTTTCACATACGTGCGCCTATAGATGTTTCACATCAATAGGTTTGGTAGTTTTGTCGTGAAAGTCAGCCAGACAGAGTTACTTTCGCATTTATAATATAAGAAAGAATAAGAATAGTAAGGATGGGTAGATCATAGGCACTGACTAGATTCTTAGTTGATTACGATTCGGGTATCTGTAAAAGTACCGTACTATCTTTATTGTTCTGTTTTATAACTGGTAACACTTTTATGGGTACCGAGTTCTACTTTAATCAGCACTGGCTGCGCCCCGCGGTGTTAACCGTGTTTCTAGTTGTACCTTTACGGGAAAATTGGTCGAAAATAAAAGGTAATCTAAGTTACTACTTATATCTTCAGCCTGTGAAGACAGAGGATCACTCACAAACTAGTTAATTGAAATGAAATGACAATGTTTTAGTCATGGCCCACAATCCATAATACAGAGAAACAATGATAATATTTACAGTGTGTAAGACGGAAGGATCTGCATGACTGCGTCGGTGGCGCATTAGGAGCGTATCCAACTGCTGCGCTTGAGGTGTTGGGTTCGGTTCCCCGGTCGGACCAAATGTTGGTGTGATCCGCAAATATTGATTTCGTAGTTTGGATGTTTTCTATGTATAATATGTGTGTATTTAGAAAATAAAAAGTGTGTTCATGTATTTATATCAGTTGTCTAGTACCCATAATACAAGCCCTGCTTAGTATGGCGCTAGATGGTGTTGTGTGTGATATGTCTCAAATATTTATTTATTTAAATATTGAATGTGTGGGCCAGAACGCGTTACCATTTTAGGAAAATGCTACACGGTGTTCGTACGGCACTGGTTTTCAGATGACGCTCTCTTATCGATTCATTACAGACAAATTGGTTCCAACTAACATAAAATCTTAATCATACACAAGAAATAGCTTGCCCGTTATAATAAACTGTTCCTAAATAAGCAAGTTAATTGATAAAGGCCATACGAGTATTAAGTTATGTAGACATTAATCATATTCGCAAAACTTTCTAGGTTAAACTCTCCAAAGGCACTAACTTTGATCTACTATCCCTGATTATAATCTACTCAAATTTCTTCAGATTGTCGCAGTAAATACGAACACGGCTGCTTCGAATCCAAAAGAAAGAGTGATACTTTGACAGTCTATGAATGCTCATGTGTTCAATCGTAACACCTGATTTTATCAAAAGTTTTCATGTTTCTAGTTATACACTAGATTCGTGAAAACTTTATTATGATGTGTAAAACGACCTCTTCGTGTGGAGACGTATAAAGAGTATAGAGTATTGCCGCCCTTATTCATCCCGTGGGTGTCATAAGAAGGAACTATGAAAGCAAACTACTAACATCTCTCCAGCTTAGTATAGAAGGCCAAAAGTTGAATACAAGGATAGGCCTTTGTCTAGTAGTAGACAATTTTTGTTGTCCATGAAGATATTAGTTTTATACTTGATTTCGGCTACTACCATTCTCTTCATATAATTCTTTAAAACTGTATAATTTATTTATGCTGGATTTGAATGGATAATAAGAAAGGTGAAGAGAATGAGAAAAAAGACGTATATTGTACTTGAAATTAATATTAAATAGAAAATTATTTGATTTAGTAGGACCTCAATAGCACACTTAAGTAAGTCACAACCGGCGTGGGAAAATGTGCAATGAGAAAATAAAACTTAGGAAGAGAAAACTTGAGTGGAAAATAAAACTTAGGTATTTATAAGTTTACTTTATAGTAATCTTTATACTTCAATTCAAAACTAAAGATAGATATGCATAGATATTGTCAGTATGTCACATCACTAATTACCTAGTGTAATTAGTTTGTTCTAGAATGTCACTTGTGACTGTCATCATCATAGTAATTTCATAAATCAAGTCTATCCTGAATATATATATTTATTCAGCTTCCAAACACTAAAGATATCTTGACAAAAAGATACACAGACGACCATCCTAATAATGACAACATTCTTGCTGTAGTATTACGTTGGTGAGAATTTCGGTGCGAGACCGGAGGCCCAATCATACTGCATCATTCGTCCGACCTCCGGAGGCGGGGGGAATGATGCAGAAACACCTGACCAGGCCGTCATGGACCCCTACTTCTGAATTCTACTAATGTTTTTCATCAGGCAGAGGTTTAAATTAGAAAAAGATATCTATGTCAAGAATAAATATCCTTTTAAGACAAAATTAACACTCATTGTAGAATATGTTAATCTAAGTGAGGCCCCAAAATCATGGTTTAGAATTAATTACCAAATTACCTTCTCGGGTTCTTGTATAATGTTCGGATATAGAATAGGTTGGTTTTAAATCGGTCAATTGCAAAGCTTTGGATCGATCGACAACTTTGTTTGAATTGCAAATCATCTAATAGAGAGCGATAATGAATATAGATATGGGACTTTCACTGGCAGGAAACTGATGACCTTAGCAGTTTTTTTTAAACTAGCTTGGCATCCTGGCTTTACTCGTTATTTACAAGAATAACTGTGGTGTTCAAAAGCTAATAATAGGTAAGTACTGTAATACTTTAATTTGTAGAGAGATGTTTTCCAGAACGACTTAATTATGATCAAGTCCTAAAAATAATAATGGCTTTGTTGGGACTTCTACTATTATATTATTCTTAATATAACTTTGTCCGAAATTTATAGTATTTAACGAGTTACAAAAGTCATAATAAATTTACAATATTTCTCGAACGACATCTTTAACGTCTAGACAAAGTCATTGAGAATTGTTCCTAAAATGCCTTTCGTTTTGTTCATCTTTTTCTGGGATCATCATCATCATCAACAGCCTTTATCAGTCCACTGCTGGACATAGGCCTCTCCTTGAAAAGGAGGTATTGACCTACACTATACCACGTTGGCCAGACGGGTTAATATAGAGTTGGTTTCAAGTTTTCCTTCTCTTTGCATTGATGTTGTCTTGCGTAGTTTATCCCTTAGTTAGTCGCCTTTTCACCTAAGACACTTATTCTGGAATCATATTTTCCAAATTCGAATCTTTGAGCTTATTTTTTCTTGTAAATGTGTAGAATTAATGTTACAGCTTACCAGGCTATTATTGTCACGTTTTTATAAGGTGTTTTTTACATACTTGAGCTTATTTTATTCTATCTCACCCATTATAAGGCATGTGGGTAGTGGGTCACATGCCAACGGGGTTCACTGATTGCGATTTAAAGCAACTTTTTTATGGACTATTATGTATTATATTTGATGTTGTTATTTTATCAGTTAAAAAGTTAATAATACCAAATTTAAATTACAAAAATTCTTTAACTTCAAATAACCTTGGTGAGAAACTGGATCGCAGTCCGTAATACTAAGTGCATGGTCCCTTTACAACTGTTAGGTTACGTGAGCCCAAACTTAATTTGGAATGTGGACTAGAATTTTTATCGATTTTGACAAAATTGATCAAAAAAGATGACTTTGTAGTAAACAAAGTCATCTTTTTTGATTTAAACAGTTATTTAGTCTTCATGTGGATTATATTGTAAAACTGGTTTCAAATAACCACATATTACAAACAGTTGGTCAACTGTCAGATATCTTTCTTCTTCTTCTTTTGTTGAAATGGCAAACAGTCGAATATCAGTTTTTTTCTGCCAATGTCAAGTATTTAACGTCTTTAATTCTAAAGTCGCCAGTCTTCAAGTCGTCGTCGTATAAAATTTAATGATAAAAAAAAGTGTATGAGATGAAATAGGGACCGTCTTGGGTGATTTTACAAACATACATACATACCTACATGAAACGGACACAAAGAACATTCAGACTTAGTACAATTTATGAATTACACAAAGTGTTGTTAATAAGGGGCTTGAACCCACAGCATTGCCCACAGCAGTTACCGCTAAACCACTACGCAGTCTATATAGTCGATTATATTCCTAAGAAAAGACGGCGCCAGAAAGACAGACCGTAAAAAAAACTAACAAAAACTATTAGCAATGTTAAACATTGCGTCGACTACTAAGAAAATTAGGGTCAGAACACGAAGGAAAATAATGGTTTATTTTTAGACTACATTCGAATATTATTTGTCGTACAATGGAACTTGTTTGCGTTTTTTTTTAAATTATGATACAGTTTTTACTTGTCAAGGGTCAAGCCAACCGTGGTCAAGGGCAGACTAAGTATTAAGAAGAAGTCCCGCTGTACACTAACAACAAGAGTAAGGATAATGATTGTAATACTGGCTAAATAAATGGCTGTAGTCGATGAAGTATTACCAAATATTTCTCATAACTCTTTAGAATTCTCTCAACTATGAAAAAGACCGCGGTTCTATAAATAAATCTGTTCTACCCTTTCTCCCAAGTAGACAATAAATATTATTGGAAGATTGAGAATATAAATAAAGTCACAATGACTCCTTTCAAAGAGTTAATTAGAGTATATTTCCTACAAAATGGAGGTATATCAGCCATAAGGATCATAAAGGCTGTTAAAATGGAGCCAATCTATTCACGAAATTGGTGTTAACCCCAATTTATATCTATTATTCTATAGAAACAGGCCATTATTCTATAAGGATGGGTTTGCCTGTACACTAACATCTGAGGACTATATCTGTTTAATTAAACAATCAATGATTTATATTGAAAGAAGTGGGTATATGCCCCGTAGACTGACTATCCGAATTGGGTTTTCAGCAGGCGAGTATTTTTTTATATCTTAGCCTGAGTATAATTCAAGTAGTGCCATCCTCAGATAGAATTGGCTCCAAGTGTATAAAAAAGGACAGGTTAATCTCTCTGCGAAATAAATAATAATAATTTCACTGCATTTTTAAAGGCTTACATAATTTTGTTTGTTTAATGTTTAATATTTTGTATTTGCTGAGTCCCGTGGTCATTGCTGTTGGCAAATTAAATAATTTGTTAATTTTAATGCGACACTTCCATCAAGACGTCTTTTTTAGGGTTCCGTAGCCAAATGGCAAAAAACGGAACCCTTATAGATTCGTCAAGTCTGTCTGTCTGTCTGTCTGTCCGTCTGTCTGTCCGTCCGTATGTCACAGCCAATTATTTCCGAAACTATAAGAGCTATACTGTTGAAATTTTGTCAGTCGATGTATTCTGTGAACCGCATTAAGATTTTTACAAAAATTTAGAAAAAAAACAATACATTTTGGGGGTCCCCATACTTGGAACTGAAACTCAAAAATTTTTTTTTCATCAAACCTATACGTGTGGGATAGGTGTTCAAAAATGATGTTGAGGTTTCTAATATCATTTTTTTCTAAACTGAATAGTTTGCGCGAGACACTTCCAAAGTGGAAAAATGTGTGTCCCCCCCCCTCTAACTTCTAAAATAAGAGAGTGATAAAACTAGAAAAAATATATGTTATACATTACCATGTAAACTACCAACGAAAATTGGTTTGAAGAAGATCTAGTGAGTAGTTTTTTTTAATACGTCATAAATCGTTACACGCAATTTACTTTTCATCCAGTCAATACACTAGTATAAAAACATCGATTAAAGTTACAACGAACTACAAGAACTTTTATATGATGTTACTTGCTGATACGGAACCCTTCATGGGCGAGTCCGACTCGCACTTGGCTGCTTTTTTTTTAATTGTATGTTTGTCTCTCTGTATGTTTGTTCTGACTAATCTCTAGAATTGGCAGAAACCTGATGATGTATCATCAGCCATTTGCCAGTGCTGCCTTAGGCTAACGTTTTTTAAATTACATATATGGAACTAAGGCGCAAACTTGGTTGTCATTTGTCATCTAACGTAAATGAATTTATCATAACTTTAGATCCCTTTTATAATTTATTTAGGTAGTTACGCATTTTGGGACTTCATTACGAAGTTAAACAAAATTATTTAAAACCAAAAACGAAAATTAACCTGTCAATGAAAACGCGATCCAATTTCTAAGTTCTAAAATCCGTTAATCTGTTTGTTTATGAAAAAAAAATATGGATTTTACCTCAATATGATCACAAGGAAGCTGAAATAGGATTCAATTTTAAAAGGTATTATTGTGAAAGTCCATTAAGTGAAATTGTATACAAGCGAAAAGATAAGGATTAAAAAAAACATTTCAGAAATGTCTTTTGGGTCTATTCAGCATTTTTAGCCGACTTCAAAAAAGGAGGAGGTTCTCAATTCTTCGGAATCTTTTTTTTTATGTATGTTCAGCGATAATTTCGTCGTTTATGAACCAATTTCAAAAAATATTTTTGCATTGGAATGGGCACAGCTTACAGTTGGTCCCATCATCACCATGATGATGGGATCCCAAGGAAATCGAGGGAAATCTTCAAATATCATAGGCACAATCGTCGCGATTTGGGATCGGAATAGTTTTTCTTTGAAGTCGGTTCCTTTTGTTAAAATTTAGAACAGAAACTATACGTGATATCAGGCGAAATAAATGAATAAAATTTAGGAAATTTACAAATCTTTAAGCGATCTTCTTAGTTTTCATTACTTATGAAAGAATAAAAAGTTCTATATAGAATGGACGGTTGAAATTTAAAAATAATCGGTAATATAATAATAGTATTTTCAATCATTGTTAAAAAGATAGACTAAGTCCAGGCAAAGGACGCGGTTTTAATTGATTAACAATTTGGAAGATCTTGTTTAGAGGATGGTGTCTCTTCGCCAACTTAAGCAAATATTTTTGAAGCAAAATTACCCCTTCGTCCTTATGGCGGTGGAGACCATGGGGAGCTGGGCCACCGAAATTTCGAACTTCATGGGGGAACTGGGCCGTAGGTTTGCGGAGCTTAACGGAGACTCCTCGTTCCTGGTGCAAAGGTTGGCCTTTGCTATTCAACGCGGCAATGCTGTTAGCATAATGGGCACCTTTCCACCGGAAACTATCAGGCATGGTTTAATTTGATTCATTTTTCCATTGATAAAATTACCGTTAAGTATGTAATACGTGATTGTAATTCATGTGTGTGTTTGTGTGTTTATATCTGGATACTAATATTAAAAACTGAAATTTCTTTTTTTGAACTTTTTTTTTAAATTATTTGAACGCACTAATCTCAAAAACTACTGGTCTGATTTGAAAAATTATTTCAGTGTTAGCTAGCCTATTTATCAAGCAAGGATAAAGGCTATATATTATCACGCTAAGACTAACAGGAGCGGTGCACCAATGAAGAATGTTTCAAAATCGGGGGTTTCTTTCCTCTTGGAAGCATCCGCTGCATGCGCTGTGTAAACGGTTAAAGTTTCGCAAAAATCAACGATGATAGAATTGTTCCCCATTAAAAGTTCTAATAAAAAGTTCACTTTAACCTTTTTTTTATGGGTATCAAATTTGCTTCCGCTATATATCATCACGCTACGGGTAATAGAAGATGGGGCTATATATAATAATGGGGCTTCGTAGGTAAGGTAGTATAAAATATACTTGTGATCTCGGAAACGGCTCTAACGATTTCGCTGAAATTGGTATTTGGGGGTGAAAATCGATTTCAATTAATCTTATGTTTGGAAAGTATCGAGTTTTCATGCGCTCTTAGCATGATTAAAACATTACTTTGTAGGTTGGTTAAGAATAATTGACATCTTTTAAAGTAAATGAAAATTGTATATTTAATAGAATGGACCTCATGAAATGTAAATAGAACCTTCGTAGAATTACTCTTCAAATTGACAGATATTTGATGTCGATAGACTATATTACATAACTTTCCAAAGTCAAATAAAATCCTTTATTAAAATAACAGAATTTGCTTGCGGCTCTGCCAACGTGTATTGTAATCACTTTTCGGGTTAATATATAGCCTGTGATATTCAAAAATATGTAATATATATTTTAAATTAAAATATATAAATTGAGAACTGTTATCTAGTCCCCAAAACCCGATAGAGAAATGGGTGGAGAGAATGCATATACCTAAACTTCAAAAGAGGTGTATGGGTTTCGTAGATATAACTACGAAAAATAACATTAATATTTGCATACCATTGACACCATAATATACTCCTTTTTATATTTAAGCCTGGCAAAATGACTCCACTCTGTTCTGTCACACTTAGATTGTACTTATGGAAAACATAAGTACAATCTAGGGGTAGGGGTCACCATATTAATTGCGAATGCAGCATGCGTTGTCCGCTTTCGCAATTCGTATGTACGTAGTAGTACGTAGTATGTACGTACGTACACATATACGTAGTATGAGACCCACAGGATGGCGGCCTACTGAGATGCTTCTGCATCATTAACTCACTCAACTCTTATAGAGTTCACAAGTCATTCCTATACTATTTCTGAATAAGAACTTTTACCTTTCCTGGTTCCGTATAGTGTTGCGGGACTTATTTACGAACAAAAATCGTGTGTAAAAGTCACATAAGTCTAAAAACATCTATGTTTTTTGTACCACTCTAAAAGCTCCGATTGCCCTTAGCTAAGATGCAAGTGTTTAGCATCGATTCTCTTTCTACAATAGCTAACGACTATTCTCTTGCATTATTGACTTATATTTTGTATTGACCACGTAGCTTAAGATGTCATTCCCTTTGTGGTAGAAAAGTATTGGAGTGGAGAACCCGTCTCGGCAAACGTGCTGTAGGACCTACTCGGGCCGCATGGAGTGACGAATTGAGCAAGGTACAAGAACTGGATCTGAAAATTCAATTAGAATTGCGTGCAATTGGAGAGGCTTATGTCCAACAGTGGACTGCAATGGGCTGATGATGTCGATTCTCATACATTTGTTAGTTTTCTATTATCGTTTACGTTTTTACAATGACAATTTGGTTAGGGCCTTTAATTCGCGTATATCCAGCTTCCATTAAAATTTGTCGATTTCTGTACAGTAAATAAATCTTGCTAAATTTGACATCTAATGTGTGTTTCGATCCCAATTCCTCGTTTAATCTGAATTTGCAATAACTTCAATAGCCTATTTTAATGACGACCAGAGCTCAAATTCAAGCCACACCAATCGTTATAGAGTACTTATTGAAGCAATTAAAATACATTAATTTATATCAATGGACCTGAAAATGTTTTGAGGATTGGTATTCATGTTGATTTAATATTAATTTGAAATTCTAATTATCAATATTTACTGACAGTGTGGGCAAGGTATTGGTAATAGTAGTCGATTCGTATATACCAGGTAACGTAGGTTTGCATTCGCGATCTATAAACAGTTCGTTCAGTTGTTTCAATAAAAGAAAAATTCCCGAAATTTGCAGTTGTTTTTTTTATTTCGCAACGATAGCAAAAATTTAATCACTTAAGTGTCTGACTGTTGTTTTTTATGATTTATTATAATAATCAATCATACTGATGTTTTTCTCAAAATGTTGGAAATGTAAACTTCAATCAATCAATCCGACTTTTTAGTCGATTCCTCTTTCCGTAATCTGTCCATCCGAGGTTGTTTCTTTAGGTCATCAGTCATCTTCCCTGGTCCCGTCATACCTTTAATTTCGATTTGCGGTCTCTCGCAGTCATTTCCTCCATCCATCGTCCCTACGTTAAATTTATGAGAAATCTGAAGAAACATGCCATTAAAGACATAGCTTGTCTAATTGAAATGGGTCGTCCTGAGAGTTTCAGAAACCCTTATTTATCACACGTTACCACCAATGTTTATCAAGCAAACGGTTTAAACATCCTTTTTCCATTTAAATGTGGTTGACCAGCAATAAATTACCGTATAAGAATTTTTTTAAAGACTGTGACACTGTAATAATGTGGTTTTCTATTGACAAAAGGATTTTCTAAATCGATTAAGTTTTGAGATTACGCCTACAACCTAAACTTTAAAATATAAATAATGGTTGCTCGGTAGTCTCGCCATTATTGTATATGACTGCCGAGGTAATATTTCCTGCGCAGCTGACTGGTCTCCGTTGAGACTGGTCAAATCCGGCCGTGATCAAAATTTCTTAGGGGCATATAATCATCATCATAAATAATGTCATTGCCTCTTATGATTGCCTCGGTGACACAGTGGAAGCGTATGCGACTGCTGTGCCTGAGTTCTCGGGTTCGATTCCCGGGTCAGATCAAATGTTTGTGTGATCCGCAAATATTTGTTTTGGAGTTTGGATTTTTTCTATGTACGTATTTACAAAAAAAAAATGTATGTTTATGTATTTATATCAGTTATCTAGTACTCATAATACAAGGTTTGATTAGTTTAGGGCTTAATAACGTTGTGTGTAAAGATGTCCGAAATATTTATTTATTTAATTGTAATGTCATTGTCATGTGGTGATCCGTGTGGTGACGGATTAAGAATACAAAGTGTCACCACCCCTATTCATTCCATGGGGTGTCGTAAGAGGCGACTAAAGGAACAAAATAAGCAGCTAACATCACTGCCAAGAGAAGGAAAACTTGAAACAAACCCTTTACCAACCCGTCTGGCCAGCGTGGTATAGTAGGCCAAAACCTCCTTTCAAAGGAGAGGCCTATGTCCAGCAGTGGACTGTTAAAGGCTGTTGATGATGATGAATGTCATTGTCATTTGAGTAATGCGTAAAGTTAGAAAAATCAGAGGTCGTTTAATTTCTAAACATTAATAATTAGATACTATTAAACTTATGTAATACGTTTAAACACATGCTTAGCTAATAAGATAAGATTAAAAATCCACTACGATCCTTTGATTTGTTACATGAAATGAGGAATCTGTAAATCTTTATAAATATAATGTTTGTTTTTCTCCTTTTGCCTTGACAAGACTTTTATTCCTGAGGACAAAGGCAAAATGATATAAACACATATTGTATATCATCTAGTGACAGACGAGACAGGGGAGCCTTTGTGGTATCGAAATTGATATTAGACGTTGAGGTTAGACGTCCAAAAGGAATAGTATCTAGAAATAGATAATTTTATACCAGAGGGAATTTCGAGCAGTCTTGCTTAATGGGTATGCCTTATTTACATAATTCTAATATATTATTTACATTTCAAAGATAGAAAGGGTATAAATTTTTTGTATATTAATATGATTTAAATTTGACACTTTCATAAAATGTCTTTCTTGTGTGAAAGCAGGTTTATGCTTCTATTTAGGATTTTTTATGGAATTTATGTATTTACAATGAATTGTTTAAAAAATTATGTATGTATTATATATTATTATACTATAATATTTTCTTAACAAGAAGGGCTTGTTGCTAAGGTAAAGAGTAACATTATAATGGTACCGAAAAGAAAAACATATTGCTATGTACACTTTTCCTCTTAATCAATCGAGCCATCTCCATTCCTTTATCGGACTACTAGGCGCAGGCAAAAGTTTCATCCATACGTTGTTGGCATACCCAAAAGACGAACTAAACGGTTCGACAGCTCGTTTTTGGTGAGAGTCACCAAAGTATGGAACGACCTGCCTAGAGCCAGGCAGGTCGTTCCATACTTTGGTGACTTTTTCCTGATGAGTAGAACTCTGGAGCCTTTAAGAGTAGAGTGAACAGGTTTCTTCTGGATTGGCGTGTACCATCTTCGTCTTCATCTACACTTTCCATCAGGTGAAATGGAGGACAAACGCCTATTCCATTACAACAATAAAAAAAAAAAACATGTTGTCGTGTTGCATTTTCTATTGAGGAAGTATATAAAAGGAATGGATTTATTTGTAAATGGCTGTGATTCTGTTGCTGACATCACTAAACTAATCTCTAAATTTTGTTTTAAATTATATATTTTAACTTCATCGGTTTACAGTTCATTTTTCAATAGCTCAGATCCTAGTTCTTCCTATCGAGCGTGTCCAGCACGTAACGTGGCAGACAACTGTTTTCATATCTAACAATAATAGTACAAGCAGCATGAACAGACGGTGTTCTGCAAATCTGGCACACGTGTTTATCATGTTTCGCAATTTTTCAATTGAAGAACTAGCTGTAATAGCAATCACAACAATCAAGCATCCTGTCTGTCCGTGTCGGCGATCTCATTCATACTAGCCGAGCGACTCCCATAGACACAGACACGTACATACACGTGCCGGCAAAACATTCTGGCCGACAATGCGAATACGCCTCTCGATAAAATCCTTAATTAAATAAATATTTCGGCCATCTTTTACACACAATATCATAAGCTAGTCCCAAACATGTGGTACTACTACGTGTTGTCTGTAGATGTAAATCGAGCCACGTTTGATGTCTGTAGATGTAAATCGAGCTTAAACCAAACCAAACTCTTAATGTATCCTTAATTTCTGTGTATTTATCAATCAAAATCACAATTAAGTAAATTATCGTGATCACATTTCATTGCCTGCCTTATTGGTTTAGTGGTTAGCGTATACGGCTGCTCGGGTTCTATTCCCGGGTCGGACCAAATGTTTGTGTGATCTACAAATATTTGTAGATCTCACAAACATTTGTTTCGGAGTCTGGGTGTTTTCTATGTATAGGTAAATCCTGTTACTTCTACATGTATTTACAAAAAAAGTATGTTTATTTATTGAAAATCATTTGTTTAGTACTCATAATACAAGCTCTACTTAGTTTGGGACTAGATGACGTTGTATGTAAGATGTCCGAAATATTTATTATATTTTAGTTGGTTCTGAAAATGGACTGTAAGTCACATTAAGTACATAGAAATTTTAGTCGACTTAAATTTGGCGATACTAACAAGGGAGTCACTACCTTTGACTAACTTTTAAACTGTTGTGTATTGCCAATGTTAAGCATCATGATAAATTTCAATAAACTGTATTCTAATATAGTATTAATAAAGTTCTATTATAGTATTATAATAAGTTTCAACCCGTGAAGGTGATAATTTTTAAATTCAAATAAGCAAAATTATAGGCAGTTTACCCCCAAAAATAATTAAACAATTTTACAAATGGGTTGATAGGTAAAAAAATAATGAGAACCCCACTTTGAAGTTTACTTACATTTCTTGAATGATGAATAAATATTTAAAAGAAGAGTGTATAAAATAATATAACCGATCTCAATCTCAATGTGTAGAAATAAAACATGATTCTTTTTATCAGAAATCCATTTCATTATTTAATTCAATCGATTTCTAAAAATAAAACAAACATTAGGAAGCGCTATCGCGAAATGAAATGCTGTCGATTACCTAGGATTTATTTTAACAACAGTACCATTTCCCAAACTATTAATTAAAAGAATCAAAAATTGAAAGCAATGACCTCGACATACGCAATAACAATGAACCTGTCAGAGCAATAACTTACATTATGCTCATAAACCTTTAGCTACACACATTTTTGATTTATTCATATTCATTCTTATCGTATGTTTGAGTGACTTCCATATTTAATATTCATTGAAAATACATGTATAATTCGTTTGATTGAAAGCAATAGTAGGAAGTTTGTGGAGTACCTTTATAAGAAGCCTTTAGACTGCATTATAATAACAAGAAAATACGAAGTTTTCATAACAAGGAATGGAAAGAGAATTTTGAGAATATTTTTTGAAAGTTTCTTGACATGTAGTGTGATAAAAATATCTACGAAAGTTTCGGGTAAAACGAAGATATGAAGTTTATTTGTAATAAGACAATATTAAATATTATCACAGTACATCATTTTGCGATGTTTTATAGTAAACTAGCTTTCGCCCCCGGCTCTGCCCGTGTCTATTTCAGTTATCACAATAAACAAATATCGTAATTATTATTTTTTCACAAAATCCTGTTACTTCGTATACCTCCAAAATCCTCCAAAAATATGTGTACAAAGTTTCATGATATTCGGTTATGTAGTTTTCGCGTGAAAGCGTAACAAACAAACCTACATTCACATTTATAATATTAGTAGGGATGTGCGTAGTAACATCCTAGTAACAAAATTGGTAATAGAAAAAAAAAGAAAAAAATGTTTTCACAATGCTGCAAAAACTACGACTTGTACCATCGGCAAAGCAGTCTATATTTTAGTGTTTCTACTGAGATCAGCCTATTCCGCAGGGGACAATAAAGTGCATACTGCTTTATTGGTCTAACGGTACTATACTATAAAAATCCATCATTATTACTATAGACGAGTTCTGTTCTAAGACTTTCGCGACTTTTACACATTCTCATGTTTTTTACTGTAACTGTAAAGGTTACGAAACCTTCTACTTTTCGACGTTATACCGCTCGTGGTCACGGGTAGAGAAGTCTCGTTTGCAGTAAAAATCATGAATATTGAATTATAGACAATTTGATGTATGTATTCTGTACATATTGTGTTGGAGGGATGGAAAATCAATATTATAGGTGACTTGTCCTAAAGATCTTTGGCCCAGGACCTAGTCTCGGGCACTTTGGTCTGAGGTGGACCCGGACTATAGTATTTAAGGTCTCCCCAGGATTGACGCTACGCCTACTCAGTCGCCAGTCAGTGGTCGCTATTTTGTGACCATGCCGCCCTCCTTCACCGACCGCAACAATAAATCTGGTACCAAAGGTATGCTGTCGGCTGGTATCACCACCAACGTGTTCTACGCTAGGGTACGGCCCTTTTCCGATTCCGTTCAGTGGCCTCTTGTCATGATAGCTCAGTCCTTGGCATGATAGCTTCACAGAAAGAGACCACTGCGCCCCAGTCCTTCTCACTCGCCAGACTGCAGCAATGATCGCTGGCGGGGACAGGTCTCTTCCGATTTGGTCGACTAGGACTTCTTGTTTAAACACCCACGAGGGCCATTCCTCCGTATGCGTCTCAGTCCACTACGCAGTGCAGTAGTCACTAAAGCATCTATGTCTAGTGAGTTTCTGCGTACAAACGTAGGTGACGCGATACATATAAATCTAGGTACTTGTAAAGTAGTAGTCAGTACGTCCGTGAGCAAAAGAAATCCGATTTTAGTTACAGCGGTTTTAAGGCACCCCTCGGGAATAAAATGTGATAGACAAACATAAAAAGACAATTTAAAAGTGTTCATTGTAGAAGCAAGTTTTATATTAAATAAGTTCAGTGAACTGAATGTCAATGACGGAAATTGCTAGTCGAACTGAAAAGCTCCTTTTGAATAGTATTTATTATCTGTAATCTTATTTCATCTGGGCCTTGAGTGTTGGTTATGTTGATTTGCCAATAGCACTCGTAATTTCATGAGTCTCTTACGGCTGCTACACACGTAACTATAAATCGTTGCGGTTAAGGCTGCTGCATACGTGACAGGATTTAACACCCAGGAGTAAGTGTCACCATCCTCATTGTGAGTTCAGACAATGCGACATAGTGACTCACACCAGTGCGGCTTAGTAAGATGTTTTCGCATCATTCTTCCGGCCTCTGGAGGCCGAATGTTGTGATTAGGCTTCCGGTCTCACACTATCCAACGAAAGACGAATGCTATAATTTCTGTATGAGGGAAGTATAGCCGCGATCGAGCTGGCCTATTCGTGCTGAAATCAGCGAGGCTCTAATATGTATGGTATAAAATAAAAAACGCTTTTGGTGATTGTACGCTTAGGTTTTTCAAGCCACGCAACAGACATATATATTTTATGTAATAATACGTTGTCGGCGGAAATAAATAAAGGCTCTACGTCTTACGCAAATTATTACTCCTTCTGGCTTGTGGATGTCCTACACTGTTTACGTAACTGAGTATATTAAAATTGAGCATATAAGGGATACACAGAAAGACATAGGCTATATTTTCAACTTTCGTATTGATACAAATTACCCACAGTTTTCGTAAATATTACTCAGAACCGCGGGCAATTTGATAGGTAAAGTTGGTGAAAATTTCTAATGAGTTTTAAACCTTCGAGACTTAAGTCAACATTGTGTTGTTTACGTATATTTTGATTACATCATTTTTTTTGTATAACGCCTGCCAAGGTGACTTTACTATGTCTGATGGAAAGCATGAGTAAAATCCATAAGTGGGGGTCAGCTTACTAATTTACTAATAAGGGTACAAATAAAAACGTTCGTCATCTCAAATATAATGGTTTTCTTGCCCGCATGGATGTCGAATATTGCAGTAATCATATTTCGATTTCAAATAGCATATTAATATTGGCTTTTTATTGGTAAAAGATTGTTTAAAATCGGTTCAGATTAGACAGACAGACAGATAGATCCAGAGATATTGCCCTCTTTTAAACTCACAAAGTTTACTTCTTTAAAATATTAGTGTAGACATTCAACTCCTACCTTTAGAAATTAGAAACGCTTTCAGAAACGTGATCTTTGAAGTCTGCTAACGCGATTATTGCACCCTTTTAGTACAATAGCTGTTGTAATGCTGAAACGATTAAATATCTCTCAAAGTTTGAAATTAAAAGTAACCATGTGTCTAATTGAAATTGTATTTTCGCTTTTGCGACGTGAAGAGTTCAGACATGTTAGTAATATATTGCTAAGTGTTAATTGTCCATAATAAATAAATATTTTGGACATCTGACACACAACATCATCTAGTCCCAGTATACTAATATAAGATTTATATAGAATACGAAATATTCTACGAATATATTCCAAATTGGTAATTCAGAACATAACAAGCATTGACAGAAGTAAAATAAACATTACTTTATATTACTATCCACAATACTTAATTAATACAGAAAGAAACTTGAACAAATAATGTGGACAAAACATGAAACTTCCATTTATATCGACATTCAAGTATTTGTTAACAAAATATGAAGCAAAATTGTGTTCAAGTGAATGAAATTATTCGTATACTTTAGGCTGGATGCCAAAGTTCCTACGATTTGCTCGGCTTGACATAATGAATATCATTTATAATCAATTTGACACGTTAGCAGAAATATAATATATGTATAGTTAAAGGTCTTGTAATTATGTACTTTAATAATAAATAAGCAGTTTATATCTGCCAAAATAAATTTCTTTTAAATCATCATTTGAAATGTAAACGAACTTTTGGTCCACCCTGTACTTAGTCTAAATTTATAAATCCAAAGATTCATGGAATAGATTGCTTTAAGCAATAAGGCCGCCCATTGTACATATCTTTTATTTATGAATGTGCTCTATTGTAAGTCTATAATATGATGTGCAAATAATATTAGTTTTATATCTATCTATCTATATATCTTCTGTTAAACATACTACAATGTGTACAATAAATCATGTTCTATTATATTTCATTCTACTCTGTTCTATAACTAGGCGCTATTCGCTTTAAATGTGTGATTTTCATACGAAATTGTCTATCAACTGTAATAAAATCAATAATACATTAAGTCTGTGCTGATAACTAAGTTCGTCACTTGAAGACAAAATAAATTCAATCAAAGTCGATGAAAATATTAATTCTAACTTGCTTTAAATAGCTAAGTTTACATTGTCGGCATTCTTTAATTGTAATTTATAATTCTATACATCTTGAAAATATAATCACATTTCTATAACTATGAATTTATAACTATGAACAATTAACAACGAATGCATTTATAACTCAAACAATGTTAATTGTTCATACTCGTAGTTATTATTATAAGAAGTACACACATTTGTAATATATTGTTGATAATAATCATTTTAAGCCCTTCAGTTTGTTATTCGGCCCTGTGTTCGGCCAGAATAAAAATTACGTGATGATCACTGTATTAAATATTGCGATTTGCGTTCGAATCTATACATGGAAATAAATAAAATTGAAGTATGTGTTTGTGATATCAATTTGACAGTTTTTTACTTAAAGTCTATAGTTTATATTATTATTATATATACTTTATAAAACCTAGTTTGTGATATAAATTAGTATAATTTTCATGTGGAACTCAGCAACTCGCAATTGCCACGAGCATTAGGCAAGTTGCTGTTGCAATGAATTGTACAAAAATTGCAAGAGTTGCTTTGTTATATTTCCACCACTTGATGCTATAGGGAGGCATATATATTTAATAATTGATAATCTAATAATACACCATATATACGGTGCATTGTTATACGATATATAATGATATGTGTATATCTTTAAATCACACTATGACAGATTTTTTCCCGCTCTATTTCATGACCAACAAACAAGTATTCCGGGACAAAAAAGCTATCCTCGAACTTTTAAACTGTAAACCTTAGTCCAACTAAACGTGCAAACATCGGTAAAGATAAATTGAATTGCTTTTTAAATGACTTAAAGTTTCATTTTCTGAGGAAGATTACCACTAGCATCTTAAGTAAAAGTTACTGAAGTTTGTATAAACTTGATATTAAAAGTGAAATTTGAGACTGGTACTCATATTTCAAAACTCTATTATTCTGTCTCGAAGAACAAATTGTCAGTTAAATTTGATAGCATTTTAATGCTACAATCATAAATATATGTGTACGGGTCTCGTACACAGCTTGTTGAATGATAGACGTTTCTTGAAATGATACTATTTATTGTTGCACACAAAATGACTTATTAATCTAATGATATAATGTAAATGATATGCTAGTGAGTACACCCTGTGACTGTTGAAAGTGCACTAATTTATAAATGTAATTAATCGACGATGTTAACGTAAAATGCTGACCGCGCCAAATGTACGGTCATTGGCCCGTACAATATGATTGTTTATTAAATCAAGTAAGTCGTTTTCTGAATAATGTTTTTTATTTACTATATAAATGAACAATCTGTACGGATATCTCTGTTCTAATAGTAAAGTTCTAATATTCGTCTGACCTGTAGCCAGATTAATAGAATGTATTTTTTAATGGTATTCTACATAAGTACTCGTACTCGTTCACTATGAAAACAATGTTCGTTAGGTCGGGTTCAACTTTGGAACTGTATTTGTGATAAACGTTTATTTTCAAATCCAATGTCTCAAATCTAATATTTGGTACACAAATAATCTAGAGCTTATTATGTCCACACGCTTGGCGTTGAATAAAATAGTTTGTGGTATTTTCTGTCTGTTACTATAATACCCTGAATAGATCCTATCCTTGTGAATAGACCGGTTGCTTCGAAACGATTGACGTAGCCTGTTTAGTTGTCTATTCTTTGTCTGAAAGCAAATATAATGTTAAGTGCTTATTTTTGGTTGGTTGATTTGTATTTAGACAAATTATATCTCTCTTAGACTCTCTTGAATGACCTGCCCTCGTCTAGTTTTCTAAGAAAGTGAATACTCAATAGGATACTAGCTTTCACCCGCGACTCCAGCTGAGTCTATGCCGGTTATCGCGGTAAAAAGTACCTTGTCTTTATTTTTAACCGACTTCAAAAAAAAGGAGGAATTCGTCGGAATCTTTTCTTTTTTTTTTTGCGTCAGTCGGAAGGAAAGGGTCCCGTGCTGCCGCACTGCCCACTCGAGGATGACCGGCTGAAGCGCCTACACGGTCGTGAAGCCAGCACGTGGAGTCTCCAGCCGGATCGACCAATGAACCATCGTCTTTTCTAGGCCTTATCGGCCTCGGTCTTTTCTAGGGCCACCCGTAAGCCCTGCGCCTCATTGCGCCCGACCACCAGGGTGACTCCTGTGGTGGCCAGGCATGCAGCCTCTTCGAAGGTCGCCCGGGCTGTGACAAGAGTGTCATCGGCGGAGCAAATTCATAGACCCCTGTGGAACAGAAATTTGCTGTCCTTATTTTTTTTTTTTTTTTTTTTTTTTGTGGTGGAAATCCCCGCGGACCGTCACCCCGTCGGGGGTTACGGCGGGGTGGTGTGTCGGACTCGAACCGACTAAAACCACACGGTGTGACCCTCTCTGCGCCTGTGTATTGGAAGGAGTCCAGGGAGGGGATTTCCTTCTGGACTCCTCCCAGCGCCTGCCCGCACTGCTGCGGGCACCATCTCAAACTCTCGACTCTCCAATTGGGCAACGTCCGGTCACACGCGGACGCCGCCCCCTTGCGGTTGGCCACTGCTGCGGACGGACAGGAAACCCGTCCCGCCCATCCGCGGCCACTCTCAGGGCGGCATGAGACGCAGGTATGCGCGCCTCCGCCGCTCGGTGCGCCGGCGGCGGCGGCGGATCGGGTCCGAGTGGATGGCATCCTCCCGGGCCTTCTCCGCCACCTCCTTCTGCAAGATTACGTCCTCGCAGAAGGTTGCGACCGCGGTAAAACAACGATCTTATGACGGCCGGCAGCAAGAGATCCCCTCCGATGACTGCAGTGAGGGCCCGGCGCTGCGTCGCCCAAGCGGGGCAGACCGCCAGCGTGTGCTGGCCCGTGTCCTCACTGCAGTCGCAGTGGTGGCAGGCGGGACTCGGTTCAATCCTAGCGACCGAGTGCAGGTACTTTCCGAAGCAGCCGTGCCCGGAAAGTTCCTGCGTCAGGCGGAAGGAAAGGGTCCCGTGCTGCCGCCCTGCCCACTCCGCGATGACCGGCTGGAGCGCTTCCACGGCGGCAAAGCCAGCGCGTGGGGTCTCCAGCCGGAACGACCATCTCAGCATGGTGGCTCGGCGAGCGGCTTCGCGCCACTCGCGCACGTCCTCGGGCGGAGGGCGAAATCCGCTCTCCGCCGTAAAGCGCCATTGACCGGACAACCCCCGTGTACAGCCGCCAAGTGGGAACACTGGCCCCGCCCAAATTGGGCAGAAGTCGCCCTAGGGCGGAGGCAGTGACCCCCAACTTAGGGCCAAGCTGTCGGAAGTGCACGTCGAAGAGCCACCTACCGTCGAGGACCAGGCCCAGGTACCTCATCTGGGCCCGGACCGGTACGAGGACCGAGTTGACCTCGATGGAGGCGCCGGCGGGCGGACCACGACGGGGCCCATGGAATAACAGGGCCTCCGTCTTGTCCAGGGCCACCCGCAGACCCAGCGCCTCGATGCGCCCGACCACCAGGGAGACTCCTGTGGTGGCCAGGCGCGCCGCCTCCTCAAAGTTTGCCCCCCGGGCCGTGACCAGGGTGTCGTCTGCGTAGCAGATTACACCCAGCCCGGGGTGGAGACGCCCTCGTAGAGCCCAGTCGTATCCCATGTTCCAAAGGAGTGGTCGTAGGACAGACCCCTGTGGAACACCGCACGACATGGCCCTGCGTCTCAAGGCGCCATCTCGGTCCTCGTACACGACGGTACGCTCCTCTAAATAGTCTGCCACCAGCCGCCTCAGGTACCCTGGCACTCCGTGGTACTGGAGTGAGAAATTTGCTATGTCCAACGCTAACCTAATCAAGTGCTTCAAACTTGGTAATGTATAATAATGTCCTACAATAATTAATATTTGTGTAATTATACTACTGTATAATATAGATGAGCTTTGCAATAATGGTAGATTTAATTTTGAGTACTGTGTATTTATCATTATTAGTTCTATTTATATTATTTATTCAATTATACAATAGAATAGAACAGAATAGAATGGATCTGCACACAATACACGAAATATATTAAATTACGTTTATTATTAAGTAATATCAATGTCTGCCTTGTGTCTAAAAGCGATCTCTATTAGATAAATTTCGGATTTATCTATAATTGGTATTGAAATAGCTGTGGGTGTACTACGCACCCTTGTATATAATTAAACACATATATTCTGAGTAGCGAGAATTCGGGTCAATATTGAGAAAATACATGTTATAACAGTAATAGTTTGCTTTAGAATATCGTGCGTATTCTTTGAACTTACCTTGTTTCTGTTAATTTAACCTTTATTTAACCTTTTAATTCTGTAAATTTAACCTTTAACTCTTTTTTAAAAAAAAGAGGAGTTGTGCAATTTTTTTCTGTGTTCTCAGAGATATTTTTGTCGTTTTTGAAATCCATTATCATTTGAATATCTCTTTGCAATGGGTTTGTTGTAGTTCCCAGGTAGTCATAAATAACTTGTGAATCACACAAAAATGTTGCCCTATATGGGGATGAAACCCATAACATACAACGCAGTAGAAGCACCGAGGTGACCGTTTAAAGCACTGCGCGTATTATTGTAAAAAGTACATATCTAGCTTTCATCTAACTTTATACCGTTTAATATTCCTCTACTTAATTACAAGGCTTTTTTACAACTGTTATAAATATAAAATGTTATATGGTCTTGGTATAATAAACAACCCATCCAAGGTTTGTACACGTGTTCCACACTGTTTGATTTTTACGAAAATTCAAAACTTTTTCTACGTATACAATTTTCTCAAAAAAATTCTCGTTGAAATTCGGATGGAGACGAAAGTTACAGAATTATTTTTACTATCTATTTACCAAAATACCTGTACTAATATGATAAAAATACTTAAAAAAAAGTAAGAAGTTATTGTGTAATTAGCTTAGGTAACAACATCTTATAGTGACTATATTAACATTAAACATCTATTACATGATAAATTAATAGAATGACTCGGCAATGGTATGAAAACCATCCAAGTAATACATATAATATTTAATTTGACTGTTTAGAGTCTGTATGTGTTGTTTATACTCAACTGTGCTGATGTCAGTATTCTCGATATCACGTAAGAGCAACTTGATAAACCAGATTAATAATATATGGGCTACGTGCCTATGAATATGTTTCTGAATCTCGCAGTCCGTTGAAGCTCCCAATTCCTCTTCGACGGAATGCTCATACTCTTTCCATACTTTATGGTATTTTTGCCGATGTTTTGGCGAGGAGTATTAATGAGACTCAATGTGGTGTGATAGTCTCTGGTAGTATAGTATAGTATAGTATAGTATAGTATATTTAATTGAATTAACAATAGCGCTTATATACTAACATCGTGCGTGCCTATAATTACTTTATTTAATCTTTGTCTGTATCTTATGATATGTGGCTTATCTAAGGACGTGTAATAAAGTAGGAAGTATTGTGGCCACACAGGTCCCCCCCTTTTGAAGGATAATTATTATAACTATTTATAACAAATCTTAGTAAATACATACTTTCAAAAATTTACGGTAGTTGATTCAGACAATCTTCATTTTAAATTAATAATATATACATAACCTATAATATATAATAATACACATAACCTATGTCCTAACAATCTTAACATCACGGGGTAGTTCCTAGGTAGTGAATATAAACTATGTCAATAACATACAAATTGATACATAACAAACATATGACCGAGAGTTGCGACCTTCACTTGTCAGCACTTTTTACGAAGTAGGTATACAATAATCACATTAATTATAATATTTCAAGGTTACGTAGTCAGCAAAATTATTATAGTATCGTTTAGTGAATTACATACCGATAAACTTACTTGATCAATACGTGTGGATTTATGTAAACAGCATTTTAACAATCTGAACGTTCTCTCCTGGGTAACGACAGTATTCGAGTGATATCATGCTTTAGCTGCGATCTGAAATCATCGTAATACGTCTTTATTTTGCTCAAACACCTTTCCAGGCCTTGTTTAATTCTGAATCATTCTGCTGAGCACGACATTTCTGGGCGTAATCTAGCGTTGAAGGCATAGAGATTACTCCTATTATTCGTGATAAGGCGTCAGAAATTCCTTTTGAGTACTGTGCAATTAAGGCACGATGCCGCAAGTTCCTGTGAGTCGGAACTGTATGCCGCCAGTCCCCAGTGAGTCGGGGCTGTAGTCCGCTGAATCCTGTGCGTCGGAATCGCAAGCGGTGTGCGGTGCTGCGGTGAAGTCCCCAGTGAGTCGGGGCACTAATGAGGCCGAAGGGGTAACCAGGTTGGAGCAGTCGCGTCCTGTGTGTGGTATCCCTGTTGAGGCCGAGGCTGCTGGCTGGCTGAGACTTGAATAACGATCATTGCTATTTTTGGAGAGCGACGATAGCCTCACTGCATGAACCATAAACGTGGCTGGTCCTTTATGCAATAGTGCCATACTAGGTTACTATTTAATCTTCTTCAGAAGGCACGATTAGTTTCTTCATTGTAAAATTTTCGGTATCTTTATTGTTCAGTTGTCAGTTTCTTCATTGCTCAGTTGTCGGGTCCTTGTTCAATTTTCCGGTTCTTTCTTCTTTTTGTCGCCATGTCGGTTTCTTCATTCTTTGTTCTTTTTTCGGGGTCCTTTATGCATTTGCCATGTCCTTGTTCATCTTTTTCGTTCGTTTGTCGGGTTCCTTGTTCATTGTCGGGGTCACCAGTTTGCCGATGTTTTGGCGAGGAGTATTAATGAGACTCAATGTGGTGTGATAGTCTCTGGTAGTATAGTATAGTATAGTATAGTATATTTAATTGAATTAACAATAGCGCTTATATACTAACATCGTGCGTGCCTATAATTACTTTATTTAATCTTTGTCTGTATCTTATGATATGTGGCTTATCTAAGGACGTGTAATAAAGTAGGAAGTATTGTGGCCACAGTATTCTATTCCATCCGTGTGTTGCCCCTTATTTTTAAGGAACTCTTTGTTTGTTTTAGTGATACCTGAAGCCTGATATCCGATACCAAGATACCTGAGGTCATCTGAATCTTTGGAACTAGTAATAACAACTCAGTATACCGCATTAACTGGTGTTTCCCATTCCATCCCATCCCATGCTTTCTTCTGTAGGTAGTCTTCCTATTTTTATTTTCCGGTACTACTAAGCTTTATATAAGTTAAATAAAACATGATTTATGTATGTACCTTCTATATCTCAGTAACACCCAAAGGTTACATGTAGTTCTAATTATTGGTGTTAGTAATAAAAAAAAAAAACTTGGTATATTTGTCTACATAATACATTGCGGGATTTTTGCTACTTGATAATAAATGTCCTATTATTACTTTTACATTACATTTTACTACTTAACTTTGAACTTAACTATATCTAGTTACTTACTTACTACACCTATCATTCGATTGTTATATTGTACATAGGTACACTGATTCATTAACTGCAAATGTAACTTTGTAATTCTGTATATTTAAATGGTCCAAGCTCTGTTTTCAGCCTCGTAACTGTAACACTTAGCTTTTATTTCCTCACTTTGAAAACCAATTCAACATCTTGTAATACAATCTGTTAGCTGAATTTTATGTTTTGACTATAATTGTCGAATTTAACATTTCATTTTATTTCTGTGCGAAATGTATTAGAATACCTTTTTCTTTATGGTTTGATTTGAAAAACAATGTCTTACTTTGAATGTTTTATCTAGTCCCCTGTGACAAATAGGTAAAACTTTGTTGACAAATAGGTAAAATTAAAGCAAGAAATGATTTGTGAATGGTATTTTGTAGATGAAGTGAATTTTTAGTAAATATTTATAGATATAGGTTGCGACAATCAATTTTGGGACGTACATTTTTTTTAATACTTTGGACCCATTATTTCATGGTATTTTACAGTTTGTACATTATTTAATATAAATATGGACCGTTTGTAAAGCCAATGTCATCGCATTACTCAGAACTACGAGACAGGTAACTATATATTTCGGGCATCTGACACACAACATCATCTAGTCCCAAACTAAACAGAACTTGTATATATGATAAATATGTATGCAATTCTATTTTGTTAATATACCTATATATATATTTAACCTATTCTTTAATATTGTTTTAAACTTTCATGATCAGTAACATTAAAATAGAAATGTATGTACATGTAAATGTATCTTTTTGTTAATGAGTATTACTATAATTTTTACTACTATAGCTACTATATTTACACGTTATAATCAAAATTTTCGTTTCAGACTTATTCACACTTATTCACACAGTTGTTTATAAAGGAGTTAGTGACTGTAGTACGAGATCTATCATAATTAAAATTAAAATATAATTACCGCATGTAACAGGAACAAATATTAATTGAAATGTAAATTGTTATTTTCAGCCTTATTTTTTAACATATGGGGACTTAAATTTGAATGGAACCACTTCCAAAAATAAATAAGGAAGTTAGTATTACAAATGGCTATTACCTTCAGTTGAAAAAACAGTGTGTTTCTTCGAATGCTTCCATTTTTATTTGCTCTCTTGTGACATTGTATTTTATTAAATAAACACTAGCCGAATCCCGCAGGCTTACCCGCGGTTATTATTGTGAACCGCGAGTAACGCGAGCGAAACTATTAAAAAAATAAAATTTAAAAAAATAACTTAAGGAGTCACTTAATTAAATTCTGCCAGTTATGGCCCCGTCAAAATCGGTCCAGCCATTCCAGAGATTAGACGGAACAAACAGACAGACCAAAATTTGAAAAATTGCTATTTCGATGTAGGTAAGTACCGTATGTACTTTAATATGCATTTGGCAAAATACTGTTGATTTATATATACATACAGACACTCAATTTTAAGCACACTAAGGTGACTCAATTTTGCCTGGTGGAAAGCATGACTAGGATCCAGCAGTACGGGTCACAATCCCCATTGTAAGGGCAGGCAATGCAGCATGGTGACTCATACTATAACAGCTTAATGAGATGTTCTGTATCATTGGGCCTCTGGTTTCACAGTCACCAACGAAATACTACAGCACGAATGCTATCACTAAGGTTGGTTTTCTGTGTGAGGGCAGCACTGCCCCGGTCGAGCCGGCCAGCTCGTGCTTTACACCACGCGCACACTAGGCGACATGCGACAGCGACAGCTCGACGACTTGACGCGACGACAGGCTGCGGCCGACAAATTTCATATAATTTGCTCTAAGCTCCGCACACTAGGCGTCAGACACGCCCGAAGAAACTACGACTCCGCGTATTGTCATGGTGACAAGTCGCCCAGTTTGCGATGGCCGTAAATCATAGTGACTTTAGAATCTTATGAAACTCTGTTGTAAATTTTGGTAACCTTCCCGATAAAGTTATATGGAAAGTTTTTCTTAAAAAAAACTGTTTCAAAAATTGTATTACTGAGTGTCATTGGTCTGACAGTTTTGCATCATGTTTTCTTTTTGTCGTAGATTCTGGCAACATATCCTTGGACTCCGCATTCTGCGCTCTGATGGCTCCTTCACCACTACTGGAACTAAGCAGCATCTTCTTTTTCTTCCTGCCGGGTGTGCTGATCCTCTGCCTATATGCTAGAATGGGTTATCACATAAGGTATGTTCTGTACGTATCAAGGTGCATTTTATTTCATAGAGTTAATGACCTAGCTTCTGTACGTGTGATGATGGATCAAGAATATGTAGTACCTCCACCCCATTTTAGGGTTCCGTAGTTTATGACTCGGAATCCTTACAGTTTCGTCATGTCCGTTCTTACGTCCGTCCGTCTTGACTTACCTCCGAAACGGTTAGTGCTAGAAAGATGAAACTTTGCATGAATATGTATTTTTATCACGTCGACAAAGTGCTATGATAAAATCTCCACAAAATTAATGTTGAGGTAGCTCCCCTATACGTATGGAAATGATACTAATAATACTAATAGTACTAATAATAAGTAAACATAACAATTATATGTTGGACATGATTGCCCCTCCTGGATGAAAACTCCGATGGTCCAACATCGGTAACGTTGCCCTATACCCCGGTCTGTTTCTGCTGGGTGTCAAATGGCCTCACCTCTCACCCCGAGGCTTGCGCTTATGGAGGACGGAGATCGTTTGGCGATCTCCGGCGCCTGAATCGTTTGCAGTACCGGTCCTGTCCCCGGGCCGGACGGACCGGGAGCGTTCTGAACCTAGCCCGGTCACGATTCCTATTCAATATATGGGTGTCGTAAGAGGTGATTATCAACTACTTAATATTACTACGAGAATTTTACTTCAGAGAAAAGCAAAATTTAAAACAAAACTACCTGCCGGGCCAGCGTAGTATAGTAGGCTAAAATCTCCTTTCTAAGGAGGGTCCTTTGTTCAGCAGTGGACTGTTATAGACTAATGATGTTGATGTGATGGTGTACCTCTTAGAGTATACATAAGCAAGCTATGTTTTTTTTTTTTTTTTTTTTTAGTTTATTTATGTTTACAATAATATTTACATGAGATATACAGTAATAGCAACTTAAAACCACCAAGGTTTATACTTATGCTATCTTTTTTGAGTCTGTCCAGTTACACAGTGAAAAGTATCAAAACACAAAAATAAAATAAACTACGTTCAACAATAACTATTTACCCACACAAAAAAAATAATTTTAAATTCCCACACTTACTACTAGACCTTACTTAGACAATACTAATTGATAAGCGAACAACTAGAATGCATCATTTCTAAACACAACTTAAAAAATATTGTTTTAATTTGAACTTAATGTTTCTTTGCGTTAATTTATTACCTAAATCTGAGGGTAGGGCATTAATAAGTCGAGGTACAATGTATGCGGTAGTCCTCTCGCCGTACGTATTATTGGCTCGCTGGGTTTGGAGCCGCTTCTCGGAGACCGCCCGGGTACGCACAGGATGCTCGATAATTTCTCTTAATGATTTGTTAAAAAATTGTTCTTTTAGCAATGAGTAGTGTACTAGGTTGTGGATCGGCAAAACTTCACAGTATTTAAATAGGTCATTGTCGTTGTCGTGCAATTGGTTTTTTATTTTTGATGACACTACGTTCTTTAAAATTTTGACCTGAAGTTTATAAATGTTATCAATGTATGTTTTATATGTTCGTCCATAGCTACTGAGGCCATACTGTATGTGAGACTCAGCCAGTGCGTAATAAAGCATAAGTTTCACTTTGAACGGAATGCGATTTTTAAGGATTGTGATATTTGCAAGAAATTGTCTGAGTTTATCGCATACTCGTTCAATATGATAGCTCCAGTTAAACTTTTCATCTATAACCAATCCAAGATATGTATACTCTTGCTTATGTATACTCTAAGGTGTAACTAATAGTAAAATGCTAACATAATATAATAGGCTATCTCGGTCTATATCCCGAAACAAAAGCTCGGCACTTCTCATTTTAATTCATTTACAAAAGTCATCAAATGAAAAAGCTCACACAAGCTTATAAATAAAATTGAGCAAATTTAAAACTACAACAAAACTTCGTGTTAACCATTTTAAATTACAAGTTTGAGTACGTAACAACTTTATTCAGAGACCATGTATAGCAAAATAGACTCTTACTACAGGTAAATATAACATAATACAGATTGTATCTTATAAGACGGAAAATCTCTCTCGTTCAGTAGCTGCTGTACTCAGTATTATCAATTACATACATGTGCTTGTACTTCGGTGTCGTGTTGGTACAAATTTTACGAGCTTAGGGAATCTGATATTAGTTATGCAAGTCATTAGTAACCCGTCGTATACGAGCTCCTTTCCTTGTGACTCAACGAAAATTTTGTTAGGATAACATAGTTATTAAAAGCTAATTGGGTACACTTGAGGTCGCTTAAATAACGAATATTTATCATCTATACAAATAAATGAAATTAAAGTGTATAAATGTTATATCAAATTAATGTAATATCAATAGTTTTTTTATTAAATGCATATGAAAGTATAGACCTTACACCAAAATAGCAATTTTAAAAAAAATTGTCTGTGTGTTTGTTCCGGATAATATCAGGAACGGCTGGACCGAAAGCTGATGACCTGAGCAGTAACTTAGGTTAACTTTATTTAGACTAGCTTCACAGTATTATGATGATATATTATGTAAGTACTGTAATAATAACAGTATTTAGTAACAGGAAAGTGTTCCTCAGTCACAGATAATGGATTTTTCCAGATTCCTTGAGCCAGCCGTTTAGCTTTTAGAGGAGGGGACGCCCTAATTTTATAAAAAGTGCCCTTTAAAGTGGAATTTCTCGCTAACGGATACCTAAATGAAAAAAACGCCAAAGAAACCCTGTATTGTTTTTAAAAAACCTATCAAATGATACCACACACGATGGGGTGGCCGCGAGAAAAAATTATCATCCCCACTGTACGTGTAGGGTGTGGTAACCCAAATAAAATATTATTCATAATTTTATTGTGCCACTTTGTCGAAGTAATTGAATCAAAGATGAAACTTTGCATGTATTCATGCAAAGTTTACTAGCACTTACCGGTACTTGGACGGTAAGTCGAGGACGGACGGACGGACATGACGAATGTATAAGGGTTCCGACTTCCGAGTCATACACTTCGGAACCCTAAAAACTGTTAATTTGAAATTAAAAACATACACTTCCATTTATTTGTATAGACTATGTGAAAATATAAAACGAACTCGCTAAAGTTTTTTTAAGCTTCTTATCTAATATGTTGTCAGACGCATAAGAAAACGTTAGAAGTATAAATAAAAGGCAACTACGCTATGAGAAATTAATGACTTCGTTGTACAAAAGCAACGTTAGTAAAGCAAAGTATTACCATTATAACGCAATTTTTCAGTCAGCATAGCTTTAGCTTACAAGTTTAATATCGATTACACGTTATTTGACAGGACCCCAGGGTAAAATGAGAACTCTGTGATAAATATGTATCGCACTTTATGTTTTAAGTTGAATACGTTATTTTCTGAAGCACTCAAAGCCAACTTGGAAACAATCACCAAAGTTAAGCAAAGCGCGGTCTGTACTTAGATGGGTAACTGTTTGTGGCATGATATTTTATGAGCGTTTCCGTGATTCTGAGGTCACTTGAAGCAGTCGGTCCCAGTTGTTTTCATGAGACAACAGTCGTGAAGCTTAGTTGGAGGCCTTCAGGCGGCTTATTCTTCAACGTATCTTGTCAGTCCCCAACCTGCACTCGGCTTGCATGACGTTAAGCTCATTTATAAAGTAGCCTAAACTACTCCTTTACATATCAGATATCTATCAGTGAAAGTCCCTTCAAAATCGGTAAAGCTATTCCAGAGCTTAGGCGGAACAAACAAACAAACGGTTTTTTTTTGGAAAGTGGTTTTTAGGGTTCCGTAACCGAATGGCAAAAAAAGGAACCCTTATAGATTCGTCATGTCTGTCTGTCTGTCTGTCCGTCCGTATGTCACAGCCACTTTTTTCCGAAACCATAAGAACTATACTTTTGAAACTTGGTAGGTAGATGTAATCTGTGAACCGCATTAAGATTTATACATAAAAATAGAAAAAAAAACAATGCTTAAATGGAACTGAAACTCAAAAAAAAAAATTTCATCAAACCCATACGTGTGGGGTATCTATAGATAGGTGTTCAAAAATGATATTGAGGTTTCTACTATCATTTTTTTCTAAACTGAATAGTTTGCGCGAGAGACACTTCCAAAGAAAAAAGTGTCCCCCCCCCTGTAACTTCTAAAATAACAGGGTGATAAAACTAAAAAAAATATATGTTGTACATTACCATACAAACTACCAACGAAAATTGGTTTGAACGAAATCTAGTAAGTAGTTTTTTTTTAATACGTCATGAATAGTAACCCGCAATTTACCTTTCATTCAATCAATTCACTATTATAATAACATCGATCAAAGTTACAACGAACTACAAGAACTTTTATATGATGTTACTTGCTGATACGGAACCCTTCATGGGCGAGTCCGACTCGCACTTGGCCGCTTTTTTTAATACAATGAACCGCATTTACTTTCGCATGAATTTACTCTTAGTCAAAAACTAACAGTTTTAAGTCACAAACAGACACTTCAATTTCATTTATGTGTATATATTTCCTATTATTCATTCTAAGTGTTTGTATAAACTGCATCTTCGTTTGAAGCGTTGTTTGCGAGTAATTACTAGATTGAATATTCTAAGGCCGAGCAAATTGTCATTTACTAAGTCCCTAAGCTCCTCAACTCAGGTACTTCTGGATGAAAGCTTCCTAAGACAATAATTGTGAAAAGGAAAATGTTCTTTACTAGATACTTATAAGAGAAGAACTTAAGAATCTCATTTACTTATTTTATTAACTTCGCCCCACGGTGTTACCCGTGGTAGTTATTGTGTCTTTACAAGAACTATGGACACAACATAATCTAAAATAAATGAAGTCTAAGTCGATCCTCACATCTTAAACTATCTGCAAGTAAAAGTCCCGTCAAAAACGGTCCAGCCATTCTAGATATTAGCTGAAACAAACAGACAGAGAAATAAATTAGTTAAAAGTTCTTGATTACAAACACATTTCAATTTATTTGTATACAAATGTATCCAAAAAAAAATGTGAGCCGTCACGGGACGCCTGGCAGATGTGAAACATCGCCATTATTTTGTAAAAGTAATATGCAGAAAAGAACATATTGTAATAGGAACTAAATATGTCATAATGATAAAATAAAATATTACTAATTATTAAAATAGTACAGTACACACTACTGCATTTAGACTGTATATATATACCATCGTATAGCGTGCCGCGGCGACGCGTCGCCAGTCGCCAGGCCAGAAATCTATTTTACGTGCGCCTATAGATGTTTCACATCAAAAGTATTGCTTGGAAAATGTTTTACAAGTTATAAACTCGAAGGAAAGCGCAGCACGCAAGCATGGAGTGTGACGCCTGGTACCATCAGATCTAAACGTGGTCCGTTAAGTACGAAATCTGTTTACGAGTTTCTTCATTAAGTAGGTGCCTACCAAATTCTCATTTGATAGTAAGATAGAGGCTATTTTAATTAATCTCTTGAACTTTATTTTGTCTTGAAGTTGAAGTTTGTTAAAGGATGTTAACAGTCGTTTTTTGGAGAAAGGCGTGTCCTTAGAAAAGTTTGAGTCTATTATACTACTCGGAGCAGACGGAGTAAAGGATTTGATTCAACATTTATTTTCTCTTTTCAATGATGTGGTATTGCGCAGCCGCTTCTTACCTCACCCATGTGATGAATAGGGATAGTCACAATTTATGTTCGTAATCCGTCAGCACACAGTGAGAGATTCATGCTTCAGCTCAAATGAAACAGCTGGACTAGATTGATATCGTGGTATGATAGAAAACTGATATTAAACGACTTCTGCGTTGTATTTGTTCACCGATTAAATGAAGTTATCGGAGCTTAAACTCCTCATAATCTGAGGAGCAGTGGGACGGTAAAAGGTACTTATAACTTGTATTGCAGTTGTCCATCGGGTGAACAGTCAATTTAACTCAGATGCAAGCACGCTGATTCTCCAACTGCAATCACTAACGTTGCTCTTTTCGTGTATTATTAGCTCATAGTTTGTTATGATGACGTGACGTGACTTACCACTGAGATGCCATCATTGTTAAAAATTTGCTAGTTTTTTTAACTCCAACTTGACTAAGATGTAGGTTTGCCCTCAATACCTTAAAAATAACCTTAATAATATATTTTTTCATTCCAATATACCAATATATATATTCCAATACAAAATGATTTTAGACATCATTATTTCCTTCTTCAATTTAAACTCTGCACAAGCCTGAAGCGAGTTACTGATGAAGTTTCTGTCAATAAAAACTGACGGCGTCTCGTTTCAAATGCCGTTTATTGCAAATGTTCTTGATAACAAAATGTATTCTGTAGTAAACGAAACTCTTGTGTCCTTTCTTACCAATCTTTGTCATTTAATACCAATCTTGATGTTAATAAAATAAACGTTGGAGGCGTTGGAGCAGTAATGTACAGTGTAGATTATTTTCGCGTATTTTGGGAACATAAACAAGCTTATCGTAAAATATTATTTCGTTGGTGAGTGCGAGACCACAGACCTAATGATGGTAAAGCAATTCACCAGGCCGCCATAGAGTGGGTCACCATGCTGCATAGTCTGCGTTTAAAAAGAGATGGTGACCAATACTTTAGAATTTTAACTTTCTTTAAAGTTTTCTATCAGGCAAAGTAGAGTCATTTTGGTACACTTAAATATAAAAAAAAACAATGGAGATTAATCACGCATTACTCGGTACGATAAGCACATACTAGATATCGCTTATAGTTCTATCAAAACCAGGCCGCGCCCTGTGGCCCTCCACATCATTCTCTCGCTTAGTTGAAGGATCCTCTAGAAAGAAGCAACACTCATATTTTTCGGATATATATATAAAGATAGCAATCCGGAAATTTCCATTCATCTATTTGAAAGTAATTGCTTCGCTTAATGATGTTCAGAATTCGAATCAAAATATCACCTTTACAAAAAATAAGACATCTTTAATTTAAGGTTCTCCTACGAACTTTTATGAATGCTTCTGAAAGTATATATAGTTACCTATACTTAACTTTGATATGAAATATTAATGTTTTCTGGAGAACCCTGGGGCTGGTTATATCCTCCTTTCATTACATTAAAAAGATTCATATTGACGATAAAGTAATCTGTTCGGGATATATAAAATGTTATTTACGTTGTACAAAAGGATAACTCATCATAAGTTTCTTTGTAAGACAATTTTTTCAAGTCAATCTGTTTGAGTTTGAGTTACATGATACGAAATTAGGTATATACGAATATCGTTCCTGTTAATAAATATAGTAAAATCGTTAATTTTAGGAATTCACCTACTTACTTGAGACTACTACACTACTTGAGATTCTATGTTTCTTTCGAGATACAAAAGTAAGATATATTAACTTTGGGTGACCCGAGGACTGTACAAAACTATCTGTCTATATTCTCCTATCTCCTTTTAAGGTCTATCTCCAGCAGTGGACTTTTAAAGACAGTTGATTATAACGTGTCAAATCAAATCAAATCAAACCATTTTTATTTCAAATACACCAATACAACGGCACTTTTGAAACGTTAAGTAGTCAGTCAGTAGTCAGTCGTGAAGCTAATTGTCTGTTCCAATTCGTAGATACTATGGAGAAGAACAGACAAGAAACTTCATGGACACTCTTTTCCAACATAGATTTTTCAATTTTTGGTTACATTGTTTTAGGCATTTTATTAACAGTTAGTTGTGAAGACAATGTAATGATGCTGATACTTACACTGGTAGTGTCCAAAAATGATTAAACATTAATATAATATAGCAGTTGTGAGATGACCAGCCCCGGAACATGTCAATAAAAAGTAACTTATTTTATTATGTAATAATGTCAAAAACAAAAAAAAAATTGACATTTCTATTTTTTTGTTTTTAACAATCTCAAAAAGATATATAAGAATTTCAATCGTTATGATAAAATTAACGTATGACAGAAATAAAATGGTGGTAACTAACTTTTACATTGTTTGAGAATTACTCATGTGGCTGTGGAGAAGTACTCGTGTGGAGAAGTACTCGTGTGGAGAAGTACTCGTGAGGCTTAAAGCCTTACTCACTCAGAAATAACTGACTGTAAAATTAAATAAATAGTAATGTATGTAACGAACATTTGTGCACTTTGTTTTTTCTGCGAAATCGATAATGAAATTTCAATTTAGGGGTCATTGCGTGTTCGTGTAAAGGAGCAGGATTAAAAGAAAAATATGACAACTGAATGTGACGACGGTTTATTAGCGATTGGTAGTTCGAGTACTACTTATTACATTCACACAGCAATAATTATTAGAGTTAGAGTAAATACGTAATCAGTACATCAGATAGGTACCTATAGGGTATATGTCCCTAAAAAAAAATTCTATTCTATTTTATTACGTAAGTTATCAGACATGCACAAAAAAACTACCCTTCTGGTTTTGAAGGCAGTAAAAACGATATCTCATACTTGCCTATCGTAACGAGTCGTAAAGATTGTGGCGCAATGTCAAGCGTTACCCTCGTGTACTCGTAAATAGGAGTTGACGTCGATGAATGAGCTGTATTCTAGAAAAACTAATAAATGTATTTAATATGTTCGTGTGATGAAAGACCTACTTAATTGTGCGTAGCTGTAACTTGGAAAAAGTATTAAAGAAATTGGTCTTTTAAGTAAATATCGAG
Organism: Phragmatobia fuliginosa; assembly: GCA_932526445.1. NCBI lineage: Eukaryota > Metazoa > Arthropoda > Insecta > Lepidoptera > Erebidae > Phragmatobia > Phragmatobia fuliginosa. The sequence goes on along the minus strand of OW052075.1, from coordinate 10,656,207 downwards.
CAATATTGACACATATTTTTCGTTCCAGATGATGTTCTTATTTCGAATTTAATAAATTATGTGTAATACCTTTTTAACCGACTTAAAAAAAAGTAGGAGGTTCTCAATTCGTCGGAATCTTTTTTTTTATGTATGTTCAACGTTAATTTCGTTCTATTAGTTGTATATGAACCGATTTCAAAATTTCCTTCTGCATTCGATTCGGCATACAGGTGGTCCCATCGTCACCATATCGGGATCTGATGATAGGATCCCAAGGAAATCGAGGGAACTCCTCAAATATCATAGGAATAGTTTTTCTTTGAACTCGTTATGTTTATCACATAACCTAAACTGCATTCGTTTTTCGTTTGTGAGTGCGAGACCGAAGGTCCAATGATACAGAAGCATCTCAGCAAGCCGCCATAGTGTGGGTCACCATATTACATTGTCTGCATTCGCAATGTGCTCCATGATCACTCTTGGATTCTACTCATGCTTTCTATCAGGTCGAGTAGTCACTTAGGCAATAATCATCATTTTCCTAGCCTTATTCCCAATTTTATTTGGGGTCGGCTACTAGTTCAACCGGTTATACCTGAATATCATTTTTTCCACGGAGTGACTGGCATCTGACCTCCGCAACCCTAAGGGAGAACTGAAATTCGAAGTTTGAACTAGTTGTCAGTATATTTGAGGGCACTGACTGATATTTTAGACACAACGCCATCTAGTCCCAAACAAAGCACAGCTTGTATTATGGGCTTGGTTATATGGATACAAATACATTAAAATACTTTTTTTTTGTAAATACATACATATTATTCATATTAAACAACCAAACTCTGAAATAAATATTTGTAGATCACACAAACATTTGGTCTAACCCGGGAATCGAACCCGAGACCTCAAGCACAGCAGTCGCAAACGCTACCACTGCGCCACCGAGGCACTGGAATGACGTCTGCATATCTCAAAAGAAAATTTCTCAGTTTTTGCAACATTTTCCGTCACTTTCAAGCCCTTTTAGCTGTAGAGTGATTTATTATAGCCTTTCATTTTCCTCGATAAATAGACTGTTCAATATAAAAAGATCTTTTACATTCGGATAGGGGATTTTTTAAATTAGCGCATTCAACCAAACAAAATCTTCAGCCTATGTTTGAATAGATTCAAGCTACGGAATATGTCTATTTCTTAATCTATCGTTAATTGTTTATGTGCAATCATTGATAGATAAATATAGACATAAACAAATCAATTATACAATTGATTTGTTTGCCAAGAGAAGGAAAACTTGAAACAAACCCTTTACCAACCCGTCTGGCCAGCGTGGTATAGTAGGCCAAACCTCCTTTCAAAGTAGAGGCCTATGTCCAGCAGTGGACTGTTAAAGGCTGTTGATGATGATAATGACTACAATTTAGTTAAATGTAACGTTCAGATATTAATATCGTTTAATTTAGTGAATGTTATCTTATAATCGATCAATAAATATTCAAGTCATTTAAACTTGCTCAGTGTTAAATGTTTGAAGACTTTAAGCTATGAGATCTAGTCGTACTTCGACCATGCAAATATTTATCTATTGCAAACTTCAGAAGCTGCGCCAAATAGATATGAATGATTAATTAAACTAGTTTCTAAATGAGTTCATTATTTCTTGGATTCAATTTATATCTCGGGTGTTAAATCCTTATTTGGGTAGAAAATAAAAAATCTATTTGAAATAATATTTGAATTTTAGAATATAGTAAATGAAAGACCATAAAACAACTGTCAGATTAGACCCGATTAAAAATCAAAAAAAAAGCGGGCAAGTGCGAGTCAGGCCATGCTAAGAATAGGGTTCTGTACTCATATGCAAAGTTAAGTGGGATTAAAATCGTCTCCAATAGATAATTGTTATGTTTACTCAATATTTCGTTATTTTTGTACGAAGTTTTGAAAGTAAACGTATTTTACAAGTTAGGTCTCCATATCTCTTGAACTAACAAAGCTACGTAATCGATTATAGTTTTCCTCTAAAGTTCATCATATGGACTACCATCATAAAATATTTGAGATTTTCGAGCCAGCCGTTTATCTTTTAGAGGGGGGCGGGGCACCCTGTTTTTGCAAAATAATGGCTTTTAAAGTTAAATAATTCGCAAATGGATACGTAAATCATAAAATCATCTTATTAACCTCTCCATGTTTTTAAAAGACCTGTCTAATCATACCCCACACAATGAGGTAGCTGCGAGAAAAAAATATCATCCCCACGTTACGTGTAGGGGAGGTACCCCAAATAAAAATATTTTTCATTATTTTATTGTAGCACTTTGTCGACGAAATTATAACACATATTCTTGCAAAGTTTCATCTCTCTAGCACCAACAGTTTGGGCGGTAGGTCGAGGACAGACGTACGGACGGACGGACGGACGGATATGACGAATCTATAAGGGTTCCGAGTCATGAACTACGGAACCTTAAAAATATTATTTGCTTGACAAACAGCCCGATAGATTTATTCAATACTTAGTTATTGGATTGAATGATTACTGTCTAGAATCGACTCTTGATGTTTAAATACTACGGTTTTTATTCGGGCGGAATTTTTACACATACACATTTTAGAGTCGCATATAAAAACTATAGCCTGTCACTATGAAAACTCACACATAACAATTAAAGCGAAAAGTCAAAATTACTAAATTTAAAAATTAATAGTAACACATTCTGCGTCACAACAGTGTAATACGATACTTAGATAAAAGCAATTAATTGTTCCGGTTTATCTCTGGATCGGCTAGACCGATGTTGATGGGAATTTCATTGGCAGATAGATGATATAAAGAATAACTTGGTTACCTTTATTTTCGACTAGATTGGACCAGCTTGTAGTTAGCCAACAGCTCGAATATAAAATATCTATCATCATTTATAGTAAAAAAAATGTGAGCCGTCACGGGACGCCTGGCAGATGTGAAACATCGCCATTATTTTGTAAAAGTAATATGCAGAAAAGAACATATTGTAATTGGAACTAAATATGTCATAATGATAAAATAAAATATTACTAATTATTAAAATAGTACGGTGTGGCGACGCGTCGCCACACCGTACACACTACTGCATATAGACTGTATATATATACCATCGTATAGCGTGGCGACGCGTCGCCACGGCATGCGTCGCCACGCCAGAAATCTGTTTTACGTGCGGCTATAGATGTTTCACATCAAAAAAAAAATGATTAAATAAAATATATACATAAAAGATTATTTGTTTCAATACGTTAATCTTGATAAGTAAACTTCAATTTGAGTACGAAAATATTATTCTCACAGACGAATCAAAGAATTTGTCTCAGAGAATAATAATGAAGCATGACTATGAAAGGTTATATTCATAGAAGAATTTACGACATTGTTGACATTTTACATAGAATATTATTAATATATTAAGTTTATTAATTTAGGCGCTCAAAGCCAAGTTGACCTAGGTGATTAGTTATTAGAAACAATTACCGAGGATAAGCATCGTACTCAGTACCTGGATGGGTGACCATTGGCGGTATGATACAATGAGCGTATCCGTGATTCGGAGATGACGTTAACAGTCCTTCCCGTTTGTTGTCATTAGATAACTTCGATTCATTTATTAATTCACAAAATTATATGTATACCTACTTGTATATTTTAATATTTTTAAATAATATCCTCAAAATTACTTAATTTCATTTGAATATTAATAGAGTTGTGTAAAGATGTCAAAAACATTGGTATTTACAAACGTACAGAATTCAATTAAATAATGGAAAAATAATAAAAATGTAAATTTGATCCTCCGGCACAATTATTTAGAGTGTCTGCATTGAAGAAGTGTTACAATGGATATGAAAAAAAAAAGATTTTTCACTTCTAATCTCTTGTCACATCATCTTTAATATTTTTTTGTAAGCAAAACTTAATAATTTTTTGTAATAAAAAATGTGTCAGGCCACGCACAGAATAGGGTTCCGTATTCATATACACTGGCATGTGGAATTAAAATAGTGTTCAATAGATATTATTATGTTTACTTGTTATTTATTGCGAATATCATTATCGTTAATTATCGTTATTTTATGCGAAGTTTTTCAAGTCAGCGAAGTTAGGCCTCTTTATCTCCTGAACCAACAAAACTATTTAAGCCGTTTTAGTTTTCTTTGAAAGTTCATTACATGGGCAACCATCATGATTTTTTTAAGATTAGTCGATCCAGTCGTTTAACTTTTAGAGGGGGGACGCCTTGTTTTTACAAAAAAAGTAAAATTCGACGATTCTATTTTTTTATTATGAATGCAATTAATTTTCTTGTTTGGCGCTCACTCAAAATTATTTTGGTATGCTTACACTTTTTTAAAAAGTTAATTACTAAAGTTAAGTAATAATAGTTTAATATTTTCTGCTTTTCAGTTCTTTCGGCCATTAAATTTTTTGGTAAAAGTTTTATTTTAAGGATCACAAACAAAGCGTCGTACAAAAATATCTTAATAACTAGATAACATGATGTTTGGATCCAGTACTACATACACATGTATGTGTTTTGCCAGTTTGTATTACATTTTTTTATTATAGCAGCAACAGAAATACCTATACCAGATGTAAAAAAAAATATATGTCTAGCTGCCACGGTTCATGAGATACAGCATGGTGATGGACGGCGGAATCTTAGTAATTAGGTACCATTTTTTACCTTTTGGATACGGAACCCTAAAAATATTAAATTAATGAAATTAAGAACAATTTTGAAGTTTCTTCAAGATAATACATTCATTTAATGGTTCAAATTAAATAAATTATTTCAATCCTTGGAATCAACCTAATCTTCTGTAGAAAACTTTATGAATCTAGCGCCTGATTTTTAAAATTGAAAAAAAATCTAGTTCTGTCATATCACGAGACAAAGTGTAGAGAGACGGGTGTCTTGTTCCCCCAACACAAAGGGTGATCGTGCCTGGTGGGCTACTGCCCAACAGTTGATGTTGGGATGTTGTATATATGTTAATCGGCTTGAGAATTTCTCTATCGCGATTCAGGATTATTAGTTACTCCGTATTGATCGTTTCGTATTTTTTCTTCAAAGTTCAGTGTTTCTTCGCTAGATGGCGCTGTTTTATCTTTACGTCGCACTGTATGTGGAAGTCGCCACAAAAGTTCTCGTACGGATAATTTTATTCTCCAACCGTAATAGGTTTCTTTTTATACTGTTACTTCAAGACTGTCTTTTTCTATAAATATATTACGGACATGCTCATGTTTCCTCAGGCTTTGATCATCGGAACTATATTACTGCTACTAAGAAAGTACAAAATTGATGCTCTTTGGTTCAACTGTTGACCGATATTAACACCGTCTATATATATGTATATAGTACAATTATTGTTCTATAGGGTAACTTCCTATGAATACATCGTTTGATATTCGTATGTCATAACCTTAACGTTATTATTTTGGACATGTAACACACGTCAACTTGTTTCATCATATGCAGAGCTTGTACTATGAAAGCTAGAATAGCTATCCATTTTTTGCAAATACATACACATTATAAAATACCTAAACTCCGAAACAAATTTCTGTAGATCATGTAAACATTTATTCTGACCCAGATATTAAACCCGAAACCTCTTGCACATCAGTCGCATACAATACCACTTCAACGAGGCAGTAAGTTATGTTAACATTACTGTTCCTCTTCAAATTTGGATTGAAAGTAACTGACAGTAAGGATTGTTTTTCCTGTCAAAGTGACTCAACTCTGCCTGATGGAAAGCGTGAGTAAAATCCAAGAGCAATGGTCACCATCCTCATTGTGAATATAGACAATGCATCATGAGGCCTGAAGGGAAGAATGGTTTAATGTTAAAGTCTAAATGTATCACCTAGACTATGTAATCTTGCCGTTGGATGTTTCTAAATCGTCCGAAGACTTCCAAATAAACTTCACGACTGTTATCTTATGATAACAATGGGGACCGACTGCTTAATGTTACCTCTTAATCACGGAAATACTAATTACATATCTTGCCACGTTCACCCATCTAGGTACTGACCGCGCCGTCGTTGCTTACTATCGGTGATCGTGTCCAGTCACTGTATTATGTAATAAGAAAAAACCTAACCAGATTGCCCCAATTATGTGAGAGAGCTCCATCTGCCTCGCAACATTCCTCCGTTCGTTCATAAAAGTATAATAATTGCCCCGTTGACGTCAAAGGACCTCCCGTCTTTTATATAACTAAATTGTAGGCAAGTAGGTATTATCACACGTTTTTCTCAACCTTTATTACTTACATTTATTCTCCTCCAATATCATCTCTGGTGATTCATTAAGATTACGGAGTGTCACCACCCCTATTCATCTCATGGGTGTCGTAAGAGGCAACTTGGGGGCAAACTTCGCGGGACAACAACACTGAAAAGAGAAGAAAAATAAAAAAAAAAATACAGTAAGCCAAATCCTCCTTTCTAAGGAGACGCTAATATCTGCTCCTGGATTGTTTAAAGGCTGTTAAAAATATATCCTACACATCCTAGTTTGGTTTATGTTGTTAATATCTTGTTATAAAACCGACTACAAAGAAAAACCGAGTACCTAAATCGCGATAGGTATGCCTATGGTATTTGAGAAGTTCATTCGATTTCTTTAGAATAGATCTTAGTTGCCTTATCATAGGAGGCACCAGCTTTCAAATAAATAAAAAATTAAAATCAGTCCACCAAATCAAAAGTTCTGAGGTAACAAACGTTTAAAAAATACAGTCGAATTCAGAACCTTAAATTAGACTGTGTTCACCTGAAAAAGGAGGAGGCGTTTTTTGAAGTTGTTTAATAGTTACTCAAATAGTTTTTGTTTTCAGATCAACTCGAGTCGTTGAAAAGACGAAGATTGGTTTGCTGAACGGCCACGTGCATGGTGAAACTCGTCAGGCGAAATCTAGGAAAGCGATCATCAGAATGTTGGGTAAGATTTTTTTTAGTTTAATCTTTTTGTGTTTAATGAGATAGTAATACGTTCTGGCCCATGCATTGCTATTAAACGTATTGTGAATTGTATTGTTTTTCTGTATTATGGGTTGTGGGCTAAGAATAAAACATTTAATTTCACAAGCTAGATACGCCTCTTACTATATAACGCTGGCAAGACTGATTGATATAGCGTTTGTTTCAAGTTTTACTTTTTCATTTGTCGCTTCTGGGATATATAAGGGCGTTGACACTCTGCATTCTAAATCCGTCACCACACGGAGAGGTCACAACAGTAAAGCAAATTTTTTCCCTTCGCAATTTTAGGAGCAATCTTCACTCACTTTGTAACGGCAATGCTTTTTTCCCTAAACTTTTAAGTATTCTGATTAAGATGTAAGTTATATTTCTTGCTAACCTGACCTAATTTATTACCAACTTTAGACTAACATAATTTAAGCCTTCACTACTTTTCTATAACGTTCACACGAATACACGAACACATATTAGTTCGTTTAATGTGGAAGATATAAAGAGTAATTTTATGTTCGTTTTTTTTAAATAGGAGCAAGAGATATTTCTTGTACATGGCGGTTTATTTACATGGTTTCAAACAGTGTGATAATACGTTAATAATCATCAACAAATAGTTCAACTACCGGACATAGCCTCTCACTTAGAAAGTGGATTAAGGTCATTATTTTGGCTTACCAAACCACATTGACCAGACGGGTTCGCTTTTGTTTCGATTTCAATACCACGTTATAAATAATTTAAGATTGTACAACAAAAAACAAACATTGTACAGTAAAGTTTATTTTCTGTTTAAGAATCTTTACGTGTTTCGTGATTCACGCTTCAAATGTTCCTCCATTTAGAGGTGGAATGATGGATAACTACGCAGAAGTGCTGCTAGATTTAGCTTAGATTTACTGTAGGTAATGCCTTTTACGTGCGTAGAAAGACCTGAGTTGAAATAATGCTCTCACGGTTTATTACATATGTTCAGCCTATATAAGTATAGTCTATTGTATGTGCCTATCCATTTGTGTTTATGTATCTTAAAACGTGAATCTTTATAACTCAGACTAATGCGTAATAACTGTACTATACGCAGACAGGAATTTAATTATATAAGCACTAGGATTTCTTGAATAAATTCTCTTTTGTGTTGAAGTGATCGCATTTTATGTTTTTGTTAGTCACATACACCGGTTAAATTAAACTTTCCACACTTATTATATTACTTAAGTCGTAAAACGTAATTTTAATCTGCTTTTAAAATGATTTTACTCTGCCTTAGATAAAAGGCATGAATAGATTCCAAAAACAGACAATGTAGGATAGTGATGCCCACTATGGCTGCCTTTCAAGATGCTTTACCAACCTGCGTTCATAGTTGAACAGAAATATGTACGCCTATGTAAATGTAATTAATATAATGGACAACAATTACCACCCAACACTCACTTCCAAGGTCGGATCACGCTTTCTAAAGGTCTCCGGTTAGCTTCGGAACTACCACTAGTCGAGAATTACCAGAATACATACTTGATTTACATACGTACGGCCTTAACCCTATTTTGACAGGAGACTCGAGCTCAGCAATAGGACATGAGACAAATGGATGGATTGTTGATTGATTGATACGTGATTTAAGACTTATATCCATACTTCTATACTAATATTATAAATTCGAAATAACTCTCTGTATGTTACGCTTTCACGGCTAAATCGGTGCATCTGTTTCCATGATATGGCAACACGGTCGAGAGTAGCCATAGGCAAGCGTTGAAGCACAAGCCAAAGCTGTATTGCACTGTTATGACACAGAATATGTTTACATATGTGTGTGAAATTTTGATTTAGGTCAAAAAGTGTTTTTGGGTGTTTCTTAGGAAATTCCTAATAGCAGACCGGAGTTTGGAAATTTGGCGGTGATTCATGTCCGTGCTTCGGAGAGCACGTAAAGCCGTCGGTCCAGGTTGTCGTGAACATCTATGGCAATCGTTATTAGGAAGTCAGTGCCCTCAAATTTACTGACAACTAGTTTAACCTTCGAATTACAGTTCTCCCTTATTTAGTATTATATTCTCCCGATGCCAAAAACCTGAAATCCAAGTAAAACAGGTTGAACAAGTAGCTGACCCCCAATAATATTAAAACTCGTTGGAGAGTCTAGGTTACGTTGCTTCAATAAGACTAGGAAGAAGAAGAATTATGTTTTGGTTCATAGTGATTGTTTTTGTACTTAAGCCTAAAATATGTATGTGTAAAAATATCCCCTCGCAAAAAATGTCAGACTGCTTTGTATCGGAAAAACACTCTATGCCTTCTCCCCTCCAGTCCGCAAGCCTGTTTTGATCTATGATTTCAACGAAATTTATCATAGTGATACTTTGATTCTAAGAATATACGCTACCCTTTACCACGATAACTGTTATACACTTGAACGTTGGTCAAAAGCTAGTCCTTAATAAATATTCATATCACACAGGAAAGTTTTATTACACCAGCAGAATTTGATGAATTACTTAATTATTTCCAAGAGAGGAAAACCGCTTTTAAGCGACATACTCTGGTTTTTATCCGTATACTACTAATTTTCGAATTAATGTATAAGCACACCTACTTTCATACATGTAAGATATACCATACATTTTTCTAAAAGTTTTATGAAAAACTTTTTATTTATATCTTACTCGTACTAACAATATCTTTGTTTGAGCACTGGCCGAACCAGTATAAACAATCCGCCAGTGCTCACGCACACACGCGCATCCTACTTGTAGTGATGTACCTACCGTGGCGCGGTTGTTTGAAGCTTTGTCTCTGTACGTTTATTTACTCATGTGGTACAAGCTCTGCTTAGTTTAGGACTAGATGATGTTGTGTTTCATGCGTCCGATTTTTTAAACTAATATTTAATCGTAAATAACAATAGTTTAAACTGTTGCTTAATAATTAAATAAAATTAGTTAGCAATGTAAGTTTAAATGAAATTTTGAGATTATTATCAGACCATTATACTATTACAAGTGCATAATAGGAATAAAAGCATTGCAGAATAGCCGTATCTTTGCAGTGATATTGCAAAGTATATGAAAGATGCTTTTCATAGGACGCTGATACATTTTCTCGACACAAAGAAAATGCATTGTCATTCAATGATAATACTATTTGTTTAACACCTATCTGAAAATGTTTGCCGAATCATATACCTACTTACATTGTTGAAAACATTAATTAATTATACGAGAACGGCTCGAGTGATTTAAGATCATTATTAAGACCATATATTGGTATACAACTAGCTAAGTCCCGCGGAGTTACCCGCTTTTAATGTTGTAAATCGCGAGTAATCGCTTTTAATGTTGTAATCGCGGTTCAGCCGTTCCAGAGATTAGCCAGAACAAACATACAGACAGACAAAAAATAATGCTTTTTTGATATAAAAAAACTGTTCATTTAATATTATGTACATACACCAATTTTTTTTTTATTTGTAAATATGTTGAAATCAGTTGATTATACGAGAGCGGAAATCAACAAATGTTTAATGTAAATATAGTTTATGTATTATGTAAACACTCTTATTTAATCAAGTAGTTTTGGTAACTGTGTATTTATCTTTTCTATACAATAAATAAAATTGTAATGTCTGTGTGTAATATCAAATGATCAGTTTGTTACTAAATGCATAATTATGAAAGTACATACGGTACTTACACCAAAAATACAATTTCTAAAACTTTTATCTTTCTGTCTCTGGAACGGCTCTACCGATTTTGCCGGAACTTTGTTAGGCAGATAGCTGATGATGTAGGGAGTAAGTTAGGATATTTTTTTCGACTGGCTTTGCTCCGATACGTTACTCACGATTTAATACAACAAACACGGTTGACAAGGTACTCAACTAGAATGTAAATAAAGATGTGATTCTACTCATGCTTTTTTTTTCTAAAACTAAACAAAAGTATTTAGAAAATATTTATTCAGTAGAAAAAATAAACTGTACATAAGATTTTATACTTTAGTCAAAAGTATTAAAATACTAGCTGCGCCCTACGGTGTTACCCGCGTATATCATTATGGTTACTGTGCAAGTTTGTTATGCCTAGAAGTTTTGACAGGAGATAAACAGTGATACATTTTGTCATCTACGATTTAATATATTTTTATGATAACCTAGCTTTCGCCCGTTTATCTCGATTATTGCAGTAAAAAGTAGCCTATGTGTTATTCTGATATATAAGCTATATTACTGTAAAGTTTCATCCAAATCCGTTCAGTAGTTTTTGCGTGAAAGAGCAACAAACATACACACATACTCACAAACTTTCACGTTCATAATATTAGTAGGATACAATCGTACATACAGTTTACATGAAAGTAATATGAGTTTTAAACAAGAATAATTGATAACATCGTATAAAGATATAATACGATTTGTGGAACAACCAACGTAAATAACGTGGCTAAAGTAATTAAATAATTAAATTAAACAAAACCGTATATTATTTCGTAAAGCTAACACTAATGAATGTGAATAAATTGTTAATTCGTTACTATAATGAATAATGATGAAATCATAACATTATTTAATTAACTTGAAGATTAAACAAAACATAATCAAGCATCCAATACTACGTTTACCGAGACGAGGTCTCAACTCAAGAACACAGACACACACAGACTTAGCGCAAGACGGCTGGCAGGAGCTGGATACGAGTAGCCGACGATCGAACTAAGTGGCGTGCAATTGGAGAGATGGAGAATGATATTTGTAGACCATACAAAGATTTGGTCCGATTCAAGATTTGAACCCTACATCTCAAACACAGCTTTCGTCACTATACACTACCACTGTGCCAGCGAGACAAGCAAATGTATCTATGCAAACAAATATAATAAAATTGAAGTGCTTCCATAAAAAATCGATTTAATTATTTTTTTGTCCGTCTGTTTATTTGTTCCAGCTTAGCTCTGGAACGGCTGTACCGATTTGTCGGGCTTTTCACTGACAGATAGCGGATGTCATAAGGAGTAATTTAGACTAGCTTCGCCCGCGGTGCTATCCGTAGTTGTTTTAGTAAAGGTACACCAAAAATCGTGTTACGTAGCTAAGCTTAGTTGATATAGTACTGAAATCTTATTATAAATTGGATGCATATGTATCCCAGATTGTGCTACAACTAGTTTCACAATGTCACTCTTGTACCAAAGCAATTTGTCTTGGGAATGGCTTAGTACCGCTGGGAATAATCCTTGAAACCGCTTTACGAACACACAGAGAAACATTCGAATGACTTGGATTTGTAGCCACTTTATTGTGGCAGATTACTATTATTACTTTAATTTAAAGTACAACTTTTACTATTATTTTTTATTCCAAGTGATGATAACATTAAACAGTAATAATTTACAGAAAGATAGATGTTTAATTAATATCGAATTTAACGCCTATTAATTACATTCTTCCTTTAAGAATCTGGTACACTGAGAAACTAAAACAAATAAGGACAGTGAAATGATAATTTTAATGCAATACTTTACTGAGGACTCTGTTATTAAATACTGTCGACTGCCTTGTTGGTCTAGTGGTTGGCGTTTGCGAATGCTGATCAAGAGGTCTCGGGTTCGATTTCAAGGGTCAGACCAAATATTTGTGTAATTCACAAATATTTGTTTCGGAGTCTGGGTGTTTTTCTATGTATAATATGTATGTATTTACAAAAAAAAGTATGTTTATGTATTTATATACAAGCTCTGGTTAGTTTGGGACTAGATGACGTTGTGTGTAAGATGTCTGAAATATTTATTTATTTATCTATTACCAGTTGCGCCCCGCGGTGTTACGCATAGTTTTTTATATGTCAGCCTGCCTAAGTAACTCTACTCTGCCTGATGAAAAGCATGAGTAGAATGTAATAGTGGTTATCATCCACGCAGACAGTGAAGCATCGTAACCCGCACTATGGCGGCCTATTGAGATGCTTCTCAATCATTTGATCGCCGGCCTCGCACTCACTCACAACACGACAGAATTAATGCTCATAACCATCATACAAAAGACCAGTCTTAGGTATTCTGTGTGAGAGTAGTACCGCCCTGGTTGAGCCGACCAATTCATGATTTTACTACTTTACCTTCACAACAACTACTGGGCAAGTTACTCCTTTTAAAATAAAATATCTTCCAGTGAAAGTCTTGTCAAAATCAGTTAAGCTGGTACAGAGATCAGCCGGAACAAGACAAAAATATAATTGTTTTTTGATGTCAGCACCTTATATACTTTACTATGCACTAAGTGAAATGTTGTTAACTTGAAATTATAATCAGATACTTCAATTTTATTTATTTGTATGTATGAATTTATAAATATATATCTAAGGGAAATAAAAACCGTTGGACTTTACAAATAGTTAACACAAATTCAGTCCATTAAGAAGTTGACGTTGTCTTTTAGTTTCAGAATCTGTACTTATCCTGAATTCTTCTTTCTTTTAATGTTATTTTACAGTTAAAGGAGCCAAATCAGGATGATTACAACTTCCGTTCCATTACGTTTTATTATTTAACTTTTTATCTTATTAGTTGCTTTACGCAAGTAAAATTCTTTTTAAATTGAGAGCAACTTAAAACCTTACTAAATATCCCATTTTTACGCTTTATATACTACAATTTTTTTATGTGCTTATAAAGACAACATAAAATGGTGGAACCTTTTCCAACGTGTTAGAATTACTTAAATTGGTATAAATCGTTCGTATTTTATCCGTAAATTCAGTTAAACATACAACAATATCCGTAGAAATTGGAAACATGAAACCACTCAAAACGTGATTTTTTCCCAAATCCACAAAGTATATCTAAAAATAGGAAAAATAATAAAGATAGCAAGACAATTTAAGTCCGTTAAGATAAAATCCACTAATCATACTATCACAACAGCTTTATGTAACAGCCAGCCTTGGAGAAAGAAAATCCTTTTAAATTATCAATCATTGCTTTTTCATTAATCCTTGTCGATCTTGTGGTGACATTCTCGTCTGTCTTCCCACGCACCCCCAGTGTGTTGAAATTACGCTTATTGATCGATAATTCATTAATCTAGCTTCTTATAAATGAGTTCTGATTCCAGTCATATTCAGGCATCTACTGAGAGATTGATAGAACCTAGATAAACTGTCACCAAAATCATTTTGAGTTTCAGAAGAAACTAAGTAAGAAATTCATGCTTTAGTATTCTAAGGTATTCTAAAGGTAATAAAGCAATACTGACTTCAGCACGATAGGCCAGACTTTCCTGACACACAAGTCAGTGCAGCATGGTGATAAAGTCACGTAACGTAAATATACTTTAACTCTTATTGAAGGAAATAAGCTTATCGGTATCGGCTTTTCACCGCGTTAACCAACAAATACTCGGCAGGCGAAAACTACTAAATTTATGAAAATATTTGTGGAATAAGATATTCGATTGCGCATTATGGTAAAATACTTTTGGTAGTTTTAGAGTGATTCTTACTTTTTTTATTAAGTAAATGAGATTACAGGAACCTGTATCACTAAGGTACAGTGTCCACAGACGGCGCTGGACCACGGTTTGTCCCCTTAATCGTAATCGACATTACCATTTTCTGTTATAGTCTCTATTCTCCATTTGTCTTTAATATTTTTATATGTTAAATAGATCCCAAAACTCATTACTTATAACTCTCCCCTTAAACTGAGAACATCAAAGTTAAAATCACTCCATTAAATGCACGCCAGTGAATTATTTAGCTAACTTTTGGAGTTACTGAAAGGCAAATGTAATTGGTTTATACAAACAAAAGAGATTGTTTTAAAATCTCTTTCATATATACGTTGGTTATTAACAGTGAATGCACGATTAGTTTATTTACGGTACGGTAATCATTTTCGGTGTTAATGTAATCGGCATTATCGTGGTCATCATTGACTCTTTGTCGTCGTAGTCACTAATATTGACGTTTTCTTTGCCGTTGTCGTCATTCTCATTGCCGTATTTATCGGCATGGACGTTTTTGACGTCGTTATCATTTACCTCTACGTTTTTGTCGTTGTGGCAAAAATATGTGCCAATGTTGGCATTTTCGTTGTCAGCGTCTTGGTAAAATTGTTGTCATAGGCTTAGTCCTTGTTAATCTTTCTCATAGGTAAGTTCAGTTCATCTCCGATTAATGCTACTCATAAACCACTTTTTTGAAAAATGAAATTATTAAATATTATTATATTATATTATTTAAATATTATTATTTATTATTATTAGAACATCGAGAACAGAACAACGAGTCTAGTTAAACATGTACAATGCAGGTTGTACAATGCATATTATCACCACAGCTATTAAGTATTATATACTATTTTATAATATAAATATTAACGTTATAAATGAAAAATTAAGTCTGTCTGTTTGTCGCGCTTTATGACAAAACTACTGAACCGATTGGTACACAGTCTTACTCTAGAGCCTAAGAAAAGCATGTTCTACTTGTTACGGCTAAAACCGACCATACCAACTTTACATTCCAAATTTCGAAAACAAATGAGTACGTTTGTACATGGCATTCGCATGAGCATTGATAAATTGTCAAACGAGTTTATGCAATATTCAATTCTGCACTGTACTTGTAATATTACATTTTGTTAGCATAGTGCAAGTCGTATTTCATCTCCTTGCACGTCTGAACTTGAAATGAATGAAGCGTAGTGGACGGGCGGTCGAGGTTTTGCAAGTCACGCGATGTATTTGAATATCGAATATGCAAATTTACAAGTAACAGTTGCTGATCTTAAAATAGATAACTTACAAAAGTCAGTAAGGTTTAAAAATAAGAGAGAATAATATCATATTATTAAATCAATACCTTTTCTAACAAAAAAATGATTTATTGAGGTCTATTGAACAAAAAATTGCCGGAAGGTTTTAATTCTATTTTCTCGCTGTGTCGGTTAAGATTGCAGGAAATTATAAAAATGAAGTATTAAAAAACCTTAACGACATATAAACTTCCAAACGTTTTTGTAAGGATTCTATATATTCATAGTAATGCCAAGCCAAAATTTTTGTTTTTTAACATAATAGAGAACAAAAATTCTGCTTCTATAGAAGCCTTATAAACTTTTGTAGACCCCTATGGAACAAGTTTAACCTTATCATCTTTTCCACGCCTACATTAGACTCCACCTAGTCCTCTATAGACCTTAAAGTCCACCTAGACCTCTTAAAGAATCACTGACATAAACGGTACAAACCTATGTTCCATAGACTTTACGATAGAACGGCAAGGGTTAAATTAAAAAATAATGAGAAACTGGATATTGTTTACTTCGATCACGTTTCACTCTAATGCCTATCCTGCTTGAGATGCGTCCTTTGTATCCAATAAAGTCATATAGAACAAATCCAGGAAGTGACTGGACTATAAAATACCCATGGAAGGCAATTTCACTTACCAACTTTTCATATGGTAAGAGATTTCAATGTTAATGAAGCTAGTTTACCAATGAAAGTACGTATAGTGATATTGCTACCAATGAAACTTGATACAAAGGTACAGGTAAGCCGTGGGGCGACGCTAGTCTAAAAAAGTGTTTTAAGTAACTCCTTGTATTTCAGCTGTCGACTACGTCTACATAGGTACTACACACTAGAACTTAAACAAAAGGCATTAAGTCCGCCTTTGTACAATTGTGCATCAAGAATAAATAAATAAATGAATATCCTCAGAGATCCTGAGGCTAAAAAAAGGCTATGAAATTACACGAAGATCAAAGGCAATGTCTTATCTGTTTTTTGAACATAGAGATTTACTTGTATATGTGTGCCAAAACAAGAGTCTTCTACGACAAAACGGCTTACGTCTTTCTGATGATAAGACGGTAGACTGATAACCGAATAACGATCAATCTATCCGTATATCTGTCTTTTAAATGTATAAAAGAAAAAAAATATATCAAATTTAATACACAAAATACGTAAGGTACATTTACACTTCGTAAATTCAATTTATTGAGTTTTTACACGTTAAAGGAAAACATTAGGGAAATCACGTTATGTTGCTTTTAGGTACAAAAGTGACATTTTCTTAAAAAAAAACAGAGCTACTCCGAGTATTACAAAGTTAAAACCTTTTGATGTAAAAGGTAAATTTCATTTAGTCCAAGTTTAATTTAGAATTCCAGTAGGTAATTATTCGAAAAAAATAAAGAAATACATGCTTTTGATTTTTTTCCTTTTTTTCTATTGGTAATTTTGCTATGAAATAATTTTACTTATATAACAAACTATAAATTTAACACAACTATAAAACAAACACAAATAAACACAACACAACTTTAATAGTTTGCATATTAAAGATATATACGCGGAGCTGCGGGCCAAACATAGTGATAAAAGAAAAAATACAGCTTATAGCACAAATATACCCATAATTAATACAATTATCTTGCAACTAAATAATCAAATTAAATAATTAATAGGATGAAAAAAGGGTAAACCAATCCAGGTCAGTCTATGGATGGTAGCCATTCTTAACACAATAAAAAGTATCCGTACCTTAGAGAGCACGTTGTCATCGGTACCGGTTGCCATGCTTTGTCTTAAAAAAAAGAATAAATAGTAAAAGGATTCACAATCTTTAAAAATTTTTTGATCTGCTAATTAAATATTTTGGGGTACTTAGGTGTATGGTACCCTGATATCGCGAAATTTCTAACCGGCACAGACCATAACATTTTTTTATTGACTGACTTACAGGGCTAAACCGGGCTTACTGAAAACTTCATTTGAATTTATACTGTTCTATTAGCTAGAATTGTAACATTTTCATTCGCAACTTACAACATAAAAGCCATTATTTTCATTGAAATATTAACCGGTTTTTGGATTTTCAAATGTTTTTAAACTTCACGCCCATAATTTTCTTATTGCCTAAGGTTATGTCAGTCAGCCTTCGTGTTATGTAGATCAAGTAGATAAAACTTCTATTTATATCTACTTAAAAATTATTTTCAGTCATTTGTATGCTTAGTTTTGAGAAAATGGTATTCACTTGATTTTTGTTTTTAAATATCAAGAATTCAATTACCTACACAACTTTTGTTTTATTACTTTCATTTTCTTCGTAAATATTAAAAAAAGTGTTGGGTTTTCTTGTTTTCTGTATTATAATATGTCTCTGTTGAGCGGCTTTTATTACAGTAGAAATCTGTGCTCTACCCACGCACAATAAATTATAATAAATTACGAAATACGTGAAAATGTATATATTGAAGCGACCCTTAATAATAAAGAAATATCCAAAAAGAACCAGGATCAAAGCGTGAAACTTTGAAATTTCTCGCTATAAAAAATCTTAAGATTATGTTTGAATGTCGTAATTCGACTCGATTTTCTTGAAGAAGAAATTGAAAATTTATAAAAGATCCAATAGAGATTGTGGGTCTTATCTCAGTATCTTTCCGGACAAAAACATAAATAAAACGTTTTCGGCATTTATTTTTATTTAAGCACGATAATCACTTTAAACTTCCAGCCAAGTGTAAATATTTTTTTCGGGTTTGTTAGCCTAAGTTTACGAAAATGAATCTTGGCTCAAACTGCTGTACGCGGTTAGCTTGAGATAAAATGCAGAAAGAGTTTATTGGTCATTGTAATCTGTTTAAAAGGATCTTTAAAAATTATGTTCTTACTTTTAGTGCACTATGCTGAAGTAGAAAAAACTTAGCAGTACTGATAAATGATAAATGATATTTATTTCTGTAAGTAAATCTTTTCAGACATTTTTACAAGTCGGACTTATAGCTAGAAGGCGCCGGCATTTCCTACGACTCACTCTGGGAAGAAACGCCGAAACAAACCACAGAGGTGTCTTTTTTTTTTTTAAGTCCGTGTACAATATTAAAGAGAACTATGTGAGTGCAGTATAGGGTCTGGGTTGGCCTTTTGAAAAAAGAACCATAGTTTTGCGTCGACCTGTCGATAAAGACGGCATACAGGCCCCAGCCATCGTGTAGCCTAACCGATGCAGTCAGGATCCACAACCCGGAACACGACACTGCCGCCAGCAGGACACTTGAGTAGGCCGTGGAAACACTCAAAACCACCAGAAAATTACTAAAATATAAACTAACATTACAAGCCTACACTATACTCACATTTACAAACTTACACAAAAAAACAACTATACTATTCAATTTCAACGAAAAACTAAACAAATTAGAACAAATGAAATACAAATTAAAACAAAATTAAATGTTCATCACTTTCAAATGTGGGAGCGAGCAGCATCAATCCCAAGCAAATTTGTCATTTAAATAATCAGTTAATTTTGTTTGGAGCAGACCCACCCTTAAAATGACAGCATTCATGCTGTTGTATTATAATGATGAGTGTGAGACCGGAGGCCCAATGATACAGATGCGTTTCACTAGGCCGCCAGAGTGTGAGTTACCATGGCGCATTGTGTGCACTCTTGGATTATGCTCATGGTTTCTTCTTTGTATATACTCTCATATATAAACAAGAATTGGTCGATAAAAGATATTATTAGATTAGATATACAGATATTAGATTATAGTAGTTGGACATAGGTCTCTCCTTTGTTGAAGTGTCAAGAAGTGTCACGCTGGCCAGACGGTTTGGTATGAGATTACAAACCTCATTTATAGGTAGTAGAGCCACGCTGATTTCAGCACGAATGGGCGGGCTCGACCGGGGTAGTACTACCCTCACACAAAAGACCATCCTTATAATGACAGCAATCTTGCTGTCGTATTTCGTTGGTGAGTGTGAGATCGGAGGCCCAAACATTCTGCATTCTCCCGGCTTCCAGAGACCGATGCATCCGACCAGGCCACCATGGTATGGATCACCATGCTGCATTTCTCTCCTTCTCAATGAAGATGGTAAGCCCTACTCCTGGATTCCACTCATGCTTTCCATAAAGCAGAGTATAGTCACTTTGGTAGGCTTTAATTTATAAAAAAATCATAGAATTTGATACTGTTAGAAAAATCTTCAAATTACTTACTAAAAAAGTCACTTGTTAAGTGTATAAATATTTTGAATATTTTTCATTAGTTTTTTTTTAAGAAATCTCTACAAACGTCTAACATGTAACTTCTACTTTGTCTTGAAAAACTAATGAGTCTACGTCCAGGAGTTTATAATTAAAACATCCTTATAAACCTAATACAATAGACACTAAGATGTACTATAACTAAGGTATCTCAGTTAAAATTATCTATCCGTAGTTTCTGAACTACTTGAGACTGTGACTTAAAAGGTAATAAGAACTTATACTAATAATATCCTAAATTACAAGAATTACCTGGGTATTAAAGTACTATTTATTGTTTAACAACAGATCTATTCCGTCAAGTAGCTGTAGTTTTGCTGTGTTGGAGTACCAACCACCAAACAACTAAGTGATGTCGCAAGCAATGGTAAGGGTAATAAAAAAACGAATAAATACTCGAAAACTGGAGTATCCCAAATATAAGATTAATCTAGATCGATGTTTCACCCCCGGAAACATCCCAATACGAATTTCAGTGAAACCGTTACATCTGTTACTGAGATCACAAATTTAAATATATACACAAGGATTGATTGTTTAAAGATATTAGATAATAAATACACTTTACAGTTTAAACATAATGAACGTCTTCTTGTACAAACATGGGACTAATTAATAAGCTCATTGTCACGACGATGTTGCCACATCTAATTTATTTTGATTTAATGAGTTTTTGCGGTCCCATTGTTACCCGTTATCTATAGAATAGCTGTCGTTAAATTTCAAAAGTCCAAGTTTGTGTTAATTAATATTCATAACTAGCTGAGCCCCGCGGTGTTACCTGCTGTTATTGATGTACCTTTAGAACCATTAGTCTTATGTTACAGAAAACGCAAGTTTTCGATTTTTCATGTGTTTTTCTTTTGCATTTATCATTACTCTTCGCAATGTTTGAGATATCTATACTACTCTCTCAGTAGCACTTGGTTGGTATTCCAACACAGTAACAATACAGCTACTTGAGGGAATAGATGGCGTTGTTAAACAATAAACAATATTAACCGAGCAAAGCTCGGTCGCCCAGGTAATAATAAATAAAATGTAAACATTGATGATATATTGTGTATTTCGTTCTTGTTTACCGAATTAAGAGTGTTTGTTTGATTACAAAAAGGAAAACGATAGTATAATGTGTATACGCGGATATTACACAATATAATTTGTATGTGTTTCCCTAGGGTTAGTCGAACTTTACATTTGATAAAAATATTCCATCTGTGATTGATCTTTTAAAAATACGAATTATTCCAACTTTAACTAATTATATACTACTGACTGTAGCTCGCAGCTCCACCCGTGTGTATGTTGGTTTTCGCGCCTATGTAATTTTTTAGGATGTTGAATAACTGTGTAAAAATGTCTTTTAAATCGTTTCAGTACTTTTTATGTAACAGTGCGACAGATAGATAGACCGAGTTACTTTTGCATCTGTAATTTAGAAAGGATTTATTTCAAGCCATTTTTTATTTCTATTTTGGTATTATTTAAATCTAAACATCGCATCGTTGGTAAAAGCTAATAAAATATCAAGTGACTTAAATAAAATAACTCTAAAGATTTAATTAAAGAATTCCGTTCTGATCCAATTGCCTACGCGGTCAGGGTATTTCAAAATTAGATTTAGTTTGAGTGATCCATTTTTAGGACAGACAAGCGACTAAATTTCAGCCTTTTTTGTAATTTAATTAAATCTTGTTCATTGAAACCAAAAAAAGTTTAGCACAATAGTAAAACCTAATACTGAAAATATAACGTGATAAATTCTTTAATATTTCTGAGTGAGAATTAATAATCTGTCTCTTTCATTCATTTATTTATATTTTACAAGCATTCTCCCGCTGCTCCACCCGCGTGTAAGTCGGTTATCGCAGTAAAAAGCAGCCTATGTACTTTTTCAAACTCTAGACTATATGTGTAACAAATTTAATTTAAATCCTGACCGTAAGATAGACAGAGTTACTTTAGCATTGATATTATTAGTAAGGAAGTAAGGTTTTATTTAGGGACCGTCTCCACATACGATTGAATCGGCACACACACATCGGGACATTGGTTATTAAGTATGAAAAAAATCCCGAAAATAAGTAGTAAATGAGATGAAGTTGCCATGAGAGAAAGAATTATATTTTATAAATGCATATATTTATGACTGCCTTGTTCGTCTAGTGGTAAGCGTATGCGGCTGCTGATCAAGAAGTCTCGGGTTCGATTCCCGAGTCGGACCAAATATTTGTGTGATCCACACTTATTTGTTTCGGAGTCTGGGTATTTTCTATGTATAATATGTATGTATTAACAAGAGAAAAAGTATGTTTATGTATTTATATTAGTTGTTTAGTACCCATAATACAAGCTCTGCTTAGTTTGGGACTAGGTGTCGTTGTGTGTAAGAGGTTCGAAAAAAGTTCGAAATTAAAAACTAAAACCAAAAATCACAATCGCGGCCGGTAAAGTTTGTTTATCCGTGCATAGTTTAGCCCTCCTTTTTCCTATACTCGAATATGCAGATGTCAGAAGTCTTCTTAAGAATCCTGTCTATACAAACAATTTTCAGCAGATCTCCCACAATTTCCCCAAATTGTATTCTTATAGCATAGGTTGAAGTGTTATCAATATAAATTTCAAGAAGTGGAAAGTACCGGCCAGGAAAAAAGTAGGACTATCTACAAAAAGAAATGAGATGCCATCAAAAACATAACTTGTAAAGATTCCGAGTAGAGTATAACCCAGTTCTTCTACCGCAAAAAGTTGTAAGATCCATATAATACCAAGTCGGTTAATTTATTCAGTCCCTACTTAAGGAAACTTCTGTCTTAAGTTATTATGTAATTAGCTTACCTAACAACACCTTAGAGTGAACATATAAATATTATAAATCTATTTTGTGTTAAATAAATAGCTTGAGTATGCTGAAATGCTGATAAGTGCTGTTCGTAAATGTTAAAAAGCTGTCAAATACAGAATGTAAGCTTTCAGCTGTTTCTAAACAACAATGTACACTATCTAGATCAGAAACAAAGATCTACCTCTGTATATAAAATTCTCGTGTCACAATGTTGGTTGCCATAGTCTTCCGAAACGATTTGGTAAGAAGCGATCTTATTATTTTATTTGTGTTTATTCAGTAGATCTGAATAAATTAACAAAAATAAATTAACACAGAATCTTTTTCTCCAAACCCATCTGTATTAATACGAGGAAATACAACTGAATAAAAACAAAGTACATCATTTCCTGTTTCTCAACAAAAACAAAACGGTCTCGGTTCTTGTCTTGTTTCAGTTGTGATACTCCTTTTGTTCTTGTGAAACAAAATTTTTCTTTTTCTTTGGCTTTCATTTACATTTAAATTATAAACATGGGTTAACAGAATTTTTATTCTTCCTAAAACACGCATTTTTAACACACCTACGTAGCAATCACTAAGCAATAATTAACTTTTTCTCTCTTCCTAGTTATCACTGCGTGCAAAAACATCTGATCTACTTTATTGAAAGTTTTAGTCACTCGGAAGTGCTTAGGATGGTCGATAAAAATGTTTGTCGAAATGTTCTTCTTTTTTTCACTAAATCATGATTAAATAAAAAAAATATCTTCATGATTTAGCTTCTATACAGCTACTTATAACTAAAAAGATACTTTAAAAGTAACTAAATATTAGGACCCTCTGGAAATCTTATCAAATTCTCAGGTACTAAAGTATAAATGCTGCTATACCATAAAATCTGTAGAACAGTTTATCTTTCATTATTATTATCATCTTTACATCTAAACAACAACATAAATTAATTCGTTAAAGATATGAATGGAAGCAAAGTTTTGTCCATTTACTTAATTAATCTTTATAACTGTAGATATTTATTACTAAAACTTATCATTTAACTCTTCCTGAAAATACCATTAACTCTTGATAGTAATTAGTGAAAAAGGACGATTTTAGCAAATAAAAACCTATTTATAAGAGTGCTTTAAACTGCGAATTTATAGGCTTTTAGAGCTAATAAATGCTTTTACCCCACTTGCTTTTATAGCAGAAGGTTTGGACCCGTTACAAAAAATTGTGTCACGTAAAAATAAGGATAATACGTGATTCTGGAACTGTGACTACGTGTAAACAAATTTATTTTACCGCACTGTTCCATTTCGTTTCTAATGCCGTTGTTCCAAAAAATGTTAGACTGTGCTAAAGTGCTAATGACGTGCTAAAACAAAATGACTTCAATAGCGTTTATGAGACACATTAAAATTTGCATTATTTAAATGGAGAGTAATATCTTTACATTTTTCAATACCGTGCTCATCACAGGTATTCTACGTTTTTCGTGATAAAAAGTAGGATATATACCAAATGTATACCAAAATCTCGTGGCGTGATACATACAACTGTCTGGATAGTGACAAATTCAGAATATTGAGTATCACCACCCTAATTTATCCCATATGGGGAATTTAGAAGTTAACTACGCAGGACAATATCACTGCAAAGAGAAGGAAAACTTGTAACACATCCGTCTAGCTACCATAGTGTAGCTATAACCTCTTTTTTATTAAAAATCCTGAAACATTTTAAAAGTCCAGCAGTGAACTGTTCGTTCGTGAAAGTCCGTTGATTATACACGTAAACTGCCACCTTTAGAATGTTAGTGTGATTTAATCGAAGGTAGATTATTTTAAAGTAAAATATGATTACGGTAGCGACAACCCTAAAACCCTTAACACACTTTTTACGAAAAATCTCCTATAACTAACGCCTTATCTCCTCCAACACTCGAGTCAAGTCGCTAGTATTAGTTAATAATATCACTACAAGCTGAATTCACACAAGTAGTACATTAATATCACTTATTAACAATTAAGAGACTGTAATGTCTCCCCAGGAAAGCAATAAGTAACTAACTCATTTAGTAAATTGATGTGTACTATTATGTAAGGCCCCATATACCCTCAGACGTTCATAAAGCTGGAGACACATTGAAGAGACATAATAATCTATGCATTGTTGTGTAGGTGCGCGACTTTTTATGTTACAAATATTAACGCTACATGTTTGGAAACGACTAAGTAAGTAGTGACTGAGTAGGTTTACACATTAAAAGTTCAGAAGTTCCATCCAGTCAGTAAGTTGAGTCTTAAATGATTGATCATTTCTTAATCAATAAAGACCTATCCGTTTCTCAAAAACCATGCTAAGATGTTGGTTCTGATTACTACCTTTACCCCGCCAGCTCTGCCGCATGGCAGCAATGATTGCGGGTGGGGACAGGTCTTATCAGATTTGGTTGACTAGGATTTTCCGTTCAGATGTCCAAGCGGGGTGGTCCTCCGGGGTATACTGGGCAGCTCGGGTGCGCAGTGGTGGCATTGTACCATTCTTTCGCCTCCGATCTTATTCAAATACTCACCGAAGCCACCATGAAGCGGACCATATCCATTCCTTCCCAGGCCTAGAGGTTAAGCAGAAGAAGCCAACCTCAACCTAATTTGGAAATAGGGATCGGATGCTGTATGCTATGTCTGTGTGTTTGTAAAAAAATCAGGCAAGTCAGTCAACATACAACAGTCTGTTTGAAGAATTTCTGTTTTGTCAAACCTCCTTGGAATGTGGCATTCCGATGGCATTCTTCCAAAATCGAAGTTCAGATTTTTCGTAATAGACTCAAGGTCGACCTCGATCCAGTTTAAGGGAAAATGGCGTATTGAAATCGGCGACACTTCCTAAAAAATAATTGCAAAATTATTATTTATAAATGGGCCCTGCTCATCCTTCCTCGGGTTGTTCATAAAAACACTTAAATTCTCAAACGACTTCTCTAGACTAGCATTGACTTAATCAAATAAACCTGAAAACGTTCCTTTGGGGATAATTACATAATTTCTTTAGACTGCACTTTATGCAAAGTTTCAGAGTTTTCTTGTTGAAATGCAAATTTTACTTTGGAATAATGTTATTAAGTTAGCCGCCCATTGTATATTCTAGAACTTTTATATCAATGTACATTAATGTAATGAAAATCTTTTTACGTCGTTATCTTTGCATACAGTGTAAACTCTCTTTATAATGATATTCTAGAAACCGAGCATTTTTTATCGTTATAGAGAGTTTACGTAATATGGACTCAAAGAAAAATAACCCGAGTAAAATTAATGTTTATGTGTATTTCATACAATAAATAATTAATTTATTCCTACTGTAAATTTGGTGTACCCGGACTTGATAGGTACCTTGAACATAACACCATCATTTAAAAGTAAACCAAGCGTAATGATACACATGCTCAAGGCAGTTAACAATAACAAGTTTCGGGTTCTGAAATGATTAACACACACACACACACACACACACAAACACACACACAAACACACACACAAACACACACACACACACACACACATACACACACGCAACATTCACAGTAGGTATGTATTGGGGGTCCTGGATCAAACAAGATCCAGGCCCCCCAATACTCTATTCGAAACGGTCCTTCTATTCAATAATCTGTATTCGAAATGATCTTACTATTCAATATTCTTTATATTGGCTCTTATTTCGGTATATTCAGAAATAGAAATCTAATATTTCAACATTCACCTTCAATGATGAGAGAGTGAGTCATCATTAATTTATTCTAGTATTCTTATATTTAAATCATCCATTCAATCAACAATTCAAATACTACAACTGTTTTTTTATAACTCTATCAAATCAACGAAATTATTAGATATTCTAATTATTCGAGCCCACAAAGTTAAGCCCTCATATCGAATATTGAAGCCTTTTCGTTTGGGGTCCTTTCGATAAGGTATTAAAACAGCGCTGTACTGATCATGGTTTATAATTTTCACAATATGAAGACCGCATATTCTTTTCTCGACTATAGTTATCTGTACTTGATCTCCTTCACTCAACATCATTAATAGTGAAAATCTTTATTCAAATTATGTAATGATGTGCCCTTTTTCCTAGGTCTTTACGGTTTTGCAATCATAGAAGAACTAAGCATATGCTTTTATTTCTCTCGTATAAATAAAATTGTGTGCACTAAATTTTCTTTGCTTAATATCATTTAGAGAATTTATTATCCTAAAATTAAAAAAAAATGTATTTATTTATATAAAAAGTTTATTTTCAAAACACCATTTTTTTAGACATAAAACATTTTTCAAAGCGCATACTGAATCGTGATAAACACAACTGTACAAATCTTCAGAATATTTATAATGATCATATAAAGTTAATAAACTAGGACAAAACTTATCTTCTAAATTAATAATATGATTATTATAATTTAAGATACCATTCAACCATAACACTTTTTCCAATCCTTTAACATACACTTGCTTATCTCGTAAAATATCTAAAATTAAGTTTTGATAATTCGAGTAAGATATAAATCCTCCCCCCCAGTATATTTTACGGTTCCGTTCAATCCAACTCACTTGTCTTCTTTCTGTTTTTGACAAATCATAAAATGGGAATGGCTGCCTAATCAAAAACACCTGTATTTTTTTATTACACCAAATGGCAATTTCTTTTACTATAAACTCGTTAGCTTCGGTTTTAAAACCTTGAATGTCTACAATGGCTGTCATGATAACCTGCGCACTATGTTACTTAAAGGTTTGTATTCTACAACTCGATCGTTAATAATCAAACAATACGCAGTCGTCTTATCTGGTATTTGTGTTGAACATTCAAATTCTAATCGAACATCCACAGGACCAGTTTTCAAAGTATCGTTTTGCCTCGAGCAGTCTATGATGAAAACTGGCGCCTTTTCTTTGAAGTTGTGTATATCAAGCAACGGGTCTACCGGACAGTTGTAATACGACTGACGAAATTTCGCATACATTTCATATAATATACTATATTTATTCTCACAAAATTTTAAAGATAGAGGTTCATATGGATAATATTGTGAATTTAAAAAAAGTGTTACATTTGTCACCTCGCAATGATCAAATACTGAACTATCTTTAATTCTATTGTTTTTTCTATTAGTTTGCAAGCAAAAAATGACATACCGGGGCTTTTCTAATTGAGAAGCAGTCTTTACCGACCAAGAATGCTTTGTGGTTTTAGGTAGTAAAGGATACTCATATAAATCCCAATTTCTAAAAGCCATTTGAATAGGTTTATCTCTTTCTAAATGTTTTAAAAGTGTTAGTCGTTCTCGATCTGACACTTTTATATGCGGCACCCGCCATTGAACTCTTTGTATATCTATTTGAAGATGAACGACTTCATCAGTAAGAATAATACTATTTAAGTTAGTGTTACTCCTATTCAATACAAGTTCGTGTTTACAATTTATGACAATTTTATTGTAATCCTCTGCAAACCCAAAAATCCTATTTAAAGGAACCAAAACACTAAAATGCCCATCGCTTTGAAATCCGTTTAAATTCCAGCCCCATAATGCAGCGACTTTACTTTCTGCTTCATTTAATGAGATGTATGACTTTATTGTTGTTGTCATTCCAGCATTTTTAATTCGATCTATTTCAATACCATTCATTTCGTACCTGATGTCTTGAAACAAAAACATAGCAGGGTTATTAGTGAACGTAACAGTTTTCTTGATCGGATTCCCATCCTTACCGAACAGCTTCGCCTGACCTTCGACGTAGATCGAACTGGCTGATGGTAGCACGTATATATCTTGCTGGTGTATGGGGATTCTGATTTCATCATTTTCTCTAAAGCTGTTATTGTAGGGATTGTATGAATGGACTTCATAACTTTCAATTGAACTATCGAAATGTGGTAAATCAGTAATCTGTAGTATACTCATATTTTAAACCCTAAAGCCTTAAGAAAATCTTTATTTGAGTTATTCAGTTTCTTCACGCTTTTCTTACGTCTGAGCACCTTAGTGGTCGTTGATGGAATAGGACGTTTTATTTTCATTGGTGGTGTTTTATAATGTACTATCATTTTGCTTTTCTTAAATGAAGACGTAATTGAATATGTTCTTCACCAAAGTCAATACCGTCACCAAACTGATCCACAATCCTAACAGATATGGATGAAATTATATTTTTGTTCACAGGAAAGTAAATAACGTTTTGCGGTATTTCACTGTAGCCAGGACTTGGAGCAGTATTAGATATAAATTCATGAATAAAATGAATCGGTAATCCGTTGTAGTATGAACCGTGCACAAGATCACATTCGACTCTGATTACAGCTGTTAAACTGCTGTTATTAACGGGCACATTCGATCTTGTTTTTAATACTGAAAAGTATAGTAAACCGCACTCGTACTGATCAGATAAGTGAAGAGGTGGTTGAAAATACGAGACCAGTTCTGATTTATTTCCAGAGATGGTAACTGTAGTAGACATGCTTGCATACTGAACTCTTTTAAATGATTCTGATTAATTTATTTCTTGATTAGTCCAAAAATTCTTTAAGAAACTTAAACATAGATGTCCGCAATTGAAGGGGTGGTCACGTTGTATATTTTCATAATTATATTGAATGTTAGAACCTACATATTTTATAAATTCCTTTGGAGGTTTAAGATTTCCATAACTGTCGAAATACTCGACATAATCATTATATTTTGCATAGGCTACCCAATGAGAACCGGGATTTCTTGAGGTATCTAAGTTAATAACACCACATTCCTTTTTAAAAGGTTTTATAGGAAGTTCATCTCTCATAAAAACACCTCTAAAATAAGGAATATCATTAGCATATTTCAAAATATCCACATTTGTCAGGGCTCGTTTGGGTAGCCGGTATTTTAGTTTTTTTGTTTTGATACAAAAATTCCAAGTCCTTTTTTATGAGGTTTAACATGTAGCCCTTTTCCAATGCAAAGAGCTTCCATTTTTTCATTATGTCTCTTCACTTCATTAAAACGCTTTTTAGCCATCTTGAATTCATTTATGGTTTTAGCTATACCAGCCGCCCCTCCTGCTAATGCACCTGCAGCAGATAATCCCGCAAATATAGGAATCAACGGTAAAACGCCACCAGTTTTCGGTATGGGAATGACTCGAGGAAGTTTCATAGTTGAGTCATCGACCAATTCTCTAGCAGCAGCCATAGCTAATTCTATTGCCATTTTCTTGCATTTAGGTTTCAATTTGCGTATATGTTTACTCGTTTTAGTTATCACATGTTTTAATTTATTTTTCAAACCAAGTCCAGACTTAACTTTTCTTAAAGGTTTTTTAGTACAATGTTGATTGTTTAGCCCAGTACCAGTTTTTATTTTTGTCAACATAGCTTTGCTTACTATATTAGCGGCGAACTTTTCCCCTACACTTGCATCAGAGGCAGCTGCACGCTGTTTTGCCATTTTTAACAAGATTAAATCTGCCTTATGTCGTTCTTTTAAATTTGACGACTTGTGATAGGCGATATCGTGTTCTTTACAATATTCGTCTAATTTATTTACACCTTTATCACCACGTTTAAGTCTTTTGGTTAATTTTGTACCGGGGCCGCAATAATTGTAACCAGGTAAGTGCAATTCAAAAGGTAAATGATTTATAAACCAATCGAGAAGACTACTCCCCCCAATACACATCATAAGACTGGCCCACCATGGGATTGAACATTTATTAAATAGACAATAGCTGTCTATAATGTTAAAATATTAAAGGTGTCTGTACTACAATATATTCGACTTTTCAATCCAACTGTTTTCAGCAGAAGACAAACCTAACCACTTCACTAAAACCATGTTTCCTCTCTTTTTAAGAACTTTCTCAACTAGATATACATTTGGATGTTTTGTTTTTTGAAGCTCTTGCGTATAAAAAGCTCCTAAAATAGGCTGACCTCTGATCGAATCTTCAATTAAGTAGGTAACAGGAAAGGTGTTTTGAATTTTACGAATTTTAAATATTTCTGTCGACCAGTTAGGAGTATAACCTTTTTCAAAGGTTCCTTTGTATTTACTAATACGAACATAGTCGCCGATTTTATACTTATTTCTTACATCTTTTTTGTTGGATAAATTGGCAAATCTTTCTAATATTCGTTTTTTATTATTATTGTTCACTTTTGCAGGAATTTCGTCAATCGTTCGATGCGGTGTGTGATTGTATTTATAAATAACATTATTGAGCGTATTATCTATCCAATTGTAGTTTCCATTTAAACTGAATTCTTTGTACAGATTACACTTTACTGTTCTAATAAATCGCTCAACTATTGAAGCCTTTTTCGTTGAAAAGGTAGAATAGTGGTTGATGTGATAAGATTTCATAAGTGTTTGAAATTTTTTATTGTAAAATTCGGTACCATTATCAGTTTGTAGATTTTTAGGAACACGACCCTTTTTCAAACATGTTTCAAAAGCATTACATACAACCTCTTTGTTCTTACTTTTTAAAGGAAAGGCCCAAGCGTATTTTGAAAACGTGTCAATAACAGCTAAGATAAATCTAAAGTTTTTATTTAATTTAGATATTGATTGCATATCTATTAAGTCTGCTTGCCATAGATCATCTATATCTTTCATTATAACATTTCTGCGCGGAAAATTTATCCTTGCATTTTTATGAATTTCATTTACCACGTCCGTTTTGCTCATATTGATAGTTTTATTGATATTTATTATTATTATTATTATATGTTTGCATGAGGTATTTTAGTACTTCAGCGAGACTAACTTACTCATGCTCGAAAATAATACTGAATTAAATACTGATAACTACTACCATTTATTCTTTAATTATATTTGCTTCTTTTAATTCTTCAATTATGGATAAAATTTCATTGTCGTGATTAGTATTGCCAGCATCTCTTGAAGCGACTAATAATTTTAATCTTTCAACTAATTCATTAGGATCGTCCCAATATACTAAATCGGTGTTGTTTTTATACTTCTTTAGTTTTGGCAGGTTTCCACCGAATTTAGTGTCAATTTTAGTATTAGACGCTTCGGAAAATAATGGTTTGATAATTTCACGATATTTTATACCTTTATCACCTCTTATTTGACCTTTAGGATTAAAATCGCGTTTATGTGCATTTGTGCGCTGTAATATATCCTTATAGTGTCCGTTTCATGTATGTTTGTAAAGTCCCCCGCGACACAGGAATTTATATTCCTAATGCGGGAGTTGTCTTTTTTATAAAAAAAAAAAAAAAAAAAAAAAAAAAAAAAAAAAAAAAATAGACGAGTTTATCTTCATTTGTTATTAACTTCAAATCAGGTTTTCTTCTTAGTAAAAGTTCTTTCAGACCAGATGTTAAATTGTAAGGTTTGTTGTCAATTTTAAGCACTATTGTATCATCGTTATCCAAGTTATTAGTTTTAGAAAATGATACTAATGAATTACCCATCAATAATGTATTGTTTTCACTTCTGATTCCGAACGGTATATGAATGCCATCATACATACCATAGATATCATCACCTTTTAACGACATTTCTAAATTATCTGTCAATTCTTGTTTAGGGTCTGGTTCAACAAATTGTACGGGACTTGATTTTTCATTATAATACTCGTAGATCTTTGTAGGTGAGCTGGTATTATCATCATTCAAGTCTAATTCATCAGAATTAGTTAGTATAGTATTTTCTATGTTTTTCATTGTTTCTACAGACCTATTTGAATCAACTAGAGTTTTAAGAGGATCTGTAACAGGTTTCAGCATTTTATCAAGTGACAAGTTCATCGTATATTCCTGGTTTTTCATTTGTCTTATCTTATGTTTTATAGAGTCAACAGACTTCATTAATTCCATTTTAATCGTTTTTTCCATACTGCTGTACAATACTGAAGTCAGAGAAAGACGGATTGATACTGAACTTATAATTTATTGAAATTCCTTTATAAATATGAAGTTTTATTCAAAGTAAAAAAATGCATCGAAATTTTGTCTGTATCTTCCCTTATTTATAGGGGACTCTTTATTTATAAGTAAAAAATTATGTTTTTTTTTTCAAACTAGTTTACAAATATCTTTAAATTGATTCCATGACATATCAGAACTAGCATGCTCTTCATAAATATGTTTTAAATTCACATCATCTTGCTTGAATATAATAAGAAAATTAACGTTGTCGCGTAGCAATTGTTTTGGAATTTTTGAATAGGTTTGAGATAAATAAAAACAATCGATTTGTTTATGTCTACCCATACAAAAATAGTTACGGATATTTAGTTGATTCTCACACGCGACATCATCAAAAATAAATACAGAATTCATTGAAGCTTCACTTGGAGAAATTACATCTTTATCATCACTAAACTCGTGGAAGTTAATCTGTGGTACTCTTTTTAAAACTTCAGCCAAGAAACGGTATTTTGGCTGAAAAGTAGATTTAGAGTAAAGATAAAGATTTCTAAATTTGAGTCCATTTTCATGTAGCAGTAAACTAATCATAACATTCGTTTTTCCGCAGTTTGATGGACCACACATTATACAGCGAATGGTATTTGGCAATAAAGCGCTATGTCTGACGTGTTGAACAGTGTCACTTAATCTTATATTATTAACGTTAAGGGATATGGGTTGCTTGATCAACTTCATCTTGCCGATTAATTCAAATGCTATTTAACATTTACATATATACAAACATTACTCGTTTTTCAAACTACTCTTTTGTTGTATATCATGGTACACTTTAGTGTAATCGTTAAATAAAACGACGTAAATACATATTAAAAATTTTTATTTATTTATTAATATTATTTGTTTAAACATAGTTACATTAAGTAGTATAACTTATATTATAGTACCTAGTATATTAACTACAGTATAATTTTATAATGACCCCAAGGCAAAGTTTCAATTTGATTTGAGAGAACATATCTTTTATCATCATTTCTATTCATAACTAATTTGCACACTTGTTGTGAATATAACACGTGTTTTATTGATCTAATCATATTCATTTTACAAACTCCACTTTCGTTATTAAATAATGTTTTATTATAATGTGACATCGTTAGCTTTTTTGTAACCGACTTTGAGATACCTTTTGCCTTTTTTATCAGAACTTTAGATGTCGACAAACAGTAAAGTTTTGCTCTTAATCCGGTAAATTCGTTGATCACATCTCCACCCAGCTCATCTTTAAACAATCCAGGTACTTTTGCATTTATTTGAGGAATTAAATAAGGGTTGTCAGAATCATAATTACTTGTATCAAATTTTTCCAAATTATTTTTTATATCATAGTAAATGTTTTTTGTGTAGATTAAATAAAGTAAGCTATCAGTGTCTGTATAGCAAAGCCTTGCATTATTCATATATTTCTCCTTTATACTATAATGATAATTATAAAGGTGTAACTTAGCATATTCTAAAACAGTAAAACCTATATATATTGGTCTATCCAATACGATTTTTTCGGGGTTTAGTTGAATAGCTACAAAATTATCTGAAAATATAGTAACACATTTTAAATTAGGTTTGCAAATTAGTTTTTCAGCACCAATTTGTTTATTTGTAATATTCTCTGTATCTTTCCACTTAGTGGTCAGTTTAACATCTACCTGTTTTCGTTTATTTTCAATAGTTTTACCGAAGATAGAATTATTTAAAAGCTTAAAGAAATCTTTCTCAAATGTAGTTGTTGACGCTTGACGAAGACTGGTGTTTAAATCAATATATTTTTTTAAATATTCTTCTTGTTTGAATGTAAGAATGCGATGAATTTTTTTCAGAACAAGCCCACGTATCAAGCACTCTTTCAAATGCGAGTAATGAATTACATAGTTAAATTTATCGTATAAATTAGCTATAAGTTTAGCAGTTTTTCCTCCAGGGGGTATAAATTTTTCTGGAGCAAAAGGTAAATCACTGTGAAAATCGTGTATGTCATCAGGGTACTCAAGATCTACTTCTAATATAAAACCATATTCATCAGAATCTGATATGTTCATTACATTGAAAGAATTTATTTCATCTTCATTCAAAAGCCTGAAATCAGATATAGGCATCTTTTTAGTCATTGCATAACCATACAAATTATTACAATCAAGATAAATCAAATAGCTTGAAGGTTCTAGATCATTGAATTTTGGCAAATAAAGATTATTAGCTTTAGCATGACGTAGTGAACACTGTGCCAGACCACCGCGTATGCCTTTTTCTAACATTTGATATATTTCTAAATCATCAATTAACTCTAACTGAACATGGGTGTAAAGTAACATAGCATCCCAGCTCAGACTAGGTGCTGTTACATAGTACGCAGGATCTAATTTATAATATTTTAAACTTACATTACGAAAATTTTCAAATACATCACACAATAATAAAACATCACATTTCAAATACAAATCAGTGTACTGACCAATAGTATTAATATTAAACGAGTTCCACACAGATATTGCATGCTTATATTCTTCGTCGGTAATATGCTCCATCTTCATTGTATTATAAAATAATTTTTGTTCAGGAAGATATGATTCTTCATATTTTTCCCAAGTGTTAATATAATCATAAGGATAAATACCTTTATGTCTAAGCAAATGTATGTTTTTATTATTGAATTGCGATGACAAATGAACCAAATCGTGATCGGATAAACTTTTACTTAATGCATCCAAGCTTGAGCTTAAAAATTGGAATGAATCTATAAATTTAATTTGAATAGGGCGATTACAATTCTTGTTGTGTACGTATTTAATAATAATAATAATAATAATAAAGCCATTTAATCCAAAGCTTGCTTAAGTTTTACAATGTTGTTAGTACTTAATTGCTTAAATTTAAAAAATGTTACTTATAATTACTGTTAGTATTATTAGTTATGTATTAGGTTTGGATCCCTGTTGGGTAAAGGCCTCCTCCATCCTTTTCCATGACTCCCTGTCTCTGCCTATTTGTATCCAGTCGTTTCCTGCGACGTGTGTTATGTCATCAGCCCACCGTCTTAATTGTCGACCAACATTTCTCTTCCCCATAGGTCCTTTCCATCGTGTGGTTTCAATGGTCCATCTTCTGTCTCGGTATCGTGAGATATGTCCAGCCCATCTCCATTTGAGTAAGAGTGCGTGCCTGAGAGCATCAGTTAATTTGGTTTTTTGACGAATTTCTTCGCTCCTAATTTTGTGTATTCTTCTAATTTTCAGCATACTCCTTTCCATTGCTGTTTGGTTACTTTTAATTTTTTGTTTTATTTTATTTGTAAAGGTCCAAGTTTGGCAGCCATACAGCAAGCAAGGTAACAGGCATGTCTCAAATATTGTCCTTTTCATGTGTGAGCTGTAATTGCCTTTTAAGATTTCTTTTAGCGCCCAGAATTTCTTCCAAGTTGTGTTGATTCTCCTTGTCACTTCTTCTTCGTTATTTGAAGTTTTGAAGGAAATTTGTTTGCCCAAGTATATGTATTGACTGACGTATTCTATGTTATTACCTTTTATCACTATCTGGCGCTCCCGATTGTTCGTTAGTATCTTTGTTTTACTTACATTCATTTCAAGGCCGATTTTAGAACTTTCGCAGTCCAGTGATCTCATCATTTCGTCTAAGTCTTTCGCGTTCTCAGCAATAACAGCAATATCATCTGCGAACCTCAGATTGTTTAAGTATTGTCCGTTTATGTACACTCCACTGTTCTTCCAGTCTAGTTTTTGGAAGATAGTTTCAAGGACTGCTATAAACAGCTTCGGGGATAGAGGATCTCCTTGTCTAACTCCGCGTTCTATGTTTATTTCGTCACCTCTAGTTTCTAATTTAACTCTGCTCGTGCTTTTTGCATAGATGTATTTCAAAACATTGATGTATTTCTGGTTGATATTTGAATTTTGTAAAGCGTTCCAGATTGCACAGTGACTAATGCTATCAAAAGCTTTGCTGTAGTCAATGAAGGCCACATACAGAGGTCTATTATATTCTCTGTATTTTTCTATGACTTGTTCTAATGTCTGTATGTGGTCCATTGTGCTGAAGCTTGATCTGAATCCTGCCTGTTCTTTTGGTTGTTGCTTATCAATATCATCAGATATTCTCTTTAAGATTATGGATGAAAATAGTTTATAAATACTTGCCAGCAGACTTATGGGCCTGTAATTCCCTATATCCAAGGGATTTCCTTTCTTGAAGAGAAGGATTATATCCGATGTGCACCACTGTTTTGGTACCTTTTCTTCGTCTAGTATCTTATTGAACAATCGAGTAAAATGATTTGTTAAAATGGGTGCTCCTATTTTTAGTGCCTCATTGCATATTCCGTCTGGTCCGGGACTCTTATCGGCTTTCAGCTTTTTTATATGATCATAAACTTCGGAGTAT
The DNA here is from genome assembly GCA_932526445.1 of Phragmatobia fuliginosa. NCBI lineage: Eukaryota > Metazoa > Arthropoda > Insecta > Lepidoptera > Erebidae > Phragmatobia > Phragmatobia fuliginosa. The sequence goes on along the minus strand of OW052075.1, from coordinate 10,618,907 downwards.
TCAATTCGTCTGATGTGATCTGTCTTGTTCGTATAGGTTATTTGCGATGTGATTTCGGGGTTATTTTGTTTACTATATAAGTTTTTGTAGAAGTTAGTAGCGTGATTTATTACATCTTTTCTGGATTTTGTTTCTAGTGAGTTATTGTCAAGTTTTTGAATCCAGGATTTATGTGTGGTTAATTCTTTGTATGCTTTTTTGGCACTTCTAAAATGTTTAATGTTCCTTGTAATAATGTCGTATCTGTGGTTGTTGTAGTCCTTACGGATTGATCTATTAGTCTCTTTGTATATTCTGCTTAGTTCTGTTTTCATATCTTTAGTTTTGTTCTTTGTGTGTAGTAGTTTCGTGCGCCTTTTTAAAAGTTCCATTGTGTCTTTTGAGAAGATATTGTGTTGGTGGGGATACGTACTGGTTTTGTATTTTAAGCTCTCTGTTATGCCTTTTTCCAGGATATTGTAGTATGTTTGGATATCAATGCTGTCTATTTTTATATTTTCTGTGTGTTTTTGTAGATTTCCGATGTAACACTTTATTTCTGTTTCTGTCTTGGGGATATAAGCTGGTGTTGTATAGGTTTTTCTGCTCTTTACTGGACTATTCAAAAGTAATGTTGCTCTCACTAATCTATGATCGGAAGAGAATTCAACTTTATTAAGTACCTCAATATTAGTTATAAGTTTGTGGTGGGTTATCATAATAAAATCTATTTCATTTTTAGTTTTTTGGTTGGGTGATAACCATGTCCATTTAGAGCTTGCTTTCTTTTTGAAAAATGAGTTCATTATTGATAGTTTGTATTGATGAGCATAAATTAAGAGCCGTTCCCCTCTATCATTCCGCGATCCGTAACCATATTTTCCCATTACTGGATAGTAGTTTATTTTTGGACATCCTATTTTCGCGTTGAAATCTCCCATGACAATGACCTTCCCTTCTGTCTTTGTGTGAGCATACTCAATGTCTTTGTAAAAATTTTCAATTTCTTTTTCTGTTGATGTCTCTGTCGGTGAATATGCTTGGATTATTGAAAGAGAGAAGCAATCAAACTTCATTTGTAGAAGTGCTACTCTTTCAGAGATTCCTATAAAGTTGATGATGTTATTTTTATACATTTTTTTGATAAGGAATCCCACTCCATATAGTCCTTTAGTTTCGCCAATATAGCAAAATATAAGGTCGCTGTGCTCTTCTATCTTACATCCCATTTTTCGGACTTCTGCAAGGCCTATAATGTCCCAGTTAATATTTTTTAGAGCATTAGTCAATTCAAGGAATCGTTCTATTGATCCTAGTGATTTTACATTATAAGTGCAGATTTTGAGTGTTTGTTTCATACCATGATCTATTTCTCTATTTGGTGGAGGGTTGTAGTCTGATTCCCCACGATGACAAGTCGGATTGGGGAATGTTTTGTTTCTTTTATCTATTAGTTCTCGTCTGTTTAAAGTTTTGTTCCGGTGGCTGGTGGCAATATCCTATAGATTCTGAACGGTTGGCACATTGGCAGAAGGTAAAGAATTACTTCTATTCCTCATTATGTCGAATGCATTTAACCGGGCTGTTTTTGTTGACAGATGTTGTTTGTGAGGGTGCTCTATTGCGTTAGGCGAGGTTGATGTTTCCCTTTTGCGTTTTTCGTTACCTGGTTTGCCCTCTTTAATAATTAGCTTGTCGTAGTTTATGTATGCATAATTGCCCTTCTTCCTTTCCTCTTCCAATTTTGGTTGTAGTTTCTTTCTCGTGTCCAATACTTCTTTCGGGTAATCTTCAGATAAATACAGGTTTTTCAATTTCTTTTTATTTACCACTATCTCGTTTTTCTTCCAGGCGTTCACGAATGTTAGGAGGATAGGTCTTTCTTTTCCGTTTTTTGTGTTACTTTTGCCAATTCTATAGATCGTGTTCACATCCCTATCTTCAAAAGTAATGTTTAAATCATGTTCAAATTTCTTTTTAATTATTTTGATTAGGTCGATAGTCGATGTTTCGGTTTCTTTCACTCCATATAATATTAGGTTGTTGTATCTTCTATATTTTTCGAGATTGTTTATTTTTTCCTTTAATTTCTCATTTTCTGACTTTAATTCCTGCATTTCAAGTCTAAAAGGAACTAGTTTTTCATCAATCCGTGTCATAATGTCATCGGTTTGTTTTGACATTTCTATTTTCATTTGTTCAAAAAAAGATTGAAGGTTATTCATTTTTGCCGCTGTCGCTTGCGTGAAATGAAACGTATTGTTGTGAACGTACCTTAATAGGACTATTATGTTGGTAGTACTGACCCGACTTAGTTTTGTTGAAATTGTGTCTATGGTCTATACTCGGTTTGTTTGGCAGATAACCTCAAAAGTTTTTTCCACTTTTTAACCACTGAATAATTATCTTGATAACACAGTTTGCACTTTGATGTTATAGTTGCAGTATAGTTTATCACAATATGTATGAAATTTAAATGTTTTTACAACGGAGTTCACAGTATATTCACAGTTTATTCGTAGAAATACGGAGCTTCGTGACACTATGTATGTACGTCTAGACAGCCGGAACCGGAAATTCGTGTACGTATTTAGTAATCGTTAAATACTTTTCTTTTGATTTAGGTATAATTTTAATGTGGCCTTTATATTTAACTAGTTCTTTAATAAACAGATGAGAATCATAATTCGATAAATTGTGAAAAATTACAGGTATGAATAGACATATTCTGTACATCAGGTTGCAATGATTATGTGCAGGTCCTCTATATTTTCCTGTCACATGATCATGGTCTCGCACTTTATCATCGAGTAACAAGCGATCACAAATATGACAAGTATTAGCATTGTTATATTGAATTTGCTCTTTTTTAGTTAAAGGTATCATTTGTTTTTTAATAAATAATAAATCGTTTATTTTCGTCACATCTTCTATTAATTTAGTAATAAATACTTCCACACAGGCTGGACCTCTATGTGTAACATATTTATTCTGACTTGGATCGTGTGCACAACATATGTAGTATCCAAAACATGAAGGCACGTGTTTTTTTAAATTGTGTGTATTTTCACTCATTTTTTCATTACAATTCATCAATAAACTTTCGAAATCTGCATATATTACATAGTTGATTTTTTGTTTTCTTTCATAATTTTTAAAACTGAGTTTACTATTCTTTTCAGGTAACACAGATAAAACTTTTGAACACGTATGAGATCTGTATTTTGTTTCACTACTATAATATTGTAAGCATGATTCACACAATAAAAATAATCCTTTATGATTTGTCATTTGATGTCGTAATAAACGTGTGAGATTTTTAATCAAGCAATAATGAGATTTTCCTTTTTTTTCTAAGTATAGTAAATTAACATGAATAAATTGTCTGTTATTTGTTAAATACAGAGGTCCAGTCACATTGTCGTTCTTATTGTTTAGTCCATAAACGTTAATACTAATGTTATTGTTTTTTTCAAATATTTTAATGTCTTGATAAGATACTGGGAGAGACATATCATTAATATTAAATACAGAACTGTAGTGTGGATACGAATTCGTTCTACAAACATTCAACTTTGTCGGATATAACGCAGCTACAACACTCCATAGAAAACAATGACTGTCATTATTTTTTATATTAATACAACTATGTGTGTTCTTAATTTTTCTCGGTAAATCTAAATAGGTTCCACCTCGTAAAGGATTATATTTATTAATATTGATTTCAAGATGACTTATAGAATGATAAGACCATCCAGATTCTTTGTGTTCGAATTCTAACATTTTACATTTTAAACACTCAATTATATTAGAATATAATTCAGTAATATTCGTACTATTACAAATAATTTCATATTTCGTATTGAAGGATTTCAGTTGTTGCTCGCTTGTTTTTAATAACACAAAGTAAGCAAACAATTCGAAATTCAACTTCAAACAAGTATTTTTCATAGTAGACATTTGTATGAGTTCTAAGACTTCGTTTTCATTCTGACACAAGAATGTCTCAGGAGTGTGGTATTCAACACCTTGTGCAGGATTTAAACGATATGTCACGATTCTGTTTTTGAAAGCACTTGAAATTATATAAATATTTTCGAATTCAGTTCGTAATAAAGAATTTGATTTATGGATATTGGTTCTCAAATGATATTTGAATTCATTTTTCGGTAATTCGATTTGGCATTTATCACATACTTTGAATCTTAGATTATTAAATTGTCTTCGACGAGTAGTCAGGGTTTGTACTGGAAATAAAATATAATATGTTTACATAAGTGCATATATTAAATATTAGCAATCATTATAAAATTATACTGGGTACATACATTATAAAATTATACTAAGATTACACAATTGATTCATTTTATAAGTTTAGAATCTGATAGATAGATGATAGAAAGGTACATAAGTAGAATAACAGTTTCTACTACGTTTCAAGGTATTATGCGAATACACGTATACACTAATAATATTGACTAACAAATTCAGAGGGACAATGCTTAAACTCACATCGAGTATTATCAATAAATTCTTTTAAACTGTGCCATGCTGGTGTCCCATCATCCGTTCTATTTTTAATGGTGACGACCGCATGCCTCCAACGATTTATTGGTGCTATGCGTTCAATTTCTCCACATTCGTATATCTTTAGCTCAATGTAATATTTGCCTAACTTCTTTTCATCGCTTTGTTTTTGCAAACCATTCGCGATTCGACGGGTATAATACGAATATAGTGGTGGTATTTTTTTATTACCCGGGGGGATTCCAACAGCATCGGCTTCGTCATCATCATCGCTGTCCGTGCCGAATAGGTTGTATGATGTAGGCCTCATGCAGGTGCTTATGGGGTGGATAGACGTCTTCTTCTTTTTTTTGTTCTTATCTGCATTTGATGATTCTCCCTCTGCCAATCTCTTTGTAGACGTAGACGGCGATGGTGACGACGACGCTTTGACTCCTTTCGACTTTTTCAACAACCTCTGCTGCTGCTGTTCGACTTCATCGTCGGAAGAGAAGAGATGTGTGGCTGTTACTTTGGACCTGCAAAGAAAGAAAATCTGTTAAAATGATGAAATTATGAAATGAGTAATAAGACGAATATAAATGAACTGACTGAATGTAATAAATATTCGAAATGAGTGAATAGAAAGAGTAAATGAAATGAATTAATGAACGATATTTGGTATGTGAGAATAGAACACATATTTGAAAAGTGTGTGAAATGTTGAATAGATCAAAATAGTGAATAGAGGAATTAAATTATTGCATTTATCTAATATTATTGATATTACTATAAACACTTATTTAAATATCATAAATAAAAGTCACTTACATTTTTGGGGACTGAAGACTTGGTTGACTTGTAAGCTCGTAGTTGGTGATGATGCCAGCTCTCGTATGAGTGTTTGCGGTGAAACTTTCAGACCCAGCGTCTTAAATAGTGCTAAAACTACGTCATAATATTCCGAATATGGATTAGGGCACGTGTTGGTAAAAATGCTATGTTAGTTATGTACCAAATATAGAAAGTGTTTATTGTAATTAATATTTTAGGTAATACAATAGGTACTGTTCAACCTATTCATTTACTAATAATTTTACCCTACTGCTCCAAACAAAAGAGAGTGTATGCGTATATCAACTTTTATTTTAAAAAGAGGTATTTTTCCAATAGCAGTCAAGATCTGTTATGTTCAGTAAATATTGTTTAAAGCAAACTTGAAAGTTTTTATATTCTTTAAGTTCTTAAATCTTTTATATTTGCACTAATAAACGATTAACACGTTTCATAGTATAAATTGTATCATATATATCTGTGGAGCATAACTATGCTGAAATCCGTATCAAAATTGGTTCAGCCAAACGCGAGATAATCACGCACAAACGAGTACATACCGGTGAAACTGAGAACCTCCTTTTTGAAGTTAAAAACATGACTTACTTATCTTTCTGTTAGTGACTTAACAATTAATAAATATAATACAAATAGCAGACAAAACCAAACGTAGCGATAGTATGCCGATATTGCTACATGATCATGATGATCTCCTTATAAGAAATACTTACATTGCAAAATAATTATGTTTGACATAATAACTGTATACCGTCGGTTTGCCTGTTGATTTATTTTGATTGAGTGTATGAAAATAAACGTAATGAACAAACCCATTATAGATTTTTTTTATTCATATAACTTTTAGTAAACAATACATTCTTGGACACGTGTCGAGATGTTAGGGTTTAAATTTCACCTTACCATATTTATAAGGATATAATATCTAACAAAAACATGCGATTTTGAACTCTAAACATTAAAATAAAATAACGTATAATTAGTATATAAATGAAATAAAAATTCTTATTAAAATCTAGTCGATCTTCTGTTCCCGACAGTGACAATTGTATTAAACGTGTACCTACCGAATTTAGGTAAGTTTTAATATTATTCCGTTGTATCTTTTCTTATACGTTGTATGCGGCTAGTGAAATATCTAATAATCAAATGAAATATTAATGAAATCTTGTTTTTTAAGGTGTGTCAATCAAGTATGCAACGCTCACCATCCTACAGTCCTGTTTTAGATAACATTGGGCTACAATCTACTGTAAGTATCTATGTAAGTGATAATCGGTGTTAACAACTAAAATTCATATTGGATGCTGTTTAATTGTACTAAATCAACTATAATTTTATTTCAGAATTTAATAGGGTGTTCAGATCCAGTTCTTAGTCCATTTTCCTATGCTCAAGACCGAGAGAGCTGGTACGCCGAAGTGGCGGCAAATGCATGCGAAGAGGTGAAACGGGAAAAAATAGAAAATAAACAAAAAAAGAAGAAAAAAGATAAATCTAAAATTTTAAAAAACACGTCCTTTGTCTCGCGTAAAGAGCCCGGACATACTCGACGAATAATAAAAATTATAGTACATGATGTGAATGATCGTCAAATGGAAGAATTTGACAATGACTCTGATAGTGCAAGCGTGAATATACAATATTTAGTACGAAATGAATTTGATGAAATAATGAGTGAAACTGACCGTTTAGTGAATAAAATTATTAAAAAGTTAGGATCAAGTCCATGTTATTAATTTTTTTTCATATTTACCTATAATAAATATTCTGGATATTCTATTTATAATGGTTATTTTTTTAATAGTTGTATCTAGGTTTTAAATCCAAACATTATTTTTATTGAAAATCAAATAAAATCGTTCCAAATAAATGATGTATGCTTTTTATTTCTGTGTCATAAAAAGAAGTTAAATAAATAACCACTAACACAGCACATACGTAGGTGTATAAAGCATCGTGATGCACAATAGCGAGCGCATACCATTTTTGTTAGGCCGTCGTGTCGAATAGACTGTCGCGACTGTAGCTCGAATTTCATGCACATGCCACTGAATTGTTGCATGAATGTAATAATTAACAATGAGAGTTTGATATGTTAATGATTCAATATAATAATAAATATAAGAGCCAATATAAAGAATGCAATTACTTTTATATATTATGGGTTTAGATTTGTAAACAATTTATTGCAATGTTACATATTCTGCAGTCTAAAGATGTGTTGTTTTTAACAAGATATATAAAGAGTAGCAAGTATAGATTTGAATGAAATTACATGAATGAATAGATGATATTGAATAAAAAGATCATTTCGAATACAGATTATTGAATAGAAGGACCGTTTCGAATAGAGTATTGGGGGGCCTGGATCTTGTTTGATCCAGGACCCCCAATACATACCTACTATTCACCTTAAATTGTTGTTTATTTAATTCTCCACAGAATTTAGTTTTGAAATTTGCAATTGTCATTTGTTTTGGTACGTAAACATTTATCAGTTGTGGCATTAGTCCAGTCAATAAAAGCTTAACTTTGCCATTTTGGTTGAACACCTGCAACCAACGCCAAAATTTCCGTGAGTCTTCGTAGATTAATATACTAAAATTGCAGGGTGCTGCAATACCGGCAAAGGGTGCAAATACATTGCAAAAGGGTGCAAAAACAACTTTTTCGTCTATATCTCGCGATTGGTTGGAAAAATAAAAAAAGATCCTACTACAAAATTGTAGGAAATTAAATCCCCTACAAAAATTTGGAAACGTATTTTCTCGTATCTCTTATAGTTTTTGTATAAAATGCATTTAAAGGTGCAAAATGAAAAAAATGTTACTATTAATCTTTTTTTTTCATATTGAAGTGATACTACATGTTTCATTGGGATTCAAATGATATGTTTCGGTCATTTTTGTTTATTTATTTACACCTTTTTTCAATTACCTAATAATCTTGGCAAAAAAAACATTTAAATTTTATTATATGACTAGCTGACCCGGCAAACTTCGTACCACCTCAGAATAATCATTAAAATATTATGCTTAGTTAATAACTGATACTGATAAATTGACAGCAGTGCCACCTAACGGGCCCCGGCCAGTACCGCCACAGTCACTTTGTTCCTACATTTTAAGTCTGTAATATCTTCAAAAATATTAATTTAAATTACATACTGTAAAGGGTCATATTAATCTATATGAGATGCACAAAGTATTTAAGGTACTTAATTGGATAAGGATTAATACTGTATTGCTTATAATCGTTTCGTAAATAATCCATTACTTCTAGTAAAAAGAAAGAAAGTATAGTAGAACTTTTTAAGGTGTATAATACTGTAGTACATTATTTTGATCTATCTCGTAGGGTACAGCCAGCGTTTGCAATGTAAGCGTAAAAAAATGGGTTTATTTACGACATCACATTAAAAACCTCTAAAATTATTAATTTTTCTCTACTTTTATGCATGTATTATACATATAAACCTTCCTCTTGAATCATTCTATGCAGTAAAGAAAACGGTGTCGAAGTCCATTGCGTAGTTTTAAAGATCGAAGCATTTATACATATATACAGACAGAGAGTGGAAGCGACTTTGGCTTATACTATGTAGTGATAATTTATTTATTTTATTTTTTATTCCATTGGATTCAGAGCAAAATAGCATTTGAAACGTATATTTGCAGTATATATTACCTCTCCATTTACCTGAGCTATTATAAATTTCATTTCAGGGGGACGTTTATAATAATATATCACTGGCGGAGAAAGAGCGTGGTATATTTTATGTTATTCTTTCTACTACTATTCTACTCTTTTACTCCCACTGATTCCAATTGTCTATATAAGAATCTTCAATATAAGAGTGAAAAGGGAGAATAAGACAAATATGAGACCGTTGCGCTCGACGTAAATAGTCCCATTCAAGATCTATAGGATAGGATCGAAAAATAGGACCCATGTACTCGAATAAGACCACACGTTTCCTAATAAGAGCGAAAGAGATAGAGATTTGGACAAAAATGAGAACCTTGCGCTCGACAAAAATAGTACCACTGAGAACACACACACATGCGCTTGTTTTTCTATATCGCTGAGTGCAATCAGTAAGAATGCAGCAGAAAATGCTCAACTAACTGTTTGTCACTTACTGTGACTATACTCCAAACTGTCGTTTCAGGGATATTTCGTTTTTGTGCTTCTAACTGTCCAAAAGTGATTTTTTGCAGAATAAACTTGATTCACTGTTTTCAATTTAAACGAAACAATGAATACTTCATTTTTATGTTCTATTTGTATGAAGAAAACGTAAGACGCAACAATTGTTGTGAAAAGTATGCAATCTTCTCAGGATTGCATACTGATTGTAGTGATTGGTATGGTAAAAGTGAAGACCGCAGTGAAATGGCTAAGAAAATAATTATCACTGTATGCGCAGAAATTTTACAGGACAAAATAAAGGAAACTCTTTACGAAACAGAAAGTTATCTACAACCGGACAAATTCCCTGATAACGTTGTATCAGAAATACCTCCACTATTAAGTTGCTTCCTACATAAATTATTATTAAATGATGAAAATATCGTGTCAGATGAACATTCATCCTGTTATCCCAAAAATAGATAGTATTGGCTTTAGTATTATTTCAGCACTTCGTCCTAAATCCTTCATTCGTTTCTTCAACTAGCTGTTGAGACATACATTTATCGAAAAACAGGATCGATGTTAGTTATCAATCTACTAAGCAAACTGGGTGTTTGCACATCATACCATAATATTCAGCTTCATGAAGCTTCATCAATAATTTAACCTCAGAAGACTATAATTACTGATGCTTTCCTTTAATATGTCTTTGATAATACTGACCGTGATATAAGGTGGGCCAAAAGAAATCACCCTTTTGAAAGATGCTCTTATTTTTGCAAATGGCGGCCAATGTCAAATCTGTTTCGACATTTGTAAACTAGACAGATGTAGAATACAAGTGAACAAGCCATGGAGCGATACACTCCCCGCGGAATGCGGAATAATCGTGTCTATTCTTTTGCGTAACAATTCGTCTGTGGTGTTGGCGCAGCGCGAATTCCATCGCCGATTCCCCGGTCGTCCGGCACTAACTGCGCAAACACAGGGCCGTTTGGCCAGGGACTACAAGAGACGCTGCCAAGAGTGGCCGGCCCCGGAGCACCTATTCTGCCGAGAATATCGCAACTGTTGCTGAGGATGTCGAGCTATCGCCTGAAACTTCAACCACACGCCGTACCTCGCAATTAGCCATCAGCCGGTCGTCCCTAAGGTGACTTTTGGTCTAAGACCTGCGTATGTCCGTGCATCAGCTGCTGCCTTTCGACCACCAAACGCATGTAGCCTACGCCCATGCGATTTTCAATCTCGAGGACGAAGTAGACGATTTTTCGACCAAAATAATAATGAGCGATGATTCTCATTTCCACCTCAACGGGTAAGTGAACAAGCAAAACTATCGCTTCTGGGGCACCGAAATTCCACGAGTGTAGCACGAGGAGCCATTACACCCGCGAAAAGTGACTGCATGGTGCGCTGTTCAAGCTGGAACAGTCATCGGTCCTTTTTTTTGAGGACGCCGCTGGTCAAACGATAACAGTGAACGGTGCGCCTTATATGGCCATGTTAACCGAGTTTTATCTGCCACAATTGAACGAATTAAGACTGGAGAACATGTGGTTCCAACAAGACGGAGCAACGGCACACACTGCGTGAGACACAACCGATATTCTGTAGGCAGCGTTCCCGGGTCGCCTCATCTCTCGTTTTGGCGATTTGCACTGGCCCGCAAGATCGCCCGATTTAACCGTTCCAGACTTTGTTGTGGGGTTTTTTGAAGTCTCGTGGTTACGTGAACAAGCCCGAGACCCTGGAAGCCCTCAAGGACAACATTCGACATGAGTGCGAGAATCTGTCGCCCGAAGTTCTCGCTGAAGTGATGAAAAATGCCATAAAACGAGCCCGTATAGCAATCGATTGTGGCTGCACCCATTTGGCCGATATCATCTTCTCGACTTCAGTATTAAAATTCTAAAGGTTCAAATAAACATAATCAAAAAATAATATCGAAGTTTTTTATTTAGAAAATAATTGAGAGCCGAACAATATTGGATGACTTCTTTTGGCCCACCTTGTATAAGAACCTCAGTGGTCAGGAGACTTTTCATTGTTTAGGAGGCATAGCAGTGTACACACCAGCAAGTAGTGTTTGATATAAAAGAACTCCAATCAAATGTAAAAAAATCTGCAGTGCAATTAGCATCTACAACAGATATCACCGATGAGATGTAAGATGAGAGATTGCCTTCTGGATTAAAAAACATCACCTATGCAGATCCTAGTAAACTATGTTTAGGCATTTCACCTCTTGTATCACCATCGTATATAACATTTCTATCAGGCATATTACATGCCTCCCGTTCATTAGATGACCATCCTCCCAAATTTGAAAATTTGCGAATTTGCGCTGAATCCGATGGAATAAAAAAAATATAAAATAAAAATATTATTTAATAAAATTGAAATGAATTTTTTGTCAAGATTATTAGGTATATGAAAAAAAGTATAAATAAGTAAACAAAAATGTCCGAAAAATATTAATTAAATCCCAAGGAAACATGTCGGATCGCTTCAAAATGAAAAAAAAAAGATTAAGAATAATATTTTTACAACAATTTTGCACATTTAAATGCATTTTGTGCAAAAACTATGAGAGATACGCGAAAATACGTTTCAAAGTTTTTGTAGGGGATTTAATTTCCTACAAGTTTGTAGTAGGATCTTTTTTTATTTTTCCAACCAATCGCGAGATATAGACGAGAAAGTTGTATTTGCACCCTTTTGAAATATATTTGCACCCTTTGCCGGTATTGCAGCACCCTGCAATTTTAGTATATTAATCTACGAAGACTCACGGAAATATTGGCGTTGGTTGCAGGTGTTCAACCAAAATGGCAAAGTTAAGCTTTGATTGACTGGACTACATTTGCGTTATAAAGAGCTTAGCCATAGATGGGTTTTAAGGTAAACCAACCAAATTCTGCTCACTTTTACATTATAGAGAAATTGGTGTGGAATGTTTTAGTGATACGCAACGGTTAAGATTGAAAAAAATGCGTTTATGAGAATAATTGTTTTCGACTTCAATTGACTGTAATTTTTGCGGGGTTTTACAAAATGGCGGTCAAAATAGTTACTACTATCAAATGCGATTGCTGACCTGACTGATGGCTCGCGACAAAAAGGGGACACGAACTGCCCTTAGGAAAACATGAGAATATGGACAGACAGTTCAAATAGGTAGGGACTAACCTCTCGGTGCCATCTTCTCGCGTTGGGGCTGGCAGCTGCTTTGCCCACTTCACCAGGCCTGTCGCTGTACGTAACGACACACACCTTCCACGACGGTTTGAAGCGAAGGACGAAAACACTTCTGTACATGCGGTATGCGGGAGCACGCGACCACGTCAGCTCAACCTGATGCGTTGGAGTATTGACACGACCTCTTCGACTTCGAACGGAGGTCGACGGGGTTCTCTCTTTCGAATGTCAACTACACTTGACATTTGACACAACAATACGGCGGTTTCTATTGGTCGCCATATTCTTCTTGCAAAAGGTACCGGAAAGGGAAAGATTGGACAGGATTGGTGCGTTCATCAGTCAGCCAGCGTGACGATTAACAAAATGCCAATATGCCGCATCCAGAATTTATCGTTAAATACAATGGCGTTATAAACAGTACACTGTATTATGAATGAAGATGGATTTTGTTCTTGTACGATTTTATCTTTTAAACTACTCAACAGATTTTAATGCAGTTTCCGTCAATAGAGAGAGTGAGTCAGTAGAAATTGTGATAAGGAAAACTCGTAAATTTGGGATCGCTAGTCCCTCAATGTTCTTTGTGTCTCCTTATTATTTTGTCTAGACAGACAAAAGAATAAGGAGGCACTAAGAATATGGACAGACGTCCGTTACGATTTCACGGTTTAACCGCTTAAGCGTTTTACTGTGATTTTACGAGGGTCTTTTTATGATGTGGTAGGTAATTGAGCAGACCGGCCCAAAACGCATCATTCACAAGTGTAAGTTTGGAGTTGGTATTAGTACTAAAAATAAAAACATTTATTTAACAAATATAAACTATATATAACCATACCATAGCATATAATTATTTAGTTCAAAGTGACTTACAAAATAGCCAGATATTATTTCGGTGGTACCGTTGTAGGTATAAAATTGCCTGATATCTACTGATATTAATACATAAACATGCTTTTTTCTTAAAAACATACATATTATGAAAACACCCAAACTCCGAAACAAATATTTGCGGATCACACAAATATTTAACGACCCGGGAATCGAACCCAAGACCTCAAGACACAGCAGTCGCATATGCTACTACTGCACCAACGAGGCAGTCAAACAATATTGCACTTCTAACGACCAACTGCTGGGCTCGGGGCTGTTCTCAGGTGAGAGTTAAGGCCATACGTATACTACCATACAATATGGCTCAATGAACAATATTGAATACACCGGTGGCATTATGGTTTCAGCGGTCATTTCGTTTCTTTCTACTGCCCTATCTGTTATGGGTTCAAATTCCACAATGACCAAGCTTTGTGTTATCCACAAATTGTTGTTTTGAGTCTGGGCGTTATTTGTATCCGTTTGTTAAGTCTCTCGGCGACATAGGTATATTTCTAGTGTTTGAATTAATTTTTTTAAAGATCAATTGTATATTCCTTTTACCTTTTTGAAAACGTACATAAATTATGTTTATGTAAACTTCACCTGAATACAGTGCTCGGTTTCAAAAAGGAACCTTTACATAATTAATCGAATTTTCTGGAATGAGTTAATTATCAAAAGGATTTTATAAAATTCAAACTTGACTTAATTTTAACAGCAAATAATCCTTCAACTCAATGTGTTTATTTAATAATCTGAAATAAAACAAAGTTTGGGAACATGACAAAATAAAATGTTACAACATGAATCCCCAAAAAGAGAGATATTTTTACATAGGTTAGTTTATATGCTTTTTTGTTAGCCGGCTACGGTGAAAACAAAAGGAAGGGTCAGTCTATGTATGTTTATAATTTACACCGTAGCACCTAATCTACTAAACCAGTTTTAATGAATGAGGTGTCAATACATTCGTTATAATAGCGTATACATTCACAATGAGGATGGTGACCGCTACTCCTGGGTTCAACTCATGCTTTCCATCAGGTAGAGTAAAGTCACTTTGGTAGGTTTAAATGTAAAAATATGAAAAACGTATTTTCTTTTGTGTAATTAGATTCCACCGTAATAAATATTAAATAGTTGGGAGGTATATACATCCTTACTAATATTATAAACGCGAAAGTTTGTGAGTATTTAAGTATGTACGTTTGTTGCTCTTTCACGCAAAAACTACTGAATGTTTTTGGATGGATAGATGGATGGATATTGGACTTTACAGTAATATAGCTTATATATCAGAATAAGACATAGGCTACTTTTTACTGCATTAATCGAGACACACGCGGGCGGAGCCGCGGGCTAAAGCTAGTCAGAAACAAATTAATAGCATCCTTGTAAAAAAAGGACCAATCACAGAAGAGATTTCTCATAACATGTTATGAGCTCTCGCAAAATATGTTCCGAACATAAAATCTCTATAAAATGTCTATAATCTTTAATAATTTCAATCTGTTATTAGATGTTTTACGCCCCAATATTCGGTCACGTTTTCGTGATAGACTTTGTAGGGGAAAGTCTGCGATAATTGCCTACGATGTCGCGCATTGTCATGTTTCTTTCATATATTTAAGTTTGAAATTCTACTCTGCTTGATGGAAAGCATGAGTAAAATACAAGATTACTGATCATCATACTTATTACGGATGCAGACAATGCAGCAAGGTCACTCACACTATGGCGGCCTAGTGAGATGCTTCTTATAGCGCATCCAGACTTCCAGACACTCGCGAGGCTCCTCGGACATGAGTCTCGGCGAGTGAAAGGGGTAATAGTGTTTGCTATCCACACTCTCGATTTATTCAGTCGCCCGCTACGTTAATCGCCTCTCGTCGCCCCACGCGTCCTTTGACTCGTGAAAAACCAACACGATGTGGAGTGACAGCGAGACGAGGCGAGGGAAGACGAGGGAAGACGAGGGGCCACGAGCGCACCGTCCACACTCTCGCAATCGCGTTGCCTCGTGTAGCCTCGTATAGCCTCGTACAGAGTGTGGATGGGCTATTGGATGTAAGTGTCAAATATATTCTTTCAAAAAAACTGTTCATTTGTTATTACAAACAATCACTTCAATTTCATTTATTAATATAGATTTAAGTCACTAAGTGAGGACGAATAATTCCAACATAAAAATTGTACCTGGAACTGATCTAAGTAAACAGAATTACCATAACATCTAATAACTAGATTACCATAAGATGGATTCCTATGGAAACAAACCTAATAGATTTTATAAAATATTTTGATAGATATTAATAAAATATTTTGAATTGAATTATAGGACTTCTTTGAAATAGAACGCAAAAAGTATTTGCGAGAGTAAATGCCTTCACTATTCGATTTATTTCTACAGAATATTAAACGTGGGTGAGTAAGTGAGTTGGAGATCAAATAATCCCTCTTGATTCTCAGGGGGCGACCCACACAGAAGGGGGCCATCTGCAAGTAGGTGTAGGCTAAAGTAAGTCGGGGCTCCAATGACTTCCTTTCAAGGGTATATCTGGTTCCTCGGCTCATAATACCCGAGGCGGCATGCGGGCTTAGTCGGTTCGAGTCCGACACAGACACCAACACGTGGTATCTGCGAGAATTTCCGCATGAAAAAAAAAGGAGGGGTCGTCTCAAGAAAAAATATACAACACCACTCAAGTAACAAATATTTTTAAGTAATGCGATACAGTTTTTCAAACTTTACTCACTAATACTCGTATTGTAATTCAAAAGTCTGTTGCACTTTCACGGCTAAACCGCTTAACCGATATAGATGAAATTCGGTATAGACATAGATTAGACCTTGGAGAAGGACATAGGCTACTTTTTGTCGCAACAATCAACATAAAGGTTCGCGAAACTGGAGGCAAACAACTGGTTTTTAAATATAACCACTGTTGCTCATGTATTTACCTTTAACAAGCTGAAAAATCTTGAGATTGATTAACAGATAACATGTAGGCAAGGGTTTCTTAAGTCAACAGTTCTCATTTCAGTATCTCATCAGCAGAGTTCCTTTTGTGTTCTTAACCACTTTTCTAATCTCGGGTAAAGCTTGTGTACAATTCTAACGGAGTACTTCTTTAGTTTTGTTTAACCTTTGTTCATACTTATATTCAAAAGTAGCTTTGTCTGTTTTTCTGTTACGCGCCTATACCGCTGTACTGATTTAAATGAAAGTACATAGGTACATAAGTCACTCTTTATAACGGGTGGAGCCGTGGGCAAAATATAGTTAGCTGTAAATAGTATTTGTTCTTCATTTCGTATAAAATTAAGGTATGCTATTTTGTGGGTATTATTGGCTAATGACCTGTGTGCCCGCCAAGTTCAAACGATTTTGATTTAGGCAACTTCATTTTCAAACACAACTTCTCGCAATGCTGAAATAATTATTAAACTTTACAAAAAGGAAATTGTGTCTCTAACCGAATTTACTCACTCAACACACTGCTTTTGTGTACTATGAAGATTTTATTGACCTTTGGCACGATTTCAAACTCTTTAATTCAAATACATTGATTTATGCCAGAACTATGGAAGTAGAACAGTACGTCTTATTAGTTTATGATTGATTAAGGGAGTTTAAGAACTATTTGGTGAAGGTAAAAGGAAACTGAAAGGGTTGAATAAGATTCTGGCTGTTTGTTTGTTTATTGGATGTCTACGCTTTATCTACTCAACCATACGTAATTTGTTACTGTTTCTGCGTTCCATGTATGTGCGTGTATGTCTTTTATCGCGGTCAAATGTAATCTATGTCCATTCTCAGGCTCTAGAGTCTAGACTATCCGGGTACCAAATTTCATTGGAAGCAGGATAGACAGAGTTGCTTTCGCATTTATATTAATGTAAGGATATTAAGTTACAGTCTTAAATATTGTATACAGGCAGTCCTCGTATTTACGGCATGTTAGGTTCTCGAAATATGCGAAGTATATCGAAACGATCTAAGTCGTGACAAATTTTTTCAAATGTTTACATGTAAACCTCAAGGGTTAGGATCCACACTCTTACTTCTACTTAAAATTCACTTAAATATGTATGTAAAAACAAAAACTGTCGAAGATGCAAAAAAACTAATGTATTACGTCTTGATTGTCCGTTGTTCCTGAACTAACTTAACAAAATTAGCAGCATGTGTGGGGTAATCCCCGCTTGCTGACACCGCGCCCCGTCGGCCACACGGAAATTGACCTCGCGAAAAGTGAATTCTCGGCCGTGCCGAAATCGAAACAATTCACGCATGCTTGAGGAATAGTGTCAAAACACGACGTAACTTAAATCGAAACGATGTAACTAGGGGACTGCCTGTATTTTATTTTAATTAAAAATACGTAGCTGCCAGATGTAGCTGATGTGCTGCAGCCGTAGCCAAATGGCAAAAAACGGAACCCTTATAGATTCGTCAAGTCTGTCTGTCTGTCTGTCCGTCCGTATGTCACAGCCAATTATTTCCGAAACTCTAAGAGCTATACTGTTGAAATTTGGTCAGTCGATGTATTCTGTGAACCGCATTAGGATTTTTACATAAAAAGTGAAAAAAAAAAACAATACATTTTGGGGGTCCCCATACTTGGAACTGAAACTCAAAAATTTTTTTTTCATCAAACCTATACGTATGGGGTATCTATGGATAGGTGTTCAAAAATGATGTTGAGGTTTCTAATATCATTTTTTTCTAAACTGAATAGTTTGCGCGAGAGACACTTCCAAAGTGGAAAAATGTGTGTCCCCCGCCCCCTCTAACTTCTAAAATAAGAGAGTGATAAAACTAAAAAAAATATATGTTATACATTACCATGTAAACTACCAACGAAAATTGGTTTGAACAAGATCTAGTGAGTAGTTTTTTTTTAATACGTCATAAATCGTTACACGCAGTTTACCTTTCATCCAGTCAATACACTAGTATAAAAACATCGATGAAAGTTACAAAGAACTACAAGAACTTTTATATGATGTTACGTGCTGATACGGAACCCTTCATGGGCGAGTCCGACTCGCACTTGGCCGCTTTTTTTTAACAATATATATTGTACAATAAGATTTTTTATGCAAGTTGACTTATAATATTGAACTTTTAAATTAGAAAGTAATTTTCGGTACATCACTAGTAGATAACGGTTTTCAAATCCCTACACAAATATGTATGTAACGTATCTTTTCCACTATGAACTGAATGAAAAAAATAAATCAACACGCCCTAAAGGATGTTGTTAAAATTTTTGTCAATACTTTATCTAAGTTATTAGGATATTGACAAGTTAAGTTAAGCTTTGGATGAATGAGCACAAAGACAGTTCTAGTAAAGCTAATAGAAAGAAGTTTCTTGTTGTTGTTTTCTACGAAACTCGTAAAATGTACTTTTTTAAGGAAATACTACAAGATTTCGAAACATCGATTTAGACTAGATTGTCACGCCATTTTGGCTTCGAACTCAATTTCCGCTAAGCGTATAAAATTGTACTCTTAAACTTATCCATAAGATCACGTTTTATGTATTTTGTAATCAAGTAACAACTATGGTATTTGCTTTAAGTCTAGACTCTAGATCTCTAAAGTCAACAACAAAACAAAAATGCTCGCCGAATCTGAAATCTGAACTGTTGTCTTAGAAGTTCCATCAGTAATGTAAGTTACATTAAGATTCCTCCGATTATCTTTTCTCTTAAGAAAGTAAAAATATCGGGTTTATCATCAGTGCTTAGTTAGATAAAAGAAATTAAGTTAGATAAATACAACTAGTTTTCAGCTGGATACAAAATGTTTCTACATATGCTGGCACAGAAATGACTATATATAAATATAATGGTTTTACATGTATTAACGGTCTATATGACCCTACTCTGTCTGATGGAAAGCATGAGTAGAATGTAAAAGTAGTGATCGCAAACCTCAACGCGAACGTGGACAATACAGTAAATTGCAATATGGACAACCCACACCATGGCGGTCTAGTGATATGCTTTTTTACGACCCGCTTGAAAGAGCCGGGTCATAGTGAGAGGCAAAAAAGAAGGGAAGAGGAATTAACATTGTCAAAGTTATCTGGTATAGCATTCCCATCAATGAAATAGTTTATAGAAAGAACTCCTTATATCCCACATCTAACTTTTACCCCCGGTTCCATTAGCAGAAAAAATGACTTTGTAAATACAAAGCGATTTTAAGCAATACAGTATTATTCCTTATCCAATTAAGTACCTTAAATACATTGTGTATTTAATATAGATTAATATGGCCCTTTACAGTATGTAATTCAAATTCAAATTTTTGAAGATATTACAGATTTAAAAAGCAGGAACAAAGCGATTGTGGTGATGGTGGGCCGGGGCCCGTAAGTTGGAGCTGCTGTCGATTTGTCACTATCAGTTAATAAGTAAACACAATCCTGTATTAAGAATTAATATTCTAAGGCGGTACGAAGTTCGCCGGGTCAGCTAGTATTAATATAATTAAACATAGAAGCTTATACTTTAGAGACATATTCGAGGTAGGGTTTTTTTAAGCCCGCCAAAGTGACTCTAGACTCAGCTAGATAGAAAGCATGAGTAGATTCTAAATGTATTACTCATTGTGTATGCTAACAATTCAGCATGGTGACCCACACTATGGCGGCCTATTGAGACACTTCCGCATCATTGCATTTTATTAATTTTGGTTAAATTCTCTTCCCGATTTCATCTCGAACAAGCCTGTGTGAATCGTTAACGATCTATATTCTATTCAAAATCTCCGTTCTTTCTTTGTAACAGATAATATTGTACCATTTTATTCTGAACATTTCAATAATAACCTAATAATTTTCACATTTAACTTATCAATAGAATCGCAGAATCCTAAATTGTATTTCTGAGTTCATTAGGCTCGAAATTTATTTCACAATCTCTATTCCCTCCCTGGGATATTATTAAGATATTAATTCTTATGGTATTATATTCAATATCAAAGTATCCGTATTGAATTGAGAAATACGACTCACCAAGTTTATCCGCTAATGAATATTCGATATGTCACCCTTCCATCACAACAGATTTAAGGGGCTGAAAACCAAAATATAGGTAAATAAAGATCGTTTTGTATAAAAACCTATCGCTCATATCATTACCAAAATCAATGTCTTTATAATTGAACATATTCCTCACATAGTGGTTATTTCCAAAACACGATTTGAAAAACTTCATTCGATAAAAAAAATAATCAAAGTAGCCTCTGAAAATAGTTAAATTTTCACTTTATACAGTTGTGCTTTAAGTAATGTAAATGAAATTAAGTAAAATTGTGTATCATATGTAACTGAAGGAAATGGTTAACTTTAATTTTTTTTTAAATTGCAACATTTACAAAAAATAACGAATTTTGTGGTTTGGCACTTACGCCCTTCTATTTCAAGCGCTTTTTCTCTGTCACTCCTATGGAGAACGACAGTGAGCGCTGAGGCGCCTTGCTAAACGGACCTATGTCGCTCGACTCGCGCGCTATATTTAGCTGATAAATCTAAAAAACTTTATTAAAAAACAAAACAAAATCATATTATGATGGAGGCTATTAGGTAAGAATAATTTATTTTATTAATAAACTTATAATTTGATTGACATGTAAGATTATATAACTAGATATCCTTACAAAGACGTAATGTAGTTTCATAACCCTAAAAACTGTCAACTGTGTAGTGGAACAAGCTTAAGCTAGAGACACATTATCGGAAGCGGCTAATGGACGCGGCTGATAGCCGTGATCTAGAGTATGAACATACACTCAGCTGTGCAAACTATCGGACGTAAGTCGTGGACAGACTGACCTTGAGCGTCCGAATGTCCGACTGTGCACACTTATTTTTCCACTAAAATCAATTAATTATCATAAATATGTATATTACTGAGTCAATATTTTAATACATTGAATAAAAATATATTACCAAGGCACTCTACTAGTGTTTTAATAAAATAATGTACAATTTACAGTGGCGGCTGTTAGCCGCGTCCGTCAGCCGCGTCCGATAATGTGTTTCCAGCTTTAGTCTTGAAGAACGTAACGTACATAGACTTACAAAAGTCGTAGACTCTGCCATTTTAGTTACACAATGTATCATATGATGGCCTTATTTTAAGCGTAGTCATTTTTGATAGTGTATCTAACCGCATAATATTATCATCATAATAATTAAGTTATAAAGATATTAAATTAAATAAATACTATTATTTAATCACAGGTTGCAAAATGTGGAATTCTCACAAAACGTTCAATGTTCTGAAGTTCCAAGGTAAGAACAGTGTAAAATACTGCACGTCTTGAAATGTCACTCAAATCTAACTAACAATTCATAGACTATTTATTTACAGCAAAAGAAGACTATTGGAAAATAGCTCTGAAGGAGATGGACCGCAGAATGTAGTTTTGCATCATACACGAATCACATTCTCGCTGAGCTCTGACGGTATCGTCGCGTTCAGAATAGTTTCATATTATATACTATGACTGTATTGTTTGGCAATAATATTGTTAGAATGTATGTTGGTAAAAAGACAGTGTATATTGTTTTGTAAACTTGGATTAATATTAAATAAAAAAATACTATATAAATAAATAATTAAATTGCATAAGTTGATAAAAAATGCTATGCAATAGCTTTACCGCGGCAGTCTCCGAGTGCCACATGACTTTTTTTATCATACCATTACGATAGCATTTTTATTTTTCCCTATCTAAAATATTCTAAGGCCCTGTGTTAAAAGCAGCGTGCAAATTCAAAGACGAATATTAGTTCTCGGAGACTGTGGTAGTACCGATAACGAACCGCGTCTCAAACGTGGCGCTGCTTTATCGAACAAAAAGGGGTGTATCCATTGCTCAAGGTCATTGGCTGCACTCAGCGTCTTAAATGATAATAAATCTCGTCACAGTTCGTCGTATAACGTATAACGTGTTTAGGTGTAGACGTACTTTATTTAAAGTTATTTTTTTGTTAATTTTCATTGTTTTTAATTTCTGAACCATACTACTAGTAGTCGTCCTCCACTCTTTCCAGCTACTGAAAATATTGTTGTTGATGATTATGAATAAACACATTTTATGGCCATTTTGTTTCTTTCAGTTATAAGGTCTAAGTAATAAATAAATATTCATTTAGTCCCAAACAAAGCAGAGCGTGTGCTATGGGTACTAGAAAACTGATATTTATATGTAGATTTATACTTTTTTTGTAAATACATATATATTATACATAGAAATCACCTTTGGGTGAAAATGCAAATATTTGTTTAGAGGTTTGCCTTTAAACACATATTTGCAGATCATACAAACATTTTGTCCGCCCCGGGAATCGGGCCCGAGCTCTCTTGATCAGCAGCCACATACGCGAACCACTAGTCCAACAAGGCAGTCAAATAATAATTTTAGTAGTGTGTGTAATGTGGGAAATCCAATAAATAAGTAGTATGTAAAAAGCTTAATTCCATTTTATATTTTGTTCACAGCGGCCGTGGTAGTTGCTTTCTTCGTATGCTGGGCTCCATTCCACGTGCAACGTCTCTTTTTCATCTACGGGTACAACCTCCCGAAGTTCAGCGCCATCAACGAACACCTCTTCAACGTTGCTGGGGCTCTGTACTATGTGTCCGCAACCGTCAACCCTATACTCTATAACGTTATGAGTGGCAGGTGAGACAGTACTTCCTTTAATAATTACTATTTCTCTTACTCTTTCTATCTCTGATTTCAGCACAAATAATATATCCATAATCACGGTGGTCTTTACAAACATACATGGAAATGTTGAATACCAAAGGAGGGGATGTAGGTAGAAAAAAGAACGTTGATTTTAGCACTAAAGGCGGTACTACGCACTCACAGAAAACTAACCTTAAAACAGCATTCGTGCCATCGTGTGTCATTGGTGAGTACGATACCGGAGGCCCTCTAATGCAGAAGCTGTCATCAGGCCGCCATAGTGTGTTTTACCATTATTGTTACATTGTCTGCATGCTTACTACTCCTGCGTCATATATGGTTTAAAGTAATTGATGGAGTTATATAGAGATATGCTTGACCAGCACAATCAGATATGTGCCTATTATCGAGCACGTAGGAATTCGGACAATCATTTCCTCATTGAGAACAAGACGTGTTTATGTGCAGTATAGCGATAGGTCTTAGAATATATAATGTAGCAGTAAGAGCAAAACAAGGCATAACTAATATATACCTTCGTGAGTAATATAGAGTGGTAAAACAGTGCTTAACCAATAAACATGGTTGCAAAAGACTACACTGTCGTTGTAATTCGATTCTACCTATAAGTTCGCTATACTTACCATCAGGCAGAATAAAGTCACTTTGGCAGGCACATATATATATATAAAAATACCACTACACCACCCATGCAGATAATTTAAATAAAGGTCCTTTTCTATTTAGAATAAATAATTATATTCACGCCTAAGTACTTTAAATTCGGGAAGAAATATCGGCCTTGGGGTTCTAACCTCAAAACGGAAAGTTACGATCTCGGCTAAAGTATTTTGATGTATTATAAGAATAAAGTTCACATTGTTTCATAATTTCTTCTGAAATAAAACTCAGGGGATATAAAGGTGCTCGTAAACGGGCTATTTTTTTGACAATTTCTTAAAGTAATATTATAGCCACCAAGTTGCTGATTATATATCTCAACACAGTGCAACAATTGCTGTATAGCCCGGCGATATTGTCAATATAATTACATTATAGTTGCAAGTATTTAATGTCTAGTCGGCTATATTGCAAATGATTTATCCCGCTTGCTTATAGTTGCAAAATTTACTGAGCTATATTGGTCAAGAAAAATAGACTACTAGATGCAATTTTTATAGCCCGTTTACAAGCGTCTTTAGAGGCATTATAATATATTATATTAGGGTTATTATAAGACTGGGTTATGATATAAGTTACAAGCCTAAGAATTATCACATAATCACTTGACCTAAGTTTTGCCTATGAGGAGATGTTTCCCTTCTTAAATCAAACTTTCAAAACAAATTAACAGAAAATTATAGGTAGTAGAGTCGTTTTTTAGAAAAAGACAACTCGCTTTAGGAATATAGTCCTGTGTCGCAGGACAAACATACAAGAAATGGAAATGAAGAACACCCAGACTCAGAATAACAATTTACGGATCACACAAAGTGTTGTCCCGTGTAGCATTTAAACCCAAAACACTTGGCGCAGTATAAAGAAACGTGTCGACCGTTTAAGCTGCTAGGCCAATCGTGCAATCAGGTACTACACTCACATAGAAGACCAAACTAAAAATGACAGCATACATTCGTGTGGCTGTATTTCGTTGGTGAATGTGAGACCGGAGGCCCAAAGATGCAGAAGCATCTAACTAAGCCCTAATTAAGCTGCCATAGCGTGGGTCACTCACAATGAAGATGGTGACCCCTACTCCTGGATTCTACTAATGCTTTTCATCAGGCAGACTAGAGTCACTTTGGTAGGCTTAAATACATGTATAAAAAGTAAGTAAAGCAGATTAGTAGAAAAGTATAATAGCTTTCTTTCTAAAGATTTGGTCTAGTCAGCACTATTATAACTTATGTCCTAATATTTTTTACCGACGTCCTAATTCACTTGTCGTCAGTCAGACTAATCCTAAGTCTCAACATTTCTCAAAGGCTGTGGTTCGATCAGGGCTAGGACAGACTATTGGTTTTTTAGGTACTAGAAATGTTTTTTTAGAAAAAGGGGACATAATTATAATAAAATGAATGTACCTATTTCATCTTGACGAAACATACCCTCCTATTCGAATACTAAGTACTGGCATTAAATGCAAGTATTTATGTATATTTGTTATAACCGACTGCGTTGGAAGGAGGGCAATGTTTATCGAGAGTATATATATCCATTTCTTTGGCACGCCCTACAGCCCAAATGGAATCGTGGTAGTGACATAAGCAACATAAATTTTCAAACTGGCAACCGCAAATGAAATAACTCAGGGTGCAATTAAAACGCTCTTTGGTGCAGACAGTATAAACAATAAAGTAGGGTTTCTTGATGCCAAACTATTGTCTCTTTACAAGAAACACAAATAAATCCATAACCATAATTAAGCTAAAGTAATCGATATAAATATGTGTCTATCAGTAATCATTGCAGTTACGTCTGTAAGAACGCAAAACGCCGATACATCTACAAATTCCTTGAAAACGGAGATCCGGCTAAAGTCTGGAATTTTTTGAGGTTATTGGGAGTAGGCTAATCTCCTTAATCAACATTTCTCTACTTCTTCACACATTGATACAATGACAAAAGATATAACTCAAAAGATATTACTCTGAAATATCTTACTTTCGCCACGACTACCAACTGTACTTTCTGTTTCTTTAGTCATATAAATTATTATTATTATAAATTTTCGGATTATGATGTTAGGAAGAGTGTAGTATCATTTACTTCGAATTCACCAGATCAGATACTACACTACACTTTTTCCCAATCGCGTCATCTCTATCCTGAGGCTATAAGGCCGCCAATTGCATCCACATACCTAGTTTTAAGTACTTTTTAATTACATCCTGTACTTTAAATTTATAATTATTATTATAACATATCATGCCACAAACGCTCATCTAGGAACTGACCGCGTTACCCTCAGCGATCGCTTGCAACCACCGACGGCTACTTATCAATGAGCGCTTCAATAATCTTTACTGTTGTGGTATATTAGTCCCATCAGTCTGAACCTGTGTGTATGTGTGTGAAAATTGCCAATAAATACACAGATCGAAGATTTTAAAATGTCCAATAGTACTAAAACTCTAAATTTTACATTAAATTTTATTTGACATGATCGGTTTTAGTTCATTAATGTAATTTAAGTTTCAGAATTTGTGTTATACAATTAATTTCATTAATTTGTTAACTAACAGAATTTGCACAAGAATGCGAGTCGGACAGGTTTTCTATGCAATTAATTTACTTGCACGTAATTTATTATTTAAACAACATAAAAAAAAATACCTCTGTGTTTGATACACGCAGACGAGCTAAGTTTTTATTAACTGTTTTAAAATTAGGGATTTCGTTACGATAATTGAGAACGGTAAGGAATTATTAGTTTTAGTTATTTATTTAGTACGAGTAATATGAATACATGAATAGATGAAATTAGTGGATTTTGTAGTAATCTACAGGTAAACTGTATGTTCCATCACCCTCATAATTCGATGGGACGGCTATCCGACACGACCGTAAAGGTAAGGCGCGGAACCAAAAACTTAATACGCTCTCTAAGTCATGGGGGTTAAGACCTAATATAAATAGGCCTTCGGATGACTTAAAAACCTCCAACGGCAAGATTACGTAGGTAACCACAACGTGTCTTGCCAGTCCTCAAGCTGCACTCGGCCAACGTGGGCACTTGTGGCCATATGAACAACGAGTCAGGTAATATAATATACGGTAATAAACCTTGCCAACAAAAAACAATTGAAATTCACGTTAAAAGTCATTAATTTAGCGGCATCCTTGCCTGTGATCTCATAACTCTCCAACTTGAAGTATAAGTTGAACTTGTAGTTATAATGTTAATATGCGACGGTAAAGTTTCTTGGCTCGGTCGCAACCCAGCAACATGATTGCTTACTTAGCGCTAACCTTACTCCACTAATGTAACTCTCCCTATAGAGCTATAATAGAGACCTTGAATCTGTATTAATATTTTAAAGCTGAAGAGTTTGTTTGTGTGCGCTAATCACAAGAACTACTGGTCCAAATTGAAAAAATATTTCAGTGTTAGATAGTTCATTTATAAAATATAGAAAATATATAGAAAAAGGCTAAAACCAATAGGAACAGAGCACCAATGAAGAATGTTTCCAAATCGGCTTTTTGGGAACAACTTAGTATTTGACATGACAAACAGACACTTCAAATTTATTTATTTGTATAGATCTAATTGATGACACCAGACACTCAAAAAGTAGATGACACCATGACGTACGAAGCCATCGTAGGAAGTTTATGTATGAAATATAAAAAGTAATATTTAAACATTTACTACTTTGTAAACTACGTAACGTTTGCCGAGGCTTCACCCACGTGTATACCGGTTATTAGTTCACAGTCAAGAGTACCTTAAATCCTTCCTCAAGAATCAAAGTACCTCATTGCCAAATTTCATTGAAATCGGTAGAGGTTTAGACGAGAAAGCGTGACAGACGTGACAGACGACAGACAGAGTTAGTTCCAAGTTGATGAATTTGTATGAATGCCACAGAAGCCTGCTCATGAGCTAATTGGATGCCCTTAACATAGATTTCCACAGCCACAATATAAAAGGAATTTCTTGAATATTAATTACTTTGAAAGACGACGACAATTAAAAGGAGATGCGGTCTTTTCAACGGCATATTTCGTGTATTTAAGTGCTTTCTAAGAAGTAAATATTGTGAATATATACAAAGGACTGAAATATAGAGCATATTTATTAAATTCCAACCTAAAGACATTTACATAAATGAAATAGTTTTCATTAACCTCTTTGAGTAAAAATGATAATTCATCTCTTAAGATTTTTTTTATTTTGTACTAGCTTTGTGTCTAGTAGCTAGTTGTAGTCTTATTTTTTAAATAAACTAAGTTACTCTTTACATTATCAGCTATCTGAAAGTAAAAGTCCCGTCAAATTAAGTTTCAGAGATTAACCGGGACAAACAGATAGAGAGACAAAAAATATATAAATTGCTTTTTTGATGTAAGGTACCGTAAGCATATACTTTCATATGTAATGTAAAGTAAAGTAATGTAAAGGAAAAGTGAAATTTCTAGGAAACAGCCTGTGTAACAAGATTCTTGTAATACATAACTTGTAATCTTCCGATAGCACAATTCATCGATTCTACACGTATTTTGTCCCTACACGAGTTGCTATCAATAAAGGTTCAGTACAGAATAGTCTCGTGAATTGGTACAAAGGGAACCACAACATGAATCAGTATTTTCGTTATTGACAATTTTCAGGGGCTCCCCACATCCCCTAATTTTAAGAGGCTAATTAGAGAAAGTTAGGTAACCCTTAGTTTTATTCAATATTTTATCAACTTTTAGGTTAAGTCAGTAGATTTCTCTTAAAACAAGGGGCTACCTTTGTTAGGGGGCTCCTTATCGGTTTTATCCCAATCGGTTGGTGTAGTCCGAAAGTAGTATTGTTAAGCAAGGTATCGATAGGCAATAAATCATTCCTATAAACCTATATTAATGACTGAGGTTCATCTCTGGGACACGTTTTGAAAATTTGTAGGGCGAAATCACATTCGAACGCTAATCCGATGAAAAATCTACTCAAATTAGGTATTAAATTGGGACTTTGATGCCAAAGCTCTGCTGAAGGAAACGACCTTTCAGGAATACCAATAGGGATAGGTTCTAATCAAACCCTTTATGCCTATGAAATATTCAGTATCGGTAAAAGGTCTTAGCGGTGAGACGCTGCAATAACACTACGTAAAGTAAGTTGAATGGTTTTTCTTATTGGTAAAATATCATAGAAATGGTAGTGGATTTTGTGAATAAATGAGTTTGTTATTACTTGCACCAATATTTCTATTTACCAATACCTCCTTTTCAAGGAGAGGCCTATGTCCAGCAGTGGACTGTTAAAGGCTGTTGATGATGATGATGATGTTATTACTTGTATGGTTTTATATAAATATCCTTTCTAAGGAGAGGCTTTTGTCCAGCAGTAGAATGTTGAAGGCTGTTGATGATGATCATGATGAAATATCCTTTCTGTGTAAACGGGTTACGAAGAGTAAAAAACAGTTTTCTTGAAATTAAATTGAATAGCTATGGCGAGAAATCGCATGGTGACATCGTTTTTGAAATGACAACTTCCGTATTAGAAATTTACATCGTGTATCACGGGGGAATTTACAAACAAACATGAAACGGACACAAAGAACACCCAGACTGTTGTTCTCCCAGTCAGTGGTATTTGTAATTTAAGTAATTATTGTAATGAAACACAGCCACCATTTTGTAAAGCAAAAGTATATTGTATATGACGGAACGGTGTTGCCCGGTGATGTTTTTAAAGACAGTGACGTCATTACTATTATTATTATCGGAGTATTTCGTTTCCAGAAATAACTTAAAATAAACTTTACTTCAACAAGAATTCACTTTTAATTAATATTGATTACACAGCTTCGAATATTTCACAATAAGTTAGATGTTTGCTGTCCGAGCGCAGACAAACGAATCTCCACTCCGCTGTAGCGGGCGGCTTTTTATAGGCATTGTAGTGGGGCGGTCGATCGTTGCGAGTTGTTTACGTCACTAAGAACAGGTGCAGCGATGACTTATTTCTTTGAATGTTGTGTTGCGCCGATACGACCATTCTGACCGGCAGTGCGCGCTCTGCACTAGCCGTGTTGTTGATGTTTTTCCGATGAGTTTATCTGTAAAACGTAAATATTTTTCTTTGAATTGGCATCTGTGTACCTTTAATTATATTGACGTCTACACTGTGGTAGGATATGAGCAT
Organism: Phragmatobia fuliginosa; assembly: GCA_932526445.1. Taxonomy (NCBI): domain Eukaryota; kingdom Metazoa; phylum Arthropoda; class Insecta; order Lepidoptera; family Erebidae; genus Phragmatobia; species Phragmatobia fuliginosa. The sequence continues at coordinate 10,588,771 of OW052075.1, read as the reverse complement.
AGCGTACTATGTGTTGTGACGTACTCTGTGGTACTATGTGTTGTGACGTACTCTGTGGTACTATGTGTGGTGGCGTACGCTGTGGTACTACGTGTTGGCGTACACTGTGGTATTATGTGTTGGCGTACACTGTGGTACTATATGTTGGCGTACACTGTGGTACTATGTCGTGGCGTACTCTGTGGTACTATGTCGTGGCGTACTCTGTGGTACTATGTCGTGGCGTACTCTGTGGTACTATGTCGTACACTGTGGTACTTAGTCGTAGCGTACTCTGTGGTACTTAGTCGTAGCGTACTCTGTGGTACTTAGTCGTACACTGTGGTACTTAGTCGTAGCGTACTCTGTGGTACTTAGTCGTAGCGTACTCTGTGGTACTTAGTCGTAGCGTACTCTGTGGTACTTAGTCGTAGCGTACTCTGTGGTACTTAGTCGTAACGTACTCTGTGGTACTAAGTTATAACGTACACTGTGGTACAATGATATTGCGTAAAATAGGTTTGTAAAACATAACCTGAGTTCCTGGGTTTTTTTTTTTTTTTTCTTTCTTTCTTTCTTTCTTTCTTTCTTTCTTTGTTCTGTTGCATTGGCTTGTGAAGTGGATGGTGCAGGCTCATTAACCGATACTGGAGTGTACTCTTCTAACGCCGATACGGTTCCTGTAGCTTCGCTCTTCCTTTAAGCAAGCTGCCAACCGGTGCATTCAGGTTGCAATTCCCTTGTATAATCAGGTTGTTGAGTGGAAGTAGCAGGACGCACGCCTCTGTGTGTTACTCTGAAACAACATTTAACAAACAGCATCACATAGCTCTGTCTCTCGTGTCATCGCTCCAGTAAATCAAGAGAACTACAAAACAAAACTATTAACATTAAGATTTTAGTATCAAATTTAAACTGATAGTAAAAAGAATAATCAATGAGTCATAACAGACAATGAGAAGACTGAAGTTTGCCGCTGAGATAAGCACTAGGCTGCTAACGATCACCGTCATTAGTTCAGAAGATATTGTAATACGCAAGTGTGTGTGCAAACACTCCAGCATTCTGTGAGGAAGGAAGGATTAAAAATAATCAGTTCTGGCGTCAATCCTTCAATAAAGAATTTTAAACTTGGCTCAGAAAATAGTCAGCCAGGTACAGACTTGTACTCTCACACTGTAGGATGCACTGACTAGTGCTTAAACCTTTTATAAGCTCGGCCTCACCTGACCCTTATCTCTTTTTCGTTCTAAAATATTTTAACAAATCTCAACGTAGTGGGTATTAGTTTATTTTATTATTATTGCAACTTTGTTTGATTTTAAGTAAAACAATTAAAAAAAATACTTTACTTTTAAGTAAAAGGTTAGCGTTGCATTAGACTGCCACTATAATTACCACTGCTATTAATTCATCACCTATTCGGTAAACAATGTGTAATCGCAATAAGGAACGCCTAGTTTATTACGCACCAGTGGGGGTAGTTATAAAAGTTTGTTTTTATTACGTCAAACAAAATATTCGCAATATGAAACCGTGATAGACAAAAAGTATGAATTAACCCTTAAAATTCGATCAACTACTATTACTACTAACCCTTTTCTTATGTCACAGCTTTACACCTTAGCCTTTGGTAATTTTATACACGCGCCATCGATTGCCACGATCGGTTTATCGCTTTAAATCGCGCACACGGCTAACCCTCGTACAGTAATATCAAAACTATGTCAAAAATAAATCAAAACTTGATATGAAAATATGATTCAACCTTACCAGTGTAGCTCCAATTACAACTCACAAGCCTTTCGGTAACCTCACTTCATTACCGTATCGATACTGGTGAACTGGATTACACCTCCTTTACATTGAACTCTGTGTTGTTCCCGTATAAGCACGGATGCATCTTCTATCGTTTGGAAAGAAAGAAGCTGGAAAGAAAGCGTTATACCCACGAACTTACCGAAACATAGTGAAGTACCCACATTTTTTTTTTTTTTTTTTTTTTAATTTAAGTATCACACGTTTAATAACATTTCTGAAAACAAAACCGATTGAAATTCGTTTGCAATTGTTACTCAAACCCCGATATAGGCTGCATGTCACTTAATTTACGATTTCTATGTTCCGACGTTGTCAATTAACTTGACATTTTATTTTTCTTGTTGTTGTCGGTAGTTATTTATTACAAAAACTTTAACTATCGATTTGAATGAAGAAACAACGAACACTGAATTTAGATAGCGAACAGTCTAGAACACATGGTAATCCCACTTCTGATGACGGAACGGTGTTGCCCGGTGATGTTTTTAAAGACAGTGACGTCATTACTATTATTATTATCGGAGTATTTCGTTTCCAGAAATAACTTAAAATAAACTTTACTTCAACAAGAATTCACTTTTAATTAATATTGATTACACAGCTTCGAATATTTCACAATAAGTTAGATGCTTGCTGTCCGAGCGCAGACAAACGAATCTCCACTCCGCTGTAGCGGGCGGCTTTTTATAGGCATTGTAGTGGGGCGGTCGATCGTTGCGAGTTGTTTACGTCACTAAGAACACGTGCAGCGATGACTTATTTCTTTGAATGTTGTGTTGCGCCGATATATATAATGACAGATAACTAGGGATGTACCCCAAACATCTCCCCTTTTCTAATTACAAAAGACGCATTAATCAGAATCAGAATGATAATCAATATAATCCTTAAATCTATGAGGTTTCGTTATAGCTCTACCTTTTCTGCTTTTCATTATAGTTGGTACCTCTGTTGCACAATCATCACTTACACAAGGAATATCCTTATTAACATCACTGTATTCTATGGGATTTTTCCCAGCAACTACACAATCATCACTTAATGTAGAACAATCTCTAGACACAACATTGTCTTCCAAATTCACACTGTTCCTCTCTAAAATTACATCAGTATCATTTTGTTTGCTAACCATATTATCAGTAAAAACATTTCTTAAATATTCATTACCAGGTACTACCATCACATTTGACTCAGGCACAGTTACAGCTTTATTAGGTAATGAAACATTAGGTTCATAGTCACCAAATCTGTCAATGTTATTTATATTAGTATTTTCGTTTACAGTATAATTTTTAGGTTTATTATAAGGCATCACGTATTTTCTGTTTCTTCTATAAGTTATTCCTTTCTCATCCCCCATCAGATATGAACGAGGTTCATCACATTTTTTTAAAATTGTCCCTCTCACCCAATTAGAATCTAAAGTCTTTTTAAAATAAACTTTCTGGCCTGCATTTAATTCTGATAGAGGTTTGGTGTTTTTATCATAGTAGTTTTTAACATTCTTTATTATGACTATCATACTTTACTCCATAGGACACTGTTTTAGGTTTTAATTTATTTTTTGAGAAAGGCAGTAGTGAATTTAGGTTTCTTGAGTATAACAACTGTGCAGGAGATGGCATATATGGCTTTGGAGTGTTTCGATAATTCAGAAGCCCAAGGTATGGATCAGACCCATCTTCTTTACATTTTTTCATTATATTTTTAAAAATTTTTACTCCACTTTCTGACTGTCCATTAGATTGTGAGTGTTTTGGACTTGTTTTTACATGAATGAAATTATAAGTAGTAGCAAATTTCTTAAACTGTTCTGAGGTAAATTGAGTACCAGGGTCTGTAACTACATAAGCCGGTATGCCATGTCTTGCAAAAATAGATTTACAATTAGTAATTACACATTCACTTGACAAATTATCTAATTTACACACTTCAAGAAATTTTGAGTAGTAGTCTACTAATATAAGAAAGTTTGTGTTGTCTAAAGTACATATGTCAATTCCAATTTTGTGCCAAGGTATCCTCTCAACAGTGTGGTGAATAAGTGGTTCTTTTTGAATATTAGGTCTGTATTTAGCACATGGAGTACACTGTCGTACATATACTTCTAAATCTTTATTTATGTCTGGCCAAAAAACGCAAGATCTGGCTCTTATTTTACAAGTACTCAAGCCTGCATGTCTTTGATGAATATTATGCAACATCTCTTTTTTTAGAGACTCTGGTATAACAATTAAATTACTTTTAAGAATTATTCCATCTAACAATCCTAATTCATCTCGAAATGTCCAAAATTGTTTGACATTTTGATCAAGATCTTTAAAGTTCTTTGGCCATCCATTTTTTATAAAGTACATAACAGTTTGCAATGTAAGATCCGATTGAGTGGCACTTTGAATTTTTATTAATTGTGTTTTTGATATAGGCAAACTGTCTCTATGTAATTTAACATGACAAACTATATTTTCATTTAACTCAGTTAGTTTAGAATCTACATTTTTTGGACAACTCCTTGACAATGTATCAGCAATAAATAATTGTTTTCCTGGTTTGTATTTCACATCTAAATTATAACCCTGTACCGCTAGCATCATTCTTTGTAAACGAGCTGGTACTTTATATAATGGTTTCTTAAACAAAGTTTCTAACGGCTTATGATCAGTCTCCACATGTACTTTACGCCCATAGGTGTATTGATGCATTTTATAACATCCAAATACAATGGCGAGCATTTCTTTCTCTAACTGACAATAATTTTGCTCCGTATTAGTAAGAGCACGAGACCCAAATGCAATTGGTTTCCCACTTTGCATCACAACTGCCCCCATTGCAGTGGAGGAGCTATCCACTGACAAAACAATGTCCTCATTGGTATTAAAATACGCTAAACAGGGGCTATTACATAAAGCTTGCTTTAACATGTTAAACGATTGTTCCTGGTTGCTGTCCCAAGCAAATACAACATCTTTTTTCATAAGGATTCTCAAGGGCTCAATTAGGTTAGAATAATTAGAAATGAAGCGAGACAGATAATTACACATACCCAAAAACCTTTCTAGGTCCTTTCTACATTTTGGCTGTTCCATACCCATTACTGCCTGAACCTTGCTTGGATCTGGAGAGACCCCATTAGCAGTGAACAAGTGGCCCACAAAGAGAAGTTCTGACACAAATAATTTACATTTCCTCTCATTAAATTTAATTCCATGTTTAGATGCAATATTTAAAACTTTTTCTATTCTCTCATTTAATTGTTCGATTGACTCGGCCCAAATACACAGATCATCAATATATGGGATAACACCTTCTACATTTTCAAACATTTGAGTAATTATCCTACTGAATTCTTCAGGAGCAGAGCTGATTCCAAAAGGTAGCCTTTTAAACTTGTACCTTCCAAAAGGAGTTATGAATGTGCATAGATCTGAACTTTGTTCATCCAAGTTTAGCATCCAAAATCCATTTGATGCATCGAGTAAAGCAAAATATTTTGCATTTTGCATTCTACTTTTTATTTCATCTACTGTAGGTAATTGAAATTTAGGTTGTATTACATATTTATTTAAAGCTCGAGGGTCTAAGCATATCCGTAATTTATTATTTGGTTTCCGAACCAACACTAAATTATTTACCCATTGTGTCGGTTTGTCCACTTTCTCTATAACTTCTAATTTCTCCATCCTAGCCAGTTCCTCTCGAAGCTCAGGCAGCAATGAGAATGGGACCCGCCGTGCAGCTTGGATAACAGGAACAGCATCATCAGTAAGTTGTATTTTTACTGTGTCAGGTAGACAACCAAGACCTCCGTCGAACAGCTCACTGTAATTTTTTTTAATGTTTCTAATAAATTCTGACACATTTTCTTTTGTATAACAACTTACATTATTTACATTTACAAGATCAGTATTAGCTACAACAAAATCATATTCTAAACATGTTCTACAGCCCAATAGAGTAGGAACTTGTCCCTGAAGAATAATAAATTGTACTTTGTATTTATTTTTATTTGGGTGTATTAATTTTAATGTACACATTCCACATACTGAGACACTTTTGCCATCCAATTGGATAACTTTTTTATTACATGAATGAATTTCTGATTTCTTTACACCAAGCATTTTACATACCTCACTTCCTATAATATTGCAAGCCGCTCCTGTATCAATTTTAACTGAAATCTTCTTGTTGTTAACCTTAAAATCCTGCAAGATCTCATTACCTGTTGTTGTCACCACTCCAATAAAGAAATCAGAGCTTGCTTCATCAGCCTTATTAAGAGTCTCCGCTACATTCACTTGTTTCCTTTGAACCTGTGAACTGCGACACAATTTACTAAAATGATTCACTTTCTGACAGCGAAAACATGTTTTGCCATATGCTGGGCACTGATTAATTCGGTGAGTTTGTCCACAGTTTCTGCAGCTTCTCACAAGCTTTTCATTTTGATTTGGTCGCTTTTTGTATTTGTCACTTGAATATAGGACCTCTGTCTCATTTGTATCCATTGTTTGATGTGAATTACGCTGCTCTTCATTATGCAAATATATTCTTGATGCTTCTGCACTAAGCAAAAACTTCATAACATAGTCTATGGACAGTTTACTATCGTCCTCCGACATTAGTTTTGTTTTGAGGTTATTGTATTTCACATCTAGTCCTGAAATTATTCGGTGCACAGTAAGGGACTCCCTGAGATCCCCCAATTCGCATTCCCGTCCAATATTTATCACTTTGGTGAAATAATCTTCTAATCGCAAGCCATTTTGAGTGGCTGTGAAGAATTCATGTCTTAATATTGTGAGGCTTCTTTTAGGGTTAAAATATTGTTTGAATCTCTCTATGACAGAGTCCAGCTTTTCGTCACTTGTTGTATTGAAGGTATTATATATTTCAATACCCTTTTCACCAATGCAATTCAATAGTATACATATTTTGCGCTTTTCACCCACCTCATTTAAACCGTTAGCCTCCAAGTATATACGAAATCGTTGCACCCATGTTTTGAAATTTTCTGCCAGGTTTCCGGTAAAATTCATTGACGGGAACGGCGGTGTTGGCAAAAACCCCATTTCTGACACCATGTTGTTCTCCCAGTCAGTGGTATTTGTAATTTAAGTAATTATTGTAATGAAACACAGCCACCATTTTGTAAAGCAAAAGTATATTGTATATAATGACAGATAACTAGGGATGTACCCCAAACACAGACTCAGAACAACAATTTGTGGATCACACAGTGTTTTATTTCAAAACCATGACACTTGACGCAGCAGAAAGCAGCGTGGTGCCAGCTTAAACCACTAGGTCAATCCTGCAGTCAATCGATAAAGTAGCCCAAAATTCATATTCTGTATCATGATAGTTCAATGATATATTTACCAACTGATTCAAACAACCTCAACTAAAACATTGTGCATCGTGAATAAATTTGTTTACCATTAAAGAGATGATGGTTAGCCAACCTTGAAACATAGACTGTTTCTTTTTTATTTATTTTTATTATAATTTTAAGGGGACAAAGATGATTTTTGCGAAACTTTACGGTTTACTCAGTGCATACAATCGAAGCTCTTTAATATTATTTTCTTCCATTTTTGTAACATTTTTCATTGATAAACCACTCTCATTTGACAATTGTCTTGCGTAGTACGATTATTGGGAAGTTAGTGCCCTCAAATATACTAACAAGTAGTTCAATCTTCGAATTTCATTTCTCCTTATTGCGGAGGTTAAATTGGCTACCAAGAATTGAAATCATCTTCCTAGCCTTTTCCTAGTCCTGAAATCATCTTACTAGTTCAACCGGTTTTACCTGAATTTCAGTTTTTCCACGGAACGACTGGCATCGGACCTCCGCAATAGGGAGAAATGAAATTCGAAGATTGAACTAGTTGTTAGTATATTTGAGGGCACTAACTTCCCAATAACGATTGCCATGGATGTTCATGACAACCGGGACCGACGGCTTTATGTGCTCTCCGAGGCACGGGCTGCTATTAGGAATTTCCTTAGATAAACCCAAAAACACTTTTTGGCCCGACCCGGGATTTGAACCCGAGACCTTTTGATTAGCAGTCGCATACGCTAACCACTAGACCAACGAGGCAGTTAATTGAAATTATTTTTCATAAAAAAGAAAAAACTCTTCACTTTTACATGTTAATAATTTAGACAGGTTTTACCAGTAAATATGTTACTCAAATTAATGCTTTTAAAAGGAGGTATTAATTTGCGGATGAGTCATTGAAGTTCGGTATATTTAGATGTCTAATTATAATTTATTGCCGTATTATACTAGGAGTGGTAAAAAAAGAAAAGAAAACCATTATTTTTACAATAGAGAACTTAAGTTATCTGTATCTAACGTTGTATAAGTCCCATAAATCCCATCGTGTTCCACTGAATGGCGTTGGAAAAATGAGTTTAGTTATGAAAATCTTTTCTGAGAGTTTTGTGATTATTAGACTCTGTTTCAATCATTAATTTTATGTAAAAATGAATTTCTTTTTACTGCACCTATTGTATGCTTGTAAGTATCTTTACATTTAATAATCATTTCAAAAATTTCATGGATAAGACTTTTTTACAATTCACGGAAGATTCTATCTGATTTTTGTACTCGTAAAAACGAAAATGAATCTAATACGCAAGAAATCGTAATAAACTGACTTAACTTCGTATGTCTAACCCAATTAGAGAATTTACAAAAATATGCTGCCTATAGTGTCAGGTTTGTGAAACTCGTGAATAGTGTACTTTAATTGGAAGAAATGGTTTCAATCACACTTTCCAAAAGAACCAATTTTAAACACAAGCTTTTAGTTAAACTGAATAAATCAAACGAATACTATCAATTTCACTTACACGAACTGTGACCCTTTACAGCCATTAACTATCTACCCACTGCGACAAATAAATCTCGAAATACCTGCTTTGTGTAGATTTCAGTATGAAAAATCTAAAATTCCACGCTATCCCACGCCTTTCTCAAAATTAATGACAATTTATGACATATTCTTATATCTCTGAGAGACAGGCAGGTTTGGGATTCTTTAGCTTTGAAGAAACAATGTGTGTAATAATATAATTTATGCACAGGCCTAAAGTTAAAGAAGAAGGTACCCTAATATCACCTACAAGGGAATTCACTTAACTTGTTAATCTTTTATATATCTCTATTATAAATATTACATAATTGCCTTATATAATGTTTTTATATTATAGAATGGCTTTGTTGGTCTAGCGATTAATATATCAGGTCAAGAGGTCTCGGGATCGATTCTCGGGACGGGCCAATTCTATGTTAGTAAAAGTTAGTAATCAATTAATTTAATTTCTTCTTTGGATGTTAGTAATGTTAGTAGATGTCTGTCCGGATTATTTTTGGATATGAACTCCTCCTTGGGTGAAGGCTTCCTCCAGTTTCTTTTCATTAGTTTCCTGCTAATTCTTTTTCCTGTGGGCCCTTTTTATGCTGTAGTTCATCGTGTCCATCTGTGTACTTATATTGGTATATGACCAGCCCACTGCCATTTCAGTTTTAAAGCTTGTGTAAGACTGTGTGTGAGGAGGGAGCGCTACTAACAACTTGTCAACACTGTCTTTGAGTTTATCTCGTATGTAAAAATATAATCACTATATAATGAAGCCAAACTTATGTTAAAAAAAGTGTTATCGTACTATTTTACGCCGGAATTACACGATGTGTTGTGCCGAAAACTCTAAATTGTAAAAAAACTGTCAACTGCTACCAAATTGTGAAAAAGTGCACACTTCATAAACCGTTTTTAAAGCGCAATACACATTTCCATGTAGCATAAACATTGATAACTTCGCTTTGCTCGGCGGAATATAAAGTTTGCAGTCCATAAGACAGGATCACATTAATTTTTAAAAGCTGCCTTTTCAATTTAAATGTTGCCATTCAAAAAAACGTTAATATTAATCTCACGCGCCTACAGCTTGACATCGACACAGGAAGTCGCGTCGCCGCACCACTTGATAAATGGCCCCTATTTAGTCTCAAAATATAGAAACATATTTTAAAACAATAGAAATATTTCTCATAAAATTAAAAAGAGAAAATATGTTGGATTCTTTTTTTAGGGTTCCGTAGTTCGTGACTTGAAACAACTCAAAATGTATTTTTGGTACTTTTGAAAAAAAACCTTAAAGGTTTTACCGAAAAGTTACATCAGAATGACAAATGCCGTAGCTCGTTTTAATTTATAATTTAATATAACTGGCAATTTCGTATGTTTCGTAAATTAAAAATATAAACAGAAACATATAGACGTTGAAGAATTTATTATAAAAGTAATTTAAAATATTAATACTCAATAAGAAAACCGATATTGAATTTCAAATTTCATTCGCATACTTTTACGTAGGTAGGTATATTATTAAATTAAACTGTCATAGAAACATGCTGAAACTTCACCTATAAGAAAATTATTACATTTACAATATCAATAACCTCTCTATAACCTATGAAAGGTTATTGATATCGTAAATGTAATAATTTTACTCGACTATTGAATTCCAATTTTACAATTCCATCTGCTACGAAATAATTTAACAATAAGAACGATAGTCGCAACACGTAGCAACAAATTGCTGTGAACGACGTAGAAGCTAACTACGCCGTAGCTCAAGTTAAACTTTCGTTCCTCAATCATAGATTCATAAATATAGTCCAAGAGCTTATGTCTGAAAAGCAGTTAATAACCTATGTATGTAACATAGCTTATTTACACCATAATTTATAATACGTGTATGATCTGAAAAGTCTCCGACTTGACGACCATACAAATCCTTTTTAGGATTCCGTAGTTCATTACTCGGAACCTTTATAGTTTCGTCATGTACGCCCGTTCGTCAGTCCTCGACATACCATCCAAACGGTTAGCACTGGAAAGATGAAACTTTGCACATTTTTTTTTTATCTTTCTCTCATGTGTACTGTGTGCTCGTTTATCTACTATATCATAAAGAAATCAAAATAATTTACAAGTTAAAATAAGTTCCTAAGAGGCTACGGAATCACACCGGTAGAATCACCCTATGTTATATCTTTGCAACGAATGCCACGGGGCGAAGCTAGTCTAAAAATAGTAGTCAAAGTGATTTATTATATCTGCCAGTAAAAGTGCTGTCACTAGGTCCAATTGCTCTAGAGTTACCTCTAGAGATTACCTGGAACAAACAAAGACATTTAAAATAGTTTTTAATAATGTGAGTACTCGTATATACTCGTAATTTTTTATACGAAATTACAAACAGACACTAATTTAATTTATTTGTATATAATATATATGTATTAAGATAGGTTAAGAAGTGTGATAAGTTAAGGTGTCTTTGGGGTACGGCAGGGGGGACTCCAGAAGCCGCTGATGCTTTCCTGGTGTTCCTCCCAACTGCCGAGGTAGGCCGCCGCGGGGTTTAGTGGGTAGACCGGTTCCTCCGGGTGTCCCACACATGCCCTTCGTCTACCCACGAAGGGTATGGTGCGGAAAGCATTCCCCGCGTAAAAAAAAGGGTAAGAAGTGTACTAAACATACATCAACACACATTATACACCAATGTATAACATATTGAAACAAAACAGATGCATAACTCGAAGTTTGTGAAATCGACACACGTCACGATCAAAATAATTGAGTGTGTTTAGAGGTTAAATTACTTAATTTTATTAAAATATTAATATTTTGCCTACTCATGTAAGGATTTCAATTATCATGACAGCTCCCTAACTAGTTACATACACATGGTTCCAATAGTCGCACAAAGCCGATTCGTAACTTAGCTGTGAACTCCGTTGCCACTGCCATATTGAATTAGGATTATCCAGGACTGTAGACGTTTACTAATAATGGGATTATGCAATGTCAAACTCTAACATCTTTGAATAAAGTGCAATTTCAGTTGTCACTTGAAATTTGAAACACCGTTTCAATGTTAGCTATTAATTAAAACACTGGTATTTCAATAGAAAATGAGAGAATCAAAACATCTCTAAGTGAATGAAGTTACAAATAAAAAAGAGAAAAATAGCCATTCAGATCAATCCAAAACCAATCAAAAACACATACATACACATATAACAGATTCAAATCCAAAAAAAACATTGCAACCAATCAACAAAAAACATTCTAGGAATCAAGATTTTGAAAGACGCACGTATACTCGTCTTATTCATGTAAGTTTTTATTTGAGACTCTAAGCCTCGTTGATAGGATCCAAAGCTTACGAAATATCAGTGATTCCTTATTTGCATACAACCTGCCATTAAAACTGGAATAACGTTCCGTCCATAATATTACATTCCTTTCATACCTACAAGTCGTAAATCATCTCTCATGGCATGTTAAGTGCGATGCCTGATGCTGAATAGAAATGTTGATTACATTTACCTCTTCGATGTTTTGCGATCCTTTGATGTGATATACAGGGTGTGACCGGAAGGTGTGAGTATATTTTAAGTTCGTATTTATATGTAGTAACCTTGTTAATATTTAAGTCTTCCAAAATTACTCTGCTTTACCTGATGGAAAGCATGTGTACCTTAGTAGAGTAGTAGTCACTAGTCTTATTGTGAACTCACTCCAGTCTCACACTCACATACGAAATACAACAGCATGAAATCTTTACTTTTAGGTTGGTCTTCTTTGTGAGTGTAGTACCTCCCCGGTCGAGCGGGGCCATTTATCCTGAAATTACTGTATCTCTACTAGGTTAAGAATGTACGCAAAACAACATTTCGTATTGTACTGTATTTTTTTTTTTTATCATTTTTATAATTTAATTTTTTTTTTTTTATTTGATGCCTACCAATGTGACTCCACTCTGCCTGATGGTAAGCATGAATGGAATCCAAGAGTGGGGGCCACCACACTTCCCGCGATGCAGGAAGTATGGTAATGCTGACCCAGACTATGGCGGCTTTGTGAGATGCTTTTTCACACCCCTCTTAAAGGACCCGGGATCATAATGGGAAGGAAACACGTGGGATGGTAGCGAGTCCCAGTTTATAACCGCTCGGCACAGGAAAGAAGAGCCAAACCGTTTAGTTCTAGTGCGTATTTCTACCACTCTAAAGCGGTGACTTTCAAGGCCAGCACGTGTGTTCCTGTAAAGGTAGGGAGAAGGTGGGATCAGTTGCAAGAGCTCATCAGAACACTCCCCGTGGTAAAGGCGATAGAGGACTGGCATAGTAGCGATATCTCTTCGCAGCTGCAAAGGCTCGAGGAACTCGCAGGCTTCAGGGCTATCAATGATGCGGACCGCTCGCCGCTGCAACCGATCGAGAGCATCGAGCAAGTACTGTGCGGATCCATTGCAGAGATGGGAACAGTACTCCACGCAGGAGCGAACCTGGGTCTTGTAAAGAAGACACAGATGCTCCGGCGAGAAGAACCGTCTCACCTTGTTTAATATGCCGAGCTTCCGCGAGGCCGCCTTTTATTCTTGGCATTATATTTAGTTAGATGAGAAGGTTTCTAGATCATTTATAAAATGTTTTTATGAACAAAAACGCGTTAAAAATCCTTTAAACATTCATATTATGTTCTGTAGAAATAATATTATGAAAGAAACCAGCACGAAGTAAATCCGTTTATTTTCTTTATTTTAAAAGTCAATAAGAGTTAAAATTTATGTTTATCAAATTAAGGCGAAGCCAAAAGAAAGGATGAGACTTTTGGCATTCTATTAATGTTCCACCGTATCACCTAAACTAGTAAACCTTAAAATAGTAGGCTTAAATATATATAAAAATAAATAAATAAATGAGGTGTATAGATAATATACCACCAATAGATTCGTAAAAATGATCTAAGTGACAGATATTTAAGTTAAAAACACATTATCGTAGTTGGGTTATAGTTTTTTAAACTTTTATTGATAACAGTTATCAGGTAGTAATCGTAACATAAGAAAAATATTACGCAATTGCTCTGTACCATCTGGCTTAACTCGGATGTAATCGTCACGTGCCGGTCACCATACGTATATGTCACGTCTCGTTAAATGTGCCCAATGGTCAGATAATACTCCTTTTAAGTACCATTCGCTCCCAACGGAGGGTTCCCCGGTCACTCACCATTTTGTTTCCAAGCTTTGGGCAGTTGTTTACTCAATTGAGGTTTAATAGCAGTAATATTACTTTAAATTCGAAATGCTTCCATACTAAAACTTTAAATTCGTAGGTAACTCTGTCTGTCACACTTTTACGGCTAATCAACTGCACCATTTTTTATTATGGGGTAAGAACATAAACAAGAGCCTTGCGATATTGGAATGAGATCGACTAAGAGAAAATTAAGACTTATAAAGCAATAGTTTATATGTCCACGGCTCCTCCCACGTGCATATCGTTTACTGCCCAGGAGTTACCCATGTATTTCCTCAACAATCAAAGTATATATTAACAGACAAGCAGCCTAGCAGACAGACAATTGTCAATTAATAATAATTTATAAAATATCTATACATTAACACGTGAAGTAAAAACTTTGTACCACTTTTTACGAAAATTGCGGAGGAGTATGAAATTTCCTTACGAACTATTTCGTAATCTAGTCATTTCGTCTAAAGCTTCACTGTTGTATGGGGTTTTTCCTGTTAACTTAGAGCAATATCCTGGCGGTCCAATTATGGATATTGGAAAACTGTTATTGAATTATTGCATTGACATCGGTCCTTGATAGGTGTGCAAAGTTTCAAATTAATCAAACTTCTGGAAATTGGTGAAAATTGTGTTCAAAGATTCCATTACATACATAGACACATACAACCCAAGCTAATAAAAGCGTGGTAAACATCGGTGCAGCGGCTTAGCCGTGAAAGCGTAAAAGACGGACAGAGTTACTTTTAAATTTATAATATTAGTATAGATCTAAAGTACTGTATTTCCCACTACCTTAAAAAAATAACCATTTTTTCTTTAAAAGTATAGTGAGAAATATAATCCAAATACACGTACATGTCTAAAGGTCGTTAATGCAGTATTTTAGTGGTTTTTAGAGGCCAACATTTTTTTTTTGATACCAATAGTTAAAATACCAATAGTAAATATACCATTAAAATAGATATTACATGAAAATATATATGTCAAATATTTGGAATTCAAAATGGAGTAGTGTGAACCTTTTACATATCGAACGTGACATGGGTCCTAACAAATACTCCTAATGTCTGGCCATGGCATTAAATCAATATCTAGCTTCAAGTAATGGATAGAGATCTCTGAGACGGTGTTCTTGACGAAACGTTTTAACATGGGTTCCAATCCTACAGGGATTAATACTTTGTGTAATCCACAAATTATATATTATTATTCTGAATCTGGGTATGCTTCTGTCCGTCTTTTGTATGTTTGTCAAGTCCCCCGTGACCCAGAATTTGCGTAATGCGTAGTCCTTTAAAACAACATACTAATATTACTGAAATACAGATTTTTATCTACTCAACTCATGTTAACTCACTTATGTTCGATTAATAATCTAGTTTTTAAGTTGAACAAATTGTATCTGTTATTATTAAATTATATTCGTTATATTATTATTATTGTAACTAAGTATCTATATATCTGATACGCTTTCACGGCTAACCCGCTACACCGATTACAATACAATTTACCATGGAGTGACTTAAGGAATTAATTAAATTATTACTGAATTCTTAAATAAATATTAAAGATTTATAAGAATTAGGACCTAATTCTTAAGGGGAATATATTTGACACTCTTTACCGCGACAACCGATATAGACACGGGCGGAGCCGATACCGAACCGATATAGAGCGGATGCTTTCCCCGCCGCTGAAAGTGAAAAAAATATACTACATTTATTCACTCTTTACATCACGATCGAGTACAAAAAAGTATTATTATTATGCTTTGAAATGTAAACATGAGATTTTTAATTAAATACATTAAAAAGTTGACAATATAAATAATTAGTATGAATCATAAGATATTAATAATGTTACGAGTATATTGATACCGTGTCCTTGAATTGAAATTGAGGACAGGATCACATTGCTTCTAATTTGAAATTAATTGTATTTAGATATATTAATTGTATACGTGATTATCTAAATACAAGAGAGTGTAATGGAGTCTGCCAATCATTTAAAGAGGTGGTGTCTAATTTCACCTCTAAGCTGATTATCAACTTCATACTAATTATTTGGTGAAGGATATCAAATTTGTATTTGAATGTCTTGCTTTGTTTGATGAATAAACAGCAGTATAAATTAAGCTATCATTGTATAGACTGTGTACGTGACTAAGTACGTTTGTATTGTAACGAATCAAAATATACACTAATAATATTTATGTCGCTGTAGATATGTTGGTATTCTCGGTAAATAGTATCTTATGTATACTCATCTTGAAGCACCTTAAACTTAGTTTTCCAAAGCAGTTATTAAGTCCGCGGCTATAATAATTTTTGATGTTAAATAAATAAATATTTCGGACATCTTACACACAACATCATATAGTCCCAAAGTAAGCAGAGCTTGTGTTATGGGTACTAAACAACTGATATAAATACATAAACATATTTTTTTTTGTAAATACATACATATTATACATAGAAAAACACCCAGACTCCGAAACAAATATTTGTGGATCACACAAATATTTGGTCTGACCCGGGAATCGAACCCGAGACCTGTTGATCAGCAGCCGCATACGCTAACCACTAGACCAACAAGGCAGTCAAAGGTACAATAAATGTACATGGTATAGAGTACTAAAGTCGAAAATCTTCACAAAAGAACGTTGTATAGAAACAGTCTTTATTTTGTACAAACTTTTTAAACTTATAACAATTGCCGTCTTTTACTTCGGCAATTCAAGAGATGTTTGCTTAAACTCACTTTTTTAACTAAACTATTCTAAGGCCTAATTATACCCTTATCAAGTCGTAAACAGACTCTCCAAGACAGTGTCAAGAACAGTGTTAATTATGTAATTACGTAAGTCTTGAGATTTAGGTAGGATTTACGAGTAGAATACAGCGTATCCATAATTGAATAGGACCCTACAGTACTAATTCGTGAAGATACACAATAATTTATGAGAATAATTTATCTCAAAAAAATGTTGACAAAAATAATCTCTATTTCTTTGGATGAACTTACAAAATCAAGCAAATTGTTTTAAAAGTAATAAAAAGTCCGTGTAGATGTAGAAGTTTAGATAAAAATAAACTGATGAAACTAATGCATTTATATAGTTTTGAAAAAAATAATACACGTGTAATTTACTTATTTATTTACGGTGCCGTAGTTCATGATTCGGAACCTTTATGGATTCGTCATGTCCGTCCGTCGGTCCATTCGTCCATCCTGGACTTATCATTCAAACGGTTAGTGCTAAAAGATGAAACTTTGCATATATGTGTGTTTTTATAACGTCAACAGAGTGCTAGAATAAAATCACTAAAATATTTTTATTTAGAGTACCTACTCTTTTTTTGATAAAGACTAACTATAGCGGCTTAGATGACTTTTTTAGCTCAGGAGTTATAAAGGCACTCACTTGGAAAACAAAAATAAAGAAATAATAAGTAAATATCAATTGAACCCATTTCGAAAAGGGCACGTCTCACACTTTTTTTTTAATTTACTTTTTGGCGTCATTTTATATAATGAAGAATTTTACATATTCCCTGTGAAAAGATTGCATCTTCATACATCACAAGTCAACTTAAAAGGCTAACGAAAATTGAAGTCTGTTTGAAAATGGCACGAGTCCTGGACTTATGCCCCTTTCTAATGAAAACAAACGCAACTGTATTATACAACCTGACAACTGGCAAATCAGCCTTTTATTCTTAGTGTGAAGGAGTCGCCAATAAAGGTAAAGGTCCCAACGAAGTAGGTACCTTTATGCTGAGTTATATGTATTAAAATAAATATTGGTAATGATGCGGAAGAACTGCACCTATTTTCAGATGGATGTGCTGGACAATATCGGAATCACGCCATGGTACAAATTCTTCTGTCACTGGTAGCAGAACGAAGGTTCAATTAATATATCGGGCATGATTTGAAATTCACGTGCCATTATGGGTGACTATGGAACCCTATTCTATGCGCGATAATTATTATGGTTATGGTTATTATATGGTTATTTTTTATATGATTACGGTTAATGCAGTAAACACTTTTTTTTTTTTTTTCTTTACGTGTGGAAATCCCCGCGGACCGTCACCCCGTCGGGGGTTACGGCGGGGTGGTGTGTCGGACTCGAACCGACTAAAACCACACGGTGTGACCCTCTCTGCGCCTTTGTATTGGAAGGAGTCCAGGGAGGGGATTTCCTTCTGGACTCCAACCGGCGCCTGCCACTGTTGCGGGCACCATCTCAAAAATTTACTCTCTAATTAGGCAACGTCCGGTCACACGCGGACGTCGCCCCCTCGCGGTTGGCCACTACTGCGGACGGACGGGAAACCCGTCCCGCCCATCCGCGGCCACTCTCAGGGCGGCATGAGACGCAGGTATGCGCGCCTCCGCCGCCCGGGGCGCCGGCGGCGGATCGGGTCCGATTGGATGGAATCCTCCCGGGCCTTCTCCGCCACCTCCTTCTGCAAGATTACATCCTCGCAGAAGGTTGCGACCGCGGTAAAACAACTGTCGCTGCCGGCCATCGATCTTATGACGGCCGGCAGCGAGAGATCCCCTCCGGTGACTGCAGTGAGGACCCGGCGCTGCGCCGCCCAAGCGGGGCAGACTGCCAGCGTGTGCTGGGCCGTGTCCTCACTGCAGTCGCAGTGGTGGCAGGCGGGACTCGGTTCCCTCCTAGCGACCGAGTGCAGGTACTTTCCGAAGCAACCGTGCCCGGAAAGTACCTGCGTCAGCCGGAAGGAAAGGGTCCCGTGCTGCCGCCCTGCCCACTCCGCGATGACCGGCTGAAGAGCCTCCACGGCGGCGAAGCCAGCGCGTGGGGTCTCCAGCCGGAGCGACCATCTCAGCATGGTGGCTCGGCGAGCGGCTTCGCGCCACTCGCGCACGTCCTCGGGCGGAGGGCGGAATCCGCTCTCCGCCCGGAAGTCAGCCACTCGCCGATAAACTTCGGCGAGCACCTCCGCCTCCAAATCCCACGGGGGTGTTCCGGCCAAGGCACACGCCGCCTCTGTGGACACCGTGCGGTATCCACGTATGGCTCTGACCGCCAGTATCCGCTGGGGGCGCCAGAGGCGCGCCCTGTTCTGGGCGGACAGAGCCGCCGCCCACACCGGTGCACCGTAAAGTGCCATCGACCGGACAACCCCCGTGTACAGCTGCCTAGTGGGGACACTGGCCCCGCCCAAATTGGGCAGAAGTCGCCCTAGGGCGGAGGCAGTGCCCACCAACTTAGGGCCAAGCTGTCGGAAGTGCTCGTCGAAGAGCCACCTACCGTCGAGGACCAGACCCAGGTACCTCATCTGGGCCCGGACCGGTACGAGGACCGAGTTGACCTCGATCGAGGCGCCGGCGGGCGGACCGCGACGGGGCCCATGAAATAATAGGGCCTCCGTCTTGTCCAGGGCCACCCGCAGACCCAGCGCCTCGATGCGCCCGACCACCCGGGAGACTCCCGTGGTGGCCAGGCGCGCCGCCTCCTCAAAGTTTGCCCCCCGGGCCGTGACCAGGGTGTCGTCTGCGTAACAGATCACACCCAGCCCGGGGGGGAGACGCCCTCGTAGGGCCCAGTCGTATCCCATGTTCCACAGGAGTGGTCCTAGGACAGACCCCTGTGGAACACCGCACGACATGGCCCTGCGTCTCAAGGCGCCACCTCGGTCCTCGTACTCGACGGTACGCTCCTCTAAGTAGTCTGCCACCAGCCGCCTCAGGTACCCTGGCACTCCGTGGTACTGGAGTGCGGCCCTGATGCAGCCGAATGGCAGACTATTGAAGGCGTTGGCGATGTCCAATGACACCGCCAACAGCACTCCACCGCCTCTCACCGCCTCTTCGGTCACGGCCCTCAGGCGCAGAATCGCGTCGACCGTCGAACGCCCTTCTCGGAAACCGAATTGGGCGTCCGACAGGTCGGGCCCCACCTCGCTGAGGTGCCGGACGATGCGGACAGAGAGAACCCTCTCGAACAACTTGCCCGCCTCGTCCAGCAACACGATGGGCCTGTAGGCCGCGACCGAATCGGCAGGCCGTCCATGTTTTTGGATCAGGACCAGCTTCCCGCACTAATGCAGTAAACACTGCAT
Organism: Phragmatobia fuliginosa; assembly: GCA_932526445.1. NCBI lineage: Eukaryota > Metazoa > Arthropoda > Insecta > Lepidoptera > Erebidae > Phragmatobia > Phragmatobia fuliginosa. Next base: position 10,568,746 of record OW052075.1, on the reverse strand, counting down.
TAACCATAATCGTTTTACATTTACTAGTTAAATTTTAGTTGCAGCTAGAGATAGCGTAGTTGCCTTGGATACAAGGACTTATTAAATTTGTTTCGACCATAATAATCGGGCACATTTACACAAAAGGATAAGGACCTTTTCAAAATGGTAAATCTGAAGATGGATAACATATGCCAGTACACACAAAGTGTTTAAATGACAGGCTCCAAAATTGGTCTCTCAAATCCCAAGAGTATTACTCAAATAAATTGAGTATTGTCACTGAAATTCCGTTTGGGCTAAACCGTGCATGTCAAATAATGATTATTGCGAATGTTTATCCGCATAGATAATAATTTACCGTCAGTTATAAGAGTTCTTGTTTAGTGTCAATTTATATGTTCAAATAGCAAACTGTCCCTACAATATATCCGTACAGTAACAACACAGGCCACTCCAACATAAGCTAGAAATATTTCTTGTCAATTTGTCAGACTTAAGTATATACTAAGGTTGGCTTAATACTCAAAGGTACCAAGTAAGGATTTCTCGTCTCCGATTTTCGGGCACCTCAATCTGAGAAGGAACATTAATGGCCCTACCCACGCTTTCTATTTCGGTTCAATCTCGTTTGTTTTACTTCTAGAAATATATCATATTTCAGTTCTTTATTCCAGTTTGTATGATAAGTGGCTCAAAAGTTTACATATTTCTTTCTTCTTTTTTACATATTGTATCATAAAGTCCTCCGCTGCGTCTGTCTGTTTGCGATAATCTCAAAAACCACTGCACCGATATAAATGAAACTTTGTACCCAGATAGTCTAAAGCCTGAGAAAGGACATAGGCTATTTCATACCACCGTGATAACCGGCATACACGAGAGCGAAGCCGCGGGCGTAAGATAATTTTATAATAAAAGATGAAATATTTCCATTTAACGTTTAAGTCCTTTACCGTACCAATTCTACTAAAGATAATTTAAGACCTGAAGCTGATCGAATCTAGGCTAACCTAGAATAATAAACTCATTATGGCACAAGCGCCAGTAAAGATCGACTTACACTCATCTGAGAACCAGGCGAGACATATTTTTTAAGTTTTATATAAAATAAGCACACTTTGGATGGCTTGCGTATCACAAAACTTTCATGTCTATTTTTAATGAAAGGAATTTTAACTATTGATAATTTTCATCATTTCATCATTATCACTCTATTGAATTCTATCGATCAAATTTAATCGTTTAATGTATCAATATGGGTAATTACACCAGCTTGGCGTAATGGTCGATAGAAATTTGCATCGAAATAAAGATAAATAAATAACAAATATAATGATTAGCCAGCAAAAAAAAAGGGATTGAAATTAGTTTAGAATTAGAAAGTCAAACGTGTCGTCACCTCAACGGGACCAAAGGGCAAGTAAGATGGTCTTCCACTTGAACCGACAAACAGACATCCCTATTAACTCTGGCAGAATGAGTACCGGTTGAGTGCAGTTACAATTACCTTACTGTACTCGTAATTTATGGAGTATTGTATTTCCTTTCATCAAAATCAAATGTAAAGTTCATCAGTAGTAAAGAAAATATTAAGTATTTTAGAATATTTGGTTGTATTCACATTTCTTTGTACCCAACAGAGATTTTGTAAATGAATCAAATAATGTCAAATTCGTTCATTGTTTTATGAGGTGTAACGATTTATTTTCATGCGGTTCACTGATACTCAATGACCTCTGCAAATTTAGCCTAAAATCATTGCTGTATAAATGAAAATTACTAGTGATTGTTTGTAAACCGCAGATTAATTTTCATGTAGTTGGCATTTTGGTCATTGAAATTTTAATTAAAGCAATATAAAATAGATAATTAAATGCAATGTTTATATTGTAATGTCACACATACAGGCAACAAGTCATAGGTTTAATACCTATGATTTGTTGCCTGTGTGTGTTCACTATCGGCTGATGATCATACCTTAATAGGTATGATCACTAGCCGAGTCTAGAGAATAAATAAGAGATACTTCTTTTATTTATTCTCTTCTCCATACAAAAATTCGTAAAAATTACACTCTAGCGATTATAAATAATCCTCCACTAGGGATAGACCGTGGAGACCGAAGCCCATTAGGTTGGTCAGACTAAGTTTGCTCTACTCTCGGCATCACGAACCATGTTCTTCTCACACAGATCAAGATAGGAACAGGTGGCGAGCTTTCACTCGCAGAATGGCCAAATAGAGGTCACGACTCTTAGAGTTGAGGATAACGACGCAAGGGGGAGGATATGAAGACCCAGGTCCTATTATACCATACACCGCGATCATACCTACACGCGGATGAGCATTTGATTTTGTGACATTGTTTATAAATTAATCGTGGTACGAACGAGTCAATCCAATGCTTTTTTATTTTCATTTCAACCTACTAAAGTGACTACTCTGCCTGATTTAAATAATAATAAATAAATAAATATTAAGGACATAATACACACAACGTATATCTAATTCCAAACTAAGCAGAGCTTGTATTATGGGTACTAAACAACTGATATAAATACATAAACATACTTTTTTTGTAAATACGTACACACGTTCATAGAAAAAACCCAGACTCCGAAACAAATATTTGTGAATCACACAAATATTTGGTCTGACCCGGGAATCTAACTCGAGACCTCGATCAGAAGCCGCATACGCTATACAATAGACCAACAAGGTAGTATGGAAAGCATGAATAGAATCCGGGAGTAAGGATCCTCATTGCGAGTGCAGAGAATGCGGAATATTAACCCACATTATGGACGTCTATAGACATGTTTCTGAATCATTGGGCCCCCTGTCTCGAACTCACTACGAAATACGACAGCATTAATGCTGTTGTTTTAAATGATTTTACTTCCTAGTGCAATGTGTCAGTCTTTATTCTTTAGATGGTTTTAAAGCAGCACTTTAACATAACATTTATAACTATATATATATTGATGTTAAAGTAAAAACATGATTTATACATTAAAACTAACAGTCAGTTTCTATTCTATTAGCAAGTTCATCTAAATTTATTCATTATTGAGCATCGCAAAATGAATCTTATATTTCTATATTATTTACTGAAGATAGTAACACTTTTAGTATAGAAACGTCACCTCGGACACCATTTTAGACTTCTAATTTCAACGCACCATCAATTTTATGTGTGGTGCAGTGGAGCCGTGCTCGGCTGTAATTCATCACTTCGTATTTAGCTACGTTGAAGTACGCCTTATTGATATTATTCCACTGTACTACCCGATTCATGTATTTCTGCAGTTGCCCATGTCCGATGTGTCTGCTATCACAGATACACCTTAAAGTGTATGCAAAAAGTAGACACTTAACATGCCCTAAGACCCTTGAGAGATCGTTGATCATCAAAGTAAATTCTAGAAATACTAAATTCGAGCCCTGACAGAGTAAAATGCGGATTGTATTCGTAACTAGCATACTCAACGTACTGAGTGCTTTCACCGAGGTAGCCAACAAAAAAATTAAGTAAGTGCGACTTGAAACCTAACCTTCGATAACTGTACATCGCTTATTCTATGATTATAGTCTAAGATTTATGGTTGTGCCAAATATTTTTAGAATACATAAGATAAATCTGAAAGCACTGTACTTAATTTTAGTCATGTTACATAGTTTAGTTTAGAGAGTAGCGACGACAGAATTAGCACCTCTGAATTACTTTACGTGTAAACATCGTATTAATAAGCTATTTGCTACATTGTTTGTCGACAACTTGCAAATAAATCTTGTATTAACACAGAGCTTCCATTTGTTGTGTTAATTGGCAATTCCATTCTCCAGAGTAATTATATTATAAAAAAGGTTTTTCTGTTTAAAATAACCCAAGGAAATGCAAGAAATATTGTTTTATTTCACGTCATATTGATTAATTTTAAACTCATTTCACTATCTAATTAATAATTTAGGTGAATGTCGCCAGTCTTTACTCTGGTTTAATTTTTAATAACTTTTCCTGTTTTAGTTATAAAAAAAATCTACGTATAACTTGACATAGAAAAGAGTTGTCTTTAAAGCTGTTTTGCCCATAATGTTAATTTAATTAATGAGTGTGTTTATTATATCATATCTCGGTCATGTTATAACTATTCAATCGATTGTACACAAAAGAACATAGGGTATGTTTAGTCCAGAGTATTATTCCTTATCATTTTTACTAACCAGTTTATTTTGTACAAAAGTTTATTCCATTACAGATCAAAAAATTTAACTAGATACATACTTAAAACTTGAGATAGCCATTTAAAATACATAACTTTTTACTTAAACCTGATATTCAAACAAACCTTTTGATATCTGCGCGTTCTTAAAATTATAAGGAATTCACCCCATGTACATTTATATAATAGATCGTAATACTGTTACATATTTGGAATCCTTAGTAGTGTAACAATTAACCTATGAAACATCTTCAGTTGCTCAGCAGAAATTGCATACAGGCACTTCAATTTCATTTATATGCAGTACACTCCGGTAGTTTAACGGTTACCAGGGCTTTCTTACAAAATAGTATATATGCGTTGCCATGTATTTTTTTATTTTAAAACTTAGATTTTATATATCGCCCTAGTGAAGAAAAAAAATTTTTGAGCATCTAACACACAACGCTATCTAGTCCCAAACTAAGCAGAGCTTGCACTATGGTTTATGTAGTGGATCGGAGGTGCGGATGGGCTTGGTTTTGTCTGTGTAATTTTTCTGTCCATGTAAAATTCCATATATTTGAGATCGCGCCTGGAGATCTGCCACACAGGGGTAACCCTAGTATAGACTCTAGTCTCTCACAAAGGAACCCATAAATGTGTAATAATTTATCTACAAAATTGGATTGTATAGTATTTGTTTGTGTCCAGTATATTTGTGCCATATATTATTTTTGTAGAGAGAAATAAATAATTATTATTATGGGTACCAGACAACTAAAATAAATACATTTTTACTTTATTTTAAATACATACATTTTATAAATACGAAACACCCTAACTCTGACTTTATACGGTACCGATATTTTATTTAAACAAGCGAAAAAGAACAACTATCTTGTACAGATTCAACGATTATTTTAGCTATTCCAGTCGCTGTAGTCTGCATCCCAATGCCATCATTAGCTTCAGAGTTAGTACTTTGTTAAGACACATTTTGTAGAATTCGAGACCAATTACAACTTCAAACTTACAGCATTTACGTCCTTAAAGCACGTGAGTGAATTACTGAAATTCTTACAATATTGTTGCAATCACAAACTTGTTTTTGCAAGTAAGTTTGATTTATGTGTTTCTTTTTCAGGAAATGTAATATTTTACAGCGTATTTCTTTGCAATTAGGGTACATTATTGCGCTACTGGATTTTATGGCTCAGGCTGTCGTAAGAAATGAAATTCAATAACTTTCTTAATCAAGTTATGCCTCAGAGTATGTTGTTATTTGACTGATTTTGGTTGTGAAGATGGTTTATATCAACGAATACATTCCTACCAACATTATAAACCTGAATACATTTGAAATTTTAAGCCATTGCAAACTATTGTTTCGAATCGAATAGTATCTTGTAAACTTGACTGCCTTGTTGTTCTAGTGGTTAGCGTATGGGGCTGCTGATCAAAAGGTCTCGGGTTCGATTCCGATTCGTATCAAATGTTTGTATGATCTGCAAATATTTGTTTCGGAGTTTGGGTGTTTTCTATGTATAATATGTACTTACACAAAAAAAGTCAGTTTATGTATTTATATCAGTTGTCTAGTACCCATAGCACAAGCTCTGCTTAGTTTGGGACTAGATGATGTCCGAAAAAAAAAGAGAAATACTACACTACAATCAACATGATCGAAACACGCATCCTACAATCAAGTTAGGAGAGCCACGCAGATTTCAACATGAATGGGCCGTCTCAACCGGAGCAGTTCTACCCTCTCACTGAAGACTCACCTAAAATGATGGCATTCGTACTGTCGTTTTACGTATGTGAGTGTGAGACCAGAGGCCCAAAGATGAGGACGCAACTCACTAGGTCGCCATGTGTAACTGTGTAAGAACTATTTACAGCCACTACCAAATATGTATAAACATTACATTGCAATATTCATATGATACAATACATACAGACTGATAGAACAAAAACACATATATACCTATAATATATCTTTATATATATAATTCTTCTGTGAGTGTGTATGTCACTGAACTTCTCTCAAACGACTGAACCGATTTTGATGAAATTTTTTGTGTGTGTTCAAGGGGATCTGGGAATGGTTTAGATTCGCAATTGGACCCGGTAGGTGGCGCTGCGATCAAGTTCTGGAATTTTAAAGTTGGGCGGTACGAAGTTCGCTGGGTCAACTAGTACATATATAAATATAGGGAATACACAAAACTTTATATTTTACAAGAATAAGAAGATCGAGGTTTGTCATTTTAGAAGACATTGTGGATATCGAAAAGTATAAAAAAATTCAATAATACGCGAGAGCGACGCGGCGACAAACGTGACGCGTATCGTGCGTAAGCGAAAACCCACCGGAATGGCCTGCGCGGGCAGGCAAGTGGCAGACTATACCTAAACTGTGGAGGGACACCCCCTGGTATTACGTTGGTGAGTGTGAGACCAGAGGCCCAAAGATGAGGAAGCATCTCACTAAGTCGCCATGTGTAACTGACATTATCAAACAGCAAGATTACGTAGCCACAACGTGTCTTGCCTGTCCCCAACCCGCACTAGGCCAGCGTGGGGACGTATGGCCTTAACCCTCTTTTGAGAGGAGACCTGAGCCCAGCAGTGGGACGTTAAGGGTTGTTGATGAATACACAAAATCCATGTTTACCGTTTGTTGATTTTGTCCATTAGCTTTGCAAACTTCGATCCAAAATATCTGTACACTCATCAACATCATCAACAACCAATAACGTCCCGCTACTGGGCTCGCATCTTCACTCAAGGGAGGGTTAAGGCCATACGTTCTCACGCTGGCCGAGTTCAGGTTGGGGACTGGCAAGACACGTTGTTACTATATAAATTTTATGGTAAAAACCGGGACCAACTGTTTAACATAACGTCTGAATCACGGAAACGCTCACAACATATCATGCTACAAACGGTCACCCATCGTTTATCGTGGTACTGACCGCACCGTCGTTGCTTACCCTTGGTGCTTGTTTCCAAGGTTCACCTAAGGCCACTTGGCTAAGAGCGCTCCTCACACACACACACATATCTGTGCACTAAATCATGGCAAATTTATGACCTGTGCAGAATACAGGTATTTTCAGGAAAATACCTTTTAAGTCTGCAACAAAAAAGTTAATACACAATTTCCGTCCCTAGTTAGACGTAATCCAGGGCAATATAATAGCATTTTTACCAAAGACTTTAAATGTTTTCGTAGGAATTCCGTCTTTTTTAATACTCTGCCGTATTTTTTATTCTATGTCTGGTGTATTCTTGGCAGCCCGCAACGTGAATTAAAACTTTAACGATAGTCGCACCAACAGTTTTTTAAGCACTGCAGCGCAAACGTTTAACACAAATATATAAGTGGATCCCTATTTCCCTTGGTCACGTCGTTTCATTTCGTCGTTCGTCAGTTCGACATAATTTCACTTATTATTGTAGTATTTGATAGCCCAAATACCAAAGCGTATTAATGAATCAATTATCCCTACTTCCCTACTAATATTATAACTGCGAAAGTAACTCTGTCTGTCTGTCTGTCTGTCTTTTACGCTTTCACGCCTAAACCACTGAACCGATTTTGATGAAATTTGGTATGAAGATAGAACAGAACTTGGGAAAGGACATAGGCTTTTTACCGCGATAACCGACATACACGCGGGCGGAGCCACGGGCGCTAGTTATTTATAAAACTATTATTTCACTGTGTGTGAGTGTCTGGCAGACAACGCACAGCCGAAAGTTGCAAATTGTCATAATATGTTCCTTGAGAAGTGTAGGTGAGCTACAAGAGAGCAATTATTATTTCCCCAATGTAGGTGAAAATAGAAATCAAAGTTTGCATGAAACTTTCTAGGGGTTCACAAGTAATGCGCGAGTACTATAAAAATAAATTTTAAATATTCGCTCCCTAAGGGGACAACCTGACCTCCTTTGGTCAGAATTTACTACTGGCATCCTTTGGCAAGGATAATTCTCTGTGGTATAAGAAGGCCTTCTTTAATTTCAAGCTGTAGTGTAGATGTAACGACTGTGCCTTTTATCGCTCAGCTGGGCAAAGGAGTTCGTAAACACAAGTAATAGTCGCACAAATCGTCTTACACAGTTTATTGTCACTACACACAACACTGGGTATACAGCTTATACCACCAAAACAATATACTGTCAATTTCTAATTAGTTTACAACAAAACTAAAAACGCAGGAGCTTTGTACTAGTTAACTAGCGCTCTGTCCTAGCGCATCGCCACAGAAAATTTTGAAAGACAACTACCGCGTTAGGAATATACATCGTGTGTTGCTGAGGACTTTAGAAACATACATACATCAAACACAAAGAACACCCAGAGTCAAAACCACAATTACTGGATCACATAAAGTATTGTCCTGCGTGGGAGTTGAACCCACGATGATACTTGGCAAAATGTAAAGCAGTGTGGCGACCACTTAAACAAGTAGGCGCAACGTGCAGTCAAAATGTTAGTGTGAGACACGCTACAAAGCGAACAACTTACGTCTATTTTCCCGTACTTAAAAAGAAATCAAAAGAAAATTTAAATTTAAGTCTATCAGATCAAAATCAAATTCGATTGAATTCGTTTAGCATATTGAGAGATTTTTACTAAGTTCATTTATCTCATGATAGGACGTTTTACAACTTTAACTTTTAAGCTCTATTTATTTTATTCAGACTTCATTGGCTAGGAAGGACGATAATGGTCGTTTTTATTATCGTTACTTAATTTAAGGAGTCATTTAGAGTTTTTAACCTTTCCTGATATTTTCGTTTCTACCAATTTTTAGGGAACTTAGAAGATCTCTTGAAATTTAGAGGTTACCTAAGGTAGTGGGCTCCTTGTAAGGAGACAGTTAAGTACAATTGGTGAAATCGGGTATTAGCGTTTTTTCATTGCTATACCTACCTAAGTCATCATTAACAGCCATAGTAGAGCCACGCTGATTTCACTCGACCGCGGCAGTACTACCCTCACACAGGATACCAACCTAAAATGACAGCATTCGTGCTGTTGCCTTTACTTGGTCATGCTTCCGGTATGCATAAAAATAAATAAAAAAATAAAAAAAACATTCCACTACTGGAGATAGTCCTCTTCTTAGCAAGGAGTTTTTGGCTATTATATATCGCTGACCAATATCGTGACGTGTGGTGACAGATTAAAAATACAGAGTGTCACCACTCCTATTCATCCCGCGGATGGCTTAAACGTTGACTAAGGGATAAACTACGCAAGACAATATCAATGCAAAGAGAAGGAAAACTTGAAACCAACCCTATACCAACCCGTCAGGCCAGCGTGGTATAGTAGGCCAAAACCTCCTTTCTAAGGAAAGGCCTACGTCCAGCAGCGGACTGTAGGAGGCTGTCGATTATGATGATGACCAATATAAGATTTATATGAAATTTTCCTTGTCCTTGATGTTATTTGCTCCCTCAGTTGGCTCTCACGACACCCACGAGATGAATAAGTTTAGTGATACTCCGTACCCTTAACTCCACACCACATTTTAAGAACTGTACAAAATTTATTAATATGTGAGTAATTGAACCTCATATATAACGATCAGCTTGATCGTTATATAACAAAATTATATTACAAAGCTATAATAATCACCGCAGCTTTTCACCAATATTGTTATTCACGAGTAAATATTTTCTGTGGAGTGATTATATGTGTTATTGATGCCGAATAAATACTATAGAGACACTTGTATACTGAAGAGTTCAGTCATACGTCTTTTTTTATTTATTAGTGTTCTGTACCGAAACGATGAAAGATAGCTATTAGATTGCCGAAAGATTAATACTATGGAAGGGATGTTTTTGAACTGTGTAGATATTATCAAAACATGAAAGGGGCGTTTGAAGTTCAATTTAAAATGAAGTTATTTAAAATAAATAGAATATTTACTTGATTCCGCTTCGCATCACATTTTATCTTTTTTGTTGTAAAACCTAGTGCTTTTATAAGTATATAAGTTACTTACTAAAGTTATAACTTGAGTACATAACGTTAAAGCTTATAACGTCACAGCCTGAAGCTAGAACTTGGTGGCGGTGAACAGTAAAATAAAATTACAGGAATTTTCTTCAAATGGTAGTATAACATTAGAATGTATATATATAGCTCTCAATTATATATAATAGTCTACAGATTACCTAGTCGGACGTCTGACTACCTGTGTAACACAACACAAACATTAGAGGTTTCTCGTGTTATGTCTTAGTATTTTTTGTACTTACATTTTACATGATAAATAATTAAATAAATAAAAAATACTTGACGTAACTCGAACTGCTACTCAAAATACATGCACTATAAAGTTATATTCTCTTCCCAGGTACCGCATTGCGTTTCAAGAGACTTTGCTCTGCAGGAAGGTGGTAACGCGTCGTGACTCCCGCTTCATCAATTTAGATCACACCACTTGCAGAGAAGTAACCACGTTGCAAAGCTTTTCCACCACAAAACGAGTATCGCGAATATCTTTTGTCAGTAAAGTCGATTATGTGAAAGATCCTGTGCCATTCCATGTCAACGAAGACAACTGTGAAGAACCAGTGTTCCAAAGCTATTCTAAAGCGTAAATTAATTTTGATTTTTTAGAACATCTTTTGACATTGTGTTGGTTTTAAAAGAAATTTTGCGATAGTGTGATACCCAATACTGTTAGACGCGGAAGATTAACGGGAGATGCCTATGTTCAGCAGTTAACAACGATAGGCTTATTATTTGATTGTTAAGTGAATAGAGGGTAGAGCTATTATTTTAAAATATATGTATATTAGTCCAATTGTTGTCAACCACCATGAATGTGGATTAATCTATGTGAAAGATATTGATACACCTAAATAAAGTTTAAATTTTAACAATTTAATGCTAATGCAATCAATGCGCATTCCTTGTAGTCCAGAGAACCTAATACCCTTTATTTGATGCCGAAGTTGAAAAAGGACCAACTTAAATGAGTAAGAATAACAAGATTTTCTTTACATACTTATATGATGATGGACTGCAATCTATGCAAGCATAGATTGCAGTTCTTGTCAAGACATTATTAAGCGGAACAGTTTGTTTGTTTGGTTGATTAGCACAATCACAGAAAGTTTTTCTCAATATTTTACATAGTAACTAGTCTATAGTTGATGAAACGACGAATAATGGGAAAATTAATTAAAATAATATAAGGCGCATGGGAGAATTTATGGTAGCATTGTTTAACCGTAAAAAAATCGTACCCAGAGCGGTTCAAAAAATAATTAATCTGATTTAACATTTGACTGCCTCGAGGGGGCAGTGGTCTGCGACTGCTATGCTTGAGGTCGTGGGTTCGATTCCCTGGGCCAAATGCTTGTATGATTTGCAAATATTTGTTTCAAAGTTTGGGTGTTTTCTGTGTATATTATGTATGTACTTACAAAATAATTAATATTTTACGTCTAAAAAGCGCAAGTTCTGCTTATTTTGGTTTTAGATGGCGTTGTGTGACAGATTTACAAGAACAAAATAATTGTGTAATTGATAAACTATATAATGTTGTATCAATTATTTCAATTTCCATTAAGGAAAATTTGTACACCTCAATATTAGTAAACAAAGGGGGCACTTATTGTGAGAAAAATAAGATCAAACACAAAAAGATTTTCTTGTATATAGGAGAAAGTATTTAAATTATAAGTAAAACTGAAAAATATGTATATCTGTTTAATTAATAAATGTAGGAATAAATAATTATGTAGATGGTAGATTTTATTTACCTAAATGAAATCTAATAAATCTGTACATTTTCTATAAACATAGATTTCGTTTTCCTATAAAAATAGGTTTCGTGTTAAAATATTGAAAGAATTCTTCGTTACACTTTTAATTAAATTTGATAAGGGATGACTTCTGACAGAATTTTAATTACCTATATAACTTCACGGATATCAGACGACTTTGAAATAAAATTTCATTTCACAAATTGTTTTTATAATACTTATAATTATGTAATAGGTACAAGGACTAAGTAATGTGGCAAAAACTACTTAAAAAATGCAGCTTAAAATTTATTGAAATATTGTGACTAACTGATTCGTGTCTGATATTTTCTGTGCGAAAATCCTCCGTGTAAAAACCACACGCCATCTTAGATCGGAAGCCGGGGATCCAGAAAGTGAATTCCTGGAAACCCGACGTACCTACTGTGTATACAACGTACTGTTTTAAGTATAGATGACGAATTTCTTGTTTTATGAAATAAGTGATTAGGTATAAATAGTGTTAGATCTAATAAGTTTATGTATTATATATGTTAGTAATACTTTAGTAGTTGTAAATTTAAAACGTTTTTAAAACTACATAAAAAGAAGCTATTAGCAAGCGTTTCATTTTTCATGTTTTGTATCTTTAAAAACTGATCTAAATTAAGATTTTTTAATGTCTTTAAAGATTTTTAAAAATACTTAAATTATTGTCGTAAGTTTATATTAAGTAGCTAAGTTTATTATTAAGTAACTAAATTTGAATTGGTTGATATTAAAAATGTAGTTTTAGAATAAATTGTATTCAAAAAAAATTGGTGGAAATTATACTAATTATTTTACAAGTCGTCTTAACTAATTTGTAAATATTTTTGATTTTAGTAATCTGTATTTATTTGTAAATAAATCGTAAAAATTCAATTCGTTATAATACTTGCTACCTTTGTTTGGTTCCTACCTTTGACAGGAGCTGTGCATTTAATGCTCAAAGTTTTCATAGTAATTCAGGTATTCTACAGAAACAAACAGTAATTTTCAAAAAGATGAAGCTTTCATGATTTATTAAGTCATCATTAGTTTTCTAATCATCACATCACATCAATAGCCTTTAAAAACAGTCCACTGTTGGACATAGAAAGGAAAGGAGCCTTTCTTTAGAAATAAATCTTATTCTTCTCTGGCCAGACTGGAAAAAAACATATGCTGTTACAGAACTTTTATTTAGATCTTTTAAAGGGGAATAATTTTTCGTACATTGTTCGTGAAAATTTAACAGTTTACATAGCGCACACGAGGAAGGCTGAAAAGGAATAATTCTCCTCCGTTTTCGCAATATTTTTCATTGATACTCCGCTCCTTTTGATCGTAGCGTGATGATACATTGCTTATATACTTTTTCGATATTTGCGCTATCTAACACTGAAATATATTTTTTCATATTAGTATTACACATATAAACTTGCACTTAAAAGCAACTAAGTATTTTTTATGAACGTTGACCGTAGTATGTGTTTACACTATAGTAAATGTAACAAAACCAATAACTTTGTTACTTAGTAGGCTAGTTTCCACTATATCCTCGGCTTCTAAGTTTATTTGTTTAAGTCCACTGTAAAGTGGACCTATACAAATTTTGACATCTGTCAAATCATTATTCACTTCATATCTATAGGATCTCTTTCAAATGGTTTTATAACTACAACAGAACACATATATATCTGTGTTCTAAATTAACATTATTTTCGTTCGTCAGTATTTAATTTCTATTCTTTTATTCGCTAATTACTAAACTTACAGGCATATTGAGTTCCACAGATTTAGTAATTTACAACGCACTCGGACGACCATTCGGATCTCAAGTTTATTTGTGGTCAAATAAACGTACATATTTGATTTTGAACGAATCAAAACAACTAATATACACATTAACATAGTTTTTTTGTAAACACCTACACTAATACATAATTCCGAAACCAATATTTGCAGATAGTAAAAACGTAGGGTCCGACCCGGGAATCGAACCGGAGACCTCAAGAACAGCACACACACGCACAGCAGTCGCATACGCTACAACTGCGCCATCGAAGCAGTCTGTGGTACAGTACAAGGTTAAGTTTACTACGCAAAAAGACCAAATTTTCTTTGAATAAACATGTATTTACGAATCTACTTACTCCTCCGGGAAAACAGAATGTTTGTGATATTGTAATTTGAACAAAATTTCAGGTGCCAACTTTTCTGATTAAATTAGGGCGCTGACAAAAAATATACGTTTCTGTAAATATTTATGGCAATGTGCGTCGGGATTCAAAACCGCCTGCTGTGGCTGATCGCAAAAAAAAACCTAAAAACAACTTCACAAATAATATACGTCAACCTTGTTGTTTGTGAAACATTCTCACAAAGAAAATAATATGACAACAGTGATACGACCACAACAATGAATTACTGTTTGTGTGTACTTTTCTAATTTTCTAACATTACACAAGAAATTTAATTAAAATGTTTCCAAATTAGTAATGGTCATAGTAGAAAATGAAGTCGTTTGGATTGAACACGAGGCGGGTTCGTCAGTGAAATATACCTACCTTAATCATAAGTCAGATCTCATCTATATTTATTGCACACTTTCATTCGCCCGCGGCTGCGCCCGCGTCTATCTGTTATCGCTGTAAAAAATAGTATTATCAGGTTTTAGACTAGGTACAAAAATTTTAGTTAAATTGGTGCAGCATTTTATGAGTTTATCGCGAACAAACAGACAGACAAACGCGGTGGAGGGCTTCATTTCATAATATGTTGTGATATAAACCTTCCTCTACAATCATTCTGCCAATACAGAAAACTGCATTAAAATTAGTTGAGTAGTGTAAAAGATCTAAGCGAGCAGACAACGGATGTGACTTCATTTTATAATATGTAAAGATGATGTTGGGGCTTAAAAATAAACCTTAAATATTTTAGTTAAAATACCCACAATGGACTCAAATTCAAAACGCTGAAAAAATTCTTTCCAAATGTCAGTGGGTGTTGACTGACCACGTAACCCTTTTCGTTATAAAGATGTGTTGGTTTGATAAACGGATATTAATGGAATTTGTGACCTATTACCAAAATTTGATTAATGATTTTGGAGTCGAATAAAAAAACAACCGCTATTAATCACTATTATCATATTATCCAGTTTCCGAGAATATTAATCATAGTAACATCTTTAAATATAAAAACTAAAAATATCGCGTCAATAAGCATAGTGATAAATCTTAATCTATAAAGGTGGTATTCAAAGGTTATCTTAACAGCCGCCATAGGGTGGGTCACAATGCTGCATTGTGTGCACTCACAGTGAGGATGTTGACCACCGCCCTTGGATTCTACTCATGTTTTCTATCAGACAGAGCAGATTTACTTTGCAGAGTTACATAAAAATTAAAAATCTTGACTTCGGTATGCAACATCACGTGGGTGTACTGTTCAAAGTTAAAAATTCAAATCGCAATCAGATATGACAAAAAAAACAATATAAACTTAAACTACGCCAAAATACGTACAAAGATGTAATAATATGTTTACAAAAAAGCTAATAAATTAATTTGTTTCTTTGTAAATAAATTAATCTCTGAAACTATCGCACTTAACGAATTTTTAGCATAGTAAGGAGTATTATTAACAAGAAGATTAATTTCACAAATGAAATTTTCTCCACTCTATCATCCATATATATACCAAGTTATCTCTTACTATCTAAACCACAGATGATAGAAATACCTACAGGAGATATGCAATTGAGGCGTGTCGCTTGCGAACGCATCTGGCCTCAAAGCGGCTTGATGCCATTTTCGGACATTAGTCGCATGTCAACTTGCGACGTCTTCACTGCTCTTGATTTTCGACAAAATGTCGCGTTGTTCAGTGATTTTTTTCAAAAATAACAGCTGTATTGTGAATTACAAGAAAGATGGCATCTCATTTCATATCTAAATATTATAAAATTATAGTTTTTCATACTGAATGAATTAAAATACTTTAGAAAAATGATGAAATACCAAATTAATCCCTTTCATTAGGAACTAAAACCATTGCTTGCTTAGTACAAATCGGTCAATGAATCGGCTGGTCTAATAGTCTAATAGCGCAATGGATAAGTATTTTATTGATACTCTCACTCACACGATAGTTTCGGGAAGCGGCCGCTGTCGGCCTTTGTGTTAGAGATGTGATGTGATGTTTATGATTGTCGATATTTTATACGATCCTATTAAGTCCGAATGATTATTAAAGATATAAATAAATTGTAATATTATAATTATGTAAACGTAAAAAAGTGTAGATAAAGTTATGATTTTTAATTTATTGTGGTACTCAAGCATCATTTATACCTTGATTTTATTTCAAAATTTTAGCTATCCGAAGGTTCCAAAAATTAAAGAAATGTGGATAAATGCGACAGGAAGGGGTCCAAGCTGGTTCCCAACAAAAATAGCACAATATTCTGGTCCCAATAAATTTTCACTAACACGGTCAATCGCCAATGAATAACCATTTAATAATACTAATAAAGGCCGTAATGGAAAAATATGCAACCGTAAGATTACACTACTTAACTAAGAACGCAACACTTAAACTGTCTAAGCGGTAAGTTTTAAATAAATATTTACATTTTACTGGTCAATAAAATCCTTAACAATAAAATTATTGCAGTTTTACCTGTGTTCTAGTCTAGATTCGAGAAGATGATATCCGGTTTTTTGGTAGTTAATTAGTAAATATTCCAATTATGATAAAACATCGCTTGAATAGAGTATATTCGAGGGAAACTCGTGTTTATTTTTCTTTTAACAGTCAATAAAAACTTTAGGAGAAAGAGCAGATAATACAGCTAACTGAATTTCATTCGATATTTTTATATGATTATCACTTCGCATCACTAGTTGCATAAATTGCACATGTGTGGTTTTTCGAAATACGTAGCTTCAGGTAGAAGCGCCGCCCTCTTTTCGCATGTGTTTAATTAGTGGGTTTATTGGTGTCTCTGCAAGTTTCTTTGTGTGCGGGAGAAATACGAGCGTGTGTGCCGTGCTTACAATTTTTGATTTTGTGTTAGTGAAGTAAGTGGGGGAAACGCGGAGACATCTAAACACGAATAAATTTGTGTACAAAGCTAATCTCCTGTGTTTCTATGATCTGTGATCTAAACCAAGTCATGTCAGTCATTGTTATGTCACTAAACTAAAATTTCTTCTTTTCTAATTTTAAGCAATTTTCAAAATTATACTATCTACCTATGTATGTATATTTATACTACACCTGATCGGAACAGTAGTCAATATTCCCTGAAAATGAAAAGAGAAAGTTAGTCTTTTCCTTGACCTAAATAAGCGGGAGGAAAAAATGTATGAAAATCCATTTCTAACGTGTTTTAGCGGGAGAGAAAGTTGTATGAATTTTCATTTCTCATGTGTTATCTTATCTATGGCGCGCGCCTACCTAAAGAGTTTTCATTTATTTTAAATATGGAATCTCCGTGCCACTGACATCCTTTTGTGAAGAATAAAAAAAACAAAAGAAGCGCGCAATATTTATAAATATTATGTCAAATTCTAAGCTATATTGTGTTTTAAATGGTGTCTTACGTTTTGATTTTATTTTATAAATACTTTAAATGTTCCTCACAGGTGTAGTATAAAGCACTGTGTAGCACTCGGGTGAAAGTCCCATTCCTACCTCGGGAGTATTGTGGCCCTAGGCTGCGCCTTCGGGCCACAAACTGCTCCCTCGCTAGTAATCAGTTCCTTTCCTCCCTCGGTGAACAATGTACTATTTTTTACGTCTATTTTTAAAGTGACATATCGGCTTTTCAACTTTTGACATTTGACTTTTATTTTTGTTATGAGAGTTTTCGAAAAACAAAATAAGCACCATTATTACGGTTCGGAAGTTAAAGAAAAACCGATAATTTGTTATTAGGAAATGAGTCTTCGATTACTCACGCTTAAAACAAACGGGTCAGCTATCACTCTCGCAGAGTGTATTCAATATTCGGGATGCTTTCACATAGATTGCTGGTTACATTTCCCGTAATATAAATAACAGTAATATCTATATTGGAGATACTCTACTTCCTAGCCTTATTCCCTTATATTATTATTTGGGGTCGTCTACTAGTTCAAACCGTTTTACCTGAATTTCAGCAACCCTAAGGGAGAGCTGAAATTCGAAGGTTGAACAAGTTGTCAGTAAATTTGAGGCCAGTGAATTATATATTGGCGGTACTATTTACTATAAATTTGGGATTGTTCTATAGTCTAAGACTTGAGAGTTTTTTATTTATAGGAGCCTCATAGTCCAGTAAAATAAAAAACTTTGTAATACCAAAAATACATTTTTTCACATGCAAATTTAAAGTAGAAATAAACCTACGATACTTTATCAAAAAACTAATTTATAAAAAAATATTTATCTGTCTGTTTGTTCCGGGTAGTCTCTGGAACGGTAGGACCGATTTTGATAGGACTTTCACTGGTACGCGGCTGAGGGCATAAGGTTTAACTAATGCCAATTTTTTGACTACTTTACTCGTGGCTTCACTCGCGATTTACAAAAACAACTACCAGAGTCAACTAGTGCTTACCGTGACAAGGAATACAACATTCAATAATGTATTACTTGTATCAACCTTGTTTTTGCCGTGTGGTGCCGGCGGAGTAGAATGTCACCGCCCCCGACTCTTCCCGTGGGTGTCGTAGAAGGCGACTAAGAGAATGTGTGTAAAAAAAAAAGCTTTGACTCCTTTCGGCTTTTACACCAGTATACATAACATCTGTCCGAGTTTCTTCTCCAGTTGTAACGGATACCGTTCCACTGGGTCTGGAAGGGCAAGGATGAGTATGTGCATCTGTGTCTCGCGCGCACACTGCTGCACGTTAATATATCCTGCGCAACTGACCGCTTCCGCATTAGACAGTGTGATCGGAGTTGAAGAGGTCGCCGTGGCCGAAACCGGTCGAGGCAGTTATTATTATTACTTGTATCAACTGAGAATTTCACACTCAATTTCAATGCTTACAATCCCCTACAGTAACTCAACAAAATCCTACAAAATACTATTTACAATCTTGACTTACAAAGCTAGCTTAAGTTGCTGTAGTGGTAGAGAATATATAGAGCAGTATTACAGAAAATTATATTTATCTTCTTTATTTATTATTCTGCCTGGTGGTCAACAATGTTTACAAAACATTACACAGTATACATACTTTGAATAAAAAGCAAAGCCACGTGATTGTGGAAATATTTATTCACGTGTACATAGTTCCACTTCCTTTATTAGGATGTATTTTCTACTAGCTCGGTCCCGCGGTGTTTCACGCGGTTATTGTTGCAAATCACGAGTAACACCGCTGCTCCATAAATTTGCTTTAGTTACTCCTTGGGTCATTAGCTTCCTGACAGGTAAATTCCCGTCGAAATCGGTAAAGCCGTGCCAGAGATTACCCGGAACGAACAGACAGAGAGACAAAAATATTTTAAAATTGCTTTTTTGATGTAAGTACCATCTATATTTTAATATTCATTTAGTAAAAACCTGTTCATTTGATATCACATACAGTCCAATTTTATTTATTGAAAGAAATGTAATTCTATTTTTTAGTATACCTGCCCCTTAGCCAAGTTGCAAGGGTATCGCTTCGATTCTCTTTCTACTTCTTATGTTTTATTTGACTAGATATCATATCCATTATACACATTTGTAAATTTTCTGTTTACGTTTGTAGAATGCAACATAGCCAGGGTCTGAATTGATTTTTTATCGTATATTATTGTTCATCGTTACTAACATATAATTCCTTAACGATGTTTTCTTGTATTAAGTCAACATCAGATTACACTCTACATCAGACTACAATATCGCATTGGATTAGTCTGTAAGGATATATTGTAAGAAAGATATTATTCCTGCGTCATATATTTATTACAGTAAAATAGGAAAATGATACAGAGACATGCTCGACCAGCACATTGCAGATAGGTGCCGATTATCGAGCACGTAGGATTCCGGCTGTCATTTCCTTATTGATATTAAGACGTGATTATTATCGCCTTGTAGCGATAGGTTTAGACTATATAACGTAGATGTAAGTCGGTATCCCTAGCCACATATTACAATGTGTTATTGAGAGTAGTTCCTGCCCAATAAACGTTAGTCTCAAGATGTTCACGGTGGTTGTTATTTTCGTCAACATATAAGTTCGCTATAGATATATAAATAAAAAAAAAATGTGAAACATCTCGAACTTCTGTAAGTAAAGATTCTACGTGACGAATAAAGGCCATTCTTCTCTTTCTTTTGATCTTAAAATTAATATTTTATATTTAATCTTTCGTTACCAGTAATTTGGCCAATATTTGAGCACATATAGTTTTTACCTTTGTTGTAAGTAGACGCTCCTACTATGTTGTACCCACTGAGGCTGTTGTTTTGTTTTTTTTTAAATTAGCTTATGTTCTAATTTTTAATCACTATAATTTGCATTAGTCCTCTAACATGGTGTATAGTATATTAGTGGCAGCACCTTACCCCCTTTATTGCCATGTTCTTTTCTCCGGCTCTACCTATTGTTTGCGAACATGGCATAAATGTACATGTAGAATCTTGACCTGTCACAAGAGATGTATTGCATCCTAAGTGAATAAAGAATTTTGAATTTGAATTTGAACACTTTGCAATATCGTTTTCAATAAGTCGTACAGGTATTAGGTAACTGGTCTAATAAGTCCGACTAAATAGCATAACAGCTTACGAGTACATGCGTTCGCAATATTCATGTAGAAACCAAAACATTTTAGGAACCGACAAAAAATAACCTCGTAATAAATAAGTATTTCGGACATCTTACACACAACGCCATCTAGTCCCAAACTAAGCAGAGTGTATGGGTACTACACAACTGATATAAATACATAAACCTACTTTTATATAAATGCATGCATATTATTGCGTGTTTACCCAGGGAGTCTAATGAGACGACACGTTGATTGTAATGCTTTAATAATGACTCTCTTATCTCTGTAAGACTCCAACTAATTTTACTTAAACTAAAGCTTATATACAATGTAATATGTAGACAGTTTTAGGTGGGGCGCTACTATGAAATATTATTTACTTAATTGCTTAATTGACAATATGTTGTTTGTTCTTCCTTATTTATAATATTATAATATTACTATTGTTTGGCGGCACGTACGTTAACTTCAGTAAAACAATTATTTAATCACGTAGCCGTGTAAAGATCTATACTACTATTTTGCTGTGGGTTCGCCATACATATTATATATAAAAAACACCCAAACTTCGAAACAAATATTTGTAGATCACACAATCATTTGGTCCGACCCGAGAATCGAACCCGAAACGTCATGCACAGCAGTCGCACACGCCACCGAGACAGTCAAAACAAAATTAAGCTAAGAAAAGTTTGAAACGAAATGTTGCTATTGGCTGTTATGTCCATAATCCCATTTAAGTACAACGAACTCGATTTTAGTAACTTTTCGAAGTTGTCCAAGCCTGACCCGATTCTTAAAATCTGTATAAAACAGGCTTTTAGCAAAACAATCATCTTAAGAGATAGACCGCTAACGATTATTCTAATTTCCTATCTCAAAGGCATAATTATAAACTTTCAAAGTCAAAATCAAGTACAAAGACTCCTCAAATAAACTTTATCAAATGTTTATTATCAAGACTATGCTCAAATAAACTTTGTGTTACTCAGCTAATATCATTACATAGTATAAAACAAAGTCGCTTCCGCTCTCTGCCTGTACCTATAAATGATTAGATCTTTGAAACTACGAAACGGATTTTGATACCGTTTTCTTTAATAGATAGAGTGATTTAAAAGGAAGGTTTATATGTATAATACATGCATAATATAGTGATGTCCAAAATGAACCCATTTTTTTACGCTTACATTGCAAACGTTGGCTCTACCCTACGAGATAGATCAAAATAATGTACTGCAGTATTGTCCACCTTAAAAAGGTCTACAAGAAAGTAAGCGATGGTATATGTCTATCTCTTAGGGATAATCCAAAATAACCAATTTCTTATTTTTTTCTTTTTACGAGAAATAATGGATTATTTACGAAGCGATTTTTAGCAATACAGTATTAATCCTTATCTTATTAAGTACCTTTAATACATTGTGCATTTAATATAGATTGATATGGCCCTTCGCAGTATGTAATTGAAATTAATATTTTTGATGATATTACAGTTTCAAAATGAAGGAACAAAGCGATTGTGGCGGTACCGGCCGGGGCCCGCTAGGTGGCGCTCCTGTCGATTTGTCACTACCAGTTAATAACTAAACACAATACTTTAATAGGAAGTAAAATTCTAAGGCGGTGCAAAGTTCGCCGGGACAGCTAGCTAAAAATGTAGTGACTTATTAAAAAAGGTAGTCTCACATACATATTTTACTTTTCCTTCCTCCAAACGACAACAACTTCTAGCCGCTCTCAAAATAAACGGTTTGGCTCTTACTTTCCGTGCCAATCAATTTAAACCTGGAAAAACATCTCACTAGGTCTGAGTGTGTGCGTCACCATATTTGTATACTAGTTTCAACCCGCGGCTCCGCCCGCGAGTATTTCGGTTAACGCGATAAAACATAGCCCATACCAAATTTCATTCAATTCGATTTAGTAGATTGTCTTGAAT
The DNA here is from genome assembly GCA_932526445.1 of Phragmatobia fuliginosa. Classification (NCBI taxonomy): domain Eukaryota; kingdom Metazoa; phylum Arthropoda; class Insecta; order Lepidoptera; family Erebidae; genus Phragmatobia; species Phragmatobia fuliginosa. The sequence goes on along the minus strand of OW052075.1, from coordinate 10,546,048 downwards.
GTCAGACATGCAAAGTTACTTACGCATTTATAATATTAGTAAGGGTATAAAACAAGGATCGACACATGTGGAGTGCAATTAGAGCGGAAGAGTGAATTAGCCGGCGAATATTCTGATGATGATGATATACACAACATGAGAACACAACAATGCAGAGAAGAAACCCGACACAGATACCTTTTAAGTATATTCACTTCAATGAAACTGAACTGTTGCAGTGTAGCGCCCTATGAACAATATTAAAATACTTAAAAATGACATCAAAAGTAAAATATTTTTGACAAGCCAACAGCATAATTTTTGGTACTTTTGGAAACCTTTGTTTTTTTGGGTTGGGTTTTTTTCGTTGTTTTCGTTACTATGGTCGAGTTCTTTCTGGGTCTGTGGTCGTCGGAGGCCATCGAAGGGCGTCGGAGGGCGTCTGTGGTCGTCAGAGGCCGTCGAAGGGCGTCGGAGGGCGTCTGTGGGCGTCTGTGGGTGTTGGTTGGCGCCCGTGCGCGTCGGTTGGCATCTGTGGGCGTCTTTGGGCGTCTGTGTAAAACCTTGTGCTTTAACTTATTTTGCTGAAAGCTTCCAAGGAATTTGACCTTTTGTGACTTCAAATAAAAAAATAGAATTTGTAGATCACACAAAGTGTTGTCCCATGTGAGATTTGAACACACAAAACTTGGCTGTGCTGTGCTATTATTTTGCATTTTTGTACGAAACAGTGCATTTTTGTTGGAATAACTATGTAGATTAATAAAACGGAGTCACCGTCCTTATTCAGTATTATTATTATTTGTTTTTTTTTCATGCCTTGGGTATCGTGAGAGACGACTAAGAGAACAAACTACTTGAGACAACATTACTGCAAAAGGAATAAAAACTTGAAACCAGCCCTATACCAACGCGTCTGAACATCGAGTAGTGCAAACCTCCTTTCTAAGGAGAGGGCTGACAGTCCACTGTACTGGTGTTTACGTGACGACTTTAGAAAAATATTTTACGTCTTTACTTTTAGTATGTTTATTAACTGTTTTATAAACTAAAAGATCAGAAACTAAAGCACTAAGACAGACTTTCTAGCATGCCAAGGATATTTTTATTAGGGTCTGGACACACAACATTCGTTTAATGTACAACAGCTAGGTTACGAAATTAAAAAAGTTGCCACAAAACAATATCGCACATATACCTTGGTCACGATCAAACTATTGAGATTTTTCATAACCTCAATAAACCCGAATGTAATGTGTGTTACCTGTAAATTTTAATATAAATATTTCAGATCCATCATCATAATGGCCATTGTCAGACATTAGTCAGTAAAATTAAACGGTTCGAATACGTTATAAAGGTCTGACAAATGTGTGTAATTCTAGTTCCATTTAGACAAATATCTGCTGTATTTTATACTCGTTCCATCCTAAATCCATATACAAACCAAACAAATCTAACAAGGAATAAAATAAAATCTCAAATCATTATCCTCAATCCAATTAATCTCTTAGCATTCTTGGCAATTTTACCTTTAAGGTGAAATATAATTTGAATATTAGCACGCGCTAAGAGCATTTTCCTTGTAAGGTAGTTAGGACCGATAGTGACTTTATTATCGACGTTTCACTTAATAAGAACAAAATGCTTTATTAAAAGAGATTTAAGGAATAAAGATAGAAGGATTATAGTGTTCTCAGTGGAGTTCTGACCCCCTAGCCAAGTTACAAACGTTTTTCGGTTTCTATCCTATTCCTCTATCATCTTGTTGGCTTATATTTTGTTTTGATCACGTGACTGAGTGACATAAACCAGTGAAATAAGAGAATAGAGAAACAAAATAGAGAATAGAAAATGAAAAATGTTTGCAACTTGGCTATTGAGCGGATTAGCAGGTACCGCAGGCGACTCAGGCACCGGAGATCGCAAAACGATCTCCGTCCTCCATAAGCGCAGGCCTGAGGGTGACAGGTGAGGCCAGACAGACAGGGTAGACAGGAAACATCGGAGTTCTCGCACAGTAGGGGGCCGTCTGCTAACCATAGATGGCCCGAGGTACGTCGGGGTTCCAGGCACTTCCTTTCGAGGGTATACCTGGTTCCTCGACTCATAGTACCCGAAACGGTTTTAGTCGGTTCGAGTCCGACATAGCCACCAACTGGTGGCATCCGTGGGGATTTCCGCACGAAAAAAAAAAGGGGACGGATCAGTTACCTTGGTTTGAAACGCTACAACGTATCTTGCGTGTTCGATGAATGAAATAAACTAAGCAAATAAAAACTTCAGACATCTGACACACAACGCCGTCTCGTACCAAACTGTTATAAGAAAAACTTGTACTATAGATAGGTAACTTACTAGACAAGCGATATTAATACATATTATCCTTAAGGCGGAAACATACTTATAAACTGACAAAAAAACGCACAAAATTTTGCGAACCCATAGGTACAAAATAAGCACTTGTTCGCTAATTGTTTACGCCATGAACGACGCGCCCGATTCGAATCTAATTTGGGTGTTGTGTCGTGTCGCATCTTATCCCATACCACAGCTCTGGCGCAATCGGTGGCGAGCAGTCGGCGCCACGACACAACGTGTCACGACTCACGACACGACACGACATACAAGTCTTAAGATGATAGTATGTATGTATGTATTAATAGGTAGTAGACACGCTGAACTCAGAATGGGCTAGCTCAACCGGTACAGTACTACCCTCACATAGAAGACCGACCTAAAATTATAGAATACTTTCATTGGTGTGTGTGAGACTGGAGACCCAAACATTTTGCATTATGCGGCTTTCGCAAGCCGGGAGACCCTAACCATAATAAATGTATGAAACCGATAGGTATGCTTCTGACGCGTCACGACGACACGCCTCGACACGTTGGTATGTTTCCGCCTTTACTCTTGTTAATACATACATATAGAAAATACCCAAACTCCGAGATTTAAAGCACAGTAGTCGCATAGGTACTTTAATACTGCGCCACCGAGGCAGTCAATAAATGAATAAATCTAATCAATATTTCGCTTTAAAGATTTCTTAGAATAGAAAATAATGGAATATACTTTATTGTACACCAATTATATTGTTGTTGTTATATATATATATATATATTACAAGACATGCACAATGGGCGACCGGGCGACCTCATTGATAAAAGCAATTTCTTCCAGGCAACCTTTGGATGAACAGATCAACAGGAAATATTAATAAATAAAGGGTAGTTTCGGTGTTATAATTAAGCAAAGATATTAAATTTACCAAATTACAGAAGATTTGATCAGTCATTACGTTAAAACATACTAGACTAAAACCTTAATTTAAAACTTCGATTGTATGTGATAGCACAAACAAAAAACTTCAAATAATCCGTCTGCTCATCATGTGTACCAAAAAAATGCCTAGACAAATAAGAGTATAACAGAAAACAATCCATAACAACAAAATTGTAATAAGTAATGATAGACAGCAATTAGAGAGAACAGAACAGAAAACAAAAAAATATACGATGGATTCTCTGAAGCATTGTAATAAACGAACAACAAGGACGACAGAATGTTTGTCGTATATTAAAATAAGAGACAGATTCCAGACCCCGCTTTGAAAGTGTATTGTTATTCGAAACTAGGAACTAGGTGAGGTAATGTTATCAGGGGAAAATAAATTTCTTTCCTTATAAAGAAGGTTATAGTGAGTCAATATTTTTAATGTTATTTTGTATTTTCTGATAAACAAATATTACCTGTTTTTAATCATTTTCTTTTTAAGTAATAACCCGAAATTCCTTCATAGACAGACAGATGTTGTCGAGGACTTTTATAACTTTTCCATGGGAAAATTTTTTCATACATTATTTTCACGAAACATGAACCATTCACACAGAGCACGAAATGGATACTCAAAAGAAATAATTTCCCCTATTTTTTAAATATTTTTCATTGATACCTTGCCCATATTGGTTATAGCGTGATGATCTGATGAGATCTAGCCTTCTAGGAAGGCTATAGTAGTCAATGGACTATCAACTGCCTTGCTGATTTAGTGGTTAGCGTATGTGACTGCTGATCAAGAAGTGGGTTCCCAGGTCGGATCAAATGTTTGTGTGATCCGCAAATATTTGTTTCGGAGTTTGGGTGTTTTCTATGTATAATATGTATGTATTTAGAAAAAAAATGTGTTTATGTATTTATATCACTTGTTTAGTACCTACCCATAATACAAGCTCTCCATAGTTTGGTGACTACATAGCGTTGTGTGTAAAATATCCAATTTATTTAACAATGACAATTTTTTTGTAAGGCCAACCAGTAGCAAGATTAGCCCGTTCAAACAAACAAACTCTTCAGTTTTATAATATTAGTATAGTTAATAAAACACAGTGGACGTCAATGTGATACGAAACTCATTTGCGGGTAACCGAACCCATTCGCACCATTTAATACAAATAGTTTTCCTTTATATACGATCGGAAACGAAGCAAATTTCTTTACATGGTTAGAATTCCATTCCAGTTGCATGAATATTTATCACTTTCGGACTATTAAATTAGGGTATGGTCCTCTTTGGTACTCGGAATTACCTTTATAATTTACGCCGACCAGGCCAAGGCTTTCTAGAAACATCAAAATGTCATAGGCAAAGCCAAAATATTAGACGCATTAGGCTGATCGTTTTTTGTTTTTACGGAAGACCACATTTTATCTCATTCACATTTTTTTATCATATATTCATTACGACGACGACTTGAAGGCTAGAAAACTTTACAATTCAAGAAGTTCATTACTTGATATGCGCAGAAATATCTGATATTTGGCGAGTTGCCATTTCATCAAATGAAGTAGACGCATTAGTAATTGTCGAAAAATATTTGACGCGAAACATGCATCTTAGCTAAAAAGGCTAGTACTTTCGGTAGGCTGGAGTTTTTATAATGTGTTAATAATACAAAAAAATAAAACTCCTGCTCCTTAACCCGAAAAAGAAATTACTTAATACTCTACCATGTTCAAGGTTGTAGAGCCACGCTGATTTCAGCACGAGGGGTACAACCCTCTCATAGAAGACGAACCTAAAATGTCAATATTCGTGCTGTCGTGTGTCATTGGTGAGTTATATTGGAAGGCATAATATATAAAAAATATATTTATAAAAAGAAATAATAATAAAATTCACTTCAATAATAATAATTACAAATGAAACCCCAGTGGTGACAGACCGTATGATGGATATTAAGCCAGAGTTTTGCCTTCCAAATATCATTCAACTCAGTTCGTACAATGTAGGTTTCGTTTTTTGAGGTTTGAAGTGGAAAACCAGACACATGACAAAACTGTCTACAGAGCGCACAATTAAGTTTATATTACCAAAGTCTAGCAGCTAAAGAGATGAAAGGAGACAAAGAAATTTGCTTATTTTTATAAAACATTGGAAAAAATATGAACTTTTATCTCTGAGGCGATGAAACGCCTTTGTCTGTCTGTGTCATTTAACAGAACTGTAGTTTATTTCCCAAAACACCATAATTTTATTCGTAAGTTGAAGAATTATTTTCACAGTTTATAGTCACAGAATTTTCTTAAAAAAATAAAGTATCTACAATACGTTTTTATTATTTTCGTGACCTCAGATATCTGACACGTCCGTTAAATAAACTAAATTTATTACTAAACATATAAGTTTAGAGATTTTCAATCGCTTAAAACTTGACAAACTTCTGAATTCAGTTCGATTCCAAAATAATTTATTAGTACACTAGATTTCGCCCGCGGCTCCGCCCGCGTGTATATCGATTATCGCAGTAAGAAGTAGCCTATGTCCTTTCCCAAGTTCAGTTCTATCTTCATACCAAATTTCATCAAAATCGGTTCGTTGGTTTAGACGTGAAAGCGTAACAGACAGACAGAGTTACTTTCACATTTATAATTTTAGTAAGGATTATAGTTTATAAGGAAACGATATAACCTACCAAGGTGCCTATAAAGCTCTAATTTTACTTCAAAATGCTTGTAATATTTGAATTTTAATCTTGGAAAAGCAACGACATACACATTGTAATGTCTATCACGTGATAACAAGTTACCGATTAAAGTTCAAAAACTCCGTTCAAACAACTTTTATTAATGGATTAATTATTTGACAGCTATGCGCGTTCCTAGTTAGTCTATCGGATACCGAATGCAACCGCCGAAAAGCGAGATCTCAAAAAGGTTCGATTCCCAGGTCATACAAAAGAGTGTTAATAGATTGAGGCAGAAGCCATCATAATGGGAAGGAAACACGTGGAATGGTAGCGAGTTCCAGTTTTAACAGCTCGGCACAGGAAAGAAGAGCTAAACCGTTTAGTTCTAGTGCGTATTTCTACTACTCTAAAGCGGTTACTTCCAAGGCCAGCACGTGTCGTCCTGTAAAGGAAGGGAGAAAGTGGGATCAGTTGGAAGAGCTCATCAGAACACTCCCCGTAGTAAAAGCAATAGAGGACTGTCAGAGTAGCGATATCTCTTCGCCGCTGCAAAGGCTCGAGGAACTCGGTGTCTTCGGGGCTATCAATAATGCGGACCGATCGCCGCTGCAACCGATCGAGAGCGTCGAGCAAATACTGCAAATACTGATTCTGCTCATGCCTTCCATCAGTCACGGTAAAGTCACTTTAGCAGGCACATATAAATAAATTAATAAACAAAATAACGATACCTTAATAAGCCATAGTAAAAATAGTGTAGCGGTCGAATGTGACTCTATGTTGTTTTATCTCAAAAGCATAATTACTGTGGGCATAAAGTTATGTTGCAGTAAAACAGCACAGCTGTGCTTTGTTGTGGCTAACGTTCCGCTGTAGATTTTAATTTCCGTCCATAAACACATATTTTTAAATACACGAAGAATATTAATGTTATTTGTTAATGTTTGCTCCTTTATTTTTTATATGAATAATATTATTTTAGTGTAAATAAATGTTGTTACCACGCCATTTAAAACAACACTTGTTTAAACATTTATATTCTTTTAAACTATATCAAAAACTATTTTGGAATCAGCTTTAAGTCGACCACAATACGGCTGAACATAGATTTTATACGTGGTACCAAGTAGGGATTAGGTAATTTCGAAGTTCTCCAGAACGATTGCACAAGATGTTCGAATGGCAACCAATCCAACGGTTTAACATGCTCTCTGAGGCAAGCAGGGGTCTCAATGTATTAATGATGGTCACAAATTCATGAACCTACTGATATTGGTTGAATTGCTTGACTATGAAATACCTACTCGGATATCACTAGCCACAATTGCCTTATCCTTTCTTATCCAAAATGTCATCATCTTCCTAACCTAAATTGTACCCATGATTATTTAAACCCGGCTACTACCGCTCAAGCAGTTTTACCTGAATATCAACTATAGCATGTCTGGCATCGGACCTTTGCAACCCTGAGGGCGAACTAAATTCGAAGATTAGACTAGTCTTTAGTGTATTTGAGGACCTGGACGTCATTATAACGATTGCATTGGATGTTCATGATCACTGGGACGGATGGATTAACGTGCTCTCCAAGGCACAGGCAGGAAATATCTTTGTACGTCACACACCAACTCAACATCACTTTCCTTTTCTAAATCCTGTTTCACAAAATTGACATTGATTTTTTAAAGCTTTATTCATATAAATTTATTTCACATTAAGATATTTCAAAAAATAACAACTGCCTATGCTCAAGCTCTCGATCTCGGCGTTGGGGAATTTTATTTAATATTACGTCAGAACAGAAAAACGTTCACAAAATTAGATTGTTATTACTTTAGACAGACCGTTACTCGTAGACAGACAATAATCTGCCTGTTTATTTCTCATTTCTTTACATTTAGGGATTTATACAGGGTGACCCTAAAAAAATGTTTTCATTTAAAAAATGAATGTTACATAAGTCTGTTTATAATTAATTTAAGACATCTGTAGGCTCGTATTTTTTTTTTAATTTCGTTTGAAGGAAATTGTGTTAGAACTGGTATAAACCAAACAATATAAGTTGTCATAGTTGTCTATAGCTCACTAGTTGGAGCTACTGTCTATGCCGCGATATTGTCATTCTGTTCGGTCGTACTCTCTCTCTTGTGTGAACTGTTGCACTGTGCTAACTGGATTACAAATAGATCTTAGTATACCAAATTAATCTATTTATATTTTCGCCCAATCCCATTAGGACATGGGTCTAGAATACGCGATAAATAAGAGTGCGTAAAAAAATGTTCTACTAAAAATCGTAAAATACGAGAAATACAAGAAATACGCGATGACGCGTAACGACGCGGTGCCAGTGCTTGGCCATCATCTTCGACAGCAACAAGTTCCGGTATTACAGTAAATTTCGAGAAGCTTATCTATGAAGATCCTATTAATATACGACTTTTTCCATATGTGTCAGTCTCTCTTTGAGTCAAACTTATTATTCATAGAAACTTTGATTGCCTTTTCATACCCTTAGGGGTAGAATTTTTACACATGCCAAATTTAAGCTTCCTGCCCGTAGTAGTTTCGGCTGTGCTTTGCCTGTTAGGAAGTCAGTAACGGAACTGTTTTATATATTGATAAGAAAATCTGTCAGGATATATGGATATTTGTTTCGGATTCAGGAGATATATAGTTTATACATCAGGATAAGTATAACACACGCCTTGCAGCCATGAAGGCCGACGTGTAAAAGAACTGTAAAAGATTAATTTGCTTACAAATATCGATTTTATCATTTATCCAATTAGCACTTTTTCACTTACTCGTAATGGATATGAAAGTATAATATGGTACTTACATAAAACAACATTGTATATGTGTTCGTCTGTCTGTACCGGCTAGTCTCCGGAAAGACATGACCAATTTTGTCGGGACTGTCACTAACAGAAAGCTGATGTTATGGAGTAACTTAGAGTATGGTTTTTAGACTAGCTTCGCTGCGGGACTCAGCTAGTTTCTAAGACAAAATACCACTGTCTTCAATATAAATATAGTGTAGTTGATACAATATCTTACAAGTTAGATTTTAAGAAAAAAACTTTAACTCATTGTTCTTTACAAAAACTGATTTATGCAACTTTAAACACTTAAGTCCTCTCAAGTAGAATAAAGCGCTCATACCTGTCTCACTCGGCTATCGTAGGGACATATGGCCTTAGTCCTCTCCTGAGAGGAGACTCGAGCCCAGCAATGGGCCATGGGTTGTCAAAGAAACACTTTCATATAACGAGTGATTAACGAGTCTCAGTATTTTACTTATCCTATGCAGTCAGCAACAGCGGAGCAACACATAATTAGTAAAAGTATATAAAATTACATGACTGTATGCTTAAGAAGATTAATTGTTTCTCAGCTTAATGCGATCACAGTAGTATTATTTTGTTCATTTCAGAGGGAGATTTCTTGACGTTAATGAAACCAGAGTCTAGACTTACTGACAGACTGACAAATGGACGATAAATTAGTTCTGAAAGGGTTCTTTAAGCCTTTAAAAGTTAAGTAAATTTGTGCTAATAGCCCAAAATCGATCAGAGTGGTGTGCAATGGGACTGCAATAGGCTTTGTGATGATGATGTGCAAATATTATGCAATATGTGATAAGTTATTTATTTACATATTCAGGAGAAAAAGACCATGAGTGTTTTGGTCTTGCATCGATCACTGCAAGATTAGGTCAAACATTTGCTTGGCCAAATAAATAAAATTAAAGTGTTTGTCTGTAATTTTAACTGCAAGATTAGCCTAATAGTTAAGGCAGTCGCCACACATGTCGCAAATTGTTGTTCTGAGTCTGGATGTTCTTTGTGCCCGTTTCATGTATGTTTGTGAAGTCCTCCGCGACACAGAATGTTTATTTTTAAGGTGGGAGTTGGCTTAAAAAAGAATATCAAAATAACAGTTTTTCATTGAATGCATCTGAAAGTAAATACGTTACCTATCTACATTTAAAAATAAACCGTTTGTATATTTGTACCTGCCAATCTTTGAAACGGCTGGACAGATTGCCAACTTTTTGTTTAAGTTAGTAGTCAACTAGTTTCTTGAATAAAATACGGCAGTCTTTAATAAAATATACGGTCGCAGATATTCAATAACGAGTAAGCACGACTTAGTCTAAAACGGCTCCAACCGATGGAGAAACAAATTTCCGGTTGAATATTTTCTATATTCCTTAAATCTTTTAAAACTGCAAAATCAATATTGGCGTTATGAATTGCGGTTCTAGAGTTTGCTGTATATTTTTCAAATTAGTACCTTAGATCTTTTATTTTTAATAATATTACACACATGGAGATTGTCAGGATTACTACTGATGTTACTGAGCACGTTAAGCCGTCGCACCCGGTTGTTATGAACATCTTCGGAAATAGCTATTGGGAAGTCAGTGTCCTCAAATATATTGACTAGTTCACTCTTAAATTCAGTTTGCCCTCAGGGTTTCGAAAGTCCGATGACATTCGTTCCGAGGAAAAATTGATTTTCAAGTTAAACCTATTGAAGTAGTGCCGACCTCAAATAAACTTAGAAAGAATAAAAGGTAGGAAGATTATGAAGATTGTGAGGATTGAATTGTTGTAATAAAAATGTACATTATTCTTCATATCGTGTCGATGGCAACACTCGAACAGTTTATGTTGCTTCGCGATGCAGATGGCGTTTAGCTTTGCTTGATAAAGATCATCAAGTATTCACGATTGAAGGACTCGTTAGTCATGTCAGCCTGCAAGCTAGCTAGCTAGACCATGGTCTGGAGAGAAACGCCATAGTCGCACTTATTTTCGTACTAAATACATTTGTGTTATACCTTTAAATACACAAGACACAAGTAAAATAAAAAATAAACCGTCTGATTGGCCCAATTTCCATCCAACAGAAATAAGTAGCTAAGAACACTCCCGACGAATTCACCTTTCAAACAAAAAAAAAAAACAAAATCAAAATCGGTTCATCTGATTGACAACGACCACATTTATTTGTCCATACCTTGTTCTTCAAATTGATGTCTAAAATCCCACACTGGCGGTACACATGAAACAAAGCAACTACAATATTGAAATCCTTGGAATGTAGCAGACTAAGAACTAACATAGAACTTTAATATCACCAACGCTCCCTAGAATCGACACATATGACAGAATTTAATGTACATTAAGTATTTCGTTCTACCACCGTTTCCCAGAACAAATAAGAAACACCAAAATTAAGAATTGCCGCATGTCCATTGCTTTGCCGCCAACCAACGATATTATAAGAAAGATAGGTTACTTTCATAATAATAAATAAATAAATATTTTGGACATCTGACACAAAACATCATCTAGTCCCAAGCTAAGTAGAGCTTGTGTTACGGGTACTAGACAACTGATATAAATACATAAACATACTTTTTTTTGTAAATACACTTTTTGGCCCGACCCGGGATTTGAACCCGAGACCTCTTGAACAGCAGCCGCATACGCTAACCACTAGACCAACGAGGCAGTCTACTATATACTTTATTTATTTATTTATTTATTTATTTATGTACTATGGAGAATTTACAGCTTTTACATTCAGAATACGAGCAGACAAAAAAATAGACAGCCAATAACAAATCCTCACATATAGAAACAGAATACAAATAAATAAAGTGTACAAGACAATACAAAGAGATACAATAATAGAGCACTCCACAGACACTGATACACCAACTAGACATTTAAATTGATCACAAACATCAGTCACTCGGACCGCTCATCATTGCCACCAAAGAATTTAAGGCTTAAACACCTTCTCACTCTCGATACACTATCATTAAAAATATCAATATTGAATTGTTCACACACACCATTAATGCTTCTACTTGCACGGATAATAAAGCTATTCTTTCTGTAGTTCGTCGATGCAAAAGGTATGCTCAGCGGTGGGTTATAGCGAGTTCTGGACGGAATATTAAAATTAAACCTACTCAAAAGTTCGCAGCAGTCGATTTCACCCTCAAAAATTTTTACTAATAGGGTACAGTCAGCGATCTCACGCCGAATTGTGAGCGGTAGTAAATGGTACTTCTTACAGAGACTAGTGTAAAGTTCGGGGTGATACGTCACCTTTTGGTGAAAGCATAGATACTTTATGAACCTTCTCTGAATATTTTCTATTCGGTCCACATATTTTTGGTAGCAAGGGTTCCATACTTCACATGCGTACTCTAAATGGCTTCTAACAAAAGTGCAATAAAGAATTTTTAGAGTTTTTGCCTGTTTGAAGCCCTTAGACAGTCGCATTACGAACCCTAGTGCTTTTGAAGCTTTGGCGACAATTGCGTCTATGTGTTCCTCATAGATCAGCTTCGAATCGTGCGTGACACCCAAATCGCGAACCGAGGCACACCTAGGCAGTGACTCGCCCTTTAACGTGTAAGTTGTGGTAAGAGCAGAACGTTTACGTGAATATGTTACCACCGAGCATTTTGTGGCATTCAGATCGAGTTTGTTATTTCGGCAGTACTCCTCCAAACGAGATAAATCAGCTTGAAGCGCAATCATATCCTCAAGTGATGATATTGCTGCAAATATCTTCATATCATCAGCAAAACATAGTAGTCTCGATGATCGAAAACATGATTCGATGTCATTCACGTATACAGTGAATAACAGAGGCCCAAGCAGAGAACCTTGCGGACAACCGCTGGAAACAGGAACCCAGCTAGAAATATAGTTATTTAGGACTACAGCTTGAGTCCTGTCCTCCAAGTACGAAGAGAACCACCTCAGTAAGTCGCCATGAATACCCATACTGTTTAATTTCGATAATAGAGTATCATGATCTATACGATCGAAGGCTTTGCTGTAGTCAGTATAGACCACATCAACTTGTTTACCCTTGTCCATAGTGTCTGTGATGAAATCATTTAGCAAGGTAAGATTCGTGACAGTAGATCTCCCTTTTAGAAAACCATGCTGACAAGGGCTGAAAGAATTTTTTAAGGCCGAGTATACTTGGTCATAGACTACTTTTTCGAAAACTTTAGCTAGTATACAGAGTTTGGATATAGGTCTATAATTTGTTATTTCTGTTTTGGGTCCTTTTTTATAGACAGGTGTTATGAAAGATGATTTCCAAATTTTAGGAACAAAACAAGAGGACAGGGACTTCTTAAAAAGTATGGAAACAGGCTGGGCAAGAGACGACGCACAGTGCACAAGGATTTTTGGAGATATATTATCTGGACCTGGCGCTTTGGATGTATCCAACTTTAAAAGTAAGTTGCCGATGCACTCGACATTCACTGCAATTTTACACAAATCAGATGGCCCGGAGAGTGCCAAAGTAGAAAGAGAATTAGCGGATTTACAGCTATTGGCATGAGTATCAGAAGACTTTTTAAGAAAGTTTGATTCAAAGTAATTAGAGAACGCGTCACATATTGTTTCCCCTGTTTGAAAAGTTTGATTATTATACGTTAAGGAACTAGGAATCGAGTTACATTTATGACGGTTTTTGACAAATGTCCAGAAGTTCTTGGGATTAGTTTTGATTGATTCCTCAGTTAGCTCCATATATGTCGTATAGCATTTTGACTCTAGTGCTTTAACACGCGCTCGGAGTAACTTAAACGTCAACTCATCTGACCTGTTACCATACGTCTTAAACTTTTTAAGGTACTTGAATTTTTCTTTTATTGTTTTAATCAAAGAGGAACTATACCATACCGGATAACATTTATTATTTGCCCGTTTTTGTGGGATATGTTTCCGCTGCAGATCAAGTATAGTTTGATTGAAAAAATCTACAGACTCATCAATGGAGCGCATTGAAAACTCCGTATTCCAATCAATGGCATTTATACTGCTATTTATGGCGTTATAATCGCCCTTGTCAAATGAAAAACGAGTGTGCGGTGCACACTGTAGCATAGTGGTTTTTACGAAATTCATGTCTATCAGTAAGGCAGGGTGGTAATCATCAATTGGCACCAAGGGAACGGCGCACTCGGTTATATTTATATAATTATTACAGAAAGCTAAATCTAGTGTCTTGCCGTACTTATTGACAATGCCGTTATACTGTTCGAAGTTCAAAGTGGAAAATTCGTCTATCAATGAGTATTCATCGCGAGTACCGAAGTTAGTTGGAGTAAGATACAAGTTGTCAGAAGGTAACCAATCAATTCCACTCATATTGAAATCACCCACAATAAGAAATGTATCCGATATATTGTTGACTACGGTTTGATTTAGTTTGGCGAGGAAATTTGCAAGTTGTGAAGAAAATGAGTATCCGAGGTTCTGCTTGCACAAGTAAATTACGCAGAGGTGAAGGTTAAAGCATACACGAGTGTCATGTCTTTTCAAGCGTATACTGATCCATAGATCTTCCGCTGTAGAATGAAAACTAGGTTGAGACGTCACTAACATATCCCTTCGTACAGCAATCAAGACACCCCCACCTCGTGTTTGTCCCGTGGTAACATATTCACGATCGCGACGCCACACAATATACCGACTATCAAAAAGCTCGGAGTCCGATACACCATCCAACAGCCATGTCTCAGTGAGCACGACAACATCAAAAAATGTACATTGCAGCTGGCGATAGAAAATATCAGTTTTCGTTCGAAGCCCACGTACGTTTTGATAATATATTATCAAAGTTTGATTTGCATTGCTAGCCATTAAAAATTGTAACAACAATAGAATAAATGTTTATCTTAAGTAAGCAAGTAGAATAATTGAGCAAAATCGACATACTAAAACTATTAATAAATAATAATTGATCAGGAATGTGGTCCTCAGTTGAACCTGCAGTCCATAAGCATCCTGACTTGTCATGAGTGGTGTTCAATAAACAGTAGCAGTACATTTTTAGGAAAATAACTAAAATAGGATCGTTATCATGAGTAAGAGTTTCAGCATAAAGGAGTGACATAGAAGTGTAAAGAAACATAGTAAAATAATTATATAATAGGTAGAAACAATAATGGTGCGATGCCGAGCTAATCGATGAGATAGCAACGAAAGACATTTTATAGTATATCATTGTGCCACTGTAAACGGCGCGTACTCTATATCTTAACTTAGGTAAATACAAATAAGGACAATTAAGCAAAGAAATACAATTATGAAAAGGCATGCAACTAAATATAAAACAAAAACAACTTAAGCTATCTTGTTTAAATCAGCGTCCTTTCTTATGACTATAACTTTAGAAGACTGATTCTTAAGTAAATGTATCTTTCCGTGCTTAACCCATACATACTGATAGTTTTTTTCTTTAGCAAGGGCCTTAACACTGCTGAGTAATTTCTTGTACTCCACACTCAAGTGATCACTCACGTACACACGCTGTTGGATTCCCTGAAATCTAATGTCTGAGGCTGACAACCCCTTCTCAGCCCTGGCAGCCGATATAAAGTCTTCTTTAACATATCGGTTTAAAAAGCTGACAATTATAAGTTTTTCATTAGAGTTGTAAATAGGCACACTAGAAATGTAATTGATCTGATTTTTCTGGAAGGTGTAATTAATTTTGCGGCCGATTGCATCTATAACTAGTAAACAGGTTCTCACCCTTTTTAGTGGGGACCCCCTTAATCTCGATATTGTTCAATCGGGATCGCTGTTCAAGTGCCGTAAGCTGATAAGTCATCTTATCAAGATTAATCTGCAGGTCATTAACTGAATCTTGAAGCTTCTCCAGTTCGGTCATCCTTGATTCCAACTCAGACAATCTGGAACCATAATCCTCAAGCTTATGCACCGAGCACTCACATGTAGCTTTAACCTGAGACAATTCACTCTTTATAATTTGGATATCCTCTGCCAGTGTCGGCAAACCAAGCAGTTGACGCTTCAGATCCCTTACTTCAGACAATACTGTTTCCATTGATGCTGGTTCAGGCGAGGCGATAGCCGGTGATGATATTCTACAGGTAGGACATTTCCACATAGCCCTCCGATCGACTCCCAGCCTCTTCCAACCGCCTTCAGAAATTTTAGCACATCCGAAGTCTAGATACTTATTGCAACATGTACACTGCACACCATCGCTAATATTTGTGTTACAAATTGCGCAGGTCTTCATTTTATTGTATTAATTATGTATAGTGAGTCAATATAGGAAAGAAAAAAAAAAATTTAAATAAAAAAAAAAAAGCAAAAAGTTATTATCAGCTGGTCTTGGTCCCACGACTCGCAGATATTACTATGTCCCCGACGCTCTCACGACACGATGAATACAAGAACTGTTTTCAAATAAAGCAATATATTGTAAACAAGATATAGCTTTCTTACTGTACGTTGATGAGTTCAAAGTCCGATCTATTGTGTCGCGTTTGACACCGAGTTTGACTTTTAAATTTAACAGTTTTTTTCAACACTTTTTGAAGATTAAAAACTTTAAAACACAACTGAATCAAATTGTTTTCATGTGGACCGAGAATGTGCCGACCGCTGATTAATCTGGTGTATATTTACCACACAATAATAAAGTTTTCACTACTTTTTTAAATTGAAGTGACAGGAGCAACCGATAACACTTGTGTCTTGTACACTTACAAAGAGGGTATTGACTGTATTACTTATTTAGTTTAGTTATATACTTGAATAGTTTAGTTTTATACTTATATAAATTAGTTATATACCTACTTAGTTATTTTTATAATTATTGAGTTTAGTTATATACTTGTTTCGTTTAGTTATATACTTATTTGGTTTAGTCATATACTTATTTAGTTTTGTTATATACTTACTTAATTTAATTATATACTTACTTAATCTAGTTATATACTTTTTTAGTTTAGTAATATTTTTATTTAGTTTAGTTATATAGTTATTTAGTTTAGTTATATACTTGTTTGGTTTAGTTATATACTTGTTTAGTTTAGTTATATACTTACTTAATTTAGTTATATACTTATTTAGTTTACTTATATACTTATTTAATTTAGTTATAAACTTATTTAGTTTAATTATATACTTATTTACTTAATTTAGTTATATACTTACTTAATTTAATTTTATACTTACTTAATCTAGTTATATACTTTTTTAGTTTAGTAATATACTTATTTAGTTTAGTTATATAATTATTCAGTTTAGTTATATACTTATTTAGTTTAGTTATATACTTATTTAGTTTAGTTATATACTTATTTAGTTTAGTTATATACTTATTTGGTTTTTATATACTTGTTTAGTTTAGTTATATACTTATTTGGTTTAGTTATATACTTGTTTAGTTAAGTTATATACTTACTTAATTTAGTTATATACTTAATAATTTAGTTATGTACTTATTTAGTTTAAGTTATATACTTATTTAGTTTAATTATATACTTATTTACTTAATTTAGTTATATACTTACTATATACACTTATATGGTTTAGTTATATACTTATTCAGTTTAGTTTATACTTGTTTAGTTTAGTTATATACTTATTTGGTTTAGTTATATACTTATTCAGTTTAGTTAAATACTTGTTTAGTTTAGTTATATACTTATTCGGTTTAGTTATATACTTAGTTAGATTAGTTATATAAGATAAGATAAGATAAGATAAGATAATATTTATTTGCATAAACATGTGTGTACATACAGTTCAAGGCATGTAGGATGTTACAAAGGTATTTGAAAAGGTTCTTACATGTTTGCCACATAAATTGGCGTGCAAATATTGCTAAAAAAAATAATATTAAATATCCAAATATTAAAAAAATTAAGAGTATAAACTATGCATAGATGACAAAAAATAGAATACAATAATAAAAAGAAGCGAAGAAAATAATAATAATTACAAAAAAAAACTATTTAATATTACACTCTTGTAAAAAATCTGTGACGTTATAATACGCTTTTTTGACCAAAAACAACTTAACTCTTTTCTTAAAGTCAACCATAGTTAGATCGTGCCTATATACCTATTTAGTTTAATTATATACTTATTAATATTAGTTATATACTTATTTAGTTTAGTTATATACTTATTTAGTTTAGTTATATACCTATTTAGTTTAGTTATATACTTATTTGGTTTAGTTATATACTTATTTAGTTTAGTTATATACTTACTTAATTTAGTTATATACTTTTTTAGTTTAGTAATATACTTGTTTAGTTTAGTTATATACTTATTTAATTTAGTTATATACTTGTTTAGTTTAGTTATATACATATTCAGTTTAGTTATATACTTGTTTAGTTTAGTTATATACTTATATGGTTTAGTTATATACTTATTTAGTTTAGTTATATACCTATTTAGTTCAATTATATACTTATTTGGTTATACACTTATATGGTTTAGTTATATACTTATTTAGTTTAGTTATATACTTATTTGGTTTAGTTATATACTTATTTAGTTTAGTTATATACTTATTTAATTTAGTTATAAACTTGTTTAGTTTAGTTATATACATATTCAGTTAAGTTATATACTTATTTGGTTTAGTTATATACTTATTTAGTTTAGTTATATACCTATTTAGTTTAATTATATACTTATTTAGTTTAGTTATATACTTATTTAAATTAGTTATATACTTATTTAGTTTAGTTATATACTTATTTAGTTTAGTTATATACCTATTTAGTTTAGTTATATACTTATTTGGTTTAGTTATATACTTATGTGGTTTAGTTATATACTTATTTAGTTTAGTTATATACTTATTTAGTTTAGTTATATACATATTCAGTTTAGTTATATACTTATTTAGTTTAGTTATATACTTATTTGGTTATACACTTATATGGTTTAGTTATATACTTATTTAGTTTAGTTATATACTTATTTGGTTTAGTTATATACTTATTTAGTTTAGTTATATACTTATTTAATTTAGTTATAAACTTGTTTAGTTGAGTTATATACATATTCAGTTAAGTTATATACTTATTTGGTTTAGTTATATACTTATTTAGTTTAGTTATATACCTATTTAGTTTAATTATATACTTATTTAGTTTAGTTATATACTTATTTAAATTAGTTATATACTTATTTAGTTTAGTTATATACTTATTTAGTTTAGTTATATACCTATTTAGTTTAGTTATATACTTATTTGGTTTAGTTATATACTTATGTGGTTTAGTTATATACTTATTTAGTTTAGTTATATACTTATTTAGTTTAGTTATATACATATTCAGTTTAGTTATATACTTATTTAGTTTAGTTATATACTTATTTAGTTTAGTTATATACCTATTTAGTTTAGTTATATACTTATTTGGTTTAGTTATATACTTATTTGGTTTAGTTATATACTTGTTTAGTTTAGTTATATACTTATTTAGTTTAGTTATATACATATTCAGTTAAGTTATATACTTGTTTAGTTTAGTTATATACTTATTTGGTTTAGTTATATACTTGTTTAGTTTAGTTATATACTTATTTAGTTTAGTTATATACTTATTTAGTTTAGTTATATTCTTATTTAGTTTAGTTATATACCTATTTAGTTTAGTTATATATTTATTTAGTTTAGTTATATACTTATTTAGTTTAGTTATACATATACATATTCAGTTTAGTTATATACTTGTTTAGTTTAGTTATACACTTATTTGGTTTAGTTATATACTTATTTAGTTTAGTTATATACTTATTTGGTTTAGGTATATACTTATTTAGTTTAGTTATATACTTATTTAATTTAGTTATATACTTGTTTAGTTTAGTTATATACATGTTCAGTTTAGTTATATACTTGTTTAGTTTAGGTATATACTTATATGGTTTAGTTATATACTTATTTAGTTTAGTTATATACCTATTTAGTTTAATTATATACTTATTTGGTTTAGTTATATACTTGTTTAGTTTAGTTATATACTTATTTAGTTTAGTTATATACTTATTTAGTTTAGTTACATACTTATTTGGTTGTTATATACTTGTTTAGCTTAGTTATATACTTATTTGGTTTAGTTATATACTTGTTAAGTTTAGTTATATACTTATTTAAATTAGTTATATACTTATTTAGTTTAGTTATATACTTATTTATATTAGTTATATACTTATTTAGTTTAGTTATATACTTATTTAGTTTAGTTAAATACCTATTTAGTTTAGTTATATACTTATTTGGTTTAGTTAGATACTTAGTTTTGTTATATACTTACTTAATTTAGTTATATACTTTTATAGTTTAGTAATATACTTGTTTAGTTTAGTTATATACTTATTTGGTTTAGTTATATACTTGTTTAGTTTAGTTATACACTTGTTTAGTTTAGTTATATACTTGTTTAGTTTAGTTATATACTTATTTAGTTCAGTTATATACTTATTTAGTATAGTTATATACTTACTTAATTTAGTTATATACTTATTTAGTATAGTTATATACTTACTTAATTTAGTTATATACTTATTTAGTTTATTTATATCCTTATTTAGTTTTATACTTATTTAGTTTAGTAATATACTTGTTTAGTTTAGTTATATACTTATTTGGTTTAGTTATGTACTTATTTGGTTTAGATATGTACTTATTTGGTTTAGTTATATACTTGTTTAGTTTAGCCTTATTTTTTCAGTTATATACTTGTTTAGTTTAGTTATATACTTATTTAGTTTAGTTACATACTTATTTGGTTTTTATATACTTGTTTAGTTTAGTTATATACTTATTTGGTTTAGTTATATACTTGTTAAGTTTAGTTATATACTTATTTAAATTAGTTATATACTTATTTAGTTTAGTTATACACTTATATGGTTTAGTTATATACTTATTTAGTTTAGTTATATACTTATTTGGTTTAGTTATATACTTATTTAGTTTAGTTATATACTTATTTAGTTTAGTTATATACTTATTTAGTATAGTTATATACTTACTTAATTTAGTTATATACTTATTTAGTTTATTAATATCCTTATTTAGTTTTATACTTATTTAGTTTAGTAATATACTTGTTTAGTTTAGTTATATACTTGTTTAGTTTAGTTATATACTTGTTTAGTTTAGTTATATACTTATTTAGTTTAGTTATATACTTATTTTGTATAGTTATATGTTACTTAAAATAGTTATATACTTATTTAGTTTAGTTATATACTTATTTAGTATAGTTATATGTTACTTAAAATAGTTATATACTTATTTAGTTTAGTTATATACCTATTTAGTTCAATTATATACTTATTTGGTTATACACTTATATGGTTTAGTTATATACTTATTTAGTTTAGTTATATACTTATTTGGTTTAGTTATATACTTATTTAGTTTAGTTATATACTTATTTAATTTAGTTATAAACTTGTTTAGTTTAGTTATATACATATTCAGTTAAGTTATATACTTATTTGGTTTAGTTATATACTTATTTAGTTTAGTTATATACCTATTTAGTTTAATTATATACTTATTTAGTTTAGTTATATACTTATTTAAATTAGTTATATACTTATTTAGTTTAGTTATATACTTATTTAGTTTAGTTATATACCTATTTAGTTTAGTTATATACTTATTTGGTTTAGTTATATACTTATGTGGTTTAGTTATATACTTATTTAGTTTAGTTATATACTTATTTAGTTTAGTTATATACATATTCAGTTTAGTTATATACTTATTTAGTTTAGTTATATACTTATTTGGTTATACACTTATATGGTTTAGTTATATACTTATTTAGTTTAGTTATATACTTATTTGGTTTAGTTATATACTTATTTAGTTTAGTTATATACTTATTTAATTTAGTTATAAACTTGTTTAGTTGAGTTATATACATATTCAGTTAAGTTATATACTTATTTGGTTTAGTTATATACTTATTTAGTTTAGTTATATACCTATTTAGTTTAATTATATACTTATTTAGTTTAGTTATATACTTATTTAAATTAGTTATATACTTATTTAGTTTAGTTATATACTTATTTAGTTTAGTTATATACCTATTTAGTTTAGTTATATACTTATTTGGTTTAGTTATATACTTATGTGGTTTAGTTATATACTTATTTAGTTTAGTTATATACTTATTTAGTTTAGTTATATACATATTCAGTTTAGTTATATACTTATTTAGTTTAGTTATATACTTATTTAGTTTAGTTATATACCTATTTAGTTTAGTTATATACTTATTTGGTTTAGTTATATACTTATTTGGTTTAGTTATATACTTGTTTAGTTTAGTTATATACTTATTTAGTTTAGTTATATACATATTCAGTTAAGTTATATACTTGTTTAGTTTAGTTATATACTTATTTGGTTTAGTTATATACTTGTTTAGTTTAGTTATATACTTATTTAGTTTAGTTATATACTTATTTAGTTTAGTTATATTCTTATTTAGTTTAGTTATATACCTATTTAGTTTAGTTATATATTTATTTAGTTTAGTTATATACTTATTTAGTTTAGTTATACATATACATATTCAGTTTAGTTATATACTTGTTTAGTTTAGTTATACACTTATTTGGTTTAGTTATATACTTATTTAGTTTAGTTATATACTTATTTGGTTTAGGTATATACTTATTTAGTTTAGTTATATACTTATTTAATTTAGTTATATACTTGTTTAGTTTAGTTATATACATGTTCAGTTTAGTTATATACTTGTTTAGTTTAGGTATATACTTATATGGTTTAGTTATATACTTATTTAGTTTAGTTATATACCTATTTAGTTTAATTATATACTTATTTGGTTTAGTTATATACTTGTTTAGTTTAGTTATATACTTATTTAGTTTAGTTATATACTTATTTAGTTTAGTTACATACTTATTTGGTTGTTATATACTTGTTTAGCTTAGTTATATACTTATTTGGTTTAGTTATATACTTGTTAAGTTTAGTTATATACTTATTTAAATTAGTTATATACTTATTTAGTTTAGTTATATACTTATTTATATTAGTTATATACTTATTTAGTTTAGTTATATACTTATTTAGTTTAGTTAAATACCTATTTAGTTTAGTTATATACTTATTTGGTTTAGTTAGATACTTAGTTTTGTTATATACTTACTTAATTTAGTTATATACTTTTATAGTTTAGTAATATACTTGTTTAGTTTAGTTATATACTTATTTGGTTTAGTTATATACTTGTTTAGTTTAGTTATACACTTGTTTAGTTTAGTTATATACTTGTTTAGTTTAGTTATATACTTATTTAGTTCAGTTATATACTTATTTAGTATAGTTATATACTTACTTAATTTAGTTATATACTTATTTAGTATAGTTATATACTTACTTAATTTAGTTATATACTTATTTAGTTTATTTATATCCTTATTTAGTTTTATACTTATTTAGTTTAGTAATATACTTGTTTAGTTTAGTTATATACTTATTTGGTTTAGTTATGTACTTATTTGGTTTAGATATGTACTTATTTGGTTTAGTTATATACTTGTTTAGTTTAGCCTTATTTTTTCAGTTATATACTTGTTTAGTTTAGTTATATACTTATTTAGTTTAGTTACATACTTATTTGGTTTTTATATACTTGTTTAGTTTAGTTATATACTTATTTGGTTTAGTTATATACTTGTTAAGTTTAGTTATATACTTATTTAAATTAGTTATATACTTATTTAGTTTAGTTATACACTTATATGGTTTAGTTATATACTTATTTAGTTTAGTTATATACTTATTTGGTTTAGTTATATACTTATTTAGTTTAGTTATATACTTATTTAGTTTAGTTATATACTTATTTAGTATAGTTATATACTTACTTAATTTAGTTATATACTTATTTAGTTTATTAATATCCTTATTTAGTTTTATACTTATTTAGTTTAGTAATATACTTGTTTAGTTTAGTTATATACTTGTTTAGTTTAGTTATATACTTGTTTAGTTTAGTTATATACTTATTTAGTTTAGTTATATACTTATTTTGTATAGTTATATGTTACTTAAAATAGTTATATACTTATTTAGTTTAGTTATATACTTATTTAGTATAGTTATATGTTACTTAAAATAGTTATATACTTATTTAGTTTATTTATATCCTTATTTAGTTTTATACTTATTTAGTTTAGTAATATACTTGTTTAGTTAAATACTTGTTTAGTTTAGTTATATACTTGTTTAGTTTAGTTATATACTTATTTAGTTTAGTTATATACTTATTTAGTATAGTTATATACTTACTTAATTTAGTTATATACTTATTTAGTTTATTTATATCCTTATTTAGTTTTATACTTATTTAGTTTAGTAATATACTTGTTTAGTTTAGTTATATACTTATTTGGTTTAGTTATGTACTTATTTGGTTTAGATATGTACTTATTTGGTTTAGTTATATACTTGTTTAGTTATATACTTATTTAGTTTAGTTATTTACTTATTGAGTTTAGTTATATACTTGTTTAGTTATATATTTGTTTCGTTTAGTTATATACTTATTTGGTTTTGTTATATACTTACTTAATTTAATTATATACTTAATTAACTTACTTAATCTAGTTATATACTTTTTAGTTTAGTCATATTTTTATTTAGTTTAGTTATATAGTTATTTAGTTCAGTTATATACTTACTTATTTTATTTTATTTTATTTTTATTTTATTTTATTTTATTTGGAAGACATACAGTATCTTATGACTAATTAACCTCTTATTAAATTACCATAAACCATTTACACGTTTTCACATTTAAATATAAAGAGCTTGATTTTTAGAGAAAAAAAACTAATTGTTATAACATTTGACAGAGAAAAGAAATAACAACCCAAAGAATAGTTAGAGAACCGATTCAAACCAGCGCCTAGAACATACACGCCTAAATACAGTTGGACTTGTATTAAATAAGTCCAATTCAGGCAAGTCACTTAACTCGTTAACATAGGTAGCGGATCTTATTCAAAATGACTGACTTCTGTAGTTAGTGGTACTTCGGGCTACATGCAAGGTATAGGGAATTCTAACAGACCTAGTTGGAACTTTTAGGTACAACTTATCAAGTAGATAAGGAGAATCTATTTCTGACTGTGCTATTTTTACTAGGAGAGTGACTTCAGCAATTTTCCTCCTTACATGCAGTTGTAATAAGTGCTGTCTTATACACCTGGCCTCATAGCTATCGTCGTAATTACCGCATCTAAACTGCAGATATCTAGTAAATTTTCTTTGTACTGATTCCAATCTGTTTATGTGAACATTATACTGGGGGCTCCAAACCTGTGAGCAATATTCAAGGATGCTGCGAACATATGAACAATATAAAATTTTAAAAGTTTTTATGCTTGAAAATTGAGAGCATGATCTCATTATGCAACCTAGCATTTTATTGGCTTTGTTAGTAATATTATCTATGTGTTTTTCATAGGTTAATTTAGTGTCGTGTATTACGCCCAGATCACGGATCTCATCTACTCGCTTAAGTACTACTCCTTTTAGAGTGTATTTGAAGTTATGTATGTTAGGCTTACGAAAAAAATTTATTGTGTAGCATTTAAGTGTGTTTATATCTAGGTTATTGAGCTGGCAATATGTTTCAAATCTCGAAAGGTCCTGTTGTAGCAAGAGGCAATCGGAGTAATTTTCGATTTGCTTGTAGATCTTCATGTCGTCAGCGTACATTAAAAATTGCGAATGAAGGAAACAGGTGCTTATATCGTTGATAAATAGATTAAACAACAGGGGACCGATTAGGGACCCTTGTGGGACACCGGAGGGTACATAATGCCATGTTGATAAAGACCCGTTCAGTGCAGTCGCTTGGGATCTGTTTACAATGTACGAACAGAACCATCTATATAAGTTACCATGAATGCCAGCGCGCAAAAGCTTCTGGAAAAGTATTTTATGATCAATACGATCGAAAGCTTTGCTGTAGTCAGTAAAAATCGAGTCCACCTGACCACCCGCCGACATCTTTGAGGTTGTAAAATCTATAAATGTTAATAGATTAGTTGTGGTGGATTTATTTTTAATGAATCCATGTTGTTCCGGTATAAAAGAGCTCTTTAGTGTATTATAAACCTGATTGTAAACAATTCTTTCAAGTAGCTTTGCAAATATACATAATTTAGATATGGGTCTGTAGTTTTTTACTTCTTTTCTATCACCACTCTTATGTATGGGTGTAATAAACGCAGACTTCCATATCTTAGGTACGATACCTTCTTTAATTGAGCGTTGATACAAAATAGTAAGCGGTATGGTTAGTTGTTCTGCACAGTTAACAGTGAATAATGGTGACATACGGTCAGGTCCTGCTCCCTTTGTTAGGTTTACTGATTTGAGTAGCTTTTCTACAGTGTCCGGGATTATCTCTATGTCGCCTATTGTGTATGAGCAGTGTTGTTGTGTGTTTATGTTTTCGGGTTCAGAAGAGCTGCGATCGTTAGAAGACGGTGAGAGAAATGTCGATTGAAAGAAAGTGGCAAAAATATTACATTTCTCCACATTAGACTCAGCTGATGTGCCCTCGTATGTGAGGGTGGAAGGGACAGAGTTGGTGCCTTTTTTATTGGATTTTATATATCTCCAGAACATTTTAGGATTTTTTGCAATAGACTCCTCTGCGTTTAATATAAATGCTCGATAGCATTCTTCCTCGACATGTTTTGCTCTTTTCCGAAGCAAACTAAAAGTCTTGTAGTCACTTGTGTTGCCATATGTGCGATATTTTTTCAGGAATTTGTGTTTTTCCTTGAGGATCTTTTTTAAACTTGCATTATACCATGGTGGGTATGATGTGGGACTAATAGTTTTCTGTGGTATAAATTTGTCTATCAGTTCATTTAATTTATCGTAAAAGCAATTTACAGCGCTTTCAATGGAGTTATTAGTCAAGTAATGCTCCCATCTAGTTTGGATTAATGATGACTTGATTGCATCGTAGTTTCCACGTTCGTAGAAATATTTTATTCGCGGAGTACATTTGTTGGAGATCGTATCATCACAATTAAGGTTTATGGTAAGAGATTTGTGATGCGCGTCCTCGGGTACCAAAGGAGCATCGGAAGCGCAAACAAGTACCTCAGTGTTACACAAAATTAAGTCCAACAATCTGTTGTTTACGTTACGGCACAGGTTGAATTGATTTAGATCACATTCCGAGACAGTGTCAAAGAAGTGGATCTGGGCTGCGCCTGTAATACCCGAAGGCTTCAAAAAACCGTCTCTGTAACACCAATCAACACTGCCAACGTTAAAATCTCCCATTATGATAAAAATATCGTTAGGACACGAAGTTACAATTAATGACAGTTTGTTTGTAAAGTTAACTAACTGAGTATTAAAGGAATTTCCGTTTTTTTCGGCGCAGAGATATACAGTACACATATGTATTTTTGGTGATGTGCTTTTATTATTGATTATTGTGACCCAGAGGTCTTCAGCAGAGGAAATCCAGTCTGGTCGATGTACAGCTTTGAGTGTACGACGTACTGCCATCAACACACCACCACCATACCTCTCCCGGGTACCCAAGTAGTCTCTGTCGCGCCGCCAGACCAAGTATCTGTCGTCGAAAAGCTCGCTATCGCTGATACTATTCAACAACCAACTTTCCGTAATTGAGATCACATCATATTTGTTCAAGAGTAGATTTTGTTTGAGTATGTGAGTTTTGGTACGCAGCCCTCTTGTGTTTTGGTAATATAAATTAATATAAATTAGTTTAGTTATATACTTATTTAGTTTAGTTATATACTTATTTAGTTTAGTTATATACTTATTTAGTTTAGTTATATACTTATTTAGTTTAGTTATACACGGTTAGTTTTTAATTACCAGAGAAAAACTAGGGGCAGATACAGAACTTATATACTATCATAAAACACCATAGAACAAATACCCAAAAAACAAAGATAACTGAGTTATTATGGTTTTTAAAATGTTAAAATACGCCCATAATTTATTGTCACCCAAATATTTTACACACGCGTATTTTAATTATCAATGAATAACATTTTCTGTTTCAATGTGTACGACGCATCGCCCAATACTGTCAAATCAGTTCAAAGTTCAAAGCATGCCGCCATTAGGCGCACGCGTCGCATCGTAGGTATTAGGTACCTCGCTCGCACCCGCAACCCGCAGGCTAGGACATTGAGGCCCTGCGCGCACGGGAAACTTTTGTCACTGTGATTGTTTTGTCACTTTCATTATGTCTGTAGAATTATATGGAGATGCGCGCACGTTGCGACGTGACAATCGGATGACAAAACTGTTTTGTGCCTGCGAACAAGCCTGCGACAAAACTGTCACCGCGCCGCTGGATTTAGATACAAGCGCGCGCACGGGTGACGAAACAGTTTCTGCCCGTGCCCTAAGCCAAAAGCGGATGGCGGAAAGGACTAACTTTTTATTTATATTTTCAGACAACAGGGGATTCTGTTTGAAATAGCATTGTAATCAAAACAGAAGTGTCTCCTAGCGTTCAATCACCACATTATCATAAAGGGTCTAAGCAGTATGCCTTGAAGTTGTTCTAATAAAATATTCAAGGTTTTCTTCGAAATTACTAGAGCTTGAATTGTTTTAGAGAAAATGAAATATGATATAATTTGTTTAATTTAACACTGGTTGAAAGATTACCAGATGTTATTTAATTTTGAGAATGACACAATGATCGAAGATTCAATGTTTCGGCCCAAAAAATTGAATTTTGTACTGAATCGATTTTTACCCTTGAAAATCGACATCGATTTTTTGTGTTGGTACAAAAAATATTTACAATAGTTACAATTAGCTGAATGTATTGATTTGATAGGTAATAAAATTAATTCTTATAATCGAATTCCTTGAACTAAAAAATCGATGATTTTACTGATAAGAGATCCCACAGATTGTTTAATGAATATTTTTGTTGTTCATAAAATGAATTTATATTTATATTGTAAATACAGAAAAGATATAGAATTGATCCTTTAGAAATCGTTTTTTTCAATAATCGATTCTTCATGTACTGATTCGAATCGAATCAAAAATCCCTACAAAATAGTTTATCCTAACGCCATTTTCCGTGCCCCGCTCTCCGCTTACTTTTGATGCCCGCTGGCGATAAGCAAATATATATAGTATATAGAAGAAGTGGAAAGAAGACCAGCACTTTACGAGAAAAGATTAAAAGAATATTCTGACATATGATAAATACTAGGCATGCCTTTTAAGTTCTGTCGTTTCCATATTTAACGGCAGTTTTGAATTTGGAAGAGTTCTATATTCGAATGTGTTAAAATATTGAATCTCAAAACATTTTAAATACCCCTTCTTTAAAGTGGAATAAATGTTATAATTAGTGGTTTGAGCGAAGGGAAAAGTGTACTAAACTATGTGGTGAATACTTTGAAAATATGCAGTAATTCATTAAAACTTTCTACACTCATTCGAAAACTTTTACGCCGTATGAATTCGCAAATAATGACTGTCTCCTCCAAATGCATATCGTTAAATGAACCATGGATTTACAAAAATGTTTCGTGACTGTCATTCGCCGTGTGCGCACTCAGATTTTAAGACGCGACGCGACATGACAAAAACTTTTTTGTCGCAGCGACAAAAGTCACCCGTCAGCGCACTGCTTGACACTTTCTTGTTACGTAATATAATGTCGTAAATTAAATCATGCGTTATGAACAAAAATTTGGTAGTTTTCGGGAAAATATTAACATGTATTTTTTTTTTGTTTTAATTACATAAATATGTTCAGTATCGAAAGCTGAATACCACATATTTTTTTCTCTGGACATTAAATATTAGTCGTGTATACTTATTTACTTAATTTAGTTATATACTTACTATATACACTTATATGGTTTGGTTATATACTTATTTAGTTTAGTTATACACTTATATGGTTTAGTTATATACTTATTTAGTTTAGTTATATACTTATTTGGTTTAGTTATATACTTATTTAGTTTAGTTATATACTTATTTAGTTTAGTTATATACTTATTTAGTTTAGTTATATACTTGTTTAGTTTAGTTATATACTTATTTGGTTTAGTTATATACTTATTTAGTTTAGTTATATACTTACTTAGTTTAGTTATATACTTAATTAATTTAGTTATATACTTATCTTATTTAGTTATATACTTATTAAAATTAGTTATATACCTACTTAGTTAAGTTATATACTTAGTTAGTTTAGTTATATACTAAATTAATTTAGTTATATACTTATCTTATTTAGTTAGATACTTATCGAAATTAGTTATATACCAACTTACTTTAGTTATATATTTTTTTAGTATAGATATATACTTTCAAAATTAAGTTATATACTTATTTAGTTGAGTTATATAATTGCTTAGTTTAGTGAAATACTTATTCAGTTTAGTTTTATACGAACTTAATTTAGTTATAAGCCTATTTAGTTATATACTAACTTAGTTTAGTTATATACTTTCGAAATTAAGTTATATACTTATTTAGTTTAGTAATATACTTACTTAGTTTAATTACATACTAACTTAATTCAGTTAAATACTCATTTAGTTTAGTTATATACTTAAATAGTTTAGCTGTATACTTTCAAAATTAAGATATATATTTATTTAGTTTAGGTATATAAATAATAATAATAATAAATTAATAAATATTTTGAACATCTGATACACAACATCATCTAGTCCCAAGCTAAGCAGAGCTTGTGTTACGGGTACTAGACAACTGATATAAATACTTAAACATACTTTTTTTTTGTAAATACATACATATTATACATAGAAAACACCCAGAATCCGAAACAAATAATTGTGAATTTATAAAATTAGTAAGCATAAGTATGGACAGTAACTGCCTCGAAGGTCTAGTGGTTAGCGTATGCGACTGCTAATCAAGAGGTCTCGGGTTCAAATCCCGGGGCGGGCCAAAAAGTTTTTTTGCGATTTTCTTAGGAAATTCCTAATAGCTGCTCGGAGTTTGGAAGTTTGGTGGTGATTCATGCCAGTGCGTCCGAGAGCACGTAAAGCCTTCGGTGCCGGTTGCCATGAACATCTATGGCAATCGTTATTGGGAAGTCAGTGCCCTCAAATATACTGACAACTAGTTCAATCTTCGAATTTCATTTCTCCCTTAGGGTTGCGGAGGTCCGATACCAGTCGCTCCGTGGAAAAACTGAAATGCATGTAAAACCGGTTGAATTAGTAGCCGACACCAAACAAACTTGGGAATAATGGCTAGGAGGATGAAGTATGTACAGTACACCTGTCAAACCACACAAAAACCACTAAACACAAAAATTTTCACTGAGATTATGGGTTTGACGAAGTGTTTTTCTGTAAGGTAATCAACTAATTTTATTGATATTAAAAATGAATGATTTTTTTTTTAATATAAAATGTAATTTCAATAATTTCAGTCATATAAAAAATGTTGAATGTTGGATGCGCGCAACACAGAACCTCCCCATTATTATACTTAACTATCGAACTGCACACTTCAAACTTTTCTATGATATACGCGTCAAAAAATCGGCATATCTCCATATTTTAGCGATAGCTTTTAACTCCAAATGTTTCCAAATTGAGTAGATATTTAATACTCAAGTTAGCACATGTACTCTATAAACTAAACTACTTTTCTAGAGAGTCTATCTCAAAAGAAATTGTTGGTAAAAGTTTTGGTAGTGTAAGTGTAACACATGTGTGAAATCCCAAGGTTGTAAGACTTTCTAAAACTTATCGTAATTCAAACTATAATATTACGAACGCAAAACTTTCTTTACTTCCTTATTTGTTTGTTACACTCTTACAATGTGACTAACTGCGTTCAGCATGAAACTTTACCTGCGAATAACAGATACAGATAAGTACAAACCGTGTCTTTTATCGAGAAAATAATATTGTTCCCCAAGGAAACGGTATTGATTGGCTCAGTGAATGTTCCACGTAAGCAATCAACGTTTTATTATATTCTATAAGCTGCTGACAAACGAGTACATATATTGTATCGTACCTTAATAAAAATTTCACCCTGGTGTATATCAACGTGCTGATTGATTGAACTTTACACCATGTACATTTTGAGTAATATATTCATATATCTTGAGGAATACGTAATATCGTAATTGAATATGTTATTGAACAGATAGGTAATTTGGCTGAAACTCGGGCTTTAATCCTTCGTGAGATTATAGTCAAACGGACGTGACGGGCTTTACCCTCCATCCACCTCAGAGGCAACCACAGGGGGGCCTCTATGTGTGCTCTATTTGTCTTGGGTGCGAATCAAATATTTACGAGAATCGGCTGTTCCTGTGTCGAACAATAAAAAATTGGAACTCACTATCAGCTCACGTATTTCCTTCTCGCTATGATCCTGAGCCCTTTAAAAGGTAAGTGAATCAAAGCATCTAACTAGGCCGCGATAGTGTGGGCCGCCATACTGCATTGTCTTCATTCGTAGCGAGTGTGGTGGACCCCCACTCTTGAATTCTACTCCTACTTTCCTTCAGGTAAAAAAAAAATTAGACAGTATGTATGACACATCGTTGGTTTTTTTCCGACAAACCGCCAACCTTGAACCCGGGTGGAGTGACGACCTGAAAGGAAAGAAAAATTATGGGTGACTACGGGATCCTATTCTATGCGTGTTCTGACACGCACTTGGTCATTTTTTTTGTAATGGCTCTGTGGTTTTCAAAGCATTTTTTTTCTATATTCGTTCTCAGAAAGAAATATTTAAAGTCTAAAAGTATTTAACAACGATGTTATTAAAAGGTTAATTGGCAATCAAACCTTTTCATTATTAGATTAGCAGAACTCATGTTTAAAGATCTCTTGAGTTTGTTATCAGAGATTGCTTCCAATATTACTTAGTGATTTGTTTAAACTTTAATTTCTTCTGCATAAAAGCTTCTGAATAAAACGATTAATTTACGTTTATTGCGCGGTTCTTGAAGAACTGAATCAGAACCGTACGTTTAAATGAACTTTCCGCTTGGTGTACTTTTATTTCTTTCTCAGTGCGACCGAGGACAACATTAGTGGAACTCTACGACATTAACAGAAGCTCTACAATCTTTCGATTATTTTTATGTTTAACCAACTTCAAAAGAGAAGGAGCTTCTTACTTCAGTTGTATTTTTGTTATCCGATGACTTAGTGATTTATTGAGCAACTAGCTGGCACACAACAATGCTATCTGCAGTTTTTGTTTTAATATTAATCTTTATTACAACTGCCGCGAGTAACACCGGTAGGCTCAGGTAGTCTAAAGTAAAGTAGCTTATGTTAGTCCTTATAAAATCATTAATCTGTCAGTGAAAGTACTGTAAGTAAAATAGTAGCCATTCCTGAGATTAGGACAAACATTCTATGTATATGTGTAACGTTTAGATTTGATAGGTGGGAATTTAAGTAATAACGTGCGTTTGAACTAGAAAGTAGGCGGAATTATTATAGGCGATATAAATTAAAAAAAAAAAAAACATTTTATAAAATTTATATCACCTATTTCACCCGGGCTCTATTAAAATCGGTTTAGTAATTTAGGCGCGGTACGGCAAAAAAAACATACTTAATTAACAACCCGAAATGTCCCACTGCTGGGCTTGGGTGTGACCTCATCATTTCTCAGAAGATGGTTCAGGCCAAACATTCCCACGGTGGCCGATTTGGGGGGGGGCAAGGCAACGTTGTGGCTACGTAATCTTGCTGTCACCCATCCACGTATTAATCATAAAATCGTTGCTTACCTTTGGTGCCTGTGACTAATCAGTAATCACCTAGTGCAACTTGGCTATGATCACCTCGGAACATACATTGCCAAAACGATTACCCTTCCTTTTGACTTCGTTTTCGGGTATAAATAAATAAAGTCACTGCTAACTCTAATACTGTTTAATATTGACGGTTTTATATTGCTATATGGTGCCCATAATTCTACAAACCTTTATTTTTTGTTAAATACTGTATAAATCTCAAAGAAGGGTTAAAAACCCGATATTTTATTCACGAGAAGGCATTTGTATTTTTAACAATGTGTTAAAATGTTCCCTTATATTTTTCATTCTAGAGGGCAATGACCGAAATAAGGTCAATGTTAATTTTGGGCATGCAAAAAGTACAAATTCACTTAAAACCATTTATTTAATTTGTTTGAACAGCTATACTGTACACACGATTTAGATAATCTACTTACGTTACACTAGAATTAATATTTTACTTGTCCGTTACAATGACTAGGTATATTAAAATATTCGTGTTTACGAAATTGAAAAGCTCTTTAGAAACATTTCAAGAACATTAATTAGCGTTGCTTGATATTTATAATTTTAGGGGTCCGACTACTCGTAATGAATGACAGATGTTTATAAGGTTCACGACCAACGGATAAACGTGTTCTCTAAGGCACGGAGAAGTCGAAGAATGGTCATCAATCCATAGACTGACTGTATGTTTGGCCTATTGGTTTGAGTGATCGCATCGCCGCTTTCTACTACGCCAAGTGTCGTGGGTTCGAATTCCACATGGGACAAAACTTTGTGTGATCCAGAAATTGTTGTTCTGAGTCTGGGTGTTCTTTGTGTCCGTTTCATGTATGTTTGTAAATTCCCCCGCGACACAGGAATATACATATATTCCTAATGCGGGAGTTGTCTTTTAAATGAAATTAAAAAAAATGAATGAAACGCTGACCTTACTAGCTTTGTTAACTAGTGTTGTTTGCTTAGCTTTGTTATAAACATTTCGGACTTACTATGGACATACTATGGGTACTAGGTACTAGGACGTAGAGCCACTGAAATGACAGCTTTCGAGTTGCGTTGGTGAGTGCGAGACCGGAGGCCTAATGATGCCAAAGCATCTCACTAAGACGCCATAGTAGGGTCACCAAGCTGCATTGTCTGCATTCATAATTTGAATGGCGACCACTACCCTTGTTTCAAACTAGGGTTCATGATTTCTCGAGCTTTTCAATTTCTCGGGTCTCGAGAATTCTCGAGGCTAATTTCTCGAGGTTCTTGGGTTGTCGAGAAATTTACATTTACGTACGTTTTCTCATATTATTTGGTTGCAATAACCTCAACAAATTCAGTGGTTCTCCTCTCAAATAAAAGTATTAAATTAATTATAAAACTTTTATTGATTATATTCAAAAACAATAATCTCTTAAATAAGCTATTTAAAAAAAAAACGTACTCATAATTATAATGAGTTAATGACAGCAACATTTTTGACTGGTTATTTAGAACTTTTAAAGTAGCTTCTATCAAACTAAACAAAAAATCAACGTGAAAGAAAACGTTAATATCTTAACTTATGTAATTAAATTACAATCACAGCACCATGCCAACAGAAAGTGAATCGCAAATGAATTTCAAAAACTTTTTGTGATTCCATTTATTGTGAAGCCATCTTTCGCAGCCAGCCTCGCCAATGTTTCACCCAATGATAGTATCGGTGCTGCATACTTTCATACCCAGGCTTGTTTTTTTTCGGTGCACTCACACCTGAACTTGTAGATACTTCAGATTCGGATTTTTCTCTTCTTGGGTCCCGCCTTTAGTAATATTGATTTTATGCACATGTGCTAAATGTCTCACCAACCTGATCAAAAATGACAAATTAATTAATTTCAAATTACTTACATAAGAAAAACTTACATCTTGTATACGTCTTGTATATTATTAAAGTTTGACTAAAAAATATTAGAAAAAAATATTAGTACCTAGCAGAATTTAAGATCGTATTTAGATTATATTATTGATAAAAAAATATGAATAATAAAGCCATGATGTGTCAATAAAAGTGAAAAGACTTACCTGTTTGATTTCAATTTAGCACGTAATCAGTGAAACACTCATGATTTCTCGAGTTCTCGACTTTTCTCGAGCTTGATTTCCCGGGAACAAAGCCCAACGAATAAACCCTATTTCAAACCCATGCTTGCCTTCAAGGAGAGCAGAGTCTCATTGGCCTTCTTAAATATTCATATAATGAAAATAAAATATTTGAGGTAATAAAACCAAAACAAAATGAAAAGAAAAATTTCATTGGATTCCGAAAGTTTTCAGCTCATTTTTCACTAATACTATTAACATATTATTAAAGTACAATCTAACTAAATACGATAAGGTTTCTAAGAATCAAAATTTATAAGGTAAAGAAAAAAAACTCGCCCATGAAGGGTTCCGTATCAGCAAGTAACGTCATATAAAAGTTCTTGTAGTTCGCTGTAACATTGATCGATGTTTTTTAAATAGTGTATTGATTGAATGAAAGGCAAATTGCGGTTTACGATTTATGACGTATTAAAAAAACTACTAACTAGATCTCGTTCAAACTAATTTTCGTTGGAAGTTTGTATGGTAATGTACAACATACATATTTTTTTGTTTTATCATTCTCTTATTTTAGAAGTTACAGGGTTACATTTTAGAAGTGTCCCCCACACATTTTTGCACTCTGGAAGTGTCTCTCGCGCAAACTATTCAGTTTAGAAAAAATGATATTATAAACCCCAATATCATTTTTAAACACCTATCAATAGATACCCACGATATTACACGTGTGGATTTGGTGAATTTTTTTTTTTTGAGTTTCAGTTCCAAGTATTCCCCAAAATGTATTGTTTATTTTTATGTGAAAATCTTATTGCGGTTCAAAGATTACATCTACTTACCAAGTTTCAAAAGGATAGTTCTCATGGTTTCGGAAAATAGTGGCTGTGACATACGGACGGAGAGACAGACAGACAGACATGAAGAATCTATAAAGGTTCCGTTTTTTGCCATTTGGCTACGGAACCCTAAAAAAGTGTTAATTAATGCAATTTGATATAACAATGAAGGCTTATAATCTAAAAATTCCCAACTTGAATTTCGGATCTCATCTTAAATATAATTGGATTTTTTGTAGGGTATAAATTAAGAATTTTTTCAGGCATCCACACAATAAAGCGAATATACAGCAAGAAGAATTTCAAGCAAGAAGAAGAATTGTCAAGACGTAAAGTTGATGCATGTAGGTAGTGTGAATCTTTGGTCTCCGAACTACATAGTGAGAACTGTATTTCAGGGATCAATGTTTTCTCTTTACATCACATAAGTACATCTAATATAGTTATGTCAATAACACTAATTAAATGTAGCAATAAAACTAAATTAAAACAAACATTCACCTGGTGCATGAGTATATTCGTGTATGCGTGCATGAGTATATTCGTGTATGCTTGCATATATGTATATGCGCGCGCAGACCCATGCACGCACTTGTATGTCCGTTCATGTACTGTGTGTGTATGTGAGTGCATGTGTACACCCATTAACTCTCCAGCAAATTATTTTTTAATATCAAGTTCTCAATGTCATTGTAACTGTATCAAGGCACTTTGCCATTTTAACTTTGACATTTAAATCTGTAGTAGTTATATTTTTTACAGTCTGCATGTACTTTTAGCATTTTATTAGGGAAATTCAGAGCTATCACGTTATTGTGGCGTTTCATGATTCATAAATTTGATTAACTTCAACGAGAATGATTTGTTTCTATACGACACTCCGAAAGAAATATTTGCGAATCACACAAAGATTTGGTCCGACCCGGGAATCGAACCCGAGACCTCAACTCTTACGCAGCAGCAGTCGCTTACGCTCCCATTGCACCACCGGGGCAGTAGGTAGTAGTTGTATATTAGAAGCTAGGACAGGACTAGGACACTATTCCAAGACTATACTGTAATTTTAAGTTACTGACAGCCAGTTGCAATTGCGGCTAACGTCCTTTCAACTTATGAGTGAATACTGTTTTGATAATGAGGGCCACATCACCCTACCTGGCAACTGAAGTCACACAGTTTTCCACCACGCACTCTATAACCAGGCTCGAAGGATCACCTTACACAGATAATTCATGATCCAGCGAAAGGCATTCACTGTCCATCAAATTCCGAGCACCAGCTATGGTCTATGGTATGTAAAAACTTTTAGTCTTTGGCCTCGCCGTCTCTCGCTATATGGAGTCGGCTTTCCCAATCATGCCACATCACATCCTCTACCCCCAGACTATGTTGCTTTAATTCCCTTTGGATATTCTTCAATCATGTAGTCGGAGGTCTTTCTCTCCCTCCGATTGTCGTATCCATAGATGTCACTTCCTCACGACATGATCCTGGGTTCTACGCGTTACGTGACCGTACCATCTCAGCCTAGACTCACTCACTTAGCAATTTTAAATAGTAGTGAGATTCTTTATATAGAGAGACTATCGCCTGTTTCAGAATACAGAAGAAAAACTATTAACTTTATTAATTACATTAAAAACTTTACTATAGGTTTACGTTAATTGCTTTCAGTTTACAGTTAACTCAATTGGTAATCCTTAACCCGAATTAAATCGGCGGATTATCCCGAGGATAATCAAATAGAAGTTAATAAATTTATTATTAATACCAAAATTTTCATCCATATTTGAAGTGGGTCGAAACGAAACGTACATTTTATTAGGTAAATAACCTGTTATTATATAAATTTCTACACTGTTGACTTTATTGATCTTAGAAGAGATTGCTTGTGTACTTATAAATTTTGACAGGTGAGTGACGCATCATAAATTATTTACATGATCTGAAAACTAACATCACTTAGCATTTATTACGAAATTGAATTATGACTGACAGACACAGAATAAATTATAAGAATTTAGTTAAACTAATATAGAAAATAAGCTTTGATGAAAAGGCAAAAAGAGGTTTTATTATATTAGCTACTTATACATTTATTAAATTGTTTTATGCTTCTTATTTTTAAATGGATGAATTTGGGTAGTATCGCTCCGTATTTTTGTGATATAAAACATCTGATAATATATCGCCAACTAAAGCATTAATGGAAATTTATATATATTTATATAGTTTATCACTTTACCGTGACAAGATTGGTAGCTGCATTCAAACCTGAATAACTCCTCCACTACGAACCTACTAAGACTAAATAATGTTTGCGAGTAATACTTTTCTCTTACTAATATAATAAATGCGAAAGAACTTTGTCTGTCGCTTGCACGCCAAAACTACTGAATCGATTTAAATTAAGTTTGGTACACAGACACTCTAGATTATTTTTTTATATAATGTACCATCTTGTAAAAAACATTTTGATTTAAAAGAGTGTCCATGGAGTTTCTTGCCCGTTCTTCTCCATAGAGATCTACGCTAGGGAATGGGCAACTACAGTACTTTCACAGTTTTTATGTCTTGTGACTGGGACTGTAGCTACATTTAATTTTCATTTTTGTTTCGACAATTCAAAAGTGCCTGTAACTGGCCTACTTGAAATAAATGCTTTGATTCTCACGGGCAAAAGTTAGTTATTTATAAATTATACTATAAGCAGCAATATTGGCAGTGTTACTGATTAAGTTTGTCAAACGAAATCGTCACCCCATCGTTTACCTAGAAAGCTATCTTTGGCTCTGTATAATATGCTACTCACCACTGATGATCGACAAATCGTACTGTCGCATTAACATTTAACTTGTAGTCATTTAGATAATTTGGCGTAACCATGACATGTTTTTTTTACTTAATTTTAATCTGCCAAAATTATTCTGCCTTGTTGGTCTAGTGGTAAGCGTATGTGACTGCTGAATAAGAGGTCTCGGGTTCGATTCCCGGGTCGGACCAAATGTTTGTGTGATCCGCAAATGTTGGACTAACTGGCGTTGTGGGTTACATGTCCGAAATATCTATTATTTATTATAATCATTATTCTACTCAATCTGATGGAAAGAAGGAGTAGAATCCAAGAGCGAGGGCCACGATATAGACTGCTGATGCTGACAATGCAGCATGGCGACCCATACTATGGCGGTCTTGTGAGATGCATAAAGGAATCGAGATCATAGTGACATGGAAACACATTCGCTAGTAATGGGTTCCAGTTTTTATCTACTCGCCATAGAAATGAAGACCCGAAGTTTGAGATTTCTGCTACGCATATAAGATATGTCTTATAATCTTACCTTTGTGTAATTTAATGTAGCTAAGTTAAAATAGTAGGAAGACCTCCCGCAAGGTGGACGGATGACCTGATTAAGATCGCAGGGACTCGTTGGATACAGGCCGCTACCGACCGGTCGAAATGGAAATCAATAGGGGAGGCCTACGTTCAG
Source organism: Phragmatobia fuliginosa (assembly GCA_932526445.1). Taxonomy (NCBI): domain Eukaryota; kingdom Metazoa; phylum Arthropoda; class Insecta; order Lepidoptera; family Erebidae; genus Phragmatobia; species Phragmatobia fuliginosa. The sequence goes on along the minus strand of OW052075.1, from coordinate 10,505,976 downwards.
CAGTGGACTTCTTACGGCTGATATGATAAAGTTAAAATAAAACCAGGATTTTTTTAAATTAATTTATTTTAGAAATAATGACAAACAAACACTTCAAAGATACAGTGAAACACATTCAAACTCATGGCACAAAACAACCTAATATATCTTTGATGTAAAAATTATAATAAAATACAATGTTTATAATTAAATCCTACGATTGCAACATTCTCAATACTAAAAACATTTAATCAATAAATTCATTCAAATCAAAGTAATATTCGTGCTTAAATCTAACGGATAAATCTGTATTAAAAATAATCTTAAAGATCGGTAAATTTGATAAAATTAATAATAATGTTAAATTTTTGCAATATGACAAATAATAACTAGAAAATAATTGTCAGCTTTCAAACGTGGTTGACAGATTGAGATTTTAGGTCCAGATTTATTATCATCGTCCCCTTAAAAACTTTGTTAGATTTAAAAATTATATCATAAAATATTTTTTTTCTTAAATGCCAAACTGTGCCGATGTCGACAATTCTGCCAATGTCAAGTGCGATGGAAATACGTGAGTAGTCAAATAAATGTTATTTTTTTGCAACCATTCAAATGTTATTTTTAGTATAGAACCATATTATGACGTACCGAGAATTCCAGATATGATAGGTATCAAAAAGTTTTGTTGTAGCTGTATTTGTACCATTTTTTATTATTATTCAAGAATATAATCACTGTAAATGTAGGTTCACAAAAAGAAAACGTCTTTCCGATAGAAAATGGCGTAAACATATAAAAATAAACGTAAAGATAAAAATGAGATAGTATGAGTTTAATGATAATGTTACTTTCTTATTATTATTATTTATAATTTGGGATATATTAACTATTATATAATAATTGTCAGCTTTCACGGTGATTAAAAATCGCGTTGTGTAATAAAACTAATAAATCATCAGGTTTCGTTCATATTTAGTTTGAATTGGTTTAGTTAGAATCATGAAGAATAAAAAGGCATGAAACAGAAGATAAAACTAGGTGAGATACACAGTTGTACAATATCATAGATTACACAGAAACTTAACGTCACTTATTACACTTAGTAAGTAGCAGACTATATTAACATACTACTTCATTTATCCATTTAATAATTATTAGGCGTTTAAGTCGTTATTGAAATATATACAGTTAGTATTAGTTTATTAATAATTAATCTTAAGTGTATCGAAACTCCAAAGAAATCAAACTAACGATAAATAAAATACGAAGATATTACAAAAGTATACTAAATATCCCTTTCCCTAAACTGCGTCTCTCCATTACCATTACATCCCTTCTTTTTTTTTTTCACTCTTAATTTTCTTGTTCTCTATCCCCAAAGACTCCGAATGAGGCTAATAGGTATGCCCTACGTGGGAGCCAATGAGAAATCAACGTATAGGTCTTCAACACGCCTCTACTTTTTGTTAGAGGACGCAGGTGTAGGTATATGATGGGTAGTTTGTGTGTATGTGTATGTATGGATTTATGTGTATGTGTATATATATATGTGTGTGTATGTGTATATATGTGTGTATATGTCACAGGTGTGTTTAATTTAAATAATGATATTAATTAGCAGATAGATAAACAAGTTAAAACTAATATACATATTTTTAAAATTAATAGCAAAAAAAAAACGATTGAAATGAATGTAAAACAAAAATTAATCATGCATGTTATTTTATCCTATTCTTAACGTTATTTTTCTAATTAGGATGCTATTAATATATTATAGGTTAATCTAAGCTTAAGTAGTAATAATCCTCGATTATATTTTTTTCCTTAACTATCACTGGTATAGGACAACACATTTTCAAATGTACAATTACATTTCTAATTTATTATATAGGTGCGACACTGATACATCTTATATTAACTTAAAAAATAAACAAACTTAAAAGTAAAATTATCATTCTAATCAAATAATGATCGATATATTCAAGATTGAATTTTTCAGAGAAACAAGATTGTGTAAAAATTATACATATTACGTATTAAATATTTGATAGATAGATAATAAATATAGGTATATGTATATAATAAATATAAATAATTACATCAATAAACACGTACACGTTAATATCAATACCATAAAATAAAAACAATAGTATTATTTATTTCTGAGGGTTTTCACAATATACCACTCAAATTTAGTCGTGAACAGAAATTCAATAGCTATTTTGCAGAGCCAACGTAGAGGATTTTCGTTAAGACAGTCGAAAATAAACTTTAAAATTAATAACTACTAAAAGCAACATAGACTCTTTCGTGAAAACCTTTGCGATAATCCGAGACTGCTATCGGAGCATTGCTATGTAAACTTTATTTTATGTAGAAATAGTAAAAACTATTAATAAATATAGTTGATATCTTCTACCGTCCGCCAGTCCTAGACCTATCCGCGGAATTAGAAGGCTTTAAACCTACCAAAAATCTCTTTTTAGAGGAAAACTAAATAGTACAGGGGACTAAGCAGGTGTCAGTTACCAGTTTAAAAACAAATATTGAGTGCAGATACATATAAGGTTATAGAAATCAATCAATAGAAATCATAGGAATATAAACTAGAGTCGGTATTGCAGTAAATATTAAAAAAAGTGTATGCCAATTATTTCATTATAAGATTCTAGGATAGTTTTTTTTTTTTTTTTTATTGTTGTAATGGAATAGGCGTTTGTCTTCCATCTCACCTGAATTATTAAATATAATTAATTATAATTATTTCATAGTTATATTAAATAACTCATTTCTTATTCCGATAGCTAAATACTATTAAATATCATAGTTTCTTATATTTTTAATGCGTTATTTACAATTACAATTGACGTTGAGCTCCCAAATGTACAGTTAATATATTTATATAACATTATTATTATACAAAATGTTAATATAATAGTCGAAAAAAGCATACGATAAAAGCAAGTTGAAATTTATGATGATATAAATTCAAGTTAAATTGTTTTACTATGTTTTTTTATTCTTATGTTTTATAAGGTATATAATTGTATTATGATAACCTAGCTGGGTGAGAAGAGAAGACTATATTTTACATACAAATGTATTTGTAAGTCTGACTAAAATTCGGGAATGGTTAAACTGATTTAGGTTTTGTTATAGGTAAACCAATTGTTTTGATTATTTTTTGTCAGCAGACATTTTGATTTGTGTATAAAATGTACTTAAAAAACGGCTCTAAATCTATTTATACGTTTAAGATTACAAAACTGTAATCGTAAACTAAGCATAATACAACGCGTGCTTACTTTGGCGAAGATGGCAATTATGTTGAGTGTTTAACATATTATTATTTAATATAATAAAATATATATTATGTAATAGATAGTGCTCAAATAATATCTTTATCATTTGGTTGTATTATAATAAAGAAGCTCTGTTTTCTTTCTCTGTTAATTAAAATTTCAACTAATATAATCGTAGTTTTGTAAGATATATGCGATTTATCAATTCATCGTAAGAGTGGTCTTGATTACATCGTCAAAATTTTAATTAAAGTACATTTTGGTCAAGTTCTTATTAGACAAGAGCTTCAAACTTCTTTATTTGTCAGAGCAGTTTTCATCCTCTGTTAATTAAAATTTCAACTAATAACTGTCAAGTTTAGTAAGATATCTGTGACTTATAGTTATACCAATTATATCGTTGAAATTTTAATTAAAGTACACATTGGTCCAGTTGTAAATAGACAAAAGCTTCTATCTTTTTACCTATCAACGCAGTGATAAATATATGTAATACCTATAAAATTCAATAATTTACGCTCATAGTTAGCTTCTGTCATTACAAAAAGTGGCGAATGGAGAGGTTCCAATGTGACCACTGGAAATATATATAATATAATACGATACGACGTATAAATACGATTTCAGTTTTCCAATGACTAATAATAATATGTAATTTATAACAAGAGACAATTGATTTCCACTTACTAAATTGTCGGAAACAAGTGTGACGTTATGTATGTATGTTTACTTAAGAGTAGTAATATTACTGTAATCAAAGCATTCAATTTACACTCAAGAATAAATAACTTTAAAATAGGTAAGCACAGTTCAAATACAAAATATGTTAGTCTTTTTTTTTATATTTAAGTCTACTAAAGTGACTCTACTCTGCCTGATAGAAAGGATGAGTACAATCCAGGAGTAGGGGTCACTTGTGGAGGGTAGGCAATGTAGCATGGTGGCAATTAATATTTCGCATAATTTATACTAAAAACAGAAAATACAGGTAATCTAGTTATTCTAGAGACCATTAAAACTAGTTCTACTCGGGAAAATTCGATTGATTTTATACATTTACACTGTGGTTTTCCTTTCGGTACTTTCGTATGAATAAGTATATAGTGTCAAAAATGCTTATTATACCGCCCTTTAAAAAATTTGAGTGAAAATTAATTTATGATGCTTAAAATATGTGTCTTCAAGTCGTCGTCGTATGATGAATGAATGTAATGATAAAAATGGGATAGGGACCGTGTTCGGAAAAAAAGATCTTCTTATGAGCTTATTTCTTTAGTCAACTGTTGTCATTAATTTTGTCACATCATGGATGGGTTTTGTGAGCTTAAGACTCAGGTTTATTGTTTGACGAATCATACCATATGGTCTGCAAAGAGTTTATTGTTCATAATATTGCTACTACATACTAAAAGTCTAAAGGAATTACATCTGAAGTTTATTTAATTTGAGATATTTTCGTCGTTCGAATGATAAATGATGAAAGCTGTTTTCTAAGTTCAAACGAAATTTAATTGAATGAAAAATTAAAATGTGATACAAGAAATTATTTAAATTAATCATATTATTATTATAAATGCGAAAGTTTGTAAGGATGGACGTATGTATGATTGTCTCTCTTTCACGCAAAAACTAAATCAATTTATACTCTCGTTTGTCGGCATATACAAATTATACATATATATATATATATATATATATTGTCAAATTATACTCACTTTTTGGGGAGAATTGTTTGTTTGATTTCTAATTACTCAAAATCGTTGGTTCGGATCGATTATAGATATAGATAATTTAAAGTAAGCAGTAACCATTCATATTGTCATAGAACGAAACCAGTCAGGTAAAATTTAAGTTAATTGAATACTAGTGGAATAAAATAGAATGGAATTTAATTTCAAGAATGTCCTACTACTACAGTTATGATGAAACTTTACACTAATATGGCTTGTACATCTGAATAACAAAAACTATTATTTACCACTATAACCAATATACCCACGGACAGAGGCGTGTGCAAAAGCTAGTGGAATATAAGGGCGGTATAAGACTTATTTTTCATGAATCTTATAAGATATTATTATAAAATTATAATCTAATGTTGACATATTCTTCTCTTATTATGTATCTAAATTTACTTATCTAATTAGATTTGAAATACTCACGCCCTTATTTAATCATTACTTAAATTGTAACTTATGTACAGTTTTATTTATTTATTTTCACTTATATACTAATTTAAGACATCTAGTGAGATGGGTGACAGGCATTGAATGCGACAAGTCAAAGAATAAGCGCCTAGTCCAGCTGTGGACTTATTAGGCCGATGTTGATGATAAAACATATCTAATGAGATGAATTACTAAATCCATCCATGTCCATCCAATATATGTTTATTTAATAAATTTTCATTATTTATTTATTAAGTAATATTACAAAGGGTTATTGGTTATAAAAGTTTACTTACTACATTACTTTTGGTTAAATGAATAACAGGGTAAATAATTACGTTCACAAAGATTGTAATAAATGTAAAATTTCAAATTGATTGATGATGATAATTTACATATATTAGAAGTGATTAAATATCATATTTATATAAAATAATGTAAAATTTCAAATAGTTCAGACATCTGACACACAGCGCCATCTAGTCCCACACTTAGCAGAGCTTGAACTATAGGTACTAGACTGCTGATATTAATACATTTATACTTTTATTTGTAAATACATACATATTATATTATATATAAAACACCCAAGCTCCAAATCAAATATATACATATTCGAATGCATTGATGATGATCTGTTGTATATTTTTTTATATGTAAGCTACCAAAATGACTCTACTCTGCCTGATGGAAAGCATGAGTAGAACCCAGAAGCAGAGTAAGGGCCACCACCCTCATTCTCCCGGTCTCCGGAGGCCGGAAGAATAATGCAGAATGATTGGGCCAACAGTCTCGCACTGACCAACGAAAGACGTCAACACGAATGCTGTCACTTTAAGTAGGTCTTCTGTGTGCGGATAGTACCTACTGCTCACGTCGAGCCGGCCCATACGTGCTGCAATCACAGGGGCTCTACTACCTGAATGAAAATTAAATTTTAAAAAAGCGGCCAAGTGCGAGTCGGACTCGCCCATGAAGGGTTCCGTAGTTTCATATAAAAGTTTTTGAAGTTCGTTGTAACTTTCATCAATGTTTTTATAATAGTGGTTTGATTGAAAGAAATGTAAATTGCGGTTTATGATTTATGACGTATTAAAAAAAAACTACTTACTAGATCTCGTTCAAACCAATTTTCGTTGAAGGTTTGCATGGTAATGTACATCATATATTTTTTTCAGTTTTATCACTCTCTTATTTTAGAAGTTACAGGGGGGGGGACCAACATTTTACCACTTTGGAAGTGTCTCTCGCGCAAACTATTCAGTTTAGAAAAAAATGATACTAGAAACCTCAATATCATTTTTGAAGACCTATCCATAGATACCCCACACGTATGGTTCAGATGAAAAAAAATTTTTCGAGTTTCAGTTCTTAGTATGAGGACCCCCAAAATTTATTGCTTTTTTTCTATTTTTGTGTCAAAATATTAAAGCGGTTCACAGAATACATCTACTGACCAAGTTTCAACAGTATAGCTCTTATAGTTTCGGAAAAAAGTGGCTGTGACATACGGACGGACAGACAGACAGACAGACATGACGAATCTATAAGGGTTCCGTTTTTTGCCATTTGGCAACGGAACCCTAAAAATCGGATCAAGAAATGTAAAAAAAAATATGACTATATAACTCTTTATCATTAATTACGTACACGTATGCTGAAACCTATATTAAAAAAAACTATTTCATTATTGTTTTTTCTTCTGCAGGAATGTGTGTGCACAAAATGAGAAGGGACTGTTCTTTTTTGGAAATCTGAAGCAGTTATCACTGTTTAGTTACTAACTAGTTATTCAATCTGCAGCAGTTACCACTATGTTTAGTTGCTAACTAGTTATTCAATTTGAAGCAGTGAAGACTATGTTTAGTTACTAATTGTTATTCAATTTGAAGCAGTGACAACAATGTTTAGTTACTAACTAGTCATTCAATTTGAAGCAGTGACCACTATGTTTAGTTACTAACTAGTCATTCAATTTGAAGCAGTGACCACTATGTTTAGTTACTAACTAGTCATTCAATTTGAAGCAGTGACCACTATGTTTAGTTAATAACTAGTTATTCAATTTGAAGCAGTGACCACTATGTTTAGTTACTAATTGTTATTCAATTTGAAGCAGTGACAACAATGTTTAGTTACTAACTAGTCATTCAATTTGAAGCAGTGACCACTATGTTTAGTTACTAACTAGTCATTCAATTTGAAGCAGTGACCACTATGTTTAGTTAATAACTAGTTATTCAATTTGAAGCAGTGACCACTATGTTTAGTTACTAATTGTTATTCAATTTGAAGCAGTGACAACAATGTTTAGTTACTAACTAGTCATTCAATTTGAAGCAGTGACCACTATGTTTAGTTACTAACTAGTCATTCAATTTGAAGCAGTGACCACTATGTTTAGTTACTAACTAGTTATTCAATCTGAAGCAGTGACCACTATGTTTAGTTGCTAACTAGTTATTCAATTTGAAGTAGTGACCACTATGTTTAGTTACTAATTGTTATTCAATTTGAAGCAGTGACAACAATGTTTAGTTACTAACTAGTCATTCAATTTGAAGCAGTGACCACTATGTTTAGTTACTAACTAGTCATTCAATTTGAAGCAGTGACCACTATGTTTAGTTACTAACTAGTCATTCAATTTGAAGCAGTGACCACTATGTTTAGTTACTAACTAGTCATTCAATTTGACGCAGTTACTACTATGTTTGGTTACTAACTAATCATTCAATTTGAAGCAGTTACCACTGTTTAGATACTAATTAGTTATTCAATTTTCTAATAATCGGTACTTTCTAAACAACAAGTATGGTTTATATACTTAATCCTATGTACTTATATACTTAAATTTTAATAGTTACTTATAAACTAGAGAAAATATATATCTCTATTTACATTACTAATAAAATTTTATTCATCGTTTTCCTTCGTTTCGCTTTTTTTATATGTACACTTATATGTCTAAACTATCAAACTATATACTAATTATACTAGTCGTCAATAAACTAATGCGGAAACAGCCTGATTATGGATATCAAAATAATAAAAGTATTATAATTAACTGATTGTTTGGAAATCTAAATTAATTGGTAAGTTTATTATCATAAAGAGTTATCTCAATTTAAATAGTATTATTTATTACTAGATTTTACCCGACAAAAGTTTTAGGACATTAAAATGTTGTCTAATTATTATGTTTTCTTATATTATTTCGATTTTGTTTTGGTAACTATGGCCTTTTACTGATAGAATATGATAAATTTAGTGTTATATATATAATAATAGTTAAGATTAAGTACCATAAACAGGAAGAGTGAACTGTTTTTCAACTGTAACAATTTTCTATAAAGTTCTGTGTTCAAATAATCACACTACTCGTATTTATTAAAATGTTCTGTGAACAGCGTTCTTAACAAGTAGCATCTGATTCGTTTGAAGTGAAGGCTACTTAGGCACGGGTGTTGAATTTGTTTAATAACTTTCTGAAGATACCAAAGCCTATTCTGATAGGCAAGGTGATGAAGCCTCTCGGACTATAGTTCAACGTTGGTTTGGGAAGAACTTTACATGTATCTACTAATTGGCGCGAGAATTTTATTTGTGCGATGTAAAACTACTAGTTACTTGGTAGTCTGGTGTGTTACCGTTAGATGGCGTTAAAGTATGTTTTTCGTTGTTTATTTGAAAGTTGCCAGTCTATTACACTTAAAAATTTGAAGTTCTCTCCCTTTACAACCTGTTGTTTTTGTACCTATATATGGAAACGACTACTTCTGTGATATTGAGTTATCATAAATGAAATGTTAAAACAAATGTTACCTTTTGTTTACAGGTTAGAAAATATTATCATTTGATAACTATAAAATTTAAAACTGTTTTAATAATTTATATCGAACTTATTTAATAAATTCTAAATGTGTTATATTAAAAAGACCTAAGTACTAAACACAAATACGGTACGAATAATATGCCTACGATCACACTTTACACAAATACTAGCTAAATAAGTTAGTCTTTACGTTTACGATTCAATTACCTTCCAGTTAACCTATAATGCAATTACATTACATTATGACTAATATAATATTAGTAGCTAATTTTTACTCTATTATGATACAAACGCGTGATACAAATTTAAAGCAAAGACAATAATTGCAATCGCAAAGCAAACTCTCAGTAATTTTATCATAATAAACTTAAAGAATATTATTAAAACTTAATAAATATGTAAATAGCATATTACCTTGATCTTAGTAGCATCTTCGAAGTTCCATTTAGAGGTATAAAAAGTTCAAATTAAAAACATTCAAATTGGATTACGATCCAATCGGCACTTTCAATTTTCATTGAGAGATAGGGATTTCTCGGTCATATTTATTATCTTATAATATTATCACAAAACCCATTAAATGATGTATTAAGGTAGATATTAAGGGTAAATCTTATAGAAAACTTTGCAGCACCATAAGTTATATTGTGTCATGTATAAAGGGGCTTTAGTCTATCTACGTTGAAGAAATAGTGATTCAAAGAGACTTATGTTGTTTTCACAATGATTAAAATAAATAAACAAACTATTTATTATTATATAATTATTATATTATAATTATTATATATTCTAATATACGTTTATCGCTCTGAATATTAATGTTACTTTAAAATTTAAATAGAGTAAAAGCATATCTTTTCTTTTTTTTTTTTTAAAAAGACAACTCCCGCATTTGGAATATTAATTCCTGTGTCGCGGGGGACTTTACAAACATACATGAAACGGACACAAAGAACACCTAGACTCAGAACAACAAATTGTGAATCACACAAAGTGTTGTCCTACGTGGGATTTGAACCCACGACACTTGGCGTAGTAGGAAGCGGCGTGGCGACCGCTTAAGCCACTAGGCCAACCGTGCAGTCAAACTATCTCCTTTCACTATTATTTTTTATTGCCCTGAGATATTTTCCTCGTCATAAATATAATATATATATATTAGTACATTTATAAATATATTCATACACACATACATATAAACCACATACCGATAGACAATACATACACATATACATACTTAATGAAAAGAAAGAATATTTATATCAGACCCTAATTCGTGATTAACTCACATATGATGCATAATGATCGTAAACCATTTTCTTGAATGTACTTATTGTTCTCGCTTGCCGGATATTTTATGGCAGTGCATTCCACAAGCGTACAGCTTCAACAGTGAATGACTGGTTATAAAATATTGTGGAATGCGGAGACATCTCCAGTCTCAAATCTTAGGATGACCTTACACATTTTACATGCGTATCATTTAAGCAACTTGAATTGTTCTTTGAGGTAAAAGGGGGGCTCTAGAATAGGAAAATGAAAAGTGATAATGGCGTGATATAAAATTAAACTCGATGGAATGAATTATGATTATATAAATATGTATTAGACATTTTCTAAGCAAAAAATAGAAAATGTTGTTTTCGTAGTTATAACATTTAGATGAATATTTTTTATGATATTTTATACCCGAAAAAAAAAATACTATCATCGACATTTCTACCATCCCTATTCTGTATAATGTCGATTAAAATAGCATGAAAAAGTGAATTTCATAATTATTTATTATAGAGTCACTGGATGTTTCACTGGAATGCCTAGAATTAAGATTCTTAAATTGCCTAGAATTAAGATTAGTTAAAATCGATTAAGATCGATTTTAACTAATAAAGTGTCAGTAATAGTCATAGTCAAGTTGCTGTTTTTTTAAACCTTTTCATGTTTAATTAATGTTTAAGTACATTTCTCTATGAAATTATAGGGTGAGTAACTTATTGTCAGTTGTGAATACAACCCAAACTCTTTTTTAAGGTGTGAAATTAGTATTGTTTAAAACAATGCTTACAGCACGTAAGGAATGAAAGTAAAAGTGATACAAAAATAACTCGTTTGTTTAAAGTTACTCACAGTCCTGGGCAAGAAATAATGCATATCGACCTCTAAAAAGAGATATTCGGCAAATTTCGGCTTTGTAGAGCATTGTCCCTTTCACATACTACATGTGCTACGTTTTGTCAGTCGTTCGACAAGTGCGGTGCGGTAGTATTTCGTGCGAAAGGGACAACGCTCTACAAAGTCGAAATTAGCCGATTGTTTCTTCCTAGAGGTGGATGTGCTTTATTTCTTACCCGCTACTGTACTTTGGCGGTTTTAGTAACCATCTGTCACAGGGATTGTACTCTAATGAAAAAGATCGAAGATGCCACCAAAATATAAATTTACATTCAATCACCCACTCAAACTTTAAATGCTATTATTTATTGAAATACCTATAATATTAATTTTCTATTTAATCATACTTATATAGATACATATAATGTATGTTTAAATCCCCATAACCGAAATAGATAAGGTTTTAGTTTAAGGTTTTAGAAAATTGTGTTGTCAAAGAAAAAAATATGTTTTGTACCAAATCGGCGCTCTGTATGCGTAAAGGTACGACGACTGCGAATAACTTCTTAAGGTGTAATCTAAATAATGTTGTGAATGGGAATGTTAGTTAGGTTTCATATCTGTTTTATTTCTATTTAGTATCTTCAGAGGTGCAAAGGACATACAAGGCATCGATGATAACGAGAGCGAAATTGTAAATAATTCACCAAAAGAGTTCATCAATCTTTTTTTAACCAAATTGAGTACATACTTTATAAACTTTTATGATATATAACTGCTCTTATTAAAACACTTATTATAAAACATGGCGGTAACCATGTAGGTTTGATGATATATAATTTGTTTTATTTTTAGTTGTAGCTATTGCTAGTATTGAGATCGGTTAACCGTCAAATACCCACGAGGGGCCCTTAACTGACTCACCGTGACTATGGTTTTTCTGGTACGTCAGACACTATCGACCAGCAAAAAAAATGTTTTAAAATATCTTTCAATTTCGGGTATGGGGGGGATACTTAAGAGCTAATTGAGGTGGATTTCCTTTAGGTTGTATGAAGTATTTTTTTTATCAATATTATATTCAGAATAACATATTAGACCGTAGGGTCAACAAGAAATACATCTATATAGTATAATAATTACACTAATAGAAATTTGATGTTCATTATAAAACTAAATTGTATTTCCGAAACTTTTGAAACTGTGTGCACATACGAAAAAAGTAATAGTAAAAATAATTTCTAAAAAATATAAACAAATCTTTAATAATTGTTTTACAATTTTAATCACTATGAAACAAAATAATACACTAAAATTAAATGAAAATGATATAATATAAAAATATACTAAACATAAATAAACCTAAGGCGGACTGCCGACAAATTTTTCAAATTATGTGTTTACTAAACAAGGATGAGAAAATCATTAAATTATATATCATTCAATATGACAAAAATAAAATTATAAATAATGTAACGAAATATAATTATTACATTTTATATTGATACTTTAGGTGCAATTTTGAAGATATATCATTATAGAATATATTTAATATATGTCTCTGTAAGAGTTAATATAAAATAAAGATTTATCTGTTATCATTCTATGGGTATATTTATTTATATGTATGTATTATTATAAAATAGTTATTCAGGATCAAGGTGTTTAATTTTAAGATCATACTTTGTTCACCTACATTCTGGCAAATGAATGATTATTATTCTTATAATAATTTCTCATCCCCGAGTAAAAATAAACTAATAACTATTAACATAATATATTATTATACGACTATTAAGCCACGTTTAAATAAAAAACTAATAAAACTAATAATTGAACGAAAGGGAAACCTTTGTTTTTGATGATAAACAAATATAAACACTAAAACTTAAATATAACTTATATTTATAAATAACGTAGGTCAAAGTAAGATTTTATCTTCATTTTATACCTCAATAATTTTTATATATTAGATGATAAATCATTAACGAAATTAATAAAACAAACATGAAATTAAAAAACAAAACTAAACATAAAAAAATGAAAAGCCAAAGCACTTAACAAAAGGTCTCATTCGAGACCGTTAAAAAGTTATATTCTAATTATTTGCGTCTTACACTATTAACATACCTGCATGCTATGTACTTATCCGTCAATAGTAAAATACACGTAATAATAACGACGCCATTTTATTTATTTGGCGAAAAAAGAAAAAATCTATGATTTTATCACTCCATTGACGAGTAGTCTTGACGACTTTATGATATGCTTAAAATAAAATTATCAAGAAACTATTTTCTAAAGATAAACAATTAGAACGCTACGCTTAACAGAATACAATATTATAACTAATTTTCAATCACTCAAGTTTCAACAAATAGTTAACAAAATCAAAAAACAGCACAGTCTATTGAAGCATATATTAATATTTCATGCACACGTGAAAAATATAAATGACTACAATATGACACCCTTAAATAAAATATATATAACATAGAAATATGTATACATTAATATTGTATCTGATAGATACATACATATCATACATATTACTCCTAAAATACCCATATATATATCAATACATTTATGAAATATTTGTATCTAAGATTAATGAATGAAATAGTTCGCGCTATAAGTTTAAATCATTAAAATAAATATATCAAGATCGCTATCATTGATTAAAGTCAGATTATGTATTTCAGTTAAAGCTGATCGCTAATGAGAACTAAAAGGACGATTGTCGTGAACGAAAATTAAAATAAAGGTACAATTATATTGTGTTCATAATTATAGTCAATAGTCATAGTTTTCATACTAAACTTTGTTTCATAAAATAAAAAGGAAGAGGATTAGATGTTTTCAAATATGTAAAAGATGGCTAGTAAATTACACCCCAAATTCTTTGGCATCATTTCATTATGGAGCGTGTTTATTCGTGTTCGGAAATAATGTTAGTTGATGAAATAGTTACGTTGAGCATTTTTAAACAAATTCATTGTCAACTTTAGTTAATGGTACTATTTTTTTAGTGGGTTGTACTATTTTTTGCTGGAATATTATAAAAAAATAAATTCTTTGTTTCCAATAGACCGTTTTAGTTATATATATATCGCGTTTGTTATATAATTCCGATCGGGTTCCACTGAATAGCGTTAGAAAAATAAGATTTCGTACAAAAAATTTTTCTGACAGTTTTGTGTTTAGTTGACTCAGATTCAGCCTTCCATTTCATGCTAAAGTAATGGATTTGGAACTGTGGAATGTATGAATGCGAATTATTTATTTAATAGGCTCGTACTTTTTTTAGTTTCTTGTACTATATTTTAGTTGGTTGTACTATTTCTTCCTCAGAATATATTTTCTAACAAATGTGTAGTGGATATGCTATGATTTTATTTAATTCTCTTTTTAATCCGATACACGAAACATATATTTGTAACGCTAAATGATCCGTTCGACCTATATTTCGCGATTTTTTTATTAAGGACCATTTCTCAATCCATCGCCCACATTTTGTCTTACATACTAAATTCTAAACATCGATTTTTATTTAGTTTTAGTTTGAAACAAAAAACAAACTTACTATTAGAACTATATACTTTATAATTAAATGAATCGATTATTTAAAACTAAAATCACACAACAATAAAAACTAAATATGATAACACGTATAACTAATTACTTTAAACAATTCCGACATTGCAAATAATATGTATATATACACAAACTCCTTAAAGGGTTTTCTTACATTTAATATTTAGGATACACCCATGTCAAAAGTGTAGGATACCACTTTAGAAAAATATTTAGTTTTACTAAACTTTAGAAATGACAAGATAAAAGTTATCAATTCAATAATAAAATATTTCCCATGCAAGAACGACATTTGATGCCATGAAAATGAATTATAATTTATGTATATATATAAAAAAATGTTTATAAAAAAGGTGTTTTTGAAACATCTCGGTAACAATTCAAATATAATAGGAGGCTTAAAGTAAATAATAACAAGTATCAAATGATTTGAAGTAACATAAATAAATAGATGTTCTATATCAATTTCCTTTTTTCTGGTTGAGACTTTTTTAACGAACAGACAGAGCGTATTCTTTTTGAGGTTATATTAGCTCAGATAGGGGACAAGCGAAGCGGAGGTAAGCAGGCAGTGTAGCAGGTTGTCATTCTAAATACAAATACAACAAAGCTGAGTTGATGTAAGTAGAGAACTCGTTAAATGGTTGGAAAAGAGAGGAAAAATCTTAGGAAATGAGTTGTACGTGAAGTCTCTTAAATGATCCATATCTCTCTCTCTCTCTCTTTTCTAAACCGTTTAAACAAAGGATCTAAAATCAGCCACTAGTCAGGTAAGTTCAATCGACCTATTTATGACACAATAGTATTAAAATTCGTATATTTGTGGCTGATTTAAGATGTTATATGAATATTTCAACACAGCTTTGTAAATATTTGAGTCTTTACTAAAGAATAGAACATCTTATTACCGTTTAGCTTGTCCCCATTTCGTATAAACTTACAATAAATAAGTTATAGATGATTTTATGTTTACCTCTTCAGAGACGCACTCCGTCGACGAGTTTTTGTGTGCCAAACTCCCATTACGTCTATGAAAATAGGCGGGAAATTTGAATGAAGAACATAATCCAGATTTATGGTTTCTTTGTTTTTGTAAGATTAATGCAGTGTTCAGATCTTGGTGTATGTCACTTTTATTAATAATCTTTTGAATGTCAACTTTTTGTTTGTTTGTTCTGATATTGTAAAGGTATTCTCAATGGTGAAACGGTTTTAGAAAGGCTTCGCCTCCTCCTGTTTGACAATGCCCATCTCTTGAAGCATCGCTTCGAGACCTTCGGGCACCCTGCCTTGGTCTAACTCCTGGTTCCATTTGTAATACTGGAAAAGGACAAATCAATGATTACTTTTACATAACTTTAAACCTTACCTACATAAAACATACGCTTTCAAAATCAAACTTATTTAAAGAAAAAACAAATATCAATGTCACTATTTTTGAAAGAACAAACCATGAAATAACGCTTACAGTAAAAAACAAAAATCTGCATTTTACTAAGGAAAGTGCAATTCCAATAAACAGAAAAGCTGCGTTACATTTATGGAATCTATTATTCTATCTATTATAATAATTTGAGTCATGTATTAAACAAAAGATACCTTATCAAGTTCTTTTCTCAATGTCAGCACTGATCTTTCTCTGTCGGCGACCAGCTCCTCAAGGTATTGGTAGCGGAGCTTCTTGCGAGCACGACACTCACGCGCCGACTGCCTGCTGCGCTCTGCAAGCATGTAACGATGATCTGATGACGAGAAAGAAAGAGATGGGTAGTCGAAGAGCACAGCCAATGCTGCTAACTCAAGTTCTTTTTTATAAATGGCAAAGACAAACTGAGAAAAATCTCTAAGCTCTGGTACTTTTTTTCAAAGACCACTGCCGCGAACTGACTGGACACAGGCTACTTTTACTGCTATAACCGAAACACACTCGAGCGGAGTCGCGGGCGAAAGCTAGGATACTAATATACTAGAAAACCAAATGAATTGTATTAAATCTTGTGACACACAGTCTTACATTTTTATAAGTTATAATTATTATATTATGTATACAGGTTAAATTCAAAACCTAACATTTTGGAAACGCGTACGCAATATTTTAGGTAGGTAATGTTATGTCTATTAATAAAGAATACTAACTGCGCATTTCGACTTTAAAATATAAATACCTATACATTCAACATAAGACACACATTCAAAAAAACTAAAGTCACGAACAACTTCGTTGTGATTAGTACTAAATATAACATGACTATATCAATACACACATGTTGGCAAATAACTGTTTTTATCCAGTACTTAATATTATTCTGAATCTAATAATATATTTTTCAATACTGAAATAACCTTGCTTCATGAAGGTCTTGAAAAATGCATAAAAAAATTATGCAGAATCGTTGTCGCACATGTGGTATTGCTTATTCTGTTGATGTCGATTTATCTATATATATACCTCTATATACAATGTTATGAGCGTTTCCGTTATTCGGAGGTTAAGCAGTTGCTCCCGGTTGTTATCATAAAAATGCAGTCGTAGGGCCTTCGGGCGTTTTAAGAACATCCAACGGCAAGATCTTGTCTTGCCAGTCCCCAACCCGCACTCGGCCAGAGTGGGGACGATATGGCCTTAATATCCTGTCCTGAGAGGAGACCCAAGCCCAGCAGTGGGACATTATGGGTTGTTGATTGATTGATATAATACAAATCTATACAAACTAATAAAATGATATTTTCTGTTTGTAAATTATATTTTAGTTTATCTGGAGGGACGACCTGCATAAGATGCCTGGCAGGAACTGGACGCAAGAAGCCCAAAATCGATCAGAGTGGTGTGCAATGGGAAAGGCCTATGTCCAGCAGTGGACTGAATAGACAGTGGAGGATGATGAAATTATATTTACAGCTTTTCACAAAATGCCTATAGAAGCATAATCCAGCCCGTATAGCGCCCGTGTGCTATCATTACTCAAGCGCGCTTTAAAACTCCAAAGGTTCAGTAAAAGTGCCGCGGCAGGCGTATTTTCAGTCCTAAACTACGCTGCACATGTGTGCACCGCACACCCTACATTATAAGTAAAGACGTCATTGAATGCATATGAAAGTATAGGTTTAAGTTACTTACATAAAAAAGCAATTTTAAAGAAATTTGTCTATCTATTTCTTCCGGCTAATCTCTAAAAAAGTTAGACTAATTTTGACGGCAGATAGCTGATGATACAAATAGTAACTTAGGCTACATTTTTAAACTAGCTTAGCTTCCCGGCATTTCCAACGGGTAACGCCGCAAAGGCTCGTATACTATAACTACACATACATTAATATAGTCGATGTATTTCACTTTTTGTTGTTTGATAACGTCTACCCACATTCCATTGATGTCGATCGTCTCTAATATGTATTGATTTGTATAAGCATTCTAGATTAAATTTGTGTCAAGGGTGTATTAACTTTAAACGGATGTAAAATTCCGAATAGCAATAGCTAAAAAATTGGAACATGAAGAGTTTAATCGTGGACTACGATCTACATGTAAATAAAGTTGCATGCTCGTAAGTATATTTTTGTATCTAAAATAAGAAAAGAAGGTTTAGTAAATTGTACAGTCAGTACAGCCATACGCATATTCACATCTGCCTCGTTGGTTAGCGGTAGCTGTTAGCGCATGCGACTGCCGATCGATAGGTCTCGGGTTTGATTTCCAAGTCGGGGCAATAATGGTATTGGGTTTCCCTACCAAGAAGTTCTTAATAATAGTTTGGCAGTATTACAGCGTTTGCCTCAAAAACCATGTTACGACGTCTCCTTTGGTTATATAGGTGTGAATATGCGTCACCATATTAATAAACTTTATTATTTCCAAAATTACTAGAAAAGAAAAAATCACTACTTACTAATTCAACAGGTTTTAACTGAATATAATATTAGTGCGCGACTGGCGTCAGATCTTCTCAACTTCCATGAAGTGAATTCGAAGGTAGAACCGTTTGTCAGTATAACTGAGGGCACTGACTTCCCTTTAAGCAATTGCTATAAATGTTCACGACATAGTGACGACAACCTGGGTGTCATACACAAATGTCTACATGATATTTTGTTAAATAAAAGTGCATTAATACCTAGTTTGGCCTTCATGTCCTGTTTGTCGAGTTGCGCCTTCCTGCCGGGCCGTCGTCCGCGCTTGCCCCCCTCGCGGCGCTCCCCACCCTCGGGGGCCGACGTCCCTATCGAGCCGAACACCCCACCACCCAGCGACTCCTGGAAACATTATACATTTAGTGAGAAACAAATTGGCGAGGTGAGAGTCAGTTGTTATATTATATCATTTTCTGTGTTTTATTATGTTGAAATCTGTTCAACAGTGGATTATTAAGTGTTGTTGAGGCTGATAATGATGTTTCTATTTTGAAAATAGATTATTTGTTAGCTCTATGTAAAAAATCTTTATTATGGTAAACAAATATATTCACGATGGTTATCTTCACGCTACGACAATAGGACACACCGACGAGGTTGCGCGGATCGGCCTGCCATTATTATGTGAATTGCGCCAATAGAAAGTTGCTTGAGGACTATGAAATGGGCAAACGATATCTCTTAGATTAGACGGACTACTTATAGTTATTTTTGCTAATTATAAAGGCCATTTAAGGGCAATATTAGGGTTGAGATCAACTTCTGATCAACACCACGTGAGTTAAACACTTAAACCAAAATCTCTTCCTTTACATTCTTTACTTTGTTCCTTAAACATAGAGTTGCCATTCGTCCTGTTTTCCCAGGGCATTTCCTAGTTTTTTAAGTGTCCTGGGATGTCCTGAATAGTTTTTAAAGAGCGTCCTGGGCTTTTGAATTTAAAATAATTCGTTAACAAGTTATCGCGCTGCCGTGTCGGACGGGGAAAAACTGAAATTCAGGTAAAACCGGTTGAACTAGTAGCCCACCCCAAATAAACTTGGGCATAAAGGTTAGGAAGATGAAGATGATGAATTACTTAAGTTTCATTTTACCTATATTCACTACATATAATTTTAACTATTGCAAACTCTATTGTTGCGTCCTGTTTTTAAAGTGAATTGTCGTGGTTTTTCCAACTTCAAATCCAAGTTTTTTTAATTTGGGGATGGCACCCCTACTTAAACATGAACAGGTCTCTACATAGCACAGAATTATAATATTCAAAGTTCAATTTGAATGATCGAGAATCGAGATGTTGTTATAGGAAAGTTTACATATATATTTTAGCTATTGCGTATCATACCAATGTACTCATTCAGGGGACTTAGTTATTTGGACGAAAACAAACAAAAGTAGGTCATTCCGTCGTCGTGCGTGCATGTTTGATGACAGCTCCGACTCGTACATAAATAAGACACGAAATATGATGGCAAAACAACAAAGCTGAACTACTCTGAAGATTCTGACTTAAACCTAACGTCTATTGAAAGAAACTGAAAGAACCTGCGTTTGTTGTTGTAACTGCGAGCAACGCCGCGGGGCGAAGCTAGTCTTGAAAAAGTAGCCTAAGTTACTCCTTATATTATCAGCTATCTGCCAGTGAATGCCGTCTAAATTGGTTCAGCCGTTATAGAGATTACACGGAACAAACAGACAAAAATTTTAAAAAGAAATATTTTGGTATATGTACCTACCGTGTACATAATATGCATTTAGTAAAAAGCGGTTATTTTAATATTACAAACAGACACTTGAATTTTATTTATTTGTATAGATGACAACTTCAGCGCAGTAAAACGTCTACGTATATTATTTCTTTTTCTTTTTTTTTTAAATCTCTATCTCAAATCTCTAGCTATAATAACAAGTTAAAATAAAAAACATGATTATCGTTATGTGTTAACTCTGATCGAGGTCAACAATGTAATCATACAACAAAACAAATATGTACAATGCACGTTCGCAATGCGTTGAGGTTGTACAGTTTCTTTCATTATCTGACAACGGTTGTATGCGATGATGACTGACACGTCATTGACCTGATTATGCCTCAGTGCTTGTTATTTAAGAATACATTTAAGTTATTATTGTTTTTCTAACAAATATAAAATAATTGTAAAACAACTTTAAAAATCATTCATCACCATCAACAGCCTTTAACAGTCCACTGCTGGACATAGGCCTCTCCTTAGAAAGGAGGTTTGGTATAGGGTTGGTTTCAAGTTTTCCATCTCTTTGCATTGATGTTGTCTTGCGTAGTTTATCCCTTAGTCGCCTTTTACGACACCCGCGGGATGAATAGGGGTGGTGACACTCTGTATTCTTAATCCGTCACCACACGGACAAAAAGCATTCGTATTGTCGTATTTCGTCGGTGAGTGCAAGACCGAAGGCTCAATGATGCCTCTCTCATCTAGGCTGCCATAGTGAGGGTTACCATGCTGCATTATCTCATTCACATTATGAGGATGGTGACCCCCACTCCTGGATTCTACTCATCCTTTCCTTCATGCGGATTGAGTCACTTTATCAGGCGTAAATATTAAAAAGGATTATTGATGCATTTTAAGTATGTGCACCCATATTTTCCACATTCCACATTCACAGCTATGAAGTCCTTACCAAAGAGAGACTAATTAAGCACAAAGTTTTATCTTTTCAGCACTGTTTAGAAGGTAAGTCAAGAGCAGACGGACGGACATGACGAAACCATAAGAATTCCAAGTGTGAACTACGAATCCCTAAAAAGAAGGTTCTAGTAATCTAGTCAATAGTATCAAACCCGCTTCACTTTCGTAACCATCACATGTGTATGCGCAGTAAATCCACTTACATCTTGGCACGTGGTCGTGTAGATCATTATCAGATGCGATACGCGTTGTAGCATCTAAACTAAAACGAGTCTCATTCATAGACTGTATGTATGTCCGATGTTTGCCAAGTTATGTATGTAGCGATGGAAAGTTACAAGGCCTTAACATTTCTTTAACAAAAATAGTCACGATTTGACGATGATGTTCTTCTAGCCGATTTCTGCCACCGCGGTTAGACTTCAAAGGAGACCAATCGACTACGCAGGAGATATTATAGTGCACAAATAGAAGTGCACTTTCTGTTCCCTCCGTCTCATACTTCGATGGGACGGCTATGCGACACGGCCGGGGAAAGATCAGAAATCTCCGAGAAAAAGTTTGAAAATTGTTTTTTATGTAGATAAGTACCGTATACTTTCATAGAATTAGATTTATGCTAAGCAATGTAGTTATAATTATGTAATTGTACCTAAGTACTAAAATAAAACTTTGTTTTCAGAGCAACGCAATTGTTTATTTGAAATCTACAATTCCTAATAACTAAAGATATTGTCTTATACGCATTTAGTAAAAATCTGTTAATTTGAAATAACAAACAATGTATGTTGTTTATTTGTATAGACTCAAGTAGTAGTAGGATACTTCCATAGTACAAATATCGTTAATAAAAATACTTTATTGATATAATACCAATACCATGATAATACGGGTACATTTGAGTGCCTCGTTGGTCTGGTGGTTGGCGTATGCGACTGCTGATCAAGAGGTCTCCATTTCCGGGTCGGACCACATATTTGTGTGATCCTCAAATATTTGTTTCGGAATTTGGGTGTTTTCTATGTATAATATGTATGTATTCACAAAAAAAGTACCATAATACAAGCTCATGTGTAAGATGTCCGAAATATTTATTTTTATTATTTGCCTATAACTACTTAATACGATAGGTAATATGATTTACTCATAAACTGGGTGTCTTTAAGATAATTATGGTCACTAACGCCTAAACTAAGCCGAGCCTGCATCTTACACCTTAGTTTCTTCCCAAAATTAAAATGTATCTTAAGATACGTCTCACTCAACTAAATCCAGATCGAAACCAGTACATCAAAACTAAACAAGAACATCGAAATACGACAGACTCACACAGGATGCATATATTCGTGTCAATATTGAAGTTCACATGCAAAACTTTCGAATCTGCCATGTATATGTAACATAACACATTAACAAGAGAAGCAATTGTGTAGTATACTCAAATTCGCAATAAGAACCCAGTAAGTCAAAAACACGGCAAGCTGTACCCACAATAGGCAGCGAACGTCGACACCGAAACCTTATTTGAAACACATACCCTGTCGCACTTTGTATATTCATTGCCATAAGGTTCAAAATCGCTCGCAATGATGTACGAACAATAACGTCTCTGTTTAGTAGCGTGACAGAAATTCAATCGGTGTAATTGTTTAAAGACGCACGCTTCCACTGCGTAGAAAGGAGATGCGGCCGTTATAGCACTGTGTTTTGAAACAGCTTTGGTAAAATTTCCAGAATTCTGAACGCATGGTTGTTTTTGTGCAAAATTAATGGAAAGTAAGTGTAGCGGCCGTTATTACTTTGCAATTATGCCCAAATCAGAAAATTGAACACTATTACAATGGCTTCTCATTAAAACAGAAAGAATTGAGTACGCAACGAGTAATGGAGGAAAATTAAAAAAAGAAAACTTTTTGCGCCAATTCCAAATAAATTTTGGAAAAGGGTTAGACGATGATGACTCATTGCATCACGACATGTATACGTGTACAGCAGATTTCACATATCGTGATGTCAGACATGATGTCTATATTAATTGGCCGATCAGCGTAAATTTTTCATTAGTTTACGTTGTATGGTTGCATTTTACATACCTTTGATTACGATTATCTGACACTAGCCACCCGGCCAGGCTCCGCACGGGGACACAATATTGATTTTTCGGATCAATATAATAATAGCCTATGTCACTCACAAACACAGTAGCCTTCTATTGATTTTCAAAATCGGTTATAGTAGATCCACAGATTACCCCTTACAACTTCCCAAACTCACAAACTTTACCTATTTATATAATAGTATAGTTACGGGAATTTTTAGGGTTCCGTAGCCAAATGGCAAAAAACGGAATTAGGGTTCCGTAGCCAAATGGCAAAAAACGGAACCCTTATAGATTCGTCAAGTATGTCTGTCTGTCTGTCTGTCTGTCCGTCCGTATGTCACAGCCAATTATTTCCGAAACTATAAGAGCTATACTGTTAAAATTTGGTCAGTCGATGTATTCTGTGAACCGCATTAAGATTTTTACATAAAAATAGTAAAAAAACAATACATTTTGGGGGTCCCCATACTTGGAACTGAAACTCAAATTTTTTTTTTTCATCAAACCTATACGTGTGAGGTATGTATGGATAGGTGTTAAAAAATGATGTTGAGGTTTGTAATATCATTTTTTTCGAAACTGAATAGTTTGCGCGAGAGACACTTCCAAAGTGGAAAAATGTGTGTCCCCCCCCCTCTAACTTCTAAAATAAGAGAGTGATAAAACTAAAAAAAAATATATGTTATACATTACCATGTAAACTACCAACGAAAATTGGTTTGAACAAGATCTAGTTATTTTTTTTTGTTTTATACGTCATAAATCGTTACACGCAATTTACCTTTCATCAAGTCAATACACTAGTATTATCGATGAAAGTTACAACGAACTACAAGAACTTTTATATCATGTTACTTGCTGATACGGAACCCTTCACGGGCGAGTCCGACTCGCACTTGGCCGCTTTTATTTTAATTAATATATGGCTTATTTTATTCTGAAAGTAAAGGCGTCAGGAATTGTGTTGTAAGAATAATGTCATATTTCGTCGGTGAGTGCGAGACCGGAGGCCCAATGATGGGAGCTTCCATAGCTCTCCTGAGAAAGGAGGTCTATTATGCCCTACTCTACCACACAATATTTGAATATGGTAAAGGGCCATGGTATCTCAGTTCCCATTTGAAGTAAAAATGTATCTGTATCATACAGCCTGTCAATAAATAAGATGCCCTGAGCTTAGTTGACAAGGTGAATACATAGTTATCAACCAACCATTCACAAGTGATTAAATTGTAGTGGCTAAGTATATTATATAATATTTCTTTGTTTCATATATTCTGAGAACTGTGTGTCACCTCTGCAGTAAACACTTACCACCAAACACGTATGAGTCTGTTGCAACGAATGAGTGAGGTCACCGAAGATCCAGATGTCCCCCCATCCCCCTCCCAACCCGAAAGTCCTTCGGCATTCTATGAGGGAGGACACAAAAGGGTGACAACGCACTTTTTTGGTTACAAGCATACATGAGCATCGGTAGCCATCGGGTGACCAAGCTATTTACAATTCTAAGATTACACAAAGGGTGACACCACACTTTTTGGGTTACAGGTATACATGAGCAACGGAAATCATAAACCAAAAGCTGACCAAGCTCCCTGGAATCCCAATATGTACTTTACACCGAGGGGTGACACCGCATTTTTTGGGTTACGGATATAAATGGGCAACGGTAGTTACAAACTATTAGGTGACCTAGTCTCCCAGAAATAATATGAGGGAGGTTACACCAAGGGTGACAACGTACTTTTTGGATTACAGGCAGGCATACATGGGCAACAGTAGTATGGACAAACCATTAGGTGACCTATCTCCTCCCTATTAGATATAAAAGATTCCAGAAAGATACTCTGCCAGCCTCTCTGCCGTACTCGACATACAAATTGGATATTGTTCATTCGTAAATTGAACAAAGTAAAGTTAAATCAGACAGTAACTGGTTTATTTTTAGTAACAGAAAATGTTTTAGCACGGTAACGGGAGGAATCGATAACCTGTAGGCGAGATGGCGTGGGAGGGTAGGGAGCTACATGGAATATTTTCCTTTGTGTCGAAAATATACATGAAATATGTACTAATTGGTCATATGATATCTACTTTATCATTTTTACTTTATAATATATTATTTCTAGCTCAGTTTCAAATGAATATTTATACGTCCCTAAGCCAATTTTTGGCTTTTTTCCCTCAATTATAATAACAAGGTTCGTCTGTTCGTCTGGCCTCTGACTACGTCGTTCGTTCGCAACCTCTTTGTCCCCAATAAATTACGCACATACTTGTTATAAATTTGAAATGCTGTGGAATATTTTGTCATTAACACATTGCTTAGTAAATTACAAATTATTATTATTTCAATATAATTACGTAATATACCAAACTAAACCAATATTTCAGACAAAAAACTCACCGTATACAGCAGAAATGGACGAACAAAAGAACACACGTTTGCTTTTAATAGACCTAATGAATCACTTTTAATTAAAATGGAAAAATGATACAGACTGTAAATTACCCATAATTAAAAAAATAACATTTATAATTTGGAAATGGAATGTAAAAAATAAAAAAACAAACAAAGAACAGCGTATCGGCTACATTTTGAGTCTGCGACTGACGAATTGGAATTAAAGACTGGGCGACACGGACAGAGGGGCTGAGTGCCTGTCTGGATGTGAGGGGGGTGTTACCAAACGCCCTGCGCAGACCGGTCCTCTGTAGAAACAACACGGGACAGATGTACTGGTAGACGGATACTTGGTATTATTATTTTGCAGGTATTATGGAAATTTGGAGGGTTCGGCGGATGAGAGAATCTCAGATGGCAACGAATTTTGATTCAATTCAAGGTTTCTTTATACGTTATTACAATTATTGATAGTTATAAAGTGGAAGTGTAGTTCTGCTTTTGTTTATATTAAGGTACAATATAAAAGCAATTCAATTTAAGGATTACGATAAGTATCTCAGATCTGTATGTAGTATACTGATCCGCTGATCAGTATACTGATCTGATACAGTTTTTATATACATACAGATCTGATACAGTTTTTTCGCACTCAGGATCGCTATCCTGAGTGCGAAAAAACTTTATTGCTCTCGCCTGGACAAATATTTTACCGATATCAACTAACACTGACGTTTTGTTTAATGACAGTTTGTAATTGGATTTTTATAACAGAGATTAAAAAAAGCACCTTAGAAAAAACAATCTGCACATGGTTAGATGATATGAACATAAACCAATTTGAAAGAAAATGGATGAAGATGATGCTGCATTCACAATGGGTATGGTGATACTCTCTTGGATTCTACTCATGCTTTCCATCAGGCAGAGTAGAATAATTTTGGCAGAATTAAGTAAAAACCCGTTTCATTGTGTTAAACTCAAGTTTTTTTTTTCACTTTTTCAAGAAGGATCTTCTGTATAAGCTACTTCAGACTAGGTCTTTACACATAAAAAAACGGAGCGAGATCACTTAAAATTAAAAATTGATGTACATTACCGTGCTATTTTGGCAGATCTAATTTTTGCACATTATGCAATAGTGTAGTGATTTCACTTCTACCATTTAATTTAGTAAGTTAAAATCGATTTACATTCAATGCAGTGAACATACTTTTGAGAGGAAAGAATAAAAAAAAACTTAAATGTCTTTTAAAATAAATAGTTACTAATAGTTTCCAATAAACACCTCAGTATAAAATATTTTTGAACTGCGTATTAATCATTAAAATTTAATAAAGTCTACGACCGCTACGGTTTGTCACCAATAACAAGGTGACGCCACGTCTTAAAAGCATATTAGTTAAACTGCGTACTTACTATACACTTATACGCAAAATACGTAAATAAAACCTCTAGAAACAGATACTTAACAAAACTGTCCAGTACTCTAGGTAATATCGGTTGGCGTAATTCACGACCGAATTCATGACACAAAATTTTTAGTAGATACTAACCCCAGTTAGCCGATTTTGACCCGTTACAATAATTCGGTTATAGTCTGCGGTGCAACGGTCGTACACGACGGCCATATTTGTTCGAAAATTGAAAATCAATACCGTCTATTCCACGGAATAATATGTGTGTACATATCATGTTGGTACACTGTACACAGTAGTGGTGCGATTGCAGTGACAGGCATACACTTACTACAGAAATAGTATATTGGCAGCAAGGTAAGCGGGTTAACTGTATGACGGGTAAATTTCAACTATAAAATTTGGGGAATAACGACGAATTTGCAAAGGCACAATGGGTGAATCTGTAATTCATCTCTTTATACGCATAAAGGAATATGATATATTGATAGTTTGATTGGATGGTTTAATGTTTGTATCGATTCTTACTTCCATTAGGCTGACATTGAAGATTCTCTCTTAACTATAGAAATATATAAATTAAAGGAGCTGTTTAAATGCATTTTATGAAAGCAGATACGGTACTTACTTACATCAAATAAACAATTTTAAAATTTTGTCTGTCCGTCTAGCAGTCTAGGTGGAACAACAGCTAATCTCTAAAACAGAGGGACCGAATTCGATCACTGGAAGATTGCTGGTGATACAAGGAGTAACCTGGGCTACTATGTTTGCCCAGGTGGTTAGACAGAGAAGCGCGGAGAGGGTACACTGTGTGGTTTTTAATCGGTTTAAGTCCGACACACCACCCCGCCGTAACCCCCGGTGGGGTGACGGTCCATGATGATTTTCCACACATAAAAAAAATTAATGTCAAAAATGTACCGCTCTAAAGATATCATTGAAGTACACAAGAAAAACAGTTATTTATATTTACAGCTTTAAATACTTAAAGCTTTTGTGTTCTGTGTCTTATCTTTTCCTGTACGATGCATAAAAAGAAAAATACGGAAATGGTCAAACATGGCTGCATGTATTACAAAACACAAAAAAAAAACAAAAAATTATGATTGAAAAATGACCTCATGTCTTATGTACACATGTGTGTTCAGTTCGACACTACAGGACTCTAACAAATAGGTCGTATCTAGGGTATGACGTGGACACACCACTTAAAGACTTAAGAAACGTTACATAAAAAAAAATATTAAATGGAAATTTTCACAGGACTTCACAAAAACAATATTAGTGCAACAATACAGTAACAATTAGTCTATTTTACACGAAATGAAACATATTTTACAAATCCTTTTAACAAAAGCCTTAAAGTAGACGACAATAACGACATTGACAAATTAACAATATGACTTTCCTTATTTTAACAATGACTTGAAACCCAATTCTAAAGGCTTTTATACCACAGAAGAATCTGATATTTTCTTTTCCTTTATTCGATAATAATAATATTGTTGTAGAGAAACAGAAATTTTTAGTCCAATAAAAAATATGATTAAGTAAAAAAAAAGAAGTCGCAATAACAAAAAAAATATTTCATCCGATTGCATATCAACATTTCCCATTGTCTTATCGTGGCACATGCAACGGCGGAATGAATTGTTGCCCTGGGGAGTATGGAATCTAATTGGTAATAAAAATATTTCCTGAACATTTATTTACTATCGAATGAATTACTTACACATGAAGATCGACTTACTATACAATACTATCGAATTGAAAAAAAACCTTTAATATACAAAATGGGCAAGTAAGACTGACTAATACTGCTAAACTAAAAAAACTAGAATGTGAAACTAAATTGAAAACGACAAAGGAAACGCGCTAAGTTAAATATCCACACCCAGTTTTCAAAAAAACGCAAATGTTCTAATAAAACAGCTCGTTCTGGCGTTCTTAGACCAAACCCGTATCTCAAACAATACTCAAGATGAAGACAAAGAAAATAATGAAAACATAAGAAATGTACAGGAGGAAACCCTAGTAATTAAGGGTCATCCTTAATCACTCAGGTTTCCCCTTCTTTACATTTCTTTGGAAGGTTTCCATTGCTTTAAGACACACATTAAAAAAAAAAACATTTGATGACAAAATAATGGTATAGTTAGACAGACTACTCTAGATACATATTATAGTATTCAAACTAAGTGATTAAATATCAGGTCTTTATACTAATCTGTTTCGGACAATGCTCCTTGTCTCGCATGTAACAACATACATTAGAATATCTCGTTTTTCTTTAGGAGTTCTGACATTTCATTTATTTCTTCAACATTAACTATCACACAAATACACATTGTACAAAATATTGCTAACTTTAATATTAACGAGACTGGAATACGATCAGAATCCCGTTTCCCGGGATCGAATGTTCTATCTAGCTAGTAGATACAAACACAAGGGAAGGTATTAAATAGTCACACTGATTTCAGAACGAATAGGCCGCCTCGACTGGGGTGGTACAATCCTCTCATAAAAAATCTACAAAGTTGGGTTTCCAGTCCAGGTTGGAAGCCCAGTGATGCAGAAGCATCTGACTAGGCCGCCATGTTGTGTGCACTAACAATGAGGATGGTGACCACTACTCTTGGATTTTAGTCATTCTTTCCATCAGTCTGTGTAGAGTCACTTTGGCAGACTCATGTATATAAAAAAACATATTCTTATTCATCCCAAAAAAATATATTAAATTCTCTATCTTTATTATTGAACGATTTCCATATTCGGAATAAGCTAAAAACAAAAAACATTGAATACGACAAACCTATTATATTATTCATAAATAACTCAAAACTTCGTCACAAGGTGTCGATATCAGCCATCAGGCATAGCGTATTGAGAAACCGCAAATAAAATCCATGAGCTCGTAATATTCAAACAGACAGCTGTTTCTTATGGGTCAAAGAAAACGAACACATCTGTACAAATTATGTAAATAAAAAAGTTTCTGTGTGTAATATCAAGTGAACAGTTTTTTACCAACTGCATATGAAGGT
Organism: Phragmatobia fuliginosa; assembly: GCA_932526445.1. NCBI lineage: Eukaryota > Metazoa > Arthropoda > Insecta > Lepidoptera > Erebidae > Phragmatobia > Phragmatobia fuliginosa. The sequence continues at coordinate 10,475,426 of OW052075.1, read as the reverse complement.
ATAGACTGATGCCCAAAAAGCAACAATACATTTTAAAAGTTTTATCTATGTAATCTTTGGAACGGCTGGACCAATTTTGACGGATCTTTCACTGACAGAAAGCTGGAGTAACTAAGGCTATTTTATTTACAGACTTGCTTCGTTTGGCGGCGTTCCTCGCAAATTACAATAACAGTCGCGGGTAACACAAGGTGTCTCACCTAGTTAAAAATAAAAATACCTATCGGCCCTGCATTATGTGTGCAGATGTCAACGTATACCTACTGCGTATGTATTAGAACCAAGGCCACATTAGGCTACAAATGTGTAAATAAAAGTATTTGTGTAACGACACACTTTTACACGTTATTTCATATTACAAACTAGCATTGTCCAGCGGTGTTGCCCGCGTTTATTGTTGTTAATCAGGAATAAGACCAAGAAGCGAAGCTAGTCAAAAAAAAAAGCCTAAGTTACTCCTTGTGTTATCAGCTTTATAACAGTGAAAGTCCCGTCAAAATCAGGTCAGCCGTTCCAGAGATTACCAGGAACAAACAGACAGAAATATAATTGTTATGTGTAAGTACTTTCACATGCATTTTTTTACTATTTTTTTTTTAAATATTATATTACATACAGACATTTCAATTTTATTTATTTGTATAGACATAGACTAGCCGAGTTTCGCGGTGTTACCCGTAGTTATTGATGTAAGCGTGAACAACGCCGCGGTGCAAACCTATTCTAAAAAAAAAAATAAGTTACTCCTTAAAAAGATTTCGTACATCTGACATACAACATCATCTAGTCCCAAACTAAGCAGAACTTGTACTATGGGTACCAGACAACTGATCATCATCAACAGCCTTCAACAGTCCACTGCTGGACATAGGCCTCTCCTTAGAAAGGAGGTTTTGGCCTTCTATACCACGCTGGCCTGACGGGTTGGTGTAGGGTTGGTTTCAAGTTTTCCTTCTCTTTGCATTGATGTTATCTTGCGTAGTTTATCCCTTAGTCGCCTTTTACGACACCCGCGGGATGAATAGGGATGGTGACACGCTGTATTCTTAATCCGTCACCACACGGACGGATAAACAACTGATATAAATACATAATAATAGTTTTTTTGGAAATACATTATGTATTATTATTATGTCATCAACAGCAGCTTATGGCAGTGAAAATCGGTCCAGCCGGGAAAAACAGACAGGACATATTTTTTTGTACACGTACTTACGCGTGTATATTTTTCATTTAAATTTAGTAAAACATTATTAATTTGAAATTACAAACAGACACGTCAATTCTATTTATATGTATAGATACTGGAAGTCTAGTCTAGTTCTAGCCTTGAAAATATAACAAAGCCACATAAAGATGTAATACGAGTAGAACAATATATTGTGCGCAAAACTGCACATATATTCCTTCCTGATTTGTTTTGTATTGATTTTTTAACAAAAGATAACTAGCGCGTTCTCTGAACAATTTGTGAATCACACAAAGTGTTGTCCCACGTGGGATTTGAACCCACGCACGCATTAGAAAGCGGCGTGGCGATCACTTACACCACAAGTCAACCATGCAGTCAAATTTATTTGATGGCATCTGTGATCTTGGGGACTAGCCCCCCCCCCCCCCCTTAGCCAAGTTACAAACGTTTTCATTTTCTATTCTATTCTCTTATTTCATTGGCCATTATTTTATTTTTGTCACGTGGGTGAGTGACATTAGGGGATGTCCATTAATCACGTGAGGCTCGAAGGGGGGCGAGGGAGAAAAATTATGAAATATCACAAGGGGGAGGAGGGGTATAATAATATCACGTATCACACAATTTTCTGCAAATTTTCGCATTTCTTTCATCATTTTTATGTCAGTCAACCAGCAACCTTTCTACTCTGCCTCTGAACGTAATTATTGTAGTCTATAATTTTCTATAATAAAATTAGTTGATACTTATACCTGCAGTTTATTAAAATTAAAAAAAAAATAAGATTCTTTGTAGGTACTAAAGAACACATGATTTACGGGGGGTCCTAAACCTCACCTACATGGTCCCAAGGGGGAGGGGGAATTAAAAAATGCCAAAAAAAAAAGATCACGTGATTAATGCCAAGGAATTAAGGTTGTCTGGAAGAAATTGCTTTTTAGAGATAAGGCCGCCAATTGTACATGGTCAATATATTGATTTATTTCCGTATGTAAACTACAATAACTGGTGTACAATAAAGTTTATTCTATTCTAATGGACGGCCTATTAGAATGAAACAAGAGAAAACGAAAAACTTTCGTCACTTGGCTGAGGGGGCTAGTCAATCGTTATTTATATTTTAACAGTAGATCAACATCTATTGAGCAATCGGTACTAATCTTACCGCCCTACATGTGAAAGTAGGTATCTATATCTGTCACGACGAAGAACGAATTCTATTTATACGCTGACACGCTAGTATACCGAACACGTTACATGACTTTCGATGCTCGTTTGATGACTTAAACTTCAGAAACAATTTGCAACAATGAAGTTTTTTGAAGATGCTATAAATTTCATTTATTACGTAAGGTGATTTAGGGGGGAGGGGTTGAAAGGGAGTTTGGATTGTTCTTAGGCAACATAACAAAAAATACGCAAAGTTATGAGTAATAAATATATCCAAATGTTCCATTCAACTTGACTCTAAACTTTGCTAAAGATTGTCTAAGCATCAAAACCAGTCAAAGGTTTTTTTTTTTCCTTCAGGAAGAGGGCTATAAAAAGTAGTACAAATCTTCTTAGGTAAGAAATAAATAGGCCTCAAATTTATTTGAGTGTCCAAAATGAACTAGGTTGGTATAAAAGAATTTGAAATTTGAATTATAAAAGAATTAAAGGTTACCCCAGTTTTCCTTCGGGTACTTAGCAGAAGTATGTATTATTTCGGAACCAACGCCCAACATCGGTCAAGATAGAAACCGCACAGATTACATCATGTGTATTCTTTTGTGTCTAAAGCCGACAACTAAATTACAGACGAATATTATCTCAGAAGAATGGAGAAGCCAGTTTTCTTTTGGGAATTTTGTAGAAGTATGTATTATTTTGGACTAAACGCCCAACATCGATCAAGATAGAAAGCGCATAGATTATATATGATGTAAGCGTTTGTGTCTAAAGCCGAACACCTAAATAACAGACGGATATTATCTCAGAAGGAAGGAGAAGCCTTTAAGAGAAGGCTTTAGACACAAAAGATTACATAAGATGTAAACTTTTGTGTCTAAAGCCGACAGTTAATACAGACGAATATTATCTCGGAAGGATGGAGAAGCCAGTTTCCTTCGGGAATTTCGTAGAAGTGTATATTATTTCGGACAAAAGGCCCAACATCGGTCAAGATAAAAACCGCACAGATTACATAAGATGTAATCTTTTAGTGTCTAAAGCCTAAATTACAGACGAATATTATCTCAAAAGTATCGAGAAGTTCAATATCGATTATAGTGGCGTAAAATCGGAGAGGCCTGTGCCCAGCAGTGGACTAAAATAGATTGATGATGATGACGGTGATAATTTCTAAACCATAAATTCATTGACGATGTAAAACAAAGTATCGTAAGTTAATGACCGTACAATTGTTTGTTGCAGAAATTAAATATATTCGAAAGTAATTCTGTCTGTTATGGTTTTAATGAAACTTGACATAGATTCTAAATGGTTCTCGAGGAAAGACATAGGCTACTCTTTACGGCGATAAAAACGAACCGCACCTCATAAAGGGTAACGTGAAAAGTGAAACACATATTATTTAATAAAGAGTTTCTATATCAAAGCTCCTCTTTCTAACGCCTTATTTATTTTATTTACTTAAGCTTGATAACATAAATTAGTGATATTTACTCAGGATAAAACAACAACAAACCTCCTGTCTACGGAGAGGCCTAGGTCCAGCAGTGGACTGCTTAAGGCTGTTGATACACAATGCAACAAAATTTGACAAACTTTCTTTAACAGACACCTGAATATACTTCCCCGAAGGATTTTTGTGTGTTGAATTCAACTACAGTCGCAGAATCGCTCTATCACGTCAGGTTTATGAGATATTTTAAATTAAAGGTGCAAAAACTCCGCTTATTTTTGAGGTTTGGTGATCTTTCAAGTTTATGTATATATTCAGGTGTTTTTTTTTTTTGTTTGTTTTTGGTTGCATTGTGTAATGAGCGACATAACTCACGTTTAATATAGTACTTGAAAATACCAGACAAATTTCGTTGTGGAAAATAATCTTCATTATCTACCGGTTGGTATATATCTTTATTGTACGAAATTTATTTTACGTCTTATATTTTGACTAAATGCGTTCTATTGGTTTCATTCTAAAATCCTCTTGGATACTACTCATCATGCAGTGTAGTCATAAATATTTTTTGTCGTCAAATGCGTAATAGATTCGAACCTATATATTTTTGGTGCAGATAATATCAGTGAACAGATAATTTGCTTTCCATCAGGCAGAGTAGAGTCACTTTGGTAGGCTTAAATATAAAAAAAGAAAAAAAATCACTAAGCGTGAAAAATACCAAATTAAAAAGAAATATCACTGTCGCAGTAGACAGGCTTATTAAATTTTTATAACATGCCATTTGTATACTTAATTATTACCAATTACGACACAAACTCTAACCATTAATAATGCAAACAATGCATTAGACTTTAAGGTCATCTATGTGTTTATTGAGAACAATGATGGTTGTGTAATAAATAGTCAAATACTTTACTACTTAATACTACTAAAATATAATTTAATAGATTTATAGTCTAAGTAGAATAAAAATAGACAAACGTATTGGTACATAGGTATATAAATTTATTATTTATTTTATTCCAAATATAAAAAGAACATTTGCAACTGAAAAACAGTATCAAGTACTTTTTAAAGATAATAAATGAATAATATATTTCACCTTATCTAACAATAATAGTGCGACAAATTAAAACAATTAAATAGGTATTTCTGGACTACATGTCTCTTTATCAATTTTACACAATGTTGATAAACAACAGTTGACCAATATCAATAAATGAACAAAAAAGAACAAAACTCACTTTAACAAAATTTCACAATCACTTTCTTTTTTCTGAAAACCATGACCTCACTCAGGAAAAGTTACTAATGCACTCATCTCTCCATAATACACATAAATTGTAAGTAGATCTTGCATAAACAGTTAAATATGATACTGCAGACAAATACGCACTTAGTTTTGTTTCTCGGTTAGCAACAAAAGGCCGGCCGATACCAAGCGAACTGCGTCGTATGTTCGCGTCAACCGAATGAACATTTTATGCGGCGTAGTAACTGTCATTTCCTAACCTCAAACACATAATGACAAACACATAAAACTCTGCAGAAACACAATTTTAGTATACCGGTCAGTAAATAATTTTTGTATTTAAATATTCTCTCACAAGAATTTAATAAAAAATATATTTGTACTTACGATTTAGTGAGATGGTATGAGTGCCGTGTCCGCCCTACCGACTACTTCAACGCACACTGACTGCGCCGAGTCGCGTTGCGCAGTGGGAACGACCGCGCGCGTTCACTCTTCTTATTTTAAAAACAACTTTTTAAATCGGCAATGGATCCGCACAGACAGACAGACTACTATGATACGAGTCGTGGCTGCGAACATGAGCCGGATTGCAACGAAGCGTATTGTACTCGTAGCCCTCCCCACCTTGGACCAAGTGACCTTATCGTTTTACTGCACTCAGTAACAGAACAGCCGATGCAAAATAAAGTCGTAACTACAACCGGCATGTTGCGGTACTAAAGTAGATTAATGTTTTTCTAAAAATCCCTTTTTTAATTTCGACTTACATTATTGTTCCTAATCATATATTATATTACAACTACATTTGAACAAAAAGCTTTAACTGTTAGATAACACCTATACTCGTTTAGATGATGTTTTTACTCTCCTTCCATAATAGCTATCATCAAACTGTTTCTTTCTTCTTACTTTTACATGCAAGAGCTGAGGTCACCAATTACAAACAAAAGTTTGTCATTGGTGACAGATTGGTGACCTTGGTCACAGATTACCCCCTTGGGGGTTATTCTGCCCCTGGTCCTTCAAAAACTTTAAAGGCCTTTTTTTAACGGTTACGCATAACAAACAAAAGTTTGCCATTGCTGACCCCTCGTCATAGATTACCCTCTTGGGGGTTATTGTACCCCTGGTCCTTCAAAAACTTTAAAGGCCTTTTTTAAAGTTCCACATTATAGTCGTTTATGTTTATATATACATATTATGGTAAGAAGGTGTTTCTACTTCAATTCCCATTTTGAACTTTTGTGGATTACAATGTAGTGTGGTTTAACATTAATAACAGTAGTAAATGTTGGAATGTAGTTAACATTACCCAAAGCTTAAAAGTACTGAATATTTAAGCAAAATAAGATTTAGAAAATCTTTACAAAAAAGCACCAAAATCTTCCTAGTAAAGGTACAAAAAAGTTATCTTGGTCACCGCAGGTTCCTCCGGGTCATCCCAAGACTGCATTTTCAAAATTACTGTCTATGAGTGAATCCCAAACAAATTATAAAATGGCTACCTTTATTTGGCGAAGTTAATCAAATTCAAGACAACCAATGTTTTCTTCCAGTGATGACTTATTATTGCGAAACATGGACACTTACTGTAGGGCTAATACATCGTCTGAAAGTCACGCAAAGAGCGATGGAGATAACAATGCTTGGTATCTCTTTGCGCGATAGGGTCAGAAACGAAAACATTCGCCAACGCACAAAAGTCTTCGACATAGGTAGAAGAATTGCACAACTGAAATGACAATGGGCCGGACATGTCTGCCGAAGAAACGACGACAGATTGAGCCTTAAAGCTTTATTCATGCGACTCCGACCAGGAAGTCGAAGGTAGACCAGCTGCCAGGTGGTCGGACGATATAAAAGAGACGGCAGGGCCGACCTGAACTAAACACGCCGCATCCAGAAGCGTATGGAGAACCATGCAAGAGGCATACATCCAACAGTGGATGTAAATATGTTAAGGAAGAAGAAGAAGCAAATTAATGTGAACCAGATTTCTTTTTCCAAGTTTTGTTATTTATGAAAGAAAAGATGTCTAAACTTTGTAGCGCAACGTAAATTGCATCTAATTGATTAAAACTCATTATTATTATTTTGTATTACTTAACCTTAATGTAAATGTTTACTGTTTTTCTACTTACTGTTTAAAGTAAGAATACTTGTGATGAGAAAAAACAGTAAACATAAAAGAAGGAATACTTGAAACAATCCCTAATAGTCCAGTCAATAAAAGCTTAACTTTGCCATTTTGGTTGAACACCTGCAACCAACGCCAAAATTTCCGTAAGTCTTCGTAAATTAATATACTAAAATTGCAGGGTGCTGCAATACCGGCAAAGGGTGCAAATACATTGCAAAAGGGTGCAAAAACAACTTTTTCGTCTATATCTCGCGATTGGCTGGAAAAATAAAAAAAGATCCTACTACAAAATTGTAGGAAATTAAATCCCCTACAAAAGCTTGGAAACGTATTTTCGCGTATCTCTCATAGTTTTTGCACAAAATGCATATAAAGGTGCAAAATTGTAAAAATATTATTATTAATCTTTTTTTTTCATTTTGAAGCGATCCTACGTGTTTCCTTGGGATTTAATTATTTTTGTTTACTTATTTATACCTTTTTTCATATACCTAATAATCTTGACAAAAAAATCATTTCAATTTTATTATATGATATTTTTATTTTATATTTTTTTATTCCATCGTATTCAGCGCAAATTTTCAAATTTGAGAGGATGGTCATCTAATGAATGGGAGGCATGTAATATGCCCGATAGAAATGTTATATACGATGGTGATACACGAGGTGAAATGCCTAAACATAGTTTACTAGGATCTGCATAGGTAATGTTTTTAATCCAGAAGGCAATCTCTCATCATACATCTCATCAGTGATATCTGTTGTAGATGCTAATTGCGCTGCAGATTTGTTTACATTTGATTGGATTTCTTTTATATCAAACACTACTTGCTGGTGTGTTCACTGCTATGCCTCCTACACAATGAAAAGTCTCCTAACTACCTGAGGTTCTTATACAAGGTGGGCCAAAAGAAGTCATCCGATGTTGTTTGGCTCTCAATTTTTTCTAAATGAAAAACTTTGATTTTGTTTTTTGATTATATTTATTTGAACCTTTAGAATTTTATTAGTGAAGTCGAGAAAATGATATCGGCCAAATGGGCGCAGCGTCAATCGATTGCTATACGGGCTCGTTTTATGGCATTTTTCATTACTTCGGGCGACAGATTCTCGCACTCGTGTCGAATGTTGTCCTTGAGGGCTTCCAGGGTCTCGGACTTGTTCACATAAATACGGGACTTCAAAAAACCCCACAAAAAAGTCTGGAACGGTTTAATCGGGCGATCTTGTGGACCAGTGCAAATCACCAAAACGAGAGATGAGGCGACCCGGGAACGCCGCCTTCAGAATATCGGTTGTGTCTCGCGCAGTGTGTGCCGTTGCTCCGTCTTGTTGAAACCACATGTCCTCCGGTCCTAATTTGTTCAATTGTGGCAGAAAAAACTCGGTTAACATGGCCATATAGCGCGCACCGTTCACTGTTGTCGTTTGATGCAGTCACTTTTCGCGATTATAATGGCGCCTCGTGATACACTCGTGGATTTTCGGTGCCCTAGAAGCGATAGTTTTGCTTGTTCACGTACCCGCTGAAGTGGAAATGAGCCTCATCGCTCATTATTATTTTGGTCAAAAAATCGTCTACTTCGTCCTCGAGATTGAGAATCGCATGGGCGTAGGCTACATGCGTTTGGTGGTCGACAGGCAGCAGCTGACGCACGGACATGGGCAGGTCTTTGACAAAAATTCGCCTTAGGGACGACCGGCTGATGGGTAACAGCTCGACATCCTCAGCAACAGCTGCGATGTTCTTGGCAGAATAGACGCTCCGGGGCCGGCCACTCTTGGCAGCGTCTCTTGTGGTCCCTGGCCAAACGGCGCAGTGTTTGCGTAGTTAGTGCTGGACGACCGGAGAATTGTTACGCAAAAGAATAGACACGATTATCCCGCGTTCCGCGGGGAGTGTATCGCTCCATGGCTTGTTCACTTGTATTCTACATCTGTATAGTTTACAAATGTCAAAACAGATTTGACATTGGCCGCCATTTGCAAATATAAGAGCATCTTTCAATAGGGTGATTTCTTTTGGCCCACCTTGCATTACGGTCAGTATTATCATAGACATATTGGAGGAAAGCATCAGTAATTATAGTCTTCTGAGGTTAAATTATTGATGAAGCTTCATGAAGCTAAATATTATGGTATGATGTGTAAACACAAAGTTTGCTTAGTAGATTGATAACTAACATCGATTCTGTTTTTCGATAAATGTATGTCTCAACAGCTAGTTGAAGAAACGAATGAAGGATTTAGGACGAAGTGCTGAAATAATACTATAGGCAATAGTATCTTTTTTGGGATAACAGGACATTCATCTTACACGATATCATCATTTAATAATAATTTATGTATGAAGCAAGTTAATAGTGGAGGTATTTCTGATACAACGTTATCAGGGAATTTGTCCGGTAGTAGATAACTTTTTGTTTCGTAACGAGTTTATTTAGTCCTGTAAAATTTCTGCACATACAGTGATAATTTCACATTAACCATTTCACTGAGGTCCTCACTTTTACCATACCAATCACTACCAACAGTATGCAATCCTGAGAGGATTGCATACTTTTCACAACAATTGTTGCATCTTACGTTTTCTTCATACAAATAGAACATAAAAATTAAGGATTCATTGTTTCCTTTAAATTGAAAACAGTGAATCAAGTTTATTTTGTAAAAAATTACTTTTGGACAGTTAGACGCACAAATATCCCTGAAACGACAGTTTGGAGTATAGTGACAGTAAGTGACAAACAGTTAGTTGAGCATTTTCTGCTGCAGTCTTACTCATTGCGCTCAGCGAGATAGAAAAACAAACGCATGTGTGTGTTTTCTCAATGGTACTATTTTCGTAGAGCGCGAGGTTCTCATTTTTGTCTGAATCTCTATCTCTTTCGCTCTTGTTAGGAAACGTATGGTCTTAATCGAGCACATGGGTCCTATTTTTCGATCCTATCCTATAGATCTTGAATGGGACTATTTACGTCGAGCGCAAGGGTCTCATATTTGTCTTATTCTACCTATTCACTCTTATATTGAAGACTCTTACTATAGAAAATTGAAATCAGTGGGAGCAAAAAAGTAGAATAGTAGTAAAAAGAATAATATAAAATATACCACGCTCTTTCTCCGCCAGTGATATATTATTATAAACGTCCCCCTGAAATTAAATTTATAATAGCTCAGGTAAATGGAGAGGTAATATATACTGCAAATATACGTTTCAAATTCAATTTTGCTCTGAATCCAATGCAATAAAAATAAACTAAAATTAAATTATCACTACATAGTCTGGCTGCACGGTTGGCCTAGTGGCTTAAGCGGTCGCCACGCCGCTTCCTACTACGCCAAGTGTCGTGGGTTCAAATCCCACGTAGGACAACACTTTGTGTGATTCACAATTTGTTGTTCTGAGTCTGGGTGTTCTTTGTGTCCGTTTCATGTATGTTTGTAAAGTCCCCCGCGACACAGGAATTTATATTCCTAATGCGGGAGTTGTCTTTTTAAAAAAAAAAAATAGTATAAGCTAAAGTCGCTTCCACTCTCTGTCTGTCCGTATAAATGCTTCGATCTTTAAAACTACGCAACGGACTTTGATGCCGTCTTCTTTAATAGATAGAATGATTCAAGAGGAGGGTTTATATGTATAATACATGCATAAAAGTAGAGAAACATTGATAATTTTAGAGGTTTTTAATGTGATGTCGTAACCCATTTTTTTTACGCTGACATTACAAACGCTGGCTGTACCCTACGAGATAGATCAAAATAATGTACTGCAGTATTGTACACTTTAAGAAGTTCTACAATACTTTCTTTCTTTTTACTAGAAATAATGGATTATTTAAGAAACGATTAAAAGCAATACAGTATTAATCCTTATCCAATTAAGTACCTTAAATACTTTGTGCATCTAATATAGATTAAAATGACCCTTTACAGTATATAATTTAAATTAATATTTTTGAAGATATTAAAGATTTAAAATGCAGGAACAAAGGTACCGGCGGTACCGGCCGGGGCCCGTTAGGTGGCACTGCTGTCAATTTATCAGTATCAGTTAATAACTAAGCATAATATTTTAATGATTATTCTGCGGCGGTACGAAGTTTGCCGGGTCAGCTAGTCATATAATAAAATTTAAATATTTTTTTTGCCAAGATTATTAGGTAATTGAAAAAGTAAATAAATAAAAAAAAATGCCCGAAACATATCATTTGAATCAAAATGAAACATGTAGTATCACTTCAATATGAAAAAAAAAGATTAATAGTAACATTTTTTTCATTTTGCACCTTTAAATGCATTTTGTGCAAAAACTATGAGAGATACGCGAAAATACGTTTCCAAGCTTTTGTAGGGGATTTAATTTCCTACAATTTGGTAGTAGGATCTTTTTTTATTTTTCCAGCCAATTGCGAGATATAGACGAAAATGTTGTTTTTGCACCCTTTTGCAATGTATTTGCACCATTTGCCGGTATTGCAGCACCCTGCAATTTTAGTATATTAATCTACGAAGACTTACGGAAATTTTGGCGTTGGTTGCAGGTGTTCAACCAAAATGGCAAAGTTAAGCTTTTATTGACTGGACTATAATCCAAACCGTCTGGTCAGCGTGTTACAGTAGACCAAAAGTTCCTATCGAAGGAAGGCTTATGTCCAGCAGGGGGCAATTAAAAGCTCTTCATGTCATACTCGTATGTGTGATTCAGAAAATACAGAAGTACAATAATTACGGATACATTCATCTATTGCTTCACCAAATGATGAAAACAATCTTCGCAAAATCCTAAAAACTCACTTTTACCGCAACACATTTCGTACTTACAAAGTTATGGGATGTTTTTACTGCGTACTGCGTAGTATAAACGAATACTGCGTGTTGTGCATCGACTGGATAACTACGCAGATAGTAACCTAGGTCAATGATGAAGGACGATGAATAATAGAGTAAGTATGTAATGAGGATACCTAATTGTTTATGCTTTAAAAGGAATTAAAGACACAATTGTATGTTCGTAATATTTGGCAGCCATTTTTGGTCTAATCAATAAGTAATCCATTGCTAATTTTTCCATGTATGAGGCATTACATAAAAATTACACACTGGAAGAAAACATTGGTTAAAGATTTTTTTCTTTAATTTGCTTACCTTCGCCAAATATAGCTAGCCATTTATTGATTTGTTTGGGATTTACTCATAAACTAGTAATTTTGAAAATGCAGTCTTGGGATGACCCGGGGGAACTTTTTAGTATTTTTACTACAAGATCGTCCGGACTTGATTATATTCTAAGGTCTGTCCCAGTGGAACTTGTTTCAGACATTTCTTTCTAAGAAATATCAATGAGATAAATTTCACTTACGGATTTTTGAAATGCTTTTTCTTATTGAAAATTAAAAAAGAAATGAAAAATAAGAAGAAAATGGTAAAGTAATCATTAAGGACAGAAGAAGATGGCTTCAGATTGAGGTATTTTCTTAGAATAGAAAAGAAGAGGCCCCATGGTGCAGAACCATCTCAATAGGCCACCACAGTGTGGGTCACCATGCTGCATTGTCTGCACTCACAATGAGGATGGTGTATTCAAGTAGAATCCAAGAGTAGGGGACTCTTGGATTCTACTCCAGGTTTCAAATTTCAATAATGGGTGTCGTAAAAGTAAAAGAAATCCTATATTATTCCATTAGATGGCTTTAGTTATCTGTATCCCGCGTTGTAAAAGTTCGATCAGGTTCCACTGAATGGCGTTAGAAAGATGAGATTTGGCAATAAAATAGTTTTCTGACAAGTTTGTTATTAGCTGGACTCAGTTTCAGCCTTCAATAAAATTGTATGCTATGCTATGCATAACATACTTGCATAGCAACCATAATGATATACGCGGGTAACACCGCGGGGCGCAGCTAGTATAATAGATAAAGCAGCTAATATAATAGTTAAAAACGTTTTAATTAATTAAAGTAAATAAATATATATATATTTTTTGTTTATAAATACATAAACTAGGTTTCGCGTGCGACTCCGCGGGCGTCTATGTCGGTTATCGCGGTAAAAAGTAGCCTATGTCCTTTCTTAGGATTTGGACTATCTGGGTATTAAATCGGTGCAGTGGTTTTTTGACTTTATATATTTATCTGTTTAAACGTCGATAAACCTTGACATGCAATTACACGTGTTGTGTTCATATCCTATATTTACAAACCAAATTATTCTTTAGGTATACCTTTTTTGGTATACCTAAAGAGCAGACGGCTCACCTCATCATTAACATAGCATTTTTCTTGGTTGCTTTTGAAGTCTCGAAATTACAAATCTTGCAAGATCACTTAAGCCGAGTTTCCAGAATAAGAGTCGGCTCGGACCGAGTACACTCGTACGAGTCGGCTTCATACGAGTGTACACGGATAGTGGTTTACACACGATAGTGGTGTACTCGTATTGTGGTCATTTGTCTCCTTGCACAATCAAGATGTCGTCGACTGATCTGCTGCTGCGAGGTTTAAAAGTTGTAGCAGATATGTTAATAGCCATTACATCAGATAAAAATCTGTCTGCAATTTTGTACCATGCTAATGAGGGCACATAAATGTTATCAACAACAGATCCAGTTCCTCTAGATTGTTATTTTTGTATTTTTCCTGAGAGTATGTACTGCGAATGTTATTTATTTTGGTGTTTACATCTTGAGACGTCAGTCCAAGGTTCAGGTTATGAATAAGGCGTAGTATTGCTGCATTTCGGGCATCTTTGTTTTTAAAGTCCTTTAGTCGAACGTTGAACAACCTTCCTCCGCCTTATATAGTTCTAAAAACCTAACAGTGTCACTTTCACTCCACTTTTTTTTAGTTGTCGCCATTTTGTTTTTATAAAAATGATCCGAGTGAGCTTAATAAATAGAGCAGAGTCCGAGTCTACTCGGATTAGATGCCGGCGTCTGAGTAAGCTCGGATTAGGTGTTTACATAATACGAGTACCGTCCGAGCAGACATCCGAGTGCACTCGGTCCGAGCCAACTCTTCTTGTGAAAACGCGGCTTTAGGAAAGCGTTCCTAAATGATCTTGCTCTTTCTTCTGCATTCGTAATGACTATGGTAACCACTATTTATTCTTAGATTCTACTCGTGTTATTCAACAGACAGTAGTCACTTCTCGCCAAACTGCCTTGGTGGTGCAGCGGGAGTGTATGCTACAGCAGTGCTTGAGGGCTCGGGTTCCAATCCTGGGTCGGACCAAATGTTTGCATGACCTATCGGACCTATCGGAATTTGGGTGTTTATAATATGGTTTAAAGTATATATGTTGTATTATATCAGTCACTCTATTTTCATCTCAACCTGCGCAGTTTGAAACCAGAGAAGTGCATGCTTGACGTCATAAAAGGTGACATGCTTGTGAACATATTCTTTCTACTGAATTAAGGGCAGTGTTCTTAGGGTTCCGTAGTTCATGACTCGGAACTTTTATAGAATCGCCATGTCCGTCCGTCCGTCCATCGGCGACCTACCGCCCAAACGGTTGGTGCTACAAAGATGAAACTTTGCATGAATATGTGTTGTTAATACGTGGACAAAGTGCTACAACAAAATTATGAAAAATATTTTTTATTTGGGATACCTCATAGTGTGGGATATCATTAGTTAGGTCTTTTTAACCATTTTTCAATTTGGGTCTGCAAATGAGTTAATCAAATTGAAAGCGCATTTTGCCTAAACACGTCCCCTCCTCTCCATCTAAAAGCTATTATATTGTAGCTAGTATATTGAACTTTCAAGGAAAATTATAGCGTTTTTGATAACTTTTTTATTTTAGGAGTTATAGATATAGGGGCCTAACTTCAAGCACAATTCAAGCACTCACTTGGAAAACTTCTTACAAAAACAAAGAAATAATAAGTTAACATAACAATTGTATATTGGACACTATTTTAAATCTACCTACCATTATGGGTGACTACGGAACCCTATTCTATGCGTGGCTTGACAGGCACTTGGCCATTTTTTTATGTATAAGCCTGCCAAAGTAAATAAATAAATAAATATTTCGGACATCTGACACACATCGCCACCCAGTCACAAACAGAGAGCTCGTACGATGGATACTAGACAACTGATATAAACACACATTTTTTTTTTAATACATAAATATTTTAAACAAAGAAAACACCCAAAATCCGAAACAAATATTTGCCAGATTATGCAAACATTTGGTCCGACTCAAGAATCGCACCCGAGGGCCGAGACCTCATGCACAGCAATCGCATATATGCAACAACCTAGGTATTAAGTATTAGTATTTAAGTCTTAAGATAATTTTACCATTACTGTCATTAGAAACTAGAAAGCCAACTATGGATAGATGCGGACTAGAGATCGCAAATCCCGGACGATTTTTCAATACCGGGATTTACAAAGAAAATTAAAGAAAGAACGGAAGAAAATTAACAAAACTTTTAATAAATAAAAAAAGCGGCCAAGTGCGAGTCGCCCATGCGGGGTCCCGTAGCAGCAAGTAACTTAAATTAAAGTTAAATAGATATTAAAGTTTTTGTAGTTCGTTGTAACTTTGATCGATGTTTTAATAATAGTGTAATTATTGAATGAAAAGGAAATTGCGGTTTACGATTTAGGACGTATTAAAAAAAAATCTCGTTCAAACCAATCTTCGGTGGAAGTTTGCATGGTAATGTACTTAATATACATTTTTATTTTTCTATGTATAATATGTACATTTTTTGTTTTTCTATGTATAATATGTATGTATTTACAAAAAAAAAAAAGAATGTTTATGTAGGTATTTATATCAATTATTTAGTACCCATAACACAAGCTCTGCTTACTTTGGGACTAGATGATGTTGTGTGTAAGATGTCCAAAATATTTATTTATTTATTTATTTTATCATTCTCTTATTTTAGAAGATACAGGCGGAGGCACCACTTTGGAAGTGCCTCTCGCGCAAACTATTCAGTTTAGAAAAAAAATATATTAGAAACCCCAATATCATTTTTGAAGACCTCTATAGATACCCCACACGTATGGGTTTGATGAAAAATTACTTTTTGAGTTTCAGTTCTATGTATGGGGAACCCCCAAAATTTCTCAGGAGAAGGTCTCCTCTCAAGAGAAGGTTAAGACCATACGTCCCCACGCTAGCCGAGTGCTGGTTAGGGACTGGCAAGACACGTTGTGGCTATGCATGCCGTTGGATGATTTAAAGCCGCCCGAAGGCCTCCAACTAAGCTTCCCGAATGTAGTCTCATGATAACAACCGCGACCGACTGCTTAACGTGACCTCAGGATCACGGAAACGCTCATAACATATCATGCCACAAACGGTCACCCATCTAGGTCTGACCACGCCGTCGGTGCTTACCCTCGGTGCTTGTTAACAATCACCTACTTGGCTATGAGTGCTTCTCTCAATTTACATTTATCTTATTTGATTAGGTCCTGTACTTGTTAAAATCTGATCCCCCTCTCTGCTAACGTGGGTACATAACACTACACAGAACAGAAAAACTGTTATACATGCCCTTTTAACCAGACGGGTTAGTGTAAAGCTTGTCAAGTTTTATTTTCATGTCGTATCACGTTGATCGATGAATAATTCGCGTTAAATAAATTTTACGCATTTTCCTTCAAAAGTAGTGCAAGGCAAAGTAATCTTTTGAAGCCGTTGACTTTTTATCTTATCAGGAGTGTCGTCGCGCCTCAGTCAGGTGAGCATATTACCACACATCATTAAATATAGCAAAATGCACACATAGATTATAGAATAAAAGGATGCAGGTATCACATGGGAGTGAAACTGCGGAATAACTAACTTATATTGCCGTACAATATGCGTGGGTCTGACAATTATTGTGATCTTAAACAAGTATTCAAATCAGTAGTCGTCGCAGAAGCAATTAGAAACTCAATCAGAGATGCGATACTCGCCCTTTCTTTAGATTAAAGTATTATTCGTCTGCCAGTCTTTGAAAAGGGAATAAATATTCCTCGTTTCAGCAATATTTTTCATTTAGCATATCCACGACTTTTAACAGTCAACTGCTGGATATAAAATATATAATAAATAAATATTTCGGACATCTTACAGACAACATCATCTAGTCCCAAACTAAGCAGAGCTTGTAATATGGGTACTAAGCAACTGTTATAAATACATAAACATACTTTTTTTGTAAATACATACATATTATACATAGAAAACACCCAGACTTCGAAACAAATATTTATGGATTATACAAATATTTGGGCCGACCCGGGAATCGAACTCGAGACCTCTTGATTAGCAGCCGCATACGATAACCACTAGACCAATAAGGCAGTCAAATATAGGCCTCTCCTTAGCATGAAGGTTTCGGCCTACTACTCTACGCAGCGCTGGCCAAACGGGTTGGTACTACTGTCCTGTGTAGTATACTTCAATAATATCCTAACGAAAAAGGGTGGCCTAGGGGTTCATAGCACAGGGTATCCTAGGCTATTAGTATGAACTCCCACATAAACTTGAGTCTTGAAATGCCATCATGTAGTGATCATCATCATCAGTGAAAGTCTCGTTAAAATCGGTCAGGCCGTTCCAGAGACTACCCGGAACAAACAGAGAGAAAGACGGACAGACAGACAAATAATTAAAAAAAACAATTTTTGATGTCAGTGCCCTAAATACTTTGATATGCATTTAATAAAAAACTGGTTATTTAATATTACAAACAGACACTCCAATTTTATTTATTTGTATAGATAAACGTTAACCTTTTGACCGCCAGGGTCACATATATGTGACAAGCGAAAACTGTCCCTGTAAGCCAACGTCACAAATATGTGACCAAAAAGCGTTACACCGAAATACGAAATAAAGCCTTTAAACATTACTTTTATGCCTTTAAATTTATATAAGTATCTTAAGAAGAAGCTCTAACTCTTATCTATTTCCATAAAACTATTTAAATTGCTTTAAGATATTAAGAAATTTTACTCTAAAAAGAAAGAAATAAACTCTTAAAAAAGAATGTCCTCACACGCCAGAGTCACAAATATGTGACCACTAGTGATGTAGGGCACGTTAGCTGATATCGTAAGTTTATATTAAAATTTCGTTAGCCTGTTTTATTTATTTTTGTTGTTAAGTTTTGTTATTATACTTATTCTGTTAAAATGAGTAAGAAAGTAATTAACAGCCGTGCTCGTGAAATGATAATTAAAGTAGACAATTATTTTGTAAAGAAGAAAGAGCACTCTTAGTTATTGATACAAAATATAAGCAGTGCCCTAATAAATGCTTTGTACACTACTGAGGTTTAAATGAAATAAATAAAAGTTTTAAAATGTCCATCACAAGTTGCTTTGCTTTTTTTTCAAAATTCTACTTGTTACTTTTATGCCCGGTTTATAGATAGTATTTAAAGGCTATAAATGTACATACTGTTTTACATTTTGTTAAATTTTTCTATTTTTATATAGTTGATTATATACTTAACCTATTTGAATCGTGTATTTTTTTTTAATATCTCCTTCAACGGAAATTATAGAAATCTAATTTAAAATACGTGTTTTAATTAATATTAGTTAATATTATACTCGATAAGCGAGATAGTACGTTGCTACATCCTTATTTGAGAAGCGCAATATTCATAAAAATGACGTACCGTCCACGCCAGGGTCACAATATCAAGACAACAGATCAAGAATAGTGTTGTACCTATAGTTATTATATTTAATTATATTGTCGTCTCAATTCTGTTATTACGGTATTAAACAACTCTGTAAATAGTGTATAACTATTACTAGAGTAGGAAGAAGTGTAATGTTGAAATAAATTCAGTGTTATAAGGACATATATTTTGAAATTGTAGACGAAAATAAAAATACAATTCATGTTATCGATAAAGTTTTGGAATACTTATTTTTTTCGTAGGTATTTGCGCTAAATTTGTGGTCTGGCGTTGAGGGCAAGTTGATGAGTTTTTGCTCTGGCGTTCAAAAGGATAATGAACTAACTAGGACAAAGACTTATTTTGCAAAAAGTCTAAAGTTTCGTTTAGCGCCACCTCTGAATTTCTATTAGAACCATATAGTGGTTACATTGCAAGGCATTTTACGCAAGACTGATAGTTGCTGATTCCACACATAGATGGCGTATATTACATTTAATATAGTCTCTTTAGTTGTTATCATTGTTTTTTGAGATAGCAAAATTAATCTAGTGGATCCTTGAAATTTTGTCTAACGACAAATAAGAATTTCAAACGCAAAACTTGAATTCACCTTGAACAGTGAAACATTACATCAACATAATCTACATATCTAGGTAATTAGTTGATAATATACTTGTGTCCCTCTTATAAATTACCATCAAATTATAAAAAGATCATAAAACAAGGTAGGCCCGCAAAAACAAAACAACATAAACAAGACTGGTTATATTATACTGACAATATTAATAGTGATGTCAACATAGAAATACTTCTTTCTATCAATAGTTTTATGGAATGCAACTGGGTATATGCACAACTGTGTAGGTGTATGCAATAGTTAAACGGTAAACTGATACTATTCACTCATGTAAATGATTACGATTCAAAGTTATCCTGGAATAGATTGCGCTAAGCATTAAGGCCGTCTTTTGTGCATAATTTTTGCTTTACATCATGCACAAAACCTTTGGTGTACAAACAAAAAGAAATCTATTGGTTCATATTAGTAATTTACTGGTTTGCAGTAAATTACTTATATGAATCAATAGATACTACCACGGTGATTGTCTGAGGCAGATAGGGAATTTCTGTTTCTGCACAGTTTCCTTCCGTAAACTAATTTCTTACTTGTAACTTAACAACAATGCATTTTAATGGTTTGATTTTAGTAACTGAAAGTAAACTGAAGAAAAATAATGAAACAGAACATATGTATGATGTCAACAATGCTTTATTAGAAATGCACACAATGAGGGTAAGAAGAAGTGTTAAATACCAAAACTAATTTGGAAAATATGCTCATGTTATAGAATGTTTTTTTGTTTTGATAATTGGTTAAAATATATCAAAGTAACTCTATACTACCAAATCAGGAAGTATAACTCACGTCGTATAAATCACACCACCCACATGTCATACTCGTAGTAAACACAGCTGATTATGAACAATATTGTATTTAATCAGAAGCCTATTTAAGTATTAAGCATGTTTTTGAAACCAACAACAATGCAACCCTTTTTAAAACATTTCGATCTTTATATTCATGATGAAAATTTACACAACATTGCGCAAGAGGATCACATAGGAAGCAAATAAAAATTAAATCATGTCATCTCATGAATAACATCGATACACAACAAAATTAACTATTTTTAAATGTCCTCTAATTTAACATTATGATCGTCCCGAAATATCGTAAGTGTATTAAAAAACATGGACGAAGATCAAAATAGAACATAATTTAGTAGTAAACAACTGTAACAAAGGATAGTAATTCAATTAATAACAACTTACATTTTGTGATTCCTCCTCCAAAACCGCCATAGCTTCAAAGTCGATATTCATTTTCGCAATTTTACACAACTATTTCAATGCCACTTCAATATATCTATCAAGATATGACAATGAGCAAATAAATAACAAGGAAATTGGATAATTTCAATCAAAAGTTACTCTACGAGATATTGTTTACAAACTGGCAAGGTCATTTGACATATTTTGGTAAATATTACGAATGCGTTCATTTTATCGGATTAGTATTACCATTGTACAAAAACCAAAATAATATAATCGACTAAATGAAACGCCACTAGTGTCATGAACTAAATTTGTTTAAGTTTAATTTTTTGTATCACAGTGATGTTGCCACTTAATAAAATCAAACGTCAAACTCTTCTGACCTCGCTGATTTTTTTTTTCTTTCTGTGATAAAAATCGTAGATAGTTTTTATGTTTTTTCATTGAACTTGTGATGTGGCCTTAACAATAAACCATTTTGTCCGCTTAGTATTTTAGAATGTGTATAGAGTGTGGTGTTACTGAGGTGTTTTTGTATTTTTACGTGTTGTTAATGCATTAGATTCGTATTATCGTGAGATCACGATGCGTATCGGTTTAAAATTTTTTTGGTGCGTATTTGCTTTTCATCTGTGTAAAGCGGAAGATGTAGAGAGGACAGATTCTACTAAAGACAATGGGCGAAGGCAGCAGTGGGGTCCTGTGGTTAGGAGTGGGTCTTTTTATAACGATGCCGCTGTAACAGCTTCAAACGAACAGAGTAAGTACTGATGACCCTGAAAACGAGCATTTTTTCTGACTTTTCATGACACCTGTTGACGTCCTTCATTCAAGTCATTTTGTAATTACAAGAATAAATGCCAATATTTACTTAATTTCATACACCTGTGAATAAAAAAGTTGTATCAATTCATATCTTAACTGCTTACAGATACCAAATTTCGTGAATCATTTGCGGCTATTCGAGATTATTCTGTTTACGTATGTTTGCCTTTAAATTAAGTGTAATTATTCATCTATTTTTGATGAGAATTGTGAATTTATTTTTTCTATAATTACTTTTAAATTCAATTTCATAGACAACATAGAAAAAGTATTTTTTTAATCCTAATTCTTACGACAGATGCTAAGCCACTTACCCCTGATTCTTATTAGAATTATAAATTAGACAACTGCCCTACCTGTTTACATAAATGATGTTTTATGGTGGTATGAACCTTTTTTAAAATTATGAACCTTAAGATGATTGAAGTAGAGTACATATCCTCTTGTAAATAGATATCCTGACACCAGATGTCCAAGTAGTATGGTAGTTACATGAGATATAAAGAATTCAATTCCATAATAATTGACCACATGTTTTGTTTTGCAAATTAAGTGTTACAAAAATCTCAAGAGATCTCATTAACTTTAATATTTTCTATAGGGATCATCATAGATAAAAGAATGGCTACCCTATTGGATTCTGTTCATGGCTTTCATTTGGCCAAGTTGAGTTAAATAGGAAGAACATGTAAAATAATAATAATCTGTTATCATCAACAGCTTTTAATAGCGCAATGCTAGATCTAGCAAATCTCAACAGTTAGAAAATTTTGTTTACACTAGGTATAGCACAGTCCAAAAATTAAAATGAAGCCACAGAAAGTAGGTATTTTATTTGATTTCTGTTTAATAGTTACTATAAAACTAAATTTCTTTATTATGTTCGAATTATCAATAAAGGTCAATTTCTTTATTATGTTCGAATTATCAATAAAAATCAATTTCTTCAGTATGTGTGTATGTTCTAATTAGAATCGGATTAAACAAAAATCTAAACTAGAATTGTATACCTACTTAGTTCTGGGTTTTTATTATGCATTCATTAAAGTTATTGTTTAAGCAATAAATTTATTTTATCTTATTTAATTTTACCTCTAATTTGTGCTTTTTGTTAGAATCTGTTTACACTTTAAATGCCAGTATTAAGTTACTAGTAATAACTGTTTCTAGTTGATGTTATCAATATAAATAAAACGGTCCAATTACCGACTGACTGACAAACAATGCACAGCCTACTGGAGAAGGAAGTTAAAATTTTGCGTGTGAGTTGCTTAAAAGCATAGGCTAGGACTAAGAGAGGATTATGGAAATTTCTTTCCCTAAGGGGGTGAAAAAATCAAAGTTATACCTTTCATCAGAATACATAGGCGAAGCCACTAGCAAAAGCTTCGTTATTAATAAAATAACAATTAATGAGTCAACTACATCTTTTAAAGATAAAAATTGTTATTATGTCCTGGTTACAAAAGGAAATTTAATTATGGAACTTCAAAATAGATCTATTTATTTAATTATTTCTGGTTTTATCTCATTCATAAAGTAAATGTTTAAAGTGATTTTATTTAAAACCTTGGTCTTACTACACTCTCAAGAGGACTGTAAAAATCTATTTTAAATATAATAAAACAAATTAATCAAGATATGACAATATTAAGTTTTGTAGCCTTGCATAAAATACTTAATTATACCCATACCTATTTTTTGCAGCTATTAAACTGTTAAATATGAAAAATATACAAGAAATTGTTAAGATGTAATTTAAGAATATAATCTTCATCCTAAATCATACTTACTGCCTTGGTGGCACAGTGGTAGTGTATGTGGCTGTTTGTGTTTGAGGTCTCGGTTTCGATTCCCGGGTTGGACTTAGGCTGGGTGGGGCAAAGCTAGTATGTATATGAAGAATCATATAAATACACATTGTTATCAAAACACTGCCTCTTAAAATAATCATACTAGATTCAGTTCAAGGCAAATTATAGTGTGGGTAAGAAAACCCTGTAGAGGCTATCTTATATATGTCTAACCATGTAAGTACCTACCTACATTTTTTAACAATTGTGGTTGAAAAAATAGTTCAGAAAAATATTTTTGTACTAGGTATAGATAAAAAATTAACACCAGTAGATGAGTAGGTATGATCTAATTAAACATCTTCTTTTGTAAAAAAGACTTGGATGTTTTATTCATTAAATATCCTTGCGACCCCTCCAACCAAAGAACGAAAATATGGAGATACGACCCTAGTATCTTTGTTACAATACTCAGGTCCACCTTTTCTTCAGTAGCCGAGAACCCCTCAAGCTTCTGGGTTTCGACGGTTCAGTTCGTCGGAATTAAACCAATCAGTACATGGTCGCTATTTGGGACAACCATCTGCTAAAACGGCGGATATTGAGGAAAAACGAAGGGAGCTTGTCGCTGAGCTCGACCTGGTTCTGAGCCATACTTCTCAATGGGGTGATAAGAATCTGGTCGAGTTCAACTCCAAGAAAACACAGGTGTGCGCGCTCACTACAAAAAAATCTCCGTTCCTTCCCCTCCCCACCTTCCAGAACACTCAACTGCCAATGCAGGACAAGCTCGGTATCCTGGGTATGGATATTTGCCGGGATCTGAACCGACGGGAATACATAGAGAGCGTCACCAAGGCGGCCTCGCGAAAGCTCGGTGTGCTAAACAAGGTGAGACGGTTTTTCTCGCCGGGGCATCTGTGTCTTCTCTAAAAGACCCAGGTTCGTTTCTGCGTGGAGTACTGTTCTCACCTCTGCGATGGATCCGCGCAATATTTACTTGACGCTCTCGACCAGTTGCAGCGGCGAGCAATCCGCATTATTGACAGTCCCGAAACTACCGAGTTCCTGGAGCCTCTGCAGTTGCGGAGAGACATCGCTTCCATGGCGGTCCTCTATCGCCTTTACCATGGTGATTGTTCGGTAGAGCTCTTCCAACTGGTCCCTCCTTCTCCCTTCCTTTACAGGACAACGCGTGCTGGACTTTGGAAGTCACCGTTTCAGAGTGGAGGAAATACGCACTAGAACGAAGCGGTTCGGCTCTTCCTTCTTATGCCGAGCAGTCAAAAGCTGGAACTCGCTACCAGCTCACGTGTTTCCTTCCCACTATGATCCCGGGTCCTTTAAGCGGGGCGTGAAAAAGCATCTCACTAAGCCGCCATAGTGTGGGCCGCCATACTTTACTGTCTGCATTCGCAGCAATGATGTGTGGTTTCTCCCACTCTTGGATTCTGCTCATGCTTTCCATCAGGCGGGGTAGAGTCACTTTGGTAGGCTATATATATATAAAAAAAAAAAAACACACAATGTGGTACAGGCGCTATCCTAGCTTCCCCACCCTAATCGCTTTCCTTGTTTATTTATTTTCGTCATGCAATCTGAAAACAATTCTACCTACTTTCAATACGGGACAATTTTCAACCTTGTAATAGACTAAAATAAAAAAACTGTTTATGCACACATCAAGTGCATAATAGGCGGACCTATCGCAAGAAGCGATGTCTTCAAGGGAATCTTTGTATGAAAAGGAATGAAAAAGATTGACTGCTAATACATTGTGGACTAAAAGAAAACCAATAATATTAATGCCTTGACTATCATGGTGTTTCAAAAATATTTAAAAAATAATAGCTCAGAAATGCGGTATATTGTGAAAATACAATTTGGCACACATTCAAGCGTCACGTTAGTCATTTACAATGAATTGTTCGCATTGTAATTGAAGTTACAATTTTAAATGCTTCAAATGTTAAGGAGGGATATCTATACAACGTAAGCAATTTACTTGACATACACTTTATTATTTGAGAGCTAGGCCTTCGGGGTGTTATATGGAATGAAATTCACCTTAAAAATGTATAATAATAATAATAATTTTATTTTCAAGCAAGAACTTAGTACTAGATTACAATTACAATAAAACTTAGCAATATTTTACATAGCAATTAACATTATCATCTGCAATCAAACTAGGCAAAGCCTGTATTTCGATTGTCAGCGTTTTTATTCAAATTAAAAAAAAATTAAAAATGTATATATTTCAATGCTCCTACGTCAATAAATTACAATGAACTATACATTCTTTATTTACTTATTATTTTTCTACCGTTTCCGATTTAAGAGAGCGCTCTACTTATATATGAATCATAATCAAAAATCTTTCTTATAAAATGATGGAAAACATGAGTTGAATCTTTTGATGTATTAGCTGCCTATATGACTACTCCGGCTGATGGAAAGAATGAGCAGAATCAAAGAGTAGTGTTGACCATACCCACACTACGGTGGCTTATTGATATGTGTCTGCATTATTGGGTCTCGCACTCACTAACGAAACACGACAGCACGAATGCTGTCATTTTAGGTTGGTTATGTTTGAGAAGGTAGTACCGCCCCGGTCATACCGGCCTGTTCGTGTTCAAATCAGCTTGGCTCTACTACCTTAAGAATGTATCTTCGCTGTGGAATGACATGATGCGAAAGCGAATCTTACAGTATAACTACAAAATAGTAGAACATCTTTGCACTTACAGCTTTATGAAGCTATTCCAGTTTGTCCCTTTAAAGAAACTGCCTTTTCAAATCCCGTATCACAGTTGAGTTTGTAACAGAACATCTTAGATCAGTAAATAGAGGTGACGGCGATTTCTTGAAATAAAATCGTAACTAAATAAGCGTGGCTACTATTTTCTCAAGCAAATATTAATCACGCAATGAATTCGTGAGTTCAATTCGGTCCAGTGAGATTGATTCACGTTCAATCTGTGAATTCTTTTTAAATTTAGTTGAACCAGAGCAACGGCCTAAATTGGTGATGTTCTGAAGGCATGTGTAAAGCACCAAGAACCGAAAAATCATCGATTGATGAATGTAGACGAAGCAAAAAGGCTGTGTTAGGACCGAATAAGTGCAGATCAATTGTCCCTGCAAACCTCTCTGCGTAATGGGTTTTCTTTATGTATGCATGTATAGTTTTTGTTGTATAGCGGGACTTATTCGCGATAAAATGATTTAAAAGCAACAACTATGGGTAGAAGTTGCGGAAGTTTAAAAACTGAATGTATGTAAAAGTAAGCAACAGAGCAAAAACTTTTTCTTTGGTAGTATTAAAAAAACAAGGATTTTTACTCGTATGCGTAATATGAATTTACATCTGAAAGATAAAGCTATCATCACATGTCATCACTCATAGAGTGCAGTCACCTCCGTGACAATCGGATACTGACCCCTCAGATACATACATCGTACACTCATCGCTTACACAGGCATACGAGTATATCGCCTAAGATTCTGATTACTACATCCTTCAACAAGCTCGACGGGCTGCCAGTAATACGTAAACTAACTACTCCAACCGATCCGAACTCGAAAGTGATCTGTCTACGGATGGATAACATATTGTGCTATCCAAATGAATATTTTTTGGAGGCATTAAAGCATCAATGTATTAAACTTCAATGAAGGTATGACATAAATCGTTGCTGCTGATGTTTTATATACATTCATAAACTCGTAACTTAAAAAAGTAAAAAAAACATATACGCATAGATGCTGTCCATTATCAAATGAAGCTCGAAAGGGGGTAAAGGTTTTTGCAAAAATCAAGAAATATCATAAAGAGGACGGAGGTGTAGTATAAGATATCACGGTGTATTTATTTTTTCTTCAAATCTGTGATTTCTAAACCGTAAAATAGCCTGTTGTGTAAACTAAAGGCGAAACAACCGTTGCTAGGCCAACATTTTAAGATTCTTTGTAGGTACTAAAAATTACATGTGTTTTTTTGTCCTTAATTTCACAACGTATCACCAAGGTAGAGGAAGGGGTTAAAAAAATACTAAAAATACATCACGTGATTGATGGACGACCCCCACAGTATTTTATTATAAGGACTAAACATTAATATTTCATCCATAAATCTATTCTAAAAAAGTTATTATATTTTTTCATATTTTCTATTTCAGTACATAGTAGAGTGGGTGGGAGACCAGAGGCTCAAAGATGCAGTATCATAACAATAGACAGCTATAATATAGGTAACCAATATACATGCAATAGGATGCAATATATATGTATATATAATGTATTCTCTGCATTCACAATGAGTATGGTGCCCACTACACTTTGATTCTGCTCATGCTTAGCTAGATACGGGTCATACCTTTATTTAAAAAAAAAAGTAATTGTTTGAGACGTTCAGAAATTAAACTTGGATTATGAGAAGTAATGATAAGCACAGTTAGGTGAATTTAAGATTAATATCCCTTATAAAATATCGCCAGGATTTTGCCTGACTACCTATTTTTAGTGGTAGACCTGGACAAACGATAAACCATTGTCCAATACTGCTTATTACATTTATCTATTCGTTATCTATTATTTTATTAAATATGTTGTTCTATTTAGAAGCATTTTGTTTGTTTATATGATAACGAGCTCAATCCAAACACCATTTCATTTGTTAAACCGCTGTGAACTTTTAGATAAAAAACGTAATGTTTAGAAAGCTTAGCTTTGTTATAATATGTATGTTTTTTATTTGTAAACCAAATAATAGCCACCGGTTACTAGTAGTTTATATTTATAGGTTGACTCTTTGTACTACCAACCACGATTTTTTTGTTACACAATTATGGAGGAATTATGGTTAGCTGTTTCTTATTTATGTGTCCTTGAAAACTGAAGAGTCTTCTTACAATCACAAATCAAGATTATACTGCTTTATTTAGTCTTCGCAATATTGAATCACCATGATCATCAACAGACATAAACAATCCAAAGCTGGACATCAGCTTCTGCTTAGAAAGGATGTTTTGGCATATTATACATTGAAAAATGATTTTGACTGGTTTCTTCTACGACCACCTCTCTGACTTCAACCTCGATACATCTACCTTTTACCTCACCTCACCCAAAGATTGTTTCGTAGATAATGCCTCTAGCATTAAGTCCAGTGATGTACATAATATGTGCATTTTAAAGAAATAAATGTTGAAACGAAAACGTGATAGGTACTATAGCAAGTAGCGAAAGGATCGGTGACCGATAATATGCAGTAATTTGCTCCCCTCGATTTTTATTGATTGAGTCAATAAAAATCGAGGTTCTAAGCGTTTTGACGATTCTAATAACTAACCAAGCGCAACTTCATATTACAAGTACTAATTTTTGCGCCTTTTTCCGGGTTTGTTAAATCATTATTTTTCATTTAGACCTTTTTCGCAATAAAAATATACCCTATGTCGCGGAGAACATCACAACACTACAACATAAAGAATAACTGGGTATTTTGAGCCTGGAAGAATAACTATTTTTTTATCACACAAAATGTTGTCCCTCATGGGGATTGAACGCACAACATTTAGCGGAGTCAAAAACGCCAATGTAACCGCTTTAACCACTTCGCTATCCGTGCTTACTACAATAACGACATAATTTAAAGGATATCATAATAATGTGAACTGTTAAGTCTGTAAATAACATTTACACATTAAAATTGTTATAGATCATAATTAGGTATTTAAGTGGCAAACGTATTTAAATATCGATATAAATCTCATAAATATACTTTGATGTTTTGACGGTTTCTGAATTAATTAAACATCCGTGATTTTATCGCACGTGTAGTACTAGACGGTCTTCGGCAGTAGACTACAATGACTCATCACAGTTCTCAGATATCAATGGCAGACCGGCGAGCGCTCGATACGTGTTTTCATCTTATTTTAGAACTCGTCCCACTGTGGCGACGTGGCATTAATTGTACATTTGTACCTGTGTGCCAGTACAACGATGTAACGACAAAACATGTAACCGGCTGCAGGTGAATTTTGGTTACAATAAAGCATTTGATTTTAAAATTCATGTTTAGTATTCTATTCTTCAAATTATGAGTTTTTAAAAAGGCATAGAACAGTACTGCCGTACGGAACAGAGGACAGTACCCATAGCGCCTCTTCCCGATACAAAACAATGTAATTTTTTGCGAAGGGAAATCTTTACACATACACATTTTAGACTCACACGTGAAAACAATCGCCTATCTCTACGAACTCACACAACAATTAAAACAAAATATTTAAAATTTCACACACTCATCATAAGCACTTTCTTTGCGATCATTAGTTTTTGCGTGACAGAGCAACAAACATACATACACACATAAGTACATACTCACAAACTTTCGCGTTTATAGTACATATTAGTAGGATAGTAGGATTTATTACAATGAGGAACGCCTGCGTATAGCTACTTCCAGGTGTAAATTGTTTGCTAGGACTAATATATCTACCTATACCTAAAACAAAACCTCCTTAATTGTGAGATACGAATGTCCCGCAGTGGTCCGGTAAAGGGTTTTCATTTTTTCATGTGATTTGATTGGTACTTAGTGTCAGTTGAATGAAAACTCAAGGAACGCTTGTGGGTAAACTCTGTCGGTATTATCATGATCCCTTATCGTTTGATTACAGCTTACAAATGCTAATTTAAACAATCGAATCGCAAAATAAGTTTAGTGGTAGAAGAAAGTGTATGTGTGCGTAATCTAATCTTTCTCTTATGAGCATAAGACTTAGCGTGTATAGAACCGGTTTGCATTGACTTAGTTGCGGTGTAAACGCCAGGGTTAATAATCGCAGTTGCACACTGTCGAATGACTAACATTATCGCAATGATTTTGTAGACGATTCACTTATGTATATAAATTTCATTTTATCATTAAATGTTTTGTATGGATTATTTATTTATGTAGAGGAATCCGAGTTTCTGTCAATAACTAGTTTCGAGTTACAAAATTTTACTTTGCATTTCACAATTCACCTGTATAAGGAATATTTATTTCTTAATCTTTTGTTGTTCTAAATCCACGCTTTTTTAAAATGCTTCCAATTTCTCATTCGGTCTTAAAAGTGCGAGGTTGACGATATTAAGTTTTTCCCCTATTAATCCTATAATGTTAGTACTATTACGTATGAAATGAAACGTCTTAGAGAGGCTTCTATCTACCATTCGACTATTAAAGGATGTGATGTATGTGTGACTGTGGGACTAAAATAATCGTTAAGTACCAAAATTTGAACATTTATTATACATTTATTTG
This sequence comes from Phragmatobia fuliginosa, assembly GCA_932526445.1. Lineage (NCBI taxonomy): Eukaryota > Metazoa > Arthropoda > Insecta > Lepidoptera > Erebidae > Phragmatobia > Phragmatobia fuliginosa. The sequence continues at coordinate 10,444,773 of OW052075.1, read as the reverse complement.
TTTATCCTTGCGGATATTAGGTATGTTTCAAATGAGACACATTGATAGTGCATCCTCAGCTTCTTTTGTTTTTCTGTTTCCTATCCTTTATTCACAATATTATTTGGGGTCGGCCACTAGGTCAAGCGTTTTAGGTTCATGACAACCGGGACCGACGGCTTAACATTTGCATCTTTTGTTATGTTTCCAAATTTTCCACGTGCGATGGTTATTTCCTGTATAAGAATATTCATATACTTTGGGAGAATGTAAGTGATCTTTGTATGATATGTTCTCTTGTGCCAGCAGTGTCAATGGCGCGTTGCCAACCCTATCCCCTCCACATAGACGACCCTTCTCAGCAACAGATGTAACAAAATAGTAACACTACTATGATGGATGTCTTCTGTATCTAATTCTTAATTTGTTACTACTTAAGTAGGTATTTGATATTTATTTTTTTGGTTTTATCTCACCAAGACGTCATGGTATGGGTCACTACACCGTGCTGTATTATATGCACTCACAATAACGATGGTGGCTCCTACTCCTGGATTCTCCATGCTTTCCATCAGGCAGAGTTGAGACGTCATCGTATATAAGTAGACAATCCATACTAATATTTCATATTCCTCGGTTAATATGCAATTACAATAACAACCGTGAGGCGTAACTAGTTTAAACTAGGTACCCCAAGTTGTTACTCAATTCCTGTGAAATGCCTGATAAAATCCCGAAAAAATTACTCTGTACTTTGTATGGGTAAAGAACAGTATTGCTGTACTAAGTATATAAATATCATTTTTTAAGTTATTTTGCTTTTTTATTGTATTTATAATTGGTCTAGTGGCTCTCGAGTTTTGCGCTTTGCAGCACATTTTGCTAAGCGCAAATCTCTCATTTTGGTGCAGATTGATGCATAATTTAAAACAGAATGGGGATTTATGACATTATAGTTGGATGATCAAAACATTACGATTGAAGTATTTTATTTTCACTTTGATTTAATTTAAATTATCGTAATCTATCAGTGAACACGATTTGTGTAATCAAATAAATAAATAAATATTTCGGACATCTTACACACAACGTCATCTAGTCCCAAACTAAGCAGTCCATCGTCATCTAGTCCCAAACTTTTTTTTTGGAAATACATACATATACATAGAAAACAATCAGACTCCGAAACAAATATTTGTGGATCACACAAATATTTAGTCCGACCCGGGAATCGAACCGGAGACCTCTTGAATAGCAGCCACACACGTTAACCACTAGACCAACAAGGCAGTCGAAATTAATCAAAAATGTTATAAATGCAAGCATTGAATTTTGTAGTATATTGCAAAATCGCGAAAACAAAATTATAAGTTCTTAAATAGTCTAACAGAAGTAATATCAGTTTCTAAACAATCTGTTAACTATAAATTAACATTCGTAGAATATTTCACAACAGACAATAAAGTCGAGCCTTTATTACCTTTGTAGTAAGGTGTATTTTTTAAATACAACACGGCAATGCTAATGATGACCGGCACATTTGTTTGAACATTATTTAGGAAGTATATAATTACCACGGTATATGGGCCATTCATTTACTACGTGAGACGATTTAGATAGGGGGTAGACCAAGTCTTATTTTTTTTACAGGTGGGAGGGAGTCCTAATAATTCTTACGTAAGAACAAAACAGTTAAGAGTAGTTATAATATCCCGATGAATAAAATGATTCCACCCAATATGATTGTAAACGTGGCAAAAATTGTTACTTCTAAAAATAAATATGAAAGTCAGCCCAAAGTATTTTCATTTTTTCCTTGAGATTCTTACGACATTAAACAGGGGGAGGGGTGCGTCTATTCTTATTTTTTCATATTCAGGGGTGGGAAGGGTTCAAAACCTTGTGAAAATCCTATTACGTAATAAATGAATGGCCCCTATCGTATGAACGTAAACATATGTGTTGGCAAGCGACGACCGATCGGTTAATTAATTCCATGGCTAAATCAGTAACAGTGTAGCCATTACTTGTGAGCATTAATAGCCATGTGACTACATTTTAGAGCGTTTGGTACTGTCATCATCTATAAACATGGATGTTCGTAACTAGATCGTGACACAGTGAAATCGTAATAATAGTGTCGTATCAGATACAGCTTGTTTCGGGTTAGTGTAGATCAGGAACAATATCTTGTGTCTTCTGTTCTACTGAAATAATGATTGGTAACAAATAAACGTCTAGGGCCAATACAAGTTAGGTAGCCAAAATATCCTGATAAAAATTGCTTAATTGTCCATCCACTCATAATTCAGGTATCTCTGGAGAATAATACTGGTTGTCTGGTTACCACAAGTGTGCAAAGTTGATAATGATCTACATATTGTATAGTAGATAACTAAATTATCAAGCAATATCAAGCATTTAGAATAATGTAATACCAGTTCGTTCTGTTCTACTTCATAACAGTTACATCACTGATGATCTGTTGATAGACGTCAGTTCGCGCAATTTTTTATTCTCCTCTAAATATAGAGGAGAATATAAAAATGCAATAGCTTTGAAATTGAAAATCTGCACCAGTACTATCACATAAGGCAACCCACACAACGTTCTCATTGAAATTATGCCAACGAATGACCAAGAAAGGAGAAAATAAAACGGAAGGTCGAACCACTACGATGATTTTGCCAATAAATTAAAGAGTACCTGTATTGGTTTATTTGCCTATCTGTGTAAATTAATTATGCAATGCAAATAAGCAGGACAGCATTACTGGAAAGAGGAGGAAAACCAAAAATATCCACTATTAATAATTGTTGCTGAATTTTGCAATGTTTCGATTAGTAGTCTATATGAGTATAGTATATTATATATAAATCGTCACACAAAGATGGTCTAGGTGTTTACTGCTCTCGTTAATGTTATTTTATTTACCAAGTACCTGTCGACCGAGCTTTGCTCGGTTTCAGTTAATACTGTTTATTTTTTAACAAAGCCAATATATTATTATATATTCTCTCAAGTAGCTGTAGTGATGCTGTGTTGGTAATATGATAGAAAAAGTTATGGTATTGACTGAGTTGAAACGCTAGTTAGGGTTCCGAAGGTCATGACTCGGTACCCATATAGTTTCGTCATGTCCGTCCGTCTTACCGTCGAAACAGTGCTAGAAAGATGAAACCCTACGATGTACCTCCCCTACATGTAAAGTGGGGATAATTTTTTTCTCGCGGGTTGCCCTTCGTGTGGGGTATCGTTAGATAGGTCTTTTAAAAATATTTGAGAGGTTTCTAAGACGATTTTTTTTTATTAAGGTATCCGTTTGCGAATTATTGCACTTAAAAGGGCATTTTTGATAAAAACAGGGTTTGTGTGTGTATTTGTGTGTGTCTCCCTCTAAAAGCTAAACGGCTGATTCATAACATCTGGAAAATTCATGATAATAGTTCATATGATAAAATTTAAAGGAAAACTATAACAGCTTAGATTACTTAGTTCAGGAGTTATAGAGGCTTAACTTGTAAAATGCGCTTACATGGAAAACTTCATACAAAATTAAAATTAAACATAACAATTATCTGTTGGATACGATTTTAAATCTTCGTACCAATATGGGTGTTTTTTTTTAGCTATTGTTAGAACTTTGAAACAATCGCCGGTCATAGTTTGTAATGCATCAATAAATTACGCCAAGGCCATTTTACTCGTATTTTAACTCTTAAACACTTCAAATTAGACACTTACTAGGCATTTTGTATATTTTTTACTGTCCGGTCTGTTTTAATCTTAATCATCATCGTAAAATACTGGCCAAAATGTGGGTTGTCATGTAGCTGAATTCCTCGCTTTATTATAGTTTTTCTTTGCTCCAATTTCAGCTGACTTTATTAAGACATTTTAGATTTGAAAATAGATTTGGATGAAGAATGAACTCATATAAAAAGAGTGCTGTGAATAAAATTTGTCGTAAGTTGGGTGCTGATAAATTTATCAGTCTAGGTTTTTTAGTAGTTAGGGCTCGGCCAGAGTGTATGTAGGATATTGCGTTAATTATTTTTCTGTAGAATATTTAGTCTATAGAACTCACAAATAATATGGCTTTGTATTAGTAGAAGAATTTTCCAAGTCGGCTTAGTAGATCCAGAGATTACCACACAAACTTTACCTCTACAATATTGGCATAGATGAATATTTTTTTATTATGTATAAAACCATTGTATAATTTTAATTGAATATCGTTAAATAACCATCTTGTAAATAAATTAAACAACGATTTTACTACTTCAATATTTTACGACCCTTTACGACAATGATTTTATGATTTTTCCATACATGTTTTAGTAGTAGATACATATGAAAATAACATATTTAAAATATATATTGTAATTTTTTTTCCCTAATAGTAGGCCTTTTATGCATTAATATTATAAGTAATTATATATGTGTATACGTAGACTGTGTCATAGACTGCTATTTTTTTTTATTATTTAAAAGCCTGCCAAAGTGAAATCATAAAATAAATAGAAATCATGAATAGAATCCAAGAGTTGTAGTCCTTATAACATTTATTGCGAATGCAGACAACCCATGCCGCGCCACCAATGCATTGTGACCCACTCGATTCCGAACTATTGAGATGCTTCTAAGTCAATTGGGCCTCCGGGGCGGTCTCTCACTCATCAAGGAAACACACATTACGAATGCTGTCATTTTAGGTAGGCTCTACTACCTTAGAATTTTATATAGATTGAACTTTATAAACAATGTATGGTATAAAGTGATGTTATCAATGTTACACGAACTAATTTATCTGTTTAACTATAATATGTAAATTACCCTCTGGCATAAAAATATTTATTTTAATCACACAGTTCTTAAAGATTATGCATAGAATAAATATTTTGAGAGACGTGCTTACTCGCGTAAATAGTTTCAGTTCCAGCTATTTAGTATTAAGTGATTCATATCTGAGAAAATTATACAGTTTTATAAGAGTCCCATTACTCACATTACTTCTAATAACTCGTAACTTCTATCTGGTACTGTACCAGAATTGTACATAGGTTACATTATACTGATGTGAATGCTTTTCAAATATAATTATATCATGCACAACAGGGTTTCGAGAATGTTCTAGGTCTCAGTCTTTTCCGGAACTATGTATTTACATATGAATGTGTCATGTCGTCCGTTCACGGGCAACGCTATTCCGCGAAGTATGTTCTAAAGGTTTATTATCTGAACGTCCTCCTATTGATAGTGTTCAAACAATCCTCATTTCTTGAAAGAGCTGCTTATATCGTGTCTCACTCACACATAGACAGTCAACACACACACTCGGTAATAATGTCATGACAAATACGACTAGAGGTTATTCACTTGACAGTGATGCGATTTCATATTAAAATTAGCCCCGAAAAAATCTTAATAATATTGAAACTTCCAGTATAAAAGATTTATTGTAAGAAGTTTGTTGAACTTCCCACTTGATCATTTCGTCTGAATTTCATGTTTATTTTCTTTGTACACTATCTAGAAACGGAGCCAAGTATTATGAATTCATTGTCGTATCGGGCTAAAATCCAATCTTAATTGTTACAGAAATTTACGTACTCGTAATTCTAAGTGATTTCCTTGTAACGCCTATCCATCAACATCACTATAGGGTAAAGCCATACGCAGACGTTCTCCTCTGCCAAAGCATAAGCCCAAATTGGCATATGGATTACACTGTTATGACACAGAATGTGTTTGTGTGAAATTTAGTTTTTTTTATTGTCATGTGTATGTTCATAGTATTCACTTCATACTGACAGGAAATTGTTATCGTATGTGGCGTCGTCCTATTGCCATCGCTCGCGCTATGCTGCGATGCGATTTTATCGTGCGATGAAACCAATCGCGCGAGAGATGCACAGTTTCTGCTGCCGAGCAATATTTCTTTATATATGAATAGTATTAAAAAAGAAAACGTAGACCACATTATTCCAAATGTTAGGACATTCGGTATATTTGAATACACGGTCGTGCGATTAATACGATGCGTTGAAACAATTTGGTCGCATCGCATGACCTTCAATAGGACAATCAGTATATTTGAACGCACGGTCGCACGATCATTTTCGTCGGACGAACGCATCATCGCGCGAGCGATGCCAATAGGACGGCGCCTGTGAGTCTAAAATGTATACCCGCAAAAAATAATTAATAAATATTTCGGACATCTTACACACAACGCCATTTAGTCCCAAACTAAGCAGAGCTTGTAAATACGTACTTGTAAATACGCTTGTAAATATAAATACGTAATCATACTTTTTTTTGTAAAAACATACTATACATAGACTGTATTGTATCGGAAAAGACCCTATTTCGACTCCCTTCCGGTCGACGGTCCTGTTTTGCTCCATGTGCCTCATCTAATAAAAGTAATAAAAAATACTGATTTAGGATTTCGCATAAAACAGTTATCATTTAAACAGTGACAAATGGTTGACATAAGTAAAAGCCTATGTAAACATGTCTGAAATGTTATTTTGTAGTCTCAACTCATACTTATTATGTTCATATTTGTAGATAGCAATCTATTATTTATTTACTTAGTCTTATAAATGATAAACTCAAATATATTACAGTTCAACGACCAAAATATGAAAGTATTTTTAGATGAAGCATTGTTTTGAATACGTATCTCATTAATATGTACTCGGACTGGTATAAATTGTTGGTCACATTTTACATTACGATCACCCAGTTATTCGTGAGCATAGATCAACACGGCAGTAAGCACACGCAGACGTTCCCCTCTATCAAAGCATAAGCCCAAATGGACAAATGCATTAGGTACACGGTTACGTCACAGAATGTGTTTGTGTGTGTGAATTGCTATGTGTGACTACTACTAGGTTTATGTATTAAAAAAAACAATACTCATCATTGTTATTCTGAAAAAAGGTCTGAAACGGCTTCATTGCACTTTTCAATTTCCTTACTGATACTGGTACATGGTTAGGATACCAGACTGGTCATTTGCCCCTTATACAATTGATTTAACATATATACATAAAAATAGGCCTGTTTCCCCGAGGAATTGAGCACAGGTATATTAAATGTCAGCTTTTCGCCAGTGTTTTAGTTACCATTTAATAGACAGTGACCCTATAGCCACTAATCGGTATATTTTGTTTGCTAGAGCCTCGATGTCGGCATGGCATTCTGAAAATCTTGTTGAGATCAATATGCATTTAAAAAAAGGTTTTACCTCCCAGATACTTGGGAAAGGTCAGTTATAATTGATTTCTTTCGTAATAGTGATGTGAAAAACGATATTTAAAGAATTACTATTAGACATCGATGCAAACAAAGAACAGACAATAGCCAATTTTCTTTACAAATACGTCCACCGACTTATAGGCAGGTAGCCTGTTCATATTAATTTTAATATGCAATTGTTTAATTTTATTTACAAGGCTGTAGAACGTGCAATACTTTGCCTTATAAGTACCGTTATAACTTGTCTCGGACCATATGCTGCATCAGAAGTCGTTCCCGTTTATTTGTGTATAAGGTTATCACAATTAATGGTAATAAAGGTTATGAAATTAATATTTATTATGAAATGGAAATACGTGACAACAATTACTTCGAAAATTGTGTTGCTTTTGCAAATTGTAAATGGCTTCATTTTGTAACGTTTGCTGTAGCGAGATGACTTCTTGACAAAAGCATATTATGACAGTCGACATAAAATAACTGTCATAATCGGCACAATGACCGATAACAAATAAGGCTTGGCCGATGACTGCAGTGAGAGAGCGTGCATTGCTCCACAACAGCGTGAACGTATGGTTGGTATGATACTCCAATCAAACGTTCACCCTATAGCCACTTGGTTTCAACTCGGCTAATGGGCAGGTTCTATCAATACGCGTAGCTGTGGGCTCCATTTTCATTTGCTAAGTGCGGGTATTTCCTGAACGTATGTACCGTTAAAACATCTGCATAATAGATCAGCAACAAATTCTAACTGCATATAAGTCCAGTACCTGGGAGACATCGATATCTACAATAACGTCCGCGGGACTTAGCTAGTGTTCAATAAATCATATTATCAGCTTATATTTGCTGGAGCTGTATCAACAAATCATTCATTCAAAGTCATTTCTTTCCTGATTTTCTAATTACTTTTAGATCTGCGTTCTCACAATGTTTTAAATTATCTACTAAATATTAAAACTATTTTTTATGTATAATATGTATTTACAAAAAAATTATCTAGTACCCATAATACAAGCAGAGTTTATGCTTAGTTTGAGACTAGATGATGATGTGTATCAGATGTCCAAAATATTTATATATTGATTTATTTTCTTAATTTGAAATTTATTTGCAAGATTTAACTTGAACATATTATGATACGTAAGATCCCTTTTTCATACAGCCTTTTAAGTTGATGTATTTAATCTTTGACTAACGGTGGGTTCATAATCTCCTACCGCGATTCCAATGAATTAACTGATAAAAAAACAGCCGGTAAAAATAAATATAACCAGATTGAAAAGATAACACACGGCTCGTTCTAATATGATGATCTGAAAAGCAAATGAACCATAAGTCTATAATAAAAAACAAACATAAAAAGTATGTACATAATAAATTGTGGTGTATAATTGTGTATAAAATAAATTTACAAATAAGTTAAGCATCTAACCTTGTCATATTTATTTATTGATCTAAATATAAACTCGAATTGGATTAGCTGAGTCTCGCAGCTATTGTTGGAAATCACAGGTAAAGAAATAAAATGTGAAAACGCGGTGCGGAAAAAAATATACTAAGTTACTCCTTATGTCATCAGGTATTACTGTTAGTCTCGTCAAAATCGGTTCAGCCGTTTCATAGATTAGCTGGAACAAGCAGACAGACAAAAATTAAAAATAAATCCATTTTTGATGTGAACGGTATAAAAATGTTGATGTTATAAACAGACACTTAATTTTTTTTTATAGATTTGTTAAAATTCAGACAAGAAGTATAGTGTCATACCATTATAAAATCTTCGAATGATTATAAATTATGTAAATAATCACACGAGAATACATACACATTTATTTATTTTATAACACACTTACGTCTACCATTACAGATATGTAGAATCTAATGCGGTATACGTAGACAATATGTTTTAATTAACTTAACTGTTATACTTCTTATGGCGCGTTTTACTGTTCAGTTTTTGATCTTTTTCAGAGAAACATAAATGTTTGTATAACTTTATATCTGTTCTCGATAAATTTATTAAATGTTTATTATTTACTAATATAAGGAAGTTATTAGAACTTATTAGATTTTAGGATAAGACTTAAAAACTCAGGAGTTCTTTTCAGAATATTTCATGTAGGTATTTGAAAATTATAGTGCTAAAGTAACCCAAGTTTAGAACCAGTCAATTCAGAATAAGTTAGACTCTGAAACAGTAAGAAATCGACATGCTAATAATTCCTAGTTTTTCCTGTGGGACCACCTTGTTCCACCTTGAACGATAAAATCCTAGTATCATGTTGATTCACAATATCAATATTGATTTTTTTATCGTTTATCTCTCAATATTTATTGTTCATACATGTTATTGCCTGGCAACCCTAATAACAACAGATGCAACTTATTTCTCATTACGGGTATCGCACAGTAATTGTATGTTTATTCACCGTAATACTGCAGATAGCCTTATTACGGCACTCGTCTCAGCAAAGAATTACGTTTTTAGTATCTACTTAATTAGGGACTTTATGATCATCCGTCCTTTAAATGCGGCGGTTTCACAAGTTTCGTGACATATTCAAATGCGATTGACCGAATGTGCCTTGTATTTTAGATACAGATATAATAATCACCTTTTATTTTTAACAATGAAATCTATCGCTGCAAATGCATTTTGGCAAACCTGTCAGGTTTTAGATAAGTAAAACTTTGTAGGTCTTTTTTGTGTAAATTCCCGGTGATTGCCGCTTTACGGGGATCCGAAGGCAAGTCGGTGTGGCAGATTCGAACTGTTTTCACCACACGACACTCCGTCATTATGTCTTATAAAAATCACTTATAATCTTACCATAGGCTACTTTTTCCTCTTTGTCTTTTATTCGCTATATCATTATCATCATCGACAGCCTATAATAGTCCACTCCTGGACATAGACCTCTCCTTTGAAATGAGGTTTTGGCCTACTATACCACGCTGACCAGACCGGTTGTTAAAGGGTTTGTTTCAAGTTTTCCTTCTCTTGGCAGTGATGTTAGCTGCTTATTTTATTCCTTTAGTCGCCTCTTACGACACCCATGGAATGAATATTGATGGTGACACTTTCACTAGATATTCGAATAAAAATCATTATCATCATTAACGTGTCGCAGAACACTTCCAGATTTGGGTCTCTCCAAATGCACGCCACTTGGTTCAAACTAAAATGTACTATCTATTTTCAAAGTCTTACGTAAAGGTATAATAGATCACAAAATTATAATATGTACTTATAAGATAATGTTTCATTACTATCTAAATGCTAAACGTCAAAGTTAACTGGGATTTTCCCCTTCGTGACTGTACATTTATGACGATTCGCTACTGTTCAAAATTGAATGGCTGTGTGAGAATTGTTAGCGTCACACAACACCAATTGATCTTAATAAAATTGGAGTTAAATAGCTCTACGTAGGTTCACTCAAGCTATTAGGTTGTTTTGTTGCTTCATTCGTGTGTTATTGCCTTTCATTATTTCCTTGGATACATGTGAAACAAATAAGGCAGTATTATCAGCGTGACCTACAAAATTAAGCTAAAACAAATGTTAGGTAAATTAGATTAAATTAATGGAGTTAAATAGCTCTACGTAGGTTCACTCAAGCTATTAGGTTGTTTTGTTGCTTCATTCGTGTGTTATTGCCTTTCATTATTTCCTTGGATACATGTGAAACAAATAAGGCAGTATTATCAGCGTGACCTACAAAATTAAGCTAAAACAAATGTTAGGTAAATTAGATTAAATTAACCTTTGAAGGTTTCTTACTAATTTAATACGTCCTTGGATTTAGTTACAGTTCTTATCAATTACTAGGTAAAGCCCGCAGTTTCAGCCGTAATGTCGCGTAATTATCGTGATAAAGTATGTGTGGTACTTTCACCAATTACCTAGTCAATTTTAAAATAGATTGTCTGTCTGTTTGTGTCGGCTAATCGGTGGATTGACTGGACTGATTTTAACGGGACTTTTACTGCCAGATAGCTGAGGACATAAGGAGTAACAACATCTGTAACGCAACACCGCGTGGCTCAGATAGCAAATAATTAATTGAATTTTACATAAAATGCAATGAAGCGAAGGAATGTAAACACTGAAATGGGTTGCAAAACGGCAATGTGTAAAACACTTCGTTTTCGAAAACCAAATTACCTACAAATTAGTTTAATCAAGTATATATACAATACTATCCCAGCAAAAAGTGCTGTTAGGTTTTTCTTACAGAATTTTTTTAATAGCAGACTGGAATACGGAAGTTTGGCTGTGATTCACGGCCGTGCTTCGGAGAGCACGTTAAGCCGTCAATCCCGGTTGTCATGAACATCTATGGCAATCGTTATTGGTGGGAAGTCAGCGCACTCAAATATACTGACAAACCTTCGAATTTCAGTTCTCCCTTATGGTTGCGCAGATCCGATGCCAGTCGCTCTGTGGAAAAACTGATATTCAGGTAAAACCGGTTGAACTAGTGGCCGACCCCAAATGATATTGGGAATAAAGGCTAGGAAGAAGAAGATGTAATACAATTCTATACTTTGGTTAAATTTTTCATAAAGTTTCGATATTTTTTTAGGAAAACTTGACCATAGAAAACACCTATTATATATTGACATTACTGGTTAACATTCCGGATTTCACAACTGACGTAAGACGAATGGATATGTAAACATGACACAAAAAGTAGTACTTATTTAAATATGGCAGACTAAAGGAGACATCGAGAATCCACTTTATAACAAATTCTAGGAGATGGTATATTTGTAAGCACTGGCACTTTGATCTTAAATATTTTGTTCTCTTACAGAAGAAATGTACAGTTTTATGCATGTATGTATGTAATTATGTATGTATGTAAACTAACCTTAAAAGATAGAGACATATGCTGTTGCGGACTTGTTTTTACGAATTACGTACATTATTTTCCCGAATCTTTTACCATGCTCAATAAAAGAAATAATTTTCTCCCGTTCTTAAAACATTTTTCATTGATAAGCTCCTATAGGTCGTAGCATGATGATACTGACCTATATAGCCTATATATAGCCTTTCTCGAAAAATGAGCTATCTAACGATGTAATGTTTTTTTCTAATCGGACCAGTTGTTCCTGAGATTAGCCCGTTCAAACAAACAAACAAACTTTTCAGCTTTATAATATTAATATCGATTAATAGGGTAATGCATTGTTCGCGGTTATCACGCTAAAGAGTACTTATCTTCTTTTCCGAAGTCCTTATCTTGTTGACATCAGTGCGACAGTTTAGCCGTGAAAACGTAGCATAAGGGTACGCATTGTTTGAAAGGATTATATATCACATTTGTATCTTAATAAAAATTGACAATTATTCCATTATACAATTCACTGCTGAATAACTAAATTTAAACTAAAATTAGCAGTTACGGAGATGAGAAAAGACCTGTTTTAAGAATTAGATAAATTTACTTTTTGTTTAATTATGTACTCGTACTAAAACAACATTGTTTGTAATCTGTCATTTAATTTTTATTTTTCTACTAGCTGAGTCCCAAAGTAGTTGTAGGCCAAAACCTCCTTTCAAAGGAGAGGCCTATGTCCAGCAGTGTACTGTTAAAGGCTGTTGATGATGATGATAATGATGAGTCCCAAAGTGTTACCCGCATTTATTGTTATACAGTGAAACCTGGTTAAGTGAGACATCAAGGGACCTGCAATGTCGTTTCACTTATAGAGGTATTCCACTTACCCAGTGTCTCAGATATACAGGTATAAATAGATATCTGTCTCATTTACAGAGGGTTCCATTAATAGAGGTGAGAATACAGGTTATTTCAGTTATACAGGTGCGATCATTAAATAAAATAACGTGTTATGAATGTAAATGAGTTTTAATAAAAAAAATTGTATGTACATACTTAAAGGTAATCATACAAATGTAATCAACAAAAATATTCAAGCACGTTTTTAAACGTAATATGTATGTACGAATATGGAAACAGAATGTATCAATTATAAAAATCTGTCATTTTAGTTTGTCGTTTGGAAGTATCAGCCATCAGATGTTTTTCGATGTTATAAATTTTATCAAATATGCTTTGGTCACCAATTGATGACATTTCAAAATAACTGTGCAAAGTTTCTAGTGCTTTTACTGCTTCGCGTTTAGAAATTTTTACTAAATTTACTTCCGCGCTCATTTCATCGTCTTCTTCTTCATTTTCCAATGAAGAAGACGAGAAGGCATTAACAATGTCGCTTTCATTAAGTTCTCCTGAAACTATTAAACCGTCATCGACGTTTATAAAATCTTGGAATGTTGGCTGTTGATTATTGTCGTTGCTGATAGCTAAGTTCCAATCTTCAGGATTAGTTTCTAAATTTTCGTCCTCCTCTTGTAAGCTTTCAGCTACAGTTACTTCAGATTTAAATCCAGATTTTTTAAAGCAGTTTGCTATAGTAGTTTTGGTCACAGAAAACCAAGCTTTCCTAGCAAACCTCATCGCCTGAAGAACATCGATTTGTGGGCACTGATTGTCTTCTATAGATTTAATAACATGTCGAACAACTTCTTTTCTGTAATAAATTTTGAAATTGTTGATGATGCCTTGATCCATTGGCTGCAATTTACTTGTCGTATTCGCAGGCAGATACACGAGTTTAATGTGGCTTAGCTCGGGCATATTATTGTGAGCAGTACAATTGTCCACAAACATTAAAATTTTTCGCTTCTGGGCTTTCATTTCTTGGTTTAAATTCTTCAGCCAATCAGAAAAAATAGTGCATGTCATCCATGCCTTTTTATTATTTTGGTAATTCACAGGCAAAGTTTTAACACCTTTGAAACATCGTGGAGACTTAGATTTTCCGATTAATAGGATAGGCAACTTTTCAGTTCCTGACATGTTAGCACCTAGAAGTATTGTAATGCGCTCTTTACTAAGTTTCCCGCCATGACAAGACTCACCTTTTAAGGTAAAAGTTTTATCGGGTAGACACTTATAAAATAAACCCGCTTCGTCTGCGTTAAAAATATCATCAGCAGAATAATTGCGTAGTAGAACTGGTAGGTCTTCAATCCATTGGCTACATTTGTTAACATCAACAGCGTTACTTTCTCCACAAATTGCTTTGAAAACTATACCGTTTCTTTTCTTAAACCCTTCCATCCAACCATTGCTGCTACAAAAATTATGAATATCGAGCCTTTGTGCGAAATCTTTTGCCTTTTCTTTAATCATCGGTCCACTTACCGGAACGTTTTTGTTACGAAGTTGCTTAACCCATGTTAGCAAACACTGTTCAAGTTCAGGATATTCTGATAAACGTACACGTTTTAGTTTTCCTTGTCCTTCAGAACATTCTGATTCAATTTTATGTTTACTCTGAATTATTCTACAAAGAGTAGATTTTGGCACATTAAATTCGGCACAAACTTCTTCGCGTGTCTTCCCACTTTCATAAACGGATATTAACTTCAGTTTTTCACGTAATGATAACGATTGTAGCTTTCGTTTTGACATTTTTCAAATAAACATCTGTATGACAGTAAAGCGAAACTAAAACTGAAGGTAATTGAAGCTCAAAATTTGTACTTACGTACTTGGAATTACGTGTGGAATTTGTGGGTAGAATAAGAATGAGTAAACAAACAATGTTATCTCAGTTACAGAGGTTTATGCATATAAAATTTACTCGCTGTCTCAGTTATAGAGGTAACTATGATGATAAATCGAAAGAAAAATCCCAGATATAGAGGTTTATCTCGTCCCACTAACAGAGGTAATTCAGTGCCAAAGTGTTGGGACCTCAGCATGAATTCCAGTTATGGAGGTTTCTCACTTATCCAGGTCCCACTTAACCAAGTTTCACTGTAAATAGTCAGTGACGCCTTGTCTACATTTTTTTGCCTAAGTTACTCCTTAGGTTGTTAGCTTTCTGCCAGTGAAAATCGGTTCAGCCGTTCCAGAGATTTATTTTCCTTTTTTGGTGTAAGTAAAGTATATATCACTAGTTGATGGCCGCGGCTCCGCTCGCGTTTTAGAGGTATGAAAAATAGATGTTGGCCGATTCTCAGACCTACCCGATATGGAGACAAAATTTCATCAAAATCGGTCAAGCCGTTTCGGAGTATGGCAACGAAAACTGTGACCCGAGAATTTTATTTAATAGATGTACTTTCATATGCAGACACTCCGATTTGACTTATTTGTATAAATGATATTGACTCATATTTTGTCTCTGGTCGCCGCTCGGTGATGCGCTGGTATTATTTTTTCTCTTGTCCGTTTTGCTTGCTTGCTTTTTATTTTCGTTTGCGATTTTATTTACCTATCTTCCCTGATCCGCAAGACTGCGTCTCCTTATCTCTGTAACTGCTAACTTTAATAATAATATAAACAAAATAATAATATACTTACTTAGGTACAAAGAATATAATCAATTATAACTTACAACCATTTGAACACATCATCATCCTCTTTTTACACAAAAGCAAAGGCACCCTTGTTTCTTATAAAATTACTTTTAAGAAACTTCAATTTGACTCTTACAGACACTTTATTGATTGTTTCATACAAGCTTACAGAGCAATGATTCGTATTGTATAAAATCATTACTTTTTGTATAAAAATAGCCATCCCGTGTACTTTTCGACAATGCCAACAACCATTGTAATGATAGCGACATTATGTTCGTAATCATTATGTGTTACTTATATTGTAATGATGCCGTTGAATTATGTTTTTGTGTGTAAAATATTATTATTTATGGTGTATATTGTTATTTGGGTTATACAATAAAATATGTTTACGGCGGTCTTTGTGAAAATGTAAATAGGAAAATATCGGTAATATAATTTTTGAAGTTGACTAATGGTCCTGTTTTTTTTCTGTTTTAGTCAGTAATTAGCATGTGTGTCGAAACAATTTACTACGATTTAATAGCATAAAAAAGATTCCGACGAATTGAGAACCTCCTCCTTTTTTTTTGAAGTCGGTTAAAAATAAAATGTTATCTATACAAATGATTAAAATTGATGTGTCTGTTTGTATATAATTAACAAGCTGAGTCCCGTGGTTATTGTTGTAAATCGCGAATAACGCTGCAGAACGAAACTAGTTTTAAAAAATTATCCCAAGTTACTTAGTTCTGTATTTCGGATAATCTCTGAAATGGCTGGTTCGATTTTGACGGGACTTTCATTGATAGATAGCTGATGATGGAAGGAGTAACTTAAAACTAAGTAATCTTTTAGACTAGAAATAAGAGTTTTAGAAGAGCTTCATCATCAACAGCCTTTAACAGTCCACTGCTGGACATAGGCCTCTCCTTTGAAAGGAGGTTTTGGCCTACTATACCACGCTGGCCAGACGGGTTGGTATAGAAGAGCTTCGCTTCGAGGCTTTGCCCGCGGTTTACACAGCATCAAAAATCCGCCAGTTTTCAAGTACAACTGAATGCTTCTCTTTTGACCAAGATTCTGAGCCGTATTAAACCACACTTATTCATGCTTTCCATCAGGCAGCGTAGAGTCACATTGTCAGGCAAATTTAAAAAAAAATCGTATAATTTACTTATCTTTGCAGCTCTACCGCGTGTTTTGTGCCAAAATTTTTAATACGAATTTTGGTTTTGCTAGCCGTATTCCCCCGGAAAGGAAGGGAGGAAATTGACATCATGAGCACCGACCACTAGAATAAAAAAAAAAACTTTTGTCTATGTCACCCGTGACATTATTACGACACCACGCGGGCGGATCCGCTGGTAAAAGCTAAGCTTTTACTAGTACGATATGATCAAGTTACAGTTATCGTTCGACATCGTTACTAAATTTTTGAACGAACTTCCGAGACAATACAATTATTGTCTCGGAAGTTCGTTCAAAAATTAGAAGCGAAAACCATGAGAATTAGAAGGTCAATACCTTCTAATTCTCATGGTTTTATATTGGTGCCTGGTTGGGTGGGTAAATGTTTTCTTTTGTTTTCGTATTTGGCAATGGAAATTATTTTGACGTTTTTCCTCGCTTTCAATGTTCAATTGTGATGAGAATTTTAAATTCTATTACGACCTTCCATGGTTAAGCCAAACCTAATTACGCCCAAGGCTTTATTTAAAACTATTTAGGATAGACGATGACCGTGGATAAATATTATATTATGTCAAGTTTCCTAACGTTGCGTTTTCCTTTCAGACTTTACTAAAATAATGAGCAATTATTTTTATTGGTAGTATAATTTTTAGTTATTACCTAGTAGTATATTCATTTTGTTTTAGACGTTTTAGTTCCCACCATTTTTTACCTAGTATACGATTAAGTGGCATTTGTGCAGTCTTTTCCCTAGGGTTTCTCACTTTCTCACTCATGGTATCTAGAACATAAAAAACCCATATTTTATACTTTAAATATACCGTAGTAGGTTACCGTAAATTTCATTTTGAAATTATTTATTTAAATAACAGGACTACCGTCCCATTCTTTAGTAAAAAGACGCATATTCCACCTTTCCCTGTTTAAGTAAAAGTCACCTACTCACCTAATATTATTTACTAAAATATTCATTATTGTTACTATTACAATAATTCCACTGCTGGGCTCGGGCGGGTCTCCTCTCAAAAGAGGGTTAAGGCCATACGTCCCCACACTGAGTACGGATTGGGGACAGGCAAGCCAACGTAGTGGCTATGTAATCTTGCCGTTATATGTTATATAGTCCTTAAAGTTCCAGGCAACCGTTATTATTATAGGTAGTACTAATAATAACGGTTGCCTGTAATTTTAAGGACAGTTTGCATGTTTGTATTCCTTTTTTGCATTATTATTTAAATAGTTTGTCGGCAATCCATAAATATATAATTAATGCTTATACCTAGATTATTATATAATGAATCAAATCAGTAATGTAGTGTTTATCTACAGTTTGATAATTATACTTTTAAATTTTTAAAGTAATTTTGATTATAAACACGTGAAACAACATATCACACTTTAATTTCATGATGAATTGGTGTCAACTGCTATTGTTTTAAAAGGTTTCTTATTATTCTCAGGATTGTAAAAGCATGTGTCGATATGTAATATAACCATGACTTTCTTAGTACCAGACGACGTGATAAGACTAAATAAACCACCATAAATTTTAGCTCCCCTTTTCTTGAATTTTTATATATTTATTATAATATGTATTATTTGTATTTATGTGTATTAACGTATATACATATATTATGTATTGTATACACTTATGTATGTTATATTATTCTTTATATGTATGGTATGTGTATGTATATAATATGCATGTATATGTAGAGTAAGTGTGCTATATCTTAAATTAGGATTCGTATGTGCATCTACCATGTTTGGCTCTGCATCGCCCTAAGGTCGACTGGCAGAAAATGCCTACGGCATTAAGTCCGCCTTTGTACACCTGTACATAAAGAATAAATAAATAAATAAATAAATAAATAAATAAATAAATAAGAACACAAGATTAAGTTCACGAAACTTTGGTATCCAATGAACTAGAATTCAGAACTTGTGATTGGAATCTCTATGAGACGATCTTTCTTGAACTAATGGGAAAACACATGGTAGGTATACCATCACAAGTACAGAGTAGTACATTAAAGGTTAAGGTTATTATTAAGGAAAACATGATCAGAGAATAAGATTGTACAAGATTATATTATGGGGTTAAAGTGAGACACGAGATTCGTCTAGAAGTAAGTCGAAGGCTTGTATGTACCTCGATAACCGCAGTTTAGTCACATACTTACCATGCAGGCAGCATAACACTGTAAATAGACGTTCCTAGGACACTTACTCCTTAACGGATGTTAATTGATAATACTAAGTCCGTTTGTCCACCCCCATCGTCATCAGGACGTCACTGAGAACGAAATTATTGCTGGCCAAGATCAAGTTGACGTGACGGCGATTGTTTGTCCCCCGCGACGAGATCTCGGTGGTTCAATGCCGTCGAATCAACACCGTCGTCTCGTTGTCGTTAACGTTCCGGTGACGGTGTCGTTGGACACGTTTATACATATAAAGTTGTAAGTACGGCCTCTAGGTTGCAAGAGACACATACAGATTCAGATAAAACAAAGAACATATTCACTGTTTGGACTTACTTTTTGTTCATACTAACATATTTATGAAATATAATTAATGTCTATCAACTGCGTCAATTTAATTGTTGTAATGCGTATATTATTTCGAAATACAAAGACAAGTGTAAAACCGTCGTGCCTTATCACTTTATTCACAGAAACACTAAATTCATATTAGAATATTGTAAACCAATAATTTTTGAACAAGCTTATTTCCTGTACTCCGCTCTGCGGCTTTGTTGCACACTTACAATAACAACTGCGAGTAACAACGCGGAGGGAAGTCTAAGTTACTCCTTATATCATCAGCTAACTGCCAAATAAAATTTCGTCACAATCGGTCCAACCATTCTAGAGATTAACCGGAACCAACAATTTAAGATTTTAGGGTTCCATAGCCAAATGGCAAAAAACGGAACCCTTATAGATTCGTCATGTCTGTCTGTCTGTCCGTCCGTATGTCACAGCCACTTTTTTCCGAAACCATAAGAACTACTGTTGAAACTTAGCAAGTAGATGTAACCTGTGAACCGCATTAAGATTTTCACATAAAAATTGAAAAAGAAACAACACGTTTTGGGGGTCCCCATAGTTGGAACTGAAACTCAAAATTTTTTTTTTCATCTAACCCGTACGTGTGGGGTATCTATAGATAGGTCTTCAAAAATAATGTCTAGGTTTCTAATATCATTTTTTTCTAAACTGAATAGTTTGCGCAAAAGACACTTCCAAAGTAGAAAACAGTGTGTCCCCCCCCCCTGTAACTTCTAAAATAAAGGAGTGATAAAACCAAAAAAAATATATGTTGTACATTACCATGTAAACTACCACCGAAAATTGGTTTGAACGAGATCTAGTAAGTAGTTTAATTTTTTAAATACGTCATGAATCGTAAACCACAATTTACCTTTCATTCGATCAATACACTATTATAAATTATAAGAACTTATAAATGATGTTACTTGCTGCTACGGAACCCTTTATGGGCGAATCCAACTCGCATGGAAGTAACGCATATATTATGTACTTCCGTATGTATTTAGTGAACAGCTGTTAATATAAAATTAGAAACAGACACTTCAGTTTCATTTATTTATATAGATTTACTTAATAACAAGTGCTAATATATGCATTGACAAGAATATTTACATACAATTACCATAAAACGGCAGAAATAATTGAAACAGGTTTCCGACAATATGTATTATAATTACATGGCTATAAATAGCTATGCTGATAGTAACATTAATCTCTGCTTCTACGCTTTGACTGATAAAATACATTTATTTCTCATGCTGTTTTTCCTATAATGCATCAGCGGAGTATCTTCTGAAGTCTAAAGCAGTTGGAGACAAAGACATTTGGCAGAAAATTACGACTTCTGTATTCTGGAGAGTGCTCTCTTCTCTTTGAGAGACGAGCTCTTCCAACTAGTCCTACATTCTCCTTTCAGACAACACGTGCTGGCCTTGGAAGGTACCGTTTTAAAGTGGTAGACATAATATGCTTTTAAGCAAAACGGTTCAGCTATTTCTGTGCTGATATAAAAATCTGCAATTGAGTACTTTTTAATTGGGGCGTGGAGAGACAAATGTCTATTCCACCATAGTATAAAGTCATTATGCTGCATTGTAGCAATAAGTACGACGGACCCACCACGGTTGAATTCTTTTCATGCTTCCCATTAGGTAGAGTATATTCACTTTGACAGGTTAAATAATAAAAATTGTATACTGCCCAAAACTCAGCTTTCAATTTAAACTTTTAAGGACTTTAGGTTCTTCGTAAAAATTAGAGGTTGTATAAAATAGATCCATTTTAAACAAAAGTGTAAAATGAAATAATAGATGGTAATTTCAAAAACATTTAAATGCTCATACTATGGCTTGTAATTTCAACATCATTATCAGCCTTATTGCAGCCAACCGTTCTACATACGTCTCTCACATTGCACGCCATGCGCCACGTTTGTTCGTATTAGTTGAATAGTTTTATTTTAAACTCATCACTGTCATTACTTTCTTCATAAGATGATATAATCTACTCATTATAAACTAGCCGATGTTCTGTCATTGAAATGGACTCCATGCGCAGTAGCGATCCATCTAACCGTCAATCTATATATGTCATTCAATATGTGTCAAACTTTACCTTCTTTTAATGCTAGTACAGAGTATAGATGTGAAAAACAGTCGTGAAGTTTAGTTGAAGGCCTTCAGGCGGCTTAAAAACATGAAACGGTAAGATTACGTAGCCACAACGTGTCTTGCCGAACCCCAACCCGCACTCGGTCAGCGTGGAGACGTATGACCTTAATTAACCCTCTCCTGAGCGGGACCGGAGCCCAGCAGTACGAGATTATGGGTTGTTGATGATAGATGTAGTGACTGTTCATATAAATATATACATATTTACTTTATGCATTTTATTTACAATCGCGCATAGTACACTATGTGGCCTCATCGCCCTACGGCCTTGAGCAATCGCTTATCTATGGGGCGATATGAATACGTCCTGTGAATATTATTTAACCTCTATTGCTCGTATCTAGTAATAATTATTGTATATATGAAAATTAAATATGCAAATCCCTACAATGAAATAAAATAAACAGAGTAAAAAAGAGAAACTTGCTACTAGCTCACGTGTATCCTTCCCACTATTATCCCGGGTCTTTTAAACGGGGGGTGAAAAAGCATCTCACTAGGCCGTCATAGGGCTCCCATGCTGCAGTGCCTGCATTCATAGCGAGCGTGGTGGCCCCCACTCTTGTATTCTAATCATGCTTTCCATCAGGCGGAGTAGAATCACTTTGTTAGGCTATAAATTAAAAAAAACAACATAGTTCGGGGGAACTATGTTGTTTGCAAAGTGAACTATTAATTGAGATCAATATTGGCTTCAATGGAGAAATTGGTTGCGTCGTAATCACAACTCAATCAAATACCCTTACTCACTATATCTTATTGCACAAAACATGATCCCACATATTCGTGAACGTTATTTAACTTATTACCTAATAAAGGGTTCTGTGTTATTTCCAACTTGTGAATTTAGTTTGAACCGTTGCTTTAAGATTAACAAGCTGAGTTCTGCGGTGGTACCCGCGTTTAATGTTGTAAATCACGATTAACGCCCCGAAGCAAAGCTATTCTAAAAAAAATCGCTTAAGCTACATCTTATGTTATACTTATCAGCTATCTGCCTAGCCGGACCGGTAAAATCGGTCTAGCCGTTATAGAGAGTTGCCGGGCCAGACAGACCTTTAAAATGTTTAAGTAATGCAGGTATATACTTTGACAAGCATTTAATAAAAGCTGTTTATTTGATATTACAAACAGACACTTAATTTCAAATTCAAATTCAAAATTCTTTATTCACTTAGGATGCAATACATCTCTTGTGACAGGTCAAGATTCTACATGTACATTTATGCCATGTTCGCAAACAATAGGTAGAGCCGGAGAAAAGAACATGGCAATAAAAACTCGCGGCCACTCCTTTCCATTTTGTTTATTTGTGTACATTACGGGTAGGTACGGATAAGGCAGGTTCGAAAGGATGGAAAGATTTTTTGTAGTTTGCTCGTTTGTCATATAAATTATATATTATCATTTATATTATAGTCAATCTGCCCGGGTCTATCATTCCTGATAAGTTGAACTCTGGAGCCCTTAAGAGTAGAGTCAACAGGTAGGTTTCTTTTGGATGGGCGTGTACCACCTTCGTCTTCATCTACACTTTCCATCAGGTGAGATGGAAGACAAACGCCTATTTCATTACAACTATAAAAAAAAACTACGCCTACGATTTCTTATTGCGTTGGATTTATTATGTATGAGTGTCCCAACAATTAATACAACTTTATGTGAAACGACGATGTCACTGACCTCATATATTTTTTAATATTATGCTCGGTATGGCATAATTACCCCGTCTCATGGTCACGACTGTAGAATGTCATAGAATAGCGTTTTTTTTAATAGTTACTTTTGCCCTGCACGGACACTAGGTATGTGATTTAACTGTTTATCTGTTTTCGACTGCGTTATGTGTTGTGGGTTGACACTTTGTGGGATAAAATTTGTTCTGAGTCTGGGTGTTCCTTGTGTCCGTTTCATGAAAGTTTGTAAATTCCCTCGCGACACAGGTGTTATTCTTAATGCAGGATGCTATAATACTACAATCATTTGGTGCAAAATATTAGTCTCACCAAGGCAGCATCATATAAGAGATAGCTGCCTTTTCTAGCATGGTACAGGGCACTACAAGTGCTTATATTTCATTGCCATAAATACTAGCATAATACCTGTGTTGACCTATGTATATTAGAATACATGTTTTTCCTTTTTTTATTGTTAAAAAAGAATGGGTTACCCGAAAAACGTGAATGGTTTACTAAGCCGCCATACTTTTTCATTGTCTGCATTCGCAGCAAGTATGATGGCCCCCACTCTTGGATTCTGCTCATGCTTTCCATTAGGCAGGGTAAAGTCACTTTGGTATGCTAAATTTATAAAAAAAAGGAAGATTTATACTCCCAGTATTGAGAATTGTTAATTTAATAGATTTTGGGGTGTTCTTTGCTAACATCAACATTTTCGTAACGTATCTAGGCCAAATCAAATGACTGGACTATAAAATAAATCGAAACTAATACCTCTATTAAGAGTTTATAAATGAACTCGTTCGTAGGCCAGCGAATTCATAACACTCGGAACTCACGGCCAAAGTTCATTAATTTTAGGTCATTGGCATTGCTCGCAAAACTGGTACTGAATAATTTACCTACGGAAATATTATATTCTACGACTTTTACATTTCAATGTTTACATGCGTATTATGTATTTACTGCAGTTATATTTGAAGTATGGTAAGTATATTTTATATTATAGTGAGATGTAAACTTTCTATCAATTTTTTCATTAAAAAGAAAACTCTCGCATCATCACTAATCATCAGGAATATAAATCCTGTGTTGCGTAGGACTTTACAAACATACATGAAATGGACACAAAGAACACCCAGACTCAGAACAACAAATAGCAGATGACATAATAAGCAGTAACTTGTCTACCTTATTTTTATAAATTAAAACGAAATTTCGTTATTAACGTAACGTAAATAACGAACAATTCTAAGCCTAAGAATTTTTTATTTCATATTTAACATTCTTCAGACAATAAGGATGTATACTAATTGTAAATTCTCCAATACTCCAATTCCTTCGTAATTGACATTATTATTTTCAAGTATATTGTGTTTTTGTTATTAAAGTTTTAAATGTATTATTAATTGATCTTTTGATTAACCTATATTTTACCGACTTTATCTCTCAATGTTTATATAAATCATTCATTAAAAAGTCGTTTAGCAATGCATAAGTTGCCCAATTTAAACGTTATTTATGTATATTTTTACGACGGAAATTTCTAAAAATCCCAGACGTGCTAAAACAGTAATAGAACATCCTTTGTTACAAAAGCACATAGTAGTTAATAAACGCTCATAACCCATAAAAACAGCGCAGTCAGTACCTGGATGGGTGACCGTCAGTGACTTGATACTAAGAGTGTCTCCGTGATTCGGAGGTCACGTTAACAGCAATCGTTTCCAGTTGTTATCATAACATAACAGTCATGAAGCTTAGTTGGAGGCCATCGGTTTGGGTTGGAGGTCTTGGCAATCCCCTCGGCCAACGTCGAGACCTCTGGCCTTAAACTTCTCCTGAAAGAAAACTCGAGCCCAGCAGTGAAACATTTTGCGTTGTTGATAATGACAAGTCATACAAGTTTACTGTAACAGTAGCTATTGAAATTCTAGTTAGCGATATTATTAAGCAGGAATTGGATTGAATGCGACACAGAAACAGATTTTATATGTCCGATACCTACATATTCTTATGTTTTGTACTTCGTGACAACAGATCATGGAACAACACGGTAGGAAGCAGCAGCCTTAGGCAGACGTTCCCTCTGTCAAAGCTTAAACCCAATTGGGCATTAAACATTCCACTGTTATGACACAGAATGTGTTATACGTATACAGTGTAAATTTTTTTTTTTGGACATCTTACACACAACGCCATCTAGTCCCAAACTAGACAGAGCTTGTATTATGAGTACTGAACAACTGATATAAATACATAAACATACTTTTTTTTTGTAAAAACATACATCTCATACATAGAAAACACCCAGACTCCGAAACAAATATTTAGTCCGACCCGGGAATCGAACCCGAGACCTCTTGATCAGCAGCCGCATACGCTAACCACTAGACCAACTAGGCAGTATATGTGTGGAATTGTGTTTTTTTTTGTTATATTAGAGTTCATAGTTACAGGGGATTATTTTTGTATGTGAGACTTGAATGTGTATGTGGGAAGATTACCCACGCAAAAAAAAACAGACAGTTTTATATCGGAAAAGACGCTATCTACTCAGTTGCGGTCCGCGGGCTTCTGTTGCTCTATGCTACAAAATAGTTTAATGGGTCAATCTTTCATAAAAGAAATTCGTAACAACTACTAAGTAAACTATTCTAGGATAGCTATCATTCGCCCATCGGATGACCCCTAAAGGAAACCTCAACGTTCACGTATGCTGATTCTTCCATGACCATGCACGACCATAACATAATACATACATTACATTAAATGTAGTTGTGTCTTTGCAGTTTCGTTGTGCATCAGTTGGAGAAGTGTTTAGAGTATAAATCCGAATCTGTGTTTATTCGTTGGTAACACTTTTTTTCTTAGAGGTGAACCCTCTAAAACAAAAAACTCCTGGCATTTTTAAAGTGATTTACTCACGAAAACTTTCAAATTCTATTTTAATAATAAATTTCTTTATATTTTTTCAGTTTTGTTCGAAGCGTGCCACAATGAGCCATCATGTCTCCAGGACCGTGCTGGTCTCGAGGCTATCACCATGCTACACAGGCAACTAGATGATGACGCCAACGGGAACGTTGACCTCAGCGAAAGTGATGACGTAAGTTTTAAAGTATAAACTTCTTCTTGATTCATCAATGATGAATTGAAAGAGGATTTAGATAATGATGAATCATCATTATCTAAATCCTCTCCTATCCTCGGCTGAATGAAACCCTTTCTAGAAGATTTTGAACCTTTTGACAAATAATAAAAATCTGTTATATGTATATGTAGGTAATTCACGTATCACGTTGTTTCTCACGATATACTCCAAAACTATATAACTCATAGTCACGTTTCTTTTAATGTGTGTGTTTGGTGGCATGTCTAAGAATAGTTAACATCACACTTAAATCAATACAGACGAAGTTGCGTGGTCAGCTAGTAATAATATATAGGTTATCTTCTAGACGACCCATCTAAGAGATTACACGCTTGAGGAACATGTTTTTGCCATTTTAAGACTCGAACGGTCTGTTTAAGAGTCTAATGTAGGTACTTTAGGTACTTACGTGGAACAATGGCACAGTTAACAGCTGTCAAGACTACACAACTTCTAATTATACACAAACAAAAAACTTAATGCATACTTTGTTTAGAACTTGTTTTTCAGTTTATAATGTGATGAAGATCTTGCGTCATTGAGAAGCATTGGGCTAATGTACAACTCCAAAACATCTTGATTCCTATCTTATTTTGTGCGTTTATTCAGTAGGTCTGAGAATAGGGCGTGAACTATGTTTTAAACCTCTGGGTAATAAAGAATGAAACAGCCGTGCCGCTGGTATAAGCTTACGAGTATTGGCAAAATATTATTTACACTGAAGTGTTCGTAAACTCAAACAACTTATGATAATGTTGGATGAATTCATCTCTCATGGTCACAACATTTTTTGCCGGCCGGCGCATTTAAGTTAACTTGATATTCTGTTTTTTAGTTTATTAATAGCATAATAAGATTCCCCGTTGCTTTGGTTAATTGTTGTTTGTTAAACTTTGACTGGATATGTAGTTTTTACGACAATACTGTAATTTGACGGTTTGTATCTGATCAGATAAATTAAGTAAATCCGTAATAAAATTAAATAATTAAGTGATTTCTAGAGTTAACCGCAGAGGACTCGACTTGAAAAATGGTGATCTTCTAATGATGGAAATGTGTGGAAACGCGAAAGTCCATAAGGATGTTTGTTACTCTCTTACGCAAAAACTACTGAACGGATTTATATGAAACTTGGCAGAAATATAAATATTTACAGCTCATTCAAATATTGAAAATAATTTTGACGCGATTCAAAGTGTACGCTGGCAGTAATCAAGTGTAACGTACACATGCGATAACAAATAGACATTATTATGAGTATAGTCGCTAACTTTCTGTACAACACTGATTTGAGAGCCATGTCAGTCGCCGGCGTTTTGGCCCGTCCGCTCTCTGACCCAACCTTGACATGTCAAGCTCACGTTGCCACACACGTCTGAGATCGAGAGTTCGATTCCCCCGACCCGATCGCTATTCATGAATACATATATCTGTTTACATCGGTCTTAGTTGTGGATGTATCTATTATATATTAATACTAGCTGATGCCCGCAGCTCCGCTCTCATTCTAGGGGTATGAAAAATAGATAGTAGCCGATTCTCAGACTTACTGAATATACATAAAAAAAAATCATAAGAATCGGTCAAGCCGTTTCAGAGGAGTATGGGAACGAACATTGTGACACGAGAATTTTATATATAAGATATTGGTAAAAATAACATGTTTAAATATTTTCGTCTGGAAAATTAAAGGATTTATAACAATGAGGGCCACCGTTTTTGTGCTCGCCAGTGGGCGTCACTGTAGAATGAGATTCTCAGGTATAGCTGTCAACTGTCAAAGTTTGTTATTATTACACAAATTATAATTTTTAAAACCTTAAAATCGTATTGTGAAAATATTAATGAGCATGCGCAGTCCCGTTTTGTTCGGTTTCCGTCAGATAAGATTGTTTTAAAGCACAGACATTTATTGAACCGTAATTTGTAATGTACTATTGTCGCAAATAATATATCAAAATGTTTATTTATTATTTATATCTTACCGTGGCCAGTTAGCAACACACGTACTTAAAATATGTGGTAATTAGTGGGTAGTTTCGGAATTTATTGAACTTCATCGTGAGCAACAACGTGACATGAAAATCATATGTAGTAGATTGTTAATCATGTTATAAATCTAAAAATATGTTTTAACTAATATAATATATTATACTATATAATATGTTATGTTATTCTGACTAACGATTGAATGATAACAAAGGAACGAATAACTGAACTCTTTCATAAAACTAGAGGCTAAAAATGAGTTGCGTGACCTCAGAAACCAGATGTTGTTTCCTACAAAATAATTAGAAAATAGAGAATAAGAATTTCATTTCCTTCATTTCATTTGGCATTGGCAGTCAAATAGTACGTGTTGGTTTGTTTGTTCAAAACATCCTTAATGCTATTGTTAGTCAAACTTTTGGTCTTTTTTTACCCTACAACGGAGAAGCAAAAAGAAAGGGTTATAGGTTTAACAGTCCATGAATGTTTGTATGTTCCACCGTAGCACCTTAACTATTGAACTGATTCTAATGGATGAGGTGTCAATAGATTCGTAATAATTGCCCGGGTGGCATAGACTATATAATATAAATTTTATATAAATATTTAAATGTTTTTTTGTTGGTACTATCACGATATGATAAATTAACGATCTCATCATCAAGAAGCCTTTAACAGTCCACTGCTGGACATAAGAGGCCTCTCCTGAGAAAGAAGGTTTTGGCCTGCTATACCACGGGTTTATATAGGGTTTGTTTTTTTCTCTTTGCCCTGATGGTATCTTGCCTTTTACTCGCCTTTTACGACACCCGCAGGATGAATAGGGGTGGTGAGACTCAGTATTCCTAATCCGTCACAACGATTATTAAGGCTTTATTAGTCTGTTTATAAGAATGATTACAATGTGAACCACTAATAATCGCGTAATGAAACTCGAAAAGATCTTGCCTCTGGCAATTAGAACATTTTGTTGTTGTAGTGTTAGAACTAGCTTGTATGAAATTATTAGCAGGGTATTGTAAAATTTATTGCTTGCTAATTACTATTAATTATTAATCAAGTCTTAATTTAAGACTTATGACTCATATCTCATCGTCATCATCCTCTAGTAGTCCTCGGCTTCTCGTTAGAAAGGGTGTTTTGGCCCACCACCTGGAGTATCACAAACGACGGCTGATCAGCTAGAATTATAGTATCGCCTAATGTTTTTACCTAATTTACAATACACATTTCAGTTTCTTCGCGAGGAACTGCAGTACGACAGTGGCTATGAAAAGCGGCAGCGCGCCTTCCATCATAATGATGACATGCACATATCGGTTAAAGAGCTGTGGGAGGCATGGCTTAGATCTGAGGTACGTACTCATAGTTTTTGTCTAACTTCATTTTTAGTTTATACAGGATTTAATAATCTAGTCTCTTGTATAAGCAAACCTTTTTTCAAATTGAAACCTACCGAAGTGACTCTGCCCTGCTCGACGGAAAACATGAGTAGAATCCAAAAGTAGGGAGCACCATCATCATTATAAGTGCAGACGATTCAAAATGGTGAGCCATGATACAGTAATGGAATGTTTCTGCATCATTGCTGTCGCTGCCGTATTCGCCTATAATTATTGGCGTTACGCGGCTATAACAAGGAATCCCTTATTTTCGGCATCTCATCACTACATAGTATAAAACAATTAGTCGTTTTCTCTGTCCCTTTGTATGCTTAAATCTTTAAAACTACGCAAACTACGGATTTTGATGCAATTTTCTTTGATAGATAGAGTGATTCAAGAGGAAGGTTTTTATGTATAATACATGTATTATATAGAAGATAATAATTTTAGAGGTTTCTAATGTGTGTTTTTTACGCTTACATTGCAAACGCTGGCTGTACCCTACGAGATAGATCAAAATAATGTACTACAGTATTGTACATCTTAAAAAGGTCTACATAAAAGTCCGCGATAGTATGTGTCTATCTCTTAGGGATAACCCATAATAACCATTTTTTTATATTTTACTTTTTACGAGAAATAATGGCTTATTTACGAAGCGATTTTAAGCAATACAGTATTAATCCTTATCCAATTAAGTACCTTAAATACATTGTGTATTTAATATTGATTAATATGGCCCGTTACAGTATGTAATTTAAATTAATACTTTTGAAGATATTATAGAATTAAAATGCAGGAACAAAGCGATTGTGGCAGTACCGGCCGGGGCCTGTTAGTTGACACTGATGTCGATTTGTCACTATCAGTCAATAACTAAACACAATACTTTATTATGAATTAATTCTAAGGCGGTACGAAGTTTGCCGGGTCAGCTAGTAATTATTATTTTAAATGAAAGCTGTAATCAACTGCTACAAAAATATGTGTAATAGTAGTTTTTATTATTCTCTCCTCTTCGTAATTTCAGGTACGGAACTGGACGGTGGAACAGACAGTGGAATGGCTGTCACAATCGGTGGACCTGCCGCAGTACAAGACGCTGTTTTTACAACACAAAGTTACTGGTGCCACTCTACCGAGGTAATCCATCAAGTGACTTATAAACTAGGACTTTTTTCATTTTGTAAAGGTAGGGTTCTCCTGTTCTACTTCAAATGTGTTTATGCACTGACTCGATATTTTCGTTACCTACTTGATTCGTGATAGGGTGGTGGTCCTCGAATGGGTTCTGACAAGTCATGGTGTCAATTTGGAGAGGGCCTGAATACTAGTTGGCCTTCAGGCTTGTTTTAAATCCCCACATTTTTTTCTTTCCTATGACCCCAAGGAGTAGGAAACCCCAAGGGATTTTCCACTCGTCAACAAAAAAAATATTAATGGAGATAAAGGAAGTCTCTTCAGTTGCTCATTTATGATCTGTGTACATTATATACATACATGTATACAAATTTTTGGTACTACAGTTGGCAATCTTATCACTTGTACCAAATGTTCCTGGCAACTATTATACGGATGAGTGCTACTGATATAAATTGCACTTTTACAAATTTATCACTATCTGGGCATGCCAGACACACCACGCAAATAATTTATAATAGTGGCTGACCAAAGACTAGTCCGTGACCTGACCCTTCTTATTTTTTTGAAAGACAAGGCCTGCATTAAATAAATTTATTCCTCTGTCGCGGGGGACTTAACAAACATTAAAATGTATATAATACACTTTTAAAGACTTGAACTCCAACAGATTTTTAGACAATAATAATTAACCTAACCACGTTTTAATATATTTTCTATTTGACTCAGGTTGGCTGTAAACAACATGCAGTACTTAAGCAACGTACTTGGAATCAAGGACCCCAAACATAAGCAGAAGCTCGTTCTCAAGGCCATGGATGTCGTTCTCTTTGGACCACCAAAAGGTAAACTCGTCGCATGAAGGTCTTTTATGCTGAAATGAAT
The DNA here is from genome assembly GCA_932526445.1 of Phragmatobia fuliginosa. Lineage (NCBI taxonomy): Eukaryota > Metazoa > Arthropoda > Insecta > Lepidoptera > Erebidae > Phragmatobia > Phragmatobia fuliginosa. Next base: position 10,412,978 of record OW052075.1, on the reverse strand, counting down.
GAACATCATTTCGCTGTATTTGTGTCAGATCAAAATCAAACAAAGTTGACAATGACATTTGACAATACAAATGTCACTCTGACAATTTAAATGCCACTTTTGACAATCTTTAGATGTGAGCATGATAAAATTGTAAGAGTTCGATGGATGTATTGAAGAAGAAAACCACACTTTTTGCAATTTTTGTCTATTTGCGTGTTTGTGCACGCTAATCTAAAAAGGTTTTTCCACGGCCATATGCCGTAGAACCGATAACCGTTGGGGTAAACAGGTTCTTGAGTGGAGACCGCGACTCGGCAAACGTAGTGTAGGACGTCCACAGGCCAGGTGGAGTGATGATTTGCGCAAGACGGCTGGCAGGAGCTGGATGCGAGTAGCCGAGGATCGAACCAAGTGGCGTGCAATTGGAGAGGCCTATGCCTAGCTGTGGACTGCGATAGGCTAATGATGATGATGAACCTTAAAAGTGTCAACGGATTTCATTCCGGTTTTCTCTTAAAACAGTGTTAAGGTTCACTTATCATTAAGTGTATCTTTTATTTTAATCGTAGCCTTTATAATATTATCGCGAATAATTCCCGTTTACAGTAAAAACATGAGTATGTTTAAAGGTCGCGAAAGTTTAAAAACAGTTCTAAAAGAACTTGTAAAATGTGATATGATTTTAAATTTTTTAGTCGATAACTGTAAAAATCGACTAAAAAGTTACTACTCTGTAACAATTGAACGCAATATTGACACTTTGTGATAAGTACTGTACGCTTATGACAAATGTAGATTCATAGTCGTCTATGAATAACGTGACCATTTTTTTTTCGTGTCAAAGCGGGACGCCTACGGAATTTTGTATATTTAATAAATAAATACATTTATAGGGTACATCGGTGTAATTATATATAATATACATTATATATACTATAAAAATTATGGCTTAAAAATGACTTAAAATAATTTGTTGTTGTATCTTATCCTTACTGGCATCTAAATTCTTACACCAACTTACCCTGAAAATCCCTACTAATATTATAAATGCGAAAGTAACTCTGTCTGTCTGTTACGCTTTCACGCCTATACCACTAAACCGATTTTGATGAAGTTTGGTATGAAGATGGAACTGAACTTGGGAAAGGACATAGGCTACTTTTTACCGCGATAACCGACATACATGCGGGCGGAGCCGCGGGCGAAAGCTAGTAATATTTATAAATAATTTCGCAACAAAAAACTACTTACTTGCTACAGCAAAATCGATTCCACGGTTTAGGCATGAAACATAATGACCCAATTTAGAGTTACTTTAGTACTTTTAAGTAAGTACTTTTAACTGACTTCAAAAAAGGAGGAGGTTCTCAATTCGTCGGAATCTTTTTTTTTATGTACCTATGTTCAGCGATAATTTCGTCGTTTATGAACCGATTTCAAAAATTCTTTTTGCATTAAAATGGGCGTAGCTTACAGGTGGTCCCATCGTCATCATATCGGGATCTGATGATGGGATCCCTAGGAAATCGAGGAAGCTCCTCTAATATCATAGGCACAATTGTCGCGATTTGGGTAATCGTAATAGTTTTTGTTTAAAGTCGGTTCCTTTTTGTTAAAATTATGTAATATAATAAGGAGTTGGGATAAGCAAGTATTCAGTAAGTTTCTAAATAAAGATATGATGCACAATAGATAAATGAACTATTAATATATTTATTTATTCAAATATAAAGTCAATCTTAACTTTTTCTTAAATTAGACTGAGATATTAATTTAGATTTATAGATTTATTCGTAAAAGCGGGACAATTTTGGTCTCGTTGGGGACAGCGGGACGGACAGCTTGAAAGCGGGACAATCCCGCCGAAAGCGGGACGTATGGTCACGTTATCTATGAATCTACTTTTGTTTAAGTACATATTTTCAATATATTGAAAACTAGCTTTCCGCCCGCGGCTTTGCCCGCGTGGAATTCGTTTATATCGTGCGACACAGTATGGGTAGATAAAAAAATCTTACATGATTTTATGTTTGATAATAAGGAACTTTGACACAAACTTTCGTCCCCTATTTCAAACCCTTCTACCTTTATTTTAGCGATAAAAAGTATCCTATGTCCTTTCCCAAGTTCAGTTCTACCTTCATACCAAATTACATCAAAATCGGTTCAGTGGTTTAGGTGAAAGCGTAACAGACAGACAGACAGACAGAGTTACTTTCGCATTTATAATATTAGTAGGGATTACACCATCGGAAAGTAGAGATTTCATCAAACAGAAAACAACATAATTTTTTGAAAAAAGTAGATATTTTGACAGGTGAATTTTCGCTATTAAGTCAAAAGAGGGTGAAAAAATTTAAATATTTCAAATCAAAAAAAATACATTTTTACAATTATTAAATTATTAAAAAATTACAATTAAATAAAAATAGAAAACCAAAAACTTTTTAAATTTTTCACATATAATTTGAGGTTATGTGAAAAAAAGTGTAAATAAAAAATCGGCCAAGTGCGTGTCAGGCCACGCACAGGAAAAGGTTCCTCAGTCACCCATAATGGTACGTGGATTAGAAATTGTATCCAATCTATAATTGTTATGTTTACGTATTAATGCGTTAATTTTGTATGACGTTTTCCAAGTAAGCACATTGTAGAAGTTAAGCCTCTGTAACACCTGAACTAACAAAGTCATCTAATTCGTTATAGTTTTCATTTAAAGTTCATTATATGGACCACTATCACGAATTTTTCCAGATTTTTTGAACCGGCTGTTTAGCTTTTAGAGGGGGAGGACGCCCGGTTTTACAAAAAAGTGGCCTTTAAAGTGGAATTTCTCGCAAACGGATTCCTAAATCAAACAATCGTCTTAACAACCCTTAATGTTTTTAAAAGACCTATATAATGATACCCCACATGATGGGGTAGCCGCGAGAAAAAAAAACATCCACATTCTACGTGTCGGGGAGGTACCCTAAATAAAAATATTTTTCATAATTTTATTGTAGCACTTTGTCGACGTAATTACAATACGTATTCATGCAAAGTTGCATCTTTCTAGCACTTACTGTTTGGATGGTAAGTTGAGGACGGACGGACATACGGACAGACGGACATGACGAATCTATAAGGGTTCGAAGTCATAAACTTCGGAACCCTAAAAAGTTGTAGATCTTTTAATTACCTACAACTTTGCCATTTAACTTTTTTCTATAGGACTTGTAGTTTTGCCGGAAATTGAGATAAACCGTTTTTTACTCTTTGTTTTATATATTTAGCCATCCAAAGTGACTCTACCGTGTCTGATGGAAAGCATGAGTAGCATCCAAGAGTCGGGGCTACCACACAATAATGTATGACGGCCCGCACTATTGCGGCTTAGTGAGATGCTCTTTCACGCCCCGTCCGAGGAGGACCCAAAAAACTCCCCCGTCTCCCTCCTACCCGACTCCCCTCAGATCGCAGATCGCCCGTAAATTATTTTTCCTTTCATTTTTATAATATTCTACTCCTTTTCCAATAGGTCTAATCCTACAAATTTTATTTGTTTTCCAAAATTACTACCCTTGTCTACTGGTCTATAAGTCATTTTTAACCGACTTCAAAAAAAAGGAGGAGGTTCTCAATTCGTCGGAATCTTTTTTTTTTTTTTTTTTTTATGTATGTTCAGCGATAATTTCGTCATTTATGAACCGATTTCAAAAAATTTTTTTGCATTGGAATGGGCGTAGCTTACAGGTGGTCCCATTGTAACCGTATCGGGATCTGATGACGGGATCCCAAGGAAATCGAGGGAACTCCTCAAATATCATAGGCACAATGTCGCGATTTGGGTACTCGGAATAGTTTTTCATTGAAGTCGGTTCCTTTTTGTTAAAATTATTACAAACTATCATTATGGTTGCCATGCAAGTGTGTTATGCCTAGCAACCTGTGAAGTTTTGACAGGAGATAAACAGTGATACATTTTGACATCTACGATTTATGTATTTTTGTAATCACCTAGGTAAAAAGGTAAAAACTTTTGTATCTCGATTATTGCAGTAAAAAGTAGCCTATGTCCTTTCCCAAGTTCAGTTCTATCTTCATACCAAATTTCATCAAAATCGGTTCAGTGGTTTAGGCGTGAAAGCGTAACAGACAGATAGACAGAGTTACTTTCGCATTTATAATATTAGTAGGGATTATACCTGACTATGATAAATAATTCATCTAATCTTAGGAAGTACCGTTTGACGTTTCATATTTTTCAACACGAAACAACTGTTTAGGCATATATATAATATAATAAACACACAATGTCATTATCTTTTTCCGTATAACCATGAAAATCTATATTTATTTTAAAATTCTTTATAAATAAATTTCAACTTAAACCTTTAAAACAAATCAAAATAAAGCGATAACATATAAACAGGCACGTAGATAGGTAACCTAGATAGATAGGACCTATCTACGTGCTTATGAAATGACGTCATACTTACGGTAAAGGTACCGTAAGTATTTAACTTAAGTTATTTTCTTTTGCCTACTGTATATTAATCGTAGAAGTTTTTTAAAGAGAGGGAATTCAGTTCCTTTATTTCAACAATATTTAATATCAGTACTCCAGAATGTTTAATATATTTGAGTACACCAACAACCCATAATGTCCCACTGCTGAGTTCGGGTCTCCTCCTAGGAGAGGGTTAAGGTCTTGAGTACATAAATCTGTAAAATTGAAATCGATTTGTAAATATAAGATAATGATATCGAGAATCGGATATTGTATAAATCATTTTTTTGACATCATCTCTTCAATCTTTCGAAACTGTCGTACGCTATATCTTGGATTAGACGTAAATAAATAGATTAAAGTATCTGGTCGTCTTATCAAAAGTAAGGATTATATCTTGATTTGTTGGATGTTGAGTCAGAGGAATCAAAGAGAGAAACACCAAGTTGTATAATATATTATAGTAAGGTGCTGTTATAAGAAAGCCATTATTTATGCATGAAATAATTTATTTATTTAGTTATTTGTATTTATGTATATACCTACACAAAATAGTGCGCCAACGGCGCAATCAGCGAGCACTTACCACTTTGTTTTCATTGCTTTAATTCACCATCGTTACTTACTTACCTTGCTCCGTACCTTCGTTACCTGTGCTCTAACCACGATAGAAATCTTCGAAGAGTTAATAATCTGCTTCTCTCATGTCAGTGTAAATAAAACTTAGGGTAGTTTACACACAAATAACACATTATAATATAATATTTAAGAATCAAATCTAAGAATTATACATAGATACAAATCATCATCATCATCATCAGCCTATCGCGGTCCACTGCTGAACATAGGCCTCTTCCATCGATTTTGGGCTTCTGGCATCCAGCCAGCCATTTTACTTAGGTTGTCACTCCACCTCGTCTGTGGGCGTCCTACACAACGTTTACCGAGACGCGGTCTCCACAGTTCGTCCGCGTCTCTTTTCAATCAAACTCGGCTCATATTGATCTAAGCGTGAAATTAACTATTTCTACTATTTTCATAGTGTAAATGTCATTTGACGACCTCGGTGGCACAGTGGTAGCGTATGCGACTGTTGCGCTTTAGGTCTCGGGATCGATTTCCGGGTCAGACCTAATGTTTGTGTGATCCGCAAATATTTGCTTAGCAGTTTGTGTGATTTCTATGTATAAATTAAAATATATTTATTTACATGTCAGTTGTTTAGAACCCACAATATAAGCTCTGCAAAGTTAGTGATTAGATGGCGTTTTGTATAAGATGTCCGAAATATTTATATGGTATTATTTATGGAAAAATGCTGATGGCATTCACAGTATCTTTCTACAGAAGAGGGCTATTTTATATGTAATTTATAATCTCAGCTGTAGGCAGTCACTGAGGGATTATTATTACAGACCCATCTCCATACATTTATGAGAACATGGTGTATGTGATAAGAAATATATTTGTTGGCGTATCAATTTATTTTAGCTGGCAACACTGTCAAGTGTCTGAAGTGATGAAAATCATTGACACTTTAAAATGAAAATTACGATTGAATGATTGATTTTAGCCAATGTTATGAGTCATAGACAGGGATCACGTGTTAGGGAGAGTATCTTATTTAAAATGATTAATCATAGGCTGCTATTCAGTGTCCTAACTGTATTTGGTGATCGAGAGCTATAAGAAAGTGATTGTACGCGAATATTCTCCTCGCCCGCCAACTCACGTCTACCCTCAATTACAAATATGAGTTTCTACATATTCATTTATTCACAAAGTTTAGCGACATTGAAAAGAAGGATAAACTCGTGTTGCCAGTGACTAGATTAAAAAAAATTTAAAGCATAGTATAGGGTTCCGTAGTCATTCATAATTGTAGGTAGATAAAGTCGGTGGACTTTACAGCTAGAATGTGCCGGCATTTCCTAAAAATATCGGTTTAAAAATATCTGTAAAACTTTTACTTGTCATATCATTTGTCCTATCTTAGGTACGGTATTACGAAAAAAAACACGAAAATCGGTTAGATGGTTGCGAAGTTCATTGTGAGCAATAACGTGACACAAAAATTATATAATAGAAGATAAATAAATATTTCAAACTTCTGTTGAAATTTTTGGCGTAGAGGATAATAAAACACGTCTTCCTCTGTGCTGTTTAAAAGTAAGACTTATTGGAAACACGACAAATTGAAGTAGGTACATACTTTAGAAGAACTCTTTATCAGTTTCATTTCACGCAACACTCAACGGTCATGGCCAGTGTCATAACATTTCATTGTTTATAGAGGCTTTGGTTTTATACTACAATCAATAACTTCAATAAGCATGAAATTTTAGAAATACTACATAATAATTATATATCCATTTATGAATTCTGTAGTCATAATAAATCTACAAATAAATGGAAATTAACGTCTTAACCTTGACCGCGGGAATATTGAATATAATGTAAATTGTAGTTATATCATCGATACAAACTGGTTTTACGTGAATAAAAAGCAAACCTGTTCCTTTTTAATTTTCAAACAAATGATGTGTTTTCAAAAAAATCGTTATGTAGTCGGGTAATCCCCCGATTAAGTTTATGTTATTAACGAAAGAATATATTGTTTTTATATTGAGCATTGTAGTGTACAGATTAGATCTCAATTGTCCAAAGTAAGTCTTGTTGTTGTTTGTGAAACTCTAATTCACAAACATTAAACAGAACCTCAAAATCGTGCTTCTAGATGCTATATCATCATCATCATCATCATTATCAGCCCATCGCAGTCCACTGCTGGACATAGGCCTCTCCTATTGCAAACTACTTTGATCGATTTTATGGCGCCACTATTTGACGGTTCCGGACGGAATTCCCGGACTAATTTAATTCCGGACGGACGTTTTCCCAAATTCAACATTATAGGCCGGGATGTAAATTTCGTGTGTGTAAAGTGTGATGTTTTAGAATTGAATAATCAACATTTTGAGATTAAACTTATTCACAATTCATTAAAGGTATACAATAGTGTCACATTTATTTATACAAGTCCTCTTTGGTCTACCTTATCGGCATGCAAATTTCCTTTTTTTTTTAATAAACTATCACATTATTTTAATTAATTATCATTATACATTCCAAACTAACAATAAAATGATGTCAATATAAATTATCAATATATATTATCGCAATATCTGTTATTAGTCACCAAAAATTACCACTCTATACAACAGATTTTATATTAGGTTTTACCACTTTACTTCAAATCATACTGTAATATTTTGGCCCGCGACGGACGCATGGCACGCACTGCACACAACGGATTTTATTTTGCTTTGTAGGATTTCACATAGTGCTGCGACCACTATCCGCACCGAACGCCGGCATTTCTGAGCAGGCAAATCCGTTCAATCCGTTGCGTGCCGCGCGTGCCGTGCATCCGGCGCGGGCCAATAGACGCGCACCTTAAGGCTAAAGAGTTTGTTTGTTTGATTCGTTGAACTGGTTGTATCTTACGAGCTACTGATTCGATTACGAACTACTGATTCGATTTTAAAAATTTGTTCAGTGTTAGATTGCTCATTTATCGACGACGCCTGTGCCCTAAAGGAGTCAAGTATCAATAAAATTGTTGCAAAGACGGGAAATATACTATAAATATATATTGCGTGAGCTGCGTAAATAATCACAAACACAATGAATGAATAAATTGTTTTCATTTAAATGGTCTAAAAAATGTCCGTGACAACATGTCTATCTTTTAAGGTTTTCTCACCTTAACCTGTATTTACTCACGCTACGGTCATTATTAGAAACAGGCGATGCCGCGTGGGACAGCAAGTATACATATAAAGCAAGACAAGCTTTGCACTTAATAAATAATAATATGGAAACTGATTTCCAGTTGCCAAAAGAAAAAACTAAGTTTTTTATAATTTCTAAAGTGGCTGTCGACTTTGGTGGTCACATAAACTCCAGCTTAGCAATATAAGAAAAATCGACCAAGTGTCGTACTCGGGCAGGAAAGGTTCCGTACCATGTATACATTTCAAGCGTCTATCAGTTGTCGTTATTAATGTCTAGCATAAAATTACAAAAAAAAACGCGTTTGCTGTATGATAACCCCCTTAAATATTCATTTAATTCTGTTTTTTGTATTTGTTTTTACATGGCTGCACAAATACATCACCTGTGAAAATTTCAACTTTCTAATTATCACGGTTCATAAGTTTTGTTCACAGACGGACGGACCCCGAAGTCTTAGTAATGGGATCCCGTTTTGGTACGGAACCCTAACAAGTAGCGTAATCACAATTTAATGAATGAAGTGTTAAACCTTGATGACTCAAGGTTGCAAGGCAATGGTGTATTCATACTTTAAAAAAATAATTTCCATGAATTTGGTGGTCTAAACATTACACGTTTTTGCATACGTTTCTACGGGGATTTCCCATGATTTCTTAGCGTATTATGTATTTAGAAACAATTACTTGATAATGACAGTACACATTGCGCTTGCGCATTCTGAAGTATGCTATCCTACGAGATATGGTGTACAATAGTATTTGGAGCCCTATATCCCTACTTCTCTTCACTATAAAGTAACTCTGTCTGTCTGTCTGTCTGTTACGCTTTCACGCCTAAACTACTAACCCGATTTTGATGAAATTTGGTATGAAGATAGATCTGAACTTGGGAAAGGACATAGGCTACTTTTACCGCGATAATCGACATACACGCGGGCGGAGCCGCTGCCGAAAGCTAGTTATACAATAAGGTATCTTTGCCTTGCCTTAATTTTGCCCCTTTCCATAATTTGACACTTATTATCTTTTTTTAAATGTATTCTTTAATGATTATTACTAGACCTAATTATTTCTGACCGACCTTAAAAGAAGAGGTGGTTCTCACTTCAGCTGTATTTTTATGTGTGTTAACTCATATCTTATCGGGTGTAGCGATTTTGATGGTTTCTTTTATATTCGGCAGCTGGTGCTTGTTGTGTGATCCCATTTAAATTTGAATGAAATCCTAAAAGCGGCCTATTGAAATCCTTATGCATCATAAGGAATCCGGTCTACATATTGCAGCCCTTTAAGATCCTTCTGCATCATTAGACCTCCAGTTCGGCTATAGTTCCCGGACTGGTGACTGAAAAGTTACCAGTTACGCGTATTAATGACTACTTTAAGGAAAATATTTTCATAAAACTAAACGATTTAAAAAAATGTGACTCCTTAGAACTGACACGAAAAAAACTTGTTCACTTTTTTATATTACCTCTAAGTACTTCAGCACGTACCAAGCCTAGTTCTTGATGCAAATGATAACTTTGTTTTATAAATGTAAATTGCTCAGTAATTTTATAGTTGAATAGCGAGTCTTTTTCACTCAAAATAATTAGCAACTCCGTACAAATGACAATTGCATGTTTTCTTCACGAAACTCATAAATCAAATCTCATGACATTTGTGTTCAGTATTAACTATTATTAACTACCACAGTTTAGTTTATTTATTACATACAGCTTTTTTAAGTAATTTGTAACCCTTACAAGAACTTTGTAGTCGGCAGCCTTTTTATGTCCTTGAAATAAATATAGTATCTACGAAAATGTTTTTCATCAGATAGACGCACACTTTGTATAAAATCGTGAGTAAAACCGTTGGACGAATCTAATCCTAAAAAATTAGCTTCTTATAAATTAAGTTACTCCCTATGTCATCAGCTTTCTGCCAGTAAAAGTCCGGCCAAAATCTGTCCAGCCGTTCCAGATATTAGACGGAACAAACAGACAAAAAATAATTTAAAAAATAATGCTTTTTGACGCAAGTACGGCAAGTACCGTATATACTTTGATACGCATAGAGTTAAAAACTGTGTCTTTGATATTACAGACACTCCAATTTTATTTAATTGTATAGACGTATAGATGAATCACGTCTATTTTAGAAAAAAACGACAAATGTGTCATAGAGGGCCTAATTTGAATTGATTTCACATCTACTCGCTATCGACGGTAAGCGCCTTCGGTTCATCGGCGCCGCAAAGTCGGCATAAACGATCAAAACTAAATCTAATCCAAATGAAATCATTTTTTTAAATACCTACTCGTAATTATGTCTGCTTTCTTGTAGCACTGCGGAAATTCACTTTTTAGGGGTGGAAACCACCCTTATCAACCCCTTGTTTCCGCCCACTGTGCGCCGGCGCGGCGTTGCGTTTCCTGAAGATTTAAGTGCTGTCCAATCGCTTCGTCTATGGAATGGAATGGCTGAACTTTGATAGATTTTTCACTGGCAGATGTTATATGGTGTAATTTGGGCTAACTTTAAAAAAATATAAAAAGTATTTTAAAACAAAATTAAAATCAATGAAATTGTGAACCTTGTCCGATTCAAAGGCAACTAACCATAGGGCGCTAGTATAAAATAAACTCATACTATGCAGTAACAATAGCGAGACATCAGTAATTTTATTTCGAATGTTCTAATGTAGTGTTAAATATGGAGGCTATTGATGTTTTTTTTATTTTCTGGCAAACACAAAGTAATGTGCTTCGGGAGTTTATTTTGTCCAACAAAGCCTTCAATAAACAAATGTAATGATTCAGATTTCGAGGTAAATTTGTACCATTGTCCATATATTTCTTTGGATGTACAACACTCAAGTAATGAAATAACAAGTCGTTGCAAGCCTTGTTTTTAGCCATAGACATTCGAAAAAAAATGGTTTTCCGTAAAGTAGGTTTACAGAACATAATTTTACGTGAAAACGTTATAAGTAAACCTTAACTTTTTACTGCACTTTATAAACAGTTGACGTGTAGGTTGTGTGCTGCCACTGTCTCTCTTCTACCTGACGTATCGACCGATGGACTGAAAGAGAGAAAAATACGTCACAAGCATCCTGTGTATCGCTAGTTACATGATTTCGTTTGCATGCTCGGCTCAGGTAGAAAGACGTTCAAGTCATGCTTTGAACGATTTAAAAGACTCACGTTAAAACAACTTTTGACTAGGATAGTATAACTATTTCATCATTTCAATGGTGTTAAGCCGACTTAACAACATTGTTACAATTTTAATGTGGCTGACCCGAGTCAGTCACATTAAAATTGTAACCTGTATTCATTCAATAAAAACGTCAATTTGCTTGAAACGCAAACCCATCATGTAACATTGAAGGTCACAACTCTATTGGAACCATCAATAAAATGTAAAAAATATTGTATTACAGGTCACAATAGACCACATCCATTGTTCAATGAAAACCATAAGGTTTGATTCACTCGTAGCGTACCGATTTAACGATGCTAGAACCATTACTGAAGGTTATTAAGTTTTCATTCATTGTGAATCATAACTCTCATTATTGGTTGCTTATAAAATACGTTAAATTTACTATTTGTATGTTTGTATGGACCACATGTTGTATTCGTTTTTTTTTTTGCAATATTATCTGTCAGCGCAACTTGGTCCTTCGTTCTTTTTACTTTTTGATTAGAACAAAATGTGAGATTAGCGTATTCAATTTAAAAAAAATCGGCCAAGCGCGTGTCATGCCACATATAGAATAGGGATCTGTAGTCATCTATAATGGAACGTAGATTTGCAATCTTGTCCAATAGATAATTAATTGTTCTTTACTGATTATTTAGTTATTTTTGTATGTAGATTTCCAAGTAAGCGTTAATAGTGGGGTGACGGGTGACACGGCATAAACTGTTTCTCCACACCTGACGAGCTTCTATATTCCCCGATTTGAAACAAGTAAGTTCCTACAATAATTTTGACACAATGTCCGCAGGCGCTCTTTATACAAACCTCCAAAGCGCAAAGCCTGTCAGGTGAACATGTTCTGTATGTATTCCATCGTTTTGAATTAAAATGTAGTAATAATTATTTGTTTTATAATGCAAAGCTAACTGTCCTTGATTTATTTGCTTCAAGCTATTTATTGCATTAATTTTCTCGTTATTTTCCCTAAAATACATGAATAAACTTTGCTATGTTACCCGAATAATATATTATATTTTAAACTATTTATCTTTAGAAGTCTAACATTCACAGGTCCTCAGTCATAAGTCATAATCTTTCCTATTTGTAAAAATTTTACACACACTTTTTTTCTCTCATTCATATTTCAGAAATTCACGTTAATGTCCTCAAAGCGGTAGATACATATTAAATGCTTGCACGTTGCCGACACACACACACACACATCAATTGTTGTTAAACAATAAACATTGCTCGTTTACAATAAAAATATTACAAGCAACTAAAATTTAATGTCGCCAGTCTTTGTACTGCAAGTTATAAAAGTTATTCTACCTAATCATCTATTTATTTTACACTACTTAGTTCGAGTTCAGTTCAGAATTTAACTGTCGCAGTCTGTTCTGCTGCTGAACATTGGTCTCTTAAATTGCACTAAAATATCAAATAAGTGTCGTCAAACTCAAGTTATGAACGTGTAGTTAGGTACGAAATAAGTTAAAGACAAAGAAGAATATTCGTGTGATAAAGTTGTGTAAACCGGTATTTTAATCACAAATTGTCAGTAGCGTTACACCAAAGAGCTTCTATTTTGCCGGACGCTTTGTGTTTTCAATGTTTTCATTGTATATATTATTAAGAATAGATTTCCTAACTCTATGACGAGTTAATATCTGTGGTATAAACTACATAAACAAAGATGAATGAAGAAAAACTGAATTAGTTAAATAAACACTTACAACAGTAAAATCCACTAACTGTAGTCATGTCGATGATGGCTAGTCCCTGTCTAAAACTGTAGTTTACAATGGTCGGATGGTCAAACAGAGAAATCCTTGGAATCTAGTTATTAAACCTCAAGTTATTACTGTCTCTAACGTGTTATTAAATCACATTTTGTAGAGTTACCATCATACGCGTTTAACCCGAGACTGTCAGAACAAACATAAAATATCACTTTCATCTTCATACCTTCAAAGTGACTCTGCCTGATGGAAAACATGAGTAGAATCCAAGAGTGGTGGCCACCATCTTCATTGTTAGTGCAAACAATGCAGCCTGGTGATCTACACCATGGCGGCCTACTTCGATCTCACACGAAACCCAACAGCACGAATGCTGTCATTTCTAGGTTGATTTTCTATGCGAGAGTAGTACTACCCCGGTTTAACCGCTTCTTCTAATAATTTATTGAAATATTCAATCGTCTACATATTAACATAGATTGCTAGCTTTCGCCCGCGGCTTCGCCCGTATGTATCTCGGTACTCGATTATTGCACTAAAAAGTAGCCTATGTGTTATTCTGATATATTGTAAGCTATATTACTGTAAAGTTTCATCCAAATCCGTTTAGTAGTTTTTGCGTGAAAGAGCAACAAACATATTTTCATAATCACAAACTTTCGCGTTTATAATATTAGTAGGATGACTCACACCGAGCAATTAATTTTAATAGAAAAATTCAAAGAAATCTTGAGGAGTGTACGTTGCTCTTGAATACCTTTTTACTACTACTATGGTGTAAACATGTCTCTGAAGTTGAAGATCGAATGGGCATTTAACACGTATGTAATATGGGTGGTTTCTTTCTTTAACAGCTTTAAATTCATGTAAATGGCTGTGAACCATAACAGTTGCCATAGTCATATCGACTAGTGTGTATCGATTCGTTACACTCGTAAATATTGTGTAAATTATATTCTGACGTCTAGTCGCCGTCCACTTGGAAACAATCACTTGTCCCGTGTGGAATTAAATCGTGGTGTCAATAGTCTTACATCACTATATACAAGAACCATTTAGCTTCATTCAATAGTGAGGAAGGCGGGCGACGGTAACCGTGACTTAGATTTTTATAAACATTATTTTTAAAGCATTGTGAACTGTGAAGTTTTTTAAACCATTTTAAAAACGCCTCAGTTTTGAGAAGGTGTCTCAATGTTTTTTCTATTATGTGCTAAATGTTTGATACCTGGATTGCAACGGGTGCTTCCTATTGTGTGTATTTACTGTTCAGTGGACGATATGTGGAGTTGACTGAGGATGGTAAATATTACGTGTTACTGTTTCGTTTTTATTATAGCTTTGAATGCTTCATTTGTTACACGTTTAGATTCAACGTTTGCGAAAAAAAATCTTAAGACCTGCAACATAAGGAGTGTTTTACTTTAATATTGCAAAAACATAAAATTTTAAAATCTTCAAGATTAATAAGTGTTCCTTTTAGAAAAAAATACAACTGTAAATAGTCACCGTTGCTAAAATAATGATAAGCTATCAGCTTGAATGACTAAACTCAGATATCACGAAGATCGGTACTAACCAACTGACTAAATGATAAATAACAAACATGTATTATTTGAAAAGATAAATACTTACTCCCAAAATCATAAACGTTATTTAACGTTAATCAACGGGTCTTATTTTCAACTTGTTGGCTAAGTTGAAGGTTGAAAATAAAGTAAAACCGTTGCATAACGTTAAATAACGTTTATAAATAAGTAAAGGAGTTAGTTTTTATCCAGGACTCCGGGACTAAGCACTTATAACTACTTGGACTTGTCCAAGACCGGAATAATTGACGTGTAGTTGACCTTCTGTCAGCAGTGGACAGCATAAGCTAAGGTTTATGTGGAAGTATAGAACACTATTCTATTCTTGAAGCCAACCAGCGTAATCTACTTACTCTAATCCAAATACTTTCTGACTACAATTAATAACATCGATAATTTATTAGCTGTAACGATAACGTAAACTGATGTATTTCGTGGTTTAATGCATGATGACGTAATGCAATAATGCAGAAACATATCACTAAGCCGCCATGGTAACCATGCTGCATTGTATTCCCTCACAATGAAGATAGTGGCTCCTACTCTTGAATTCTACTTTTGCTTTCAATCTGGCCGAGAAGAGTCACTTTGAAACGCTTTAATAAATAAAAAAAGTAATTAAATGTAAACCACATACCGATGTTATATAATATATAAAACCAACTATTGTCAGGAATAAATATAACATAGATCATTTAGTTGTGGTGACGTAACTTTCGGAGTACCAACATTGGGCTTGACCTTCTACATTAGTTTGAATACTTTTTTTTACGTATCATACGTTTTTGTTTTCATTTTAACGTGGGCGGGTGTCATATTGACTTTACTGAGAATTTATAGCAAGTGTTATCAATATGAAATGGTGATGGCAGATTTTAAAAATGGACGTTGTATAAATTGTTCGTAGTTGTTGGTCACATGATTAATGAATCCAACCCCCACGAAAAAGACATGGGACAAAACTTTGTATGATCATTTGTCTCACTGGTGCACTTTGCTGTCTCGTACGCCACTCTGATCGATTTTGGGCTTCTCGCATCTAGCTCCCGCCAGTCACCCTGCGCAAACCGTTACTCCACTGACCTGCGGACGTCCTACTCTACGTTTGCCGGGACGTGGTCTCCACTTTTAAAGTCTTCTGCCCCAGACTGTTATCAGTTCCGCGACTAATATAGTGACTCTAATGCCACTTCAGCTTGCTAATGCGTTGGGCTATGTCGATGACCTTGGTTCTCTGCTTGGATCACCTCATTTATGATTTGTATGATCAACTAATTGTTGTTCTGAATCTGTTGAAACTTGGTGAAAACCACCAACGTCTCATAAATTAATGGGTGGCCCCTTAGATTTAAAGGACCTACCTTTATGACGCCCCTAAATCTTAGGGCATACCTACGTTAGGGGGCTCCTCTCATAGTAAGGTGGCGGGGAGTTAGTGAAAAAGAGTGACATGAATGTTCTTTGCGACTGTTTCATGAATGTTTGTAAAGTACAGAGGACGTATTCCTAATGTGAGAGATGTCCAAATAAAAGTAATTTGATGATACATCACCTTTTTAGTTCTTTCATATGAAACAATCTTCTATTTATGTGATGCATAACAATCGATAAAATATGTTAGCAAATAATAATATGCAATAGAAGAAAACTAAGAATGACATGTTAACAACTGAATGAGCAGTCATCATCAGCCTATCGCAGTCCACTGCTGGACATAGGCCTCTCCAATTGCACGAATGAGAAGTATATGAGTTTATTTTTTATTTACAGTACTAACTAGGTGACCCACGCAACGACTTCTTTGCTCCTTTTGCCCGTAGGCTGATGTTGGAACAGAGCAAAACTAATTTGTTAATCATAAAAAAACCTTTTTATGATTACAAGAAAGTTTTACAAGAGAGAAAGTTTTACAAGAAGGTTGGCTCACTATAACCATAGTTTTTTTTTTTTTTTTTTTAACGTGTGGAAATCCCCACGGACCGTCACCCCGTCGGGGGTTACGGCGGGGGGGTGTGTCGGACTCGAACCGACTAAAACCACACGGTGTGACCATCTCTGCGCCTGTATATTGGAAGGAGTCCAGGGACGGGATTCCCTTCTGGACTCCTCCCAGCGCCTGCCCGCACTGTTGCGGGCACCACCTTAAATTTCGACTCTCTAATTGAGCAACGTCCGGTCACACGCGGACGCCGCCCCCTCGCGGTTGGCCACTACTACGGATGGACGGGAAACCCGTCCCGCCCATCCGCGGCCACTCTCAGGGCGGCATGAGACGCAGGTATGCGCGCCTCCGCCGCCCAGGGCGCCGGCGGCGGATCGGGTCCGAGTGGATGTCATCCTCCCGGGCCTTCTCCGCCACCTCCTTCTGCAAGATTACGTCCTCGCAGAAGGTTGCGACCGCGGTAAAACAACTGTCGCTGCCGGCCATCGATCTTATGACGGCCGGCAGCGAGAGATCCCCTCCGATGACTGCATTGAGGGCCCGGCGCTGCGTCGCCCATGCGGGGCAGACCGCCAACGTGTGCTGGGCCGAGTCCTCACTGCAGTCGCAGTGGTGGCAGGCGGGACTCGGTTCCCTCCTAGCGACCGAGTGCAGGTACTTTCCGAAGCAACCGTGCCCGGAAAGCACCTGCGTCAACCGGAAGGAAAGGGTCCCGTGCTGCCGCCCTGCCTACTCCGCGATGACCGGCTGGAGAGCCTCCACGGCGGCGAAGCCAGCGCGTGGGGTCTCCAGTCGGAACGACCATCTCACCATAGTGGCTCGGCGAGCGGCTTCGCGCCACTCGCGCACGTCCTCGGGCGGAGGGCGAAATCCGCTCTCCGCCCGGAAGTCAGCCACTCACCGATAAACTTCGGCGAGCACTTCCGCCTCCAAATCCCACGGGGGTGTTCCGGCCAAGGCGCACGCCGCCTCTGTGGACACCGTGCGGTATCCGCGTATGGCTCTGACCGCCAATATCCTCTGGGGGCGCCAGAGGCGCGCCCTATTCTGGGCGGTCAGTGCCGCCGCCCACACCGGTGCACCGTACAGTGCCATGGACCGGACAACCCCCGTGTACAGCTGCCTCGTGGGAACACTGGCCCCGCCCAAATTGGGCAAAAGTCGCCCAAGGGCAGAGGCAGTGTCCACTAGCTTAGGAGTCAGCTGTAGGAAGTGCTCGTCACAAATTACGCCCAGCCCGGGGGGGAGACGCCCTCGTAGGGCCCAGTCGTATCCCATGTTCCACAGGAGTGGTCCTAGGACAGACCCCTGTGGAACACCGCACGTCATGGCCCTGCGTCTCAAGACGCCATCTCGGTCCTCGTACACGACGGTACGATCCTCTAAATAGTCTGCCACCAGCCGCCTCAGGTACTCTGGCACTCCGTGAAAGCGGAGCGCTTCCCTGATGCAGCCAAATGGCAGACTATTGAAGGCGTTGGCGATGTCCAGGGACACCGCCAACACCACTCCGCCGCAGCTGACCGCCTCCTCGGTCACGGCCCTCAGGCGTAGAACTGCATCGACCGTCGAACGCCCTTCTCGGAAACCGAATTGGGCGTCCGACAGGTCGGGGCTCACCTCGCTCAGATGCTGGACGATGCGGGCAGAGAGAACCCTCTCAAACAATTTGCCCGCCTCGTCCAGCAACACGATGGGCCTGTAGGCCGCGACCGAATCGACAGGCCGTCCCGGCTTCTGCAATAGGACCAGCTTCCCGCACTTCCAGCGCTCAGGGAAGCGCCCGGACGCCAGGCTAGCGTCCAACACCTCCCTGAGGCGATCCGACATGTGATCGAGGGCTCGGGCCATCACTCGGGCTGGAACCCCGTCCGGCCCGGGGGCGGTGTTCTTGGACCGAATCCGTAGAACAGCCGCCCCCACCTCCGATTCCCTCACGGGCGGAACAGCAACCTCGCTGCCCCCGTAATCTCCGGCTGATGCAGCCATCGACGGGGGTGTGTGTTCCGCCCGTTGCGGGAATAGGCCCTCGACCACTTCCTGCAGGAAGCTGGGCTGGAGAGTCTCTGTAAGGGGGGGGCCGACGCGCGGAGCTTTTGACGCACCGCACGATAAGGGCGTCCCCAGGGGTCACGCTCGAGACTCTCCAGCATCTCCTCTCTACTTACATCCTTGGCGCGGCAGATGGCCAGCCTCAGAGTTTTCCGAGCTTCTCGGTACTCCTCATGAAGCCGGTCCACCTCCTCACCGACCCCGCGGTGACGTCGCCTACTACGAGTTAGGGACCTCCGGGCACGAACGCACGCCGCACGGAGGTCCGCCAACTCCTGGGACCACCAGTAGACCTCCTTCTTTGGAGGCCGACACCCACGAACTCGGGGCATGGCCGCATCGCAGACCCGCGTTAGCGCGTCAGCAAAGAGGCCAGCCCTCACGTCGACCCCCTCGGTCGCGGCCCACGGAGACAGCCAAGCGTTGAGAATGGCCGCCTCCTCCAGTAGGTCCCTGTCGAGTTTGGCGACAGCCCACCGCGGGAAGCGGTAAGAGCGCCGCGCCGCGTGACCCCTACTGGGGTCCTGGGACCGGGAGAGCTCCAATCGGATATACAGGTGATCCGAGAGCGTCTCAACCTCTTCCATGACACACCAGTTCCTTACTCGTGCGGCGACTGCAGGGGTAGCGAACGAAAGGTCCACTATCGACCCCCCCTGCTGTCGCACGCACGTGTTGGTGGAGCCCCTGTTCCGCAAACAGAGGCCCACCGAAGCCGCCCACTCCAATACGGCTTCGCCCCTGGCGTCCGTCACCGGGGAACCCCACGCAGTGGACTTTGCGTTGAAGTCCCCCAGCACGAGGACGTGCCCAGACGCTAGTCGCCGCATCGAGGTCTCTAGGTTGTTGAGGAAGACCTCGAAGTCGCTCAAGCTCCGGTTGGGGGAGAAGTATACACCATAAATGGTGACCCCCCCCACTCGGCGGCAACATATCCAGCGCCCTTGTCTCTTAACGACAAGGGTGGGGAATGAGCCGCCGTGGTGGCTCACTATAACCATAGTGAGCCAACCTTCTTGTAAAACTTTAATAAATGGGAACAATTCTATCATACTTTATAATATTAGTATAACCCCCATCGCAAACTGGGCGACTTGTCGCCGCGTCTTGTCACCGTGACTTTGTTTCTTCGGGCGTCTCTGACGCCTAGTGTGCGGAGCTTAGAGCAAATTATATGAAATTTGTCGGCCGCAGCCTGTCGTCGCGTCGCGTGTCGCCTAGTGTGTAGTGTTAATATGTCTAAACATAAATTGAAATACTGACAAAAGCTGGGAACATCGTTAAACACTACGTTTTGACATAATTACACTTTGCAATTTTAAAACAAGAAAAATAGACCTTATTTCATAAAAACAGAAATGAAAATCGCTAGACTAGATTGTCACTTCACTTATGTTATTTATTATTTATGCGACGTTCCAAGCAAAACAATTTCAATTGTCCAATTTTTTGCAATAAATACAACATTTGAAGGAAAACACGTCACCATTAAATGCTGATCACATTTAAATTATCATAAAACCTTCAATGGTTACCATATTGAAGAGGTTGAATAGTAATAAGCTATTATATAACCGCCTCAGTGGCGCAGTGGTATTGTATGCGATTGCTGTGCTTGAGGTCTCGGGTTCAAATCCTGGGTCGGACCAACTGTTTGTATAATCTACAGTATTTACTTTCTATGTATGATATTATATATAAGTATTCTATCTAGACAATCTAGCTTTCATAGTACAAACTCTGTGTAGTTTGTAGCTAAATAGATGGCGATATGTGTTTCATGTACGAAAAATATTTATTCATTAATTATTTATTTATTTCGGTAACATAAAAGTAACTGTCTCTACCGTCCTGTATGGCTCTGAGAGATGGCTGAAATACGAATACTGAGATGGGTGTGTGGTGTGATGAACAAGGTCAGAAATATGTATTTACGAGGAAATAATTAAAGGAAGGAAAGGATTAAAAGGTTATCTTGGTATGGATATGTTGTTTTAAGTGTTAAGGAAAAGATGGATGTATTGTGTTAAAGAGAACAATTGAAAGATAAAACATACTGCGCCGACCCCAAATAAAATTGGGATAAGGGCAGACAGATGATGATTTAACTAAAATGTATATATAGGTTTAGTGAGGACCTTACAAGTGTTTCATGTTTTTTTTTGCATTTCCTTTCTAAAATGTTTCTTTAATTCCTCTAGAAAGTCTGGGTTGCTGTTGAAAATGTTGAAAACTTTGCTTTTAAGGTATCCCCAAAGAAAGAAGTCCATTGGGAATAATTCCGGGCTACGAGGTGACCAGTTAATGACACTTCTTTTGGATATCACGTTTTATCCAAAAATTTCGCGAACAGCACTCAATGAGTCTTGCTGAAACCACGATCGTAAATGTAAATCTTAGTGAAGAATACGAATCAAAGATGTTCTGGGCACGCCTATGGCGTTAGACCGCTTCCAAGTAGAGTACAGGATTTTCACGAATAGACGCTCTTACAAGCTCTACGTTTTCGGGATCTCTTGATGTTCTAGGTCGGCCGAATCGTGGTTGATTTATTGTTGAACTTGTTTCCTTGAACTTCTGTACCCATTTTCTAATCAGCTTTATTTTTACGCCGTATGTTGTAATGAGCGCTAAATTTTCGTTGCGCTAGAGTAAACTAACCGTTGTTGCGGTAGTACACCGAACGCAACGTTATTTATCACTAAACGACGCCATTTTACTGAATTGAGAATTCCCATGGGCCGCTTTTGCACTTCGTAGCCCGTCCGCCCCACCCCGCCGTCGCAGCTACCGATTCAAATTTAAACGGACTTTTGGTCCACCTGTATATAAGTTATTATTATCAAAGACAGGATGTTTCATTTTTTCGATTTTGGTTATATTTTTCGCTACTGTTTCTTTCAACATCCCATGACATACAATAACTAGTAACACCACATATACCATGCCGGAATCAACTTAGCCATTGGACTAAACGGTTGCCCTAGTAGTTTAAGCGGTCTCCACGTTCAAATCCCACATGGAAGAACACTTTGTGTGTTCCACAAATTGTTGAAAACTAATGAGTAATACTACATAAAAGCACAAATGAAAATTAATTAAATGCTGGACTTTGTCAAACATTAATAAAACATATAATATTTACCTACATTTAAAATACTTAATAATGTATAATATATTCTGTTTAATTTCAATTACATTATGATGTATATAATGTAGATGTTTAATCACCGCGTGTCATCGTTTTCACTTCATAGTACACTCATGGCTAACAAAGATTAAACATATTTATTATAAGTACCTCGGCGACAGAACTTCACTCGGTTACCACTATTTATTGTTTAACAACACCATCTATTCTCTCAAGTAGCTGTAGTGTTGCTATGTTTGAGTACTAACCAATGCAAGCAATGCTAAGAGTATTATAGAAAAACATACGACACGAAAAAAGCACGCGTTTTCCCAAACATAAGACTAATCTAGAACAATATTTCACCCCCTGAAAACCCCAAGATACACAGCATAAAATAAATGAGTGGATATAACCACGCGACTATTTAACCAGTCCTTAATTATCAAATTTAACCTCTTTACTACTGAAATATTACTACTTATTAGATTCACACCACGCCACTGTTAAGCTTAACACGCGAGCCAAGTCACGAAGGACAACCTTGTTTTCTAGTCTGTATAAATAAATTGAAGTGTCGGTTTGTAATCAAATGAACAGTTTTTAGTAAATGCAAATGAAAATATAAACGGCTCTTACATCAAATTTTAAATGTCAAGTTTGTCTATCTGTTTATTCGGCCAGTTTCTGGAACGGCTGGACTGGTTTTGAAGGGACTTTCACTGGCACATTTCTAATAAACGTTAAAAATTATTTCGTTTGAAAACTTCCATTACGTGTGCTATTCCATGGTTTGAATATCGTAAAAAAATGTAGTTCTTAAAACAAGTCCGCAACATCAAATGTCTATCTTTTAAGGTTGGCTCACTATAACCTTTTTTATGGGTATCAAATTTGCTACCGCGGTATAACATCACGCTACGGGCAAAAGAAGACGTAGATAGGTCTGCGTGGGTGAGCTAGTATGTATATTTATAAATAAATAGCAATAAGACAGATGTACAAATCGTATCTTGTTGCCGTAAACTTATTGTTACATCGCCCACTATATCCCGCAACATTTGAACACTCAACACTTTCGCAGAAGGCAGCAGATGGAAGGACTGGCTCCTCGCATCCTTACTCCTGGGAGCAGTCGTCGGTGGGTGGGCAGCGTTACGAGCCGGTCGTGCCAGCCGAACTCAGGTCCAAAGGATGTTACGGGACATGGAACAGCTGCGTAAGGCAGAGATAACTCTCAACGAATTGCAAGTGGAGTTGGAGAAGGCACGTTTAGAACAGGTTAGTTAGAACACTGCGACTCCTTTTTCAAAAACGAAGTAGGGTTCAGGATTGGTATTGGGTTGTTCCCTGAACAACCCAATACCAATCCTGAACCAATATCAATGTCAAAATTCTGTAGAAAGACAGTTGTCGAATCTGTGCCTGTGACTAACGATTGCCAAGATGTTCGATTGACAACGATACTCTTCGAGGCACGGAGGGGTCTCAACTTATTAGGAAATGGTTACCCATTCATAACTGACTTAACTAGGTTTGCTAACTTTGCAGTGTGTTAACCTACTCTGTGACAAAAAATCAATTTCAAAGCTTCCATGTCTTGCAAATCCTGTTTTTCAAACAGTTCTGAATCAATATACATGAAACTGTTCCGTTGCTGATTGACTGACAGACAATGCACTGCCGCATTACTGGGCAGAATAAGCTAGAATTTATTTTAAACTTGTTGCAAAAGGTAGTTTTACATAAAACACATCTTAATGTAGTTACAGTTTTTTTATTCATATAACAGACAGAAAGACAGAACAATTAATACAGTTTTTCTTATATACATATGTATATGAGAATGGTCGAATCACTTGATGAAAAGTGATTAGATACATATGCAACTCAGTAGTCACATGCGCTTTACTAGCCTGTGAGATAGGAGTACGATCTTGATGGTTCTAGTTCCGTGAGACTAACTTAAAGTGAAATGTTCATGAGGTTTATTAAGATTACTCCGTTACAGAATATGTATCATCCAATTGATATTGAAAATATACATTCGTTCAAAAGTATTTATTTTCCAGGAAAGTGTAACGACAGAGAAAAAGAATTTAGAAAAGAAATTAAGAGAAGCAGGTGATACGCCGTTGTTGAATTCAGCATCTTCTGATTTGGAGGTGACACAGCTTAAAGCAGAAATCGAGGTATTTTATTTTAATTTCATTAGAGTATGATTTATTTTTTTGAATAAAATTTTGACACTCTCACACAGCCGTCTTGAACACAAATTACACACAGAGGCAGAACAAATCACATGTTTACGAGTACTTATTAGTACTATTCAGGAGTCAACCATATTTCTTATGGCTCAGCTAACCTTAGTATGAATTTGAGTAGTATGGTATGTTGTCGCTTTTCATTATAATTTTTTTTTGCTTAGAAAAATGTAAATGTTTCTTATTCGAGTTCACTTAGAATCTAAAAATTATATGCGGAAATAAATACCTAGAAGTAGACACTTATGAATGGTAATTTGCTGCAATTTTCAGTGTTGTTTATATTTTTTTACGTTTATCATGATAATCACAATCTTATGACTTTACAATTTTTTTTTTCTTTCTTACAAGCTGCCCTCCTCGTTTTTGTCCACTATCAACGTTTATTATATATTTATCTGTTAGGTAGGTATTATGAGGGTATTTATAATCTTGGGAACTCAAAATAATCTAGGAAGATGATGCCTTTGAGACAAAATATTGTATTTATGTTGCTAAAAATGTGAGTGTGCTTCAGACAAGTAAAACATGAGTAAATACGGAATATAGACATTAGGCCTGGACTGTGTCTTAGAATGAAAACTAAGACACAGTGCAGAAGAGAGAGAGAGAGAAAGAAAATGTGTCCGCTCACTGCTCTCTCTTGCTCCTATAGTAACTTATGCAACGTAACTCTATCTGTGTTAGGGATGTTCACTTCCGAGGCACTGTTTACTCAAAAGAAATAAAACAACCGTTGGATGCGATTACGAAAATAAATATTGTTGGGAAGGCTACCGGAGAATCTTAACAGCGCGATTCAATCGATCAGTACTACGCCATCTATCGGACGTTACCTCAATAAAAATACAATTATAATCGATTGAACAATCTGCATTAATCTAAATCACCCTCTAACAGTCGGTTCAGACGGAAGTACAATAATCTTTAATTTATGAAATTTAAGAATATTTTAAAGAAGATATCGCCTCCTGATGAGTTCTTCTCACTTGCTTATTCCTGTGGGACTTACTAAATAAGTTGATGTTTTCTTTCACAGATGCTCCGAGCTGAGCTACGTCGCGCTGAAGGTGAATTAGAAGACAGGTGTTGGGCACCTCCCCCTGGGCTACAGCAGTGGCTTCAGTTAACTCATGAAGTGGAGAACAGATCGTATTTACGCAAGAAGCAGCAAGCAGATATGCAGTTGCAGCAAGCGAGAGAAGCAGTGAGTATGATTGTAATTTGAGTTATTTGAGTATTTGTAAAGTGACTATAAAAATGACTTTTTTTTAGGCTTGTAAGAATGTACAAAGGCAATGAAGGCGATGTACAAAGCATACTTATTTGGTTTTATTTATTTATTTTGGAAAACCAACAGCTACAAAAAATAAAATAAACAGTTTGATAAGCAACATCAAGCCAATTATAGGTCTTCACGGATTGCGACATTATAATATAATGAAAGTTCTGGAACAGTAATCATCAACATAGACACTACACCAATACAGTAAATGAGAAAAAAAGGAAACTAAAAAATTCAAGAGTCAAATGTTAAAACACCATCACTCAAAAAACTTAAGGTTTAGCATGCCGCGTAAAACATTGACTTTCGTATTAAACAGATCTATACCGTACTCTCTGCACAACCCATTGAAGGCGCCGCTCGCCCGAACCATGTATGAGTTTCTTCTGTAGTTAGAGGAGGCAAAGGGAACCGAAATGGGTGGATTAAATCTAACCGATCTACGGGGAACATTAAATTTCAATTTTTGCAGAAGACCAGGACAATCAATCTCATTAGAAATTATTTTTAATAGAAATGAGTGATCTGCTAATTGGCGTCGATTTACTAGAGGCTGTAAATGAAATCTTTTGCACAGGCTGATGTAATTATTTGAACTGTACGGAATATTTAAACGAAAACAAAGGAACCTCAAAAAACGTTTTTGAATGTTCTCGATGCGATCAATGTATTTATAATAGCAAGGGTTCCAAACCTGCGAGGCATATTCTAGGTGGCTTCTTACAAAGGTACAGTAGAGAATTTTAAGTGTTTTGGCCTTCACGAAGCAATTGGCTATTCTCATTACAAATCCCAAAGCCTTCGAAGCTTTTGATATTATTTGTTCGATATGAACATTGAACAGAAGCTTCGAATCATGGTATACGCCAAGATCTCGCACTCCATCACATCTAGGTATAACTTGCCCCTTAAGTTCGTATGATGCTAATATTGGAGAACGAAACAATATTATGCTTGTCATTGAGTTTTTTTTGTATATTATGAAATTGCCTGACTATTATACTATCTTCTCTATTGTTTCTTTTCGTTAAAAATAAACGAATATTAGTATGTTAAATAATGGCGGTTAGGTATTATAAGCGATATCTGTTTCTTTGAATTTTGTGAGTTATTACTTACGAATACACTTTTATTTCGT
Organism: Phragmatobia fuliginosa; assembly: GCA_932526445.1. Taxonomy (NCBI): domain Eukaryota; kingdom Metazoa; phylum Arthropoda; class Insecta; order Lepidoptera; family Erebidae; genus Phragmatobia; species Phragmatobia fuliginosa. The sequence continues at coordinate 10,386,370 of OW052075.1, read as the reverse complement.
GTTTTTTTTGCTGTAAACTTATTCACGAATAGTCGCGAGTCTTAAACACACTTTTATTTATTTATAATTAAATACCGTTACAACAGATATATTTTTATATGAAGAAAGAAATGTGCTCGAACACTTATTTTAATATTTTATACCGATAATAACAAAATTATATTGTTCTAGTGCGAAAAACTACGAAAGAAGCGGTCGAGTTTAGTGGGCGCTTTCGTGTCAACCCACGGCAAGTCGATCGATGACGTCGACCGGTCCATAGTGGAAGCGCGCACTGCCCTCAATGAAGTCACTCATGAGTTACAGGTTACTGCCTATTATTAACTGGTCTTTCTTTTTTTCAAGACAACTCCCCTACTTGGAATATTCCTGAGTAGCGAACACAAAACAGCCAGACTCAGAACAACAGTTTGTAAATCACACAAACTATCGTCTTATGTGGGGTATGAAGCCCCAATAGTCACCGCACTATTAAGCAGCGAGGTGACCGCTTAACTAGTACGCCAGTACAGTCAGTGCCTATTACACTCACAAATTGCCAAAAGTACAAAAAAGGCCATACAGTAACTTCTATTAAAAAATAAAATAGTTTGAAATTCCTATTTGAAACTCGCCAAAATGCAAAATTCGTGAATCTTTTTTGAAATATGTGGTAAATTTTCCAGGAACGTATGACCAGGTGGAAGCAAATTGAGCGTCTGTGCGGTTTCAACATTATCAACAATAATGGCCTACAGTTCCTCGAGACCACACTGTACAGGAATACTAACGGACGACCTACAGGACGAGGTATTTTTATTTTTCATCTTTCTTCATAAAAAAACACTTACCGGACAACAAAGTCCCAGTAAAAGAACTAAGTTTAAAAAAAAAAGTTAATTCACTCACTATCAGACGACATGTCTGTTCATTTGCTCCTTTCGTTCGTTCGTTTATTCGTTCAGCCTATTGACTTTTACCTGCTGAACGAATGCCTCCTCCAAGGAGCGTCAAACATCTTGGACCGCCCGCACCCATAAGCTAGCAACTATTTTTTGAGTGTCCAATGCCATAAGAAAAATATTAATAAAGCAACTAATTTGGTTTTGCCCACGGATTTTGTGTATCTTTGTGTGGTGTCGTAAGAGGCTACGAAAGAAGCCAACTACGTAAACTAACATTATACCTCCTTTCTAAAGAGAGTTATATATCCAGCACTGAACTTAGTTTGCTGACTATTCCATGCAAAATGATTTTTTCAAAATTGAAATAAAATTATACCTAATAGTCCTGTTTTATTTCAACGCAAGTTGTAGTTTTATCCACAGACTACATAACCTTTTCCCTATTACAATCGTGAGCAAAAAGGCGTTTAAAAACACACAAAACTTAATAAAAGAGTTTTGTTCCAAAATCACATTGCAAGTTCTACAGACAAATTTCCTTAATTCCCAGGTCGCATGAGCAGTTCACAGGATGACCTCAGCATCGGCGATGACACATCATTGTGTGGTTCAGGTAAGAACTGCGACGAACTACCCGTCTTCCACGATCATGTCGACTAGTACACGTAGGATTAAATGAAGTATGTGCGTTTATAGTGAACACCCTACTCTAAAAGCTTCTACAAACGTTTAATGGGACCAAATTTTTATAGTTTGTCAAACAAACTATCAAACAGAATAATTGAGGATAATTATTTCAGTGTTGTTTTATGTAAAATTTTAGAGATTATTATTGAAAGCAAATTTACCCCAGGCGGTGCATACTGTACCCTTAACATAGCATTCATTATTTTGCATCTCAACAACATTATGGCAGCTAATAATGTACCTAGTTCCTTTTAGTGTGCTATGAAATTAGCCACCTCCACGGTCCACTTAAAAAAAACAGTAATACACTTAATTCTGAATGCACATGAAATTATTTTCTGTGCAAACATCGGAATGAAAACGAATGAGTTTCAAACTGTTTCCTAAAAAATGTTTGTAAAACCAATAACAAAATTGAAATACACTGATTACGTTGACCAATAAGAAATCACGGTCATCAGCAAAACGTTAGCTAGAAAACGCAACTGTTTCCTGAATAGCCTTATATTGCGTAGTATCTTCCATATTTAACTGTCTCATTTTTCCATGCTAATTGTCTTTTATTTTGTATAGTTTTCAAAAATTATTAAAATTCCACCCCACCGACTTTAGACCAATTTATTGTGTTGCAACATTGGCTATTTAAAAAAAAAAACATTTTGATTTTAGTCGATTACTATTACTAGGTACATGTGCAGCACTATAAACGCGCATACTTTATAAATGTATAATATCTGTGAAATAGTTTTACTAGTAGTTTTCTTTTTGGCGTGTTAGTTATTTACTGTTTGTTTAAAATATGCGAAACTCTCTATAGAGCCCATATTTACTCGTAAAGATAAAATAAAATTTAAATATACATGTTCGAATCTCAATAAAAGATTCCGATAAAAATTATAAAGGTTTACTGTGGCACTATGGCAGCATATTAACATATTTTTTCATAATTAATAGAGTGTAAAACGCACAGTCATAATGTATCAATTTTATAAAATAATAACAACACGAATTTGTCGAATTCGGAAGTTAAAATTTATTTATTCAGTGGAGTAATAATATTGTCACAAAACTTGTTCACCTTTTAAGCTCATAAATTGGATAGTTTAGTGTTTTCCTTGAATCGAAAACCTTTTTTAGTATTTTTTCTCAATATGTGATAATATTAAGAATATTAACTTTAGTATTAAAAGTAACAAAGCTTGCTTAATTAAATATTAACTAATTAATTATCTAAAGAAGTACCTAAAATTGTTAAAAAAAGTGCTCAAAGTTTTTATCATATAAACAGAGATTGGTTTCTGTACTTAAAAGATTATTGTGTCAACACATAATTATATAGTTGGTATTTTAGTCGATTATTAAATTGCTTAATGATATTTAACCTTTATATTAACAAAAATTTAATTAAATTTGTGCCTTACTCTTTTGAGACCCATCGGAATATTTATTACTTAGGACTATGAAAAAAAAACGATGGTCAGTTTAAAACCATTTGTATTTACATATTGATTTTTAGTTCAATCATCAAAAAGATCGCATTTTAGTCCAGTTCCTGATATAGATCTTAACTTTATCACTATAGTGACATTAATTATACTAAGTCTGCTATATTTTATTTATTATTTCTAGTTATAAGTATCAGTTGTATGTATTTGTTTTATTTAATAAATCATATTTTTTGAAAATATGTCTCGTCACAATCCGTAGGAAGCTTTCAGGCATAACAGTTAAGGTATTTTTAATATAAAACACATTTATTTAAGGAAAGCATGTATGAAATAAAACAATCTCGGTACATAATATCTCTTATCGGTGTGGGTTTTCCTTTAATTATCCTTGTCCTATGCATGATTCTTAACTAATATTTTAATTTTATATTACCATTTGATCGGTAATAAAAGAGCACTTGAACTAAAAAAACTTCCAAAACACGTTAAATGCTTAAAATGTTAAAATATGCCAAATAATTTGCTTATTGTAATACTGTTTTTATAAATTGGTAGATATTGCATTCAATTTGTTTTGAATTGTTGAGTAGATTATTTAGTCGATTTTGAATTCTTTTGCACGTTTGAAAGCTTTTGACCGATTGTGAATTTGTTTTATTTTGCCGCCACTTCCCACTCCTGCCTTCCGTCAGTGTTGCCAAACTTTTCAATGAATTAGTCTTTATTGGTTGTGCTTGATCTGTGTTTAATTATTATACACCTTTGCAGGTAAGTCATTGTTATGTATAAATAAATAGATAACCGTAGTAGTGCTTATTTTAGTACTTTTATATTAATCCATTGTATTATTTCATACATGCTTTAAAACATGCTTTACAATCATTAATATAATCGAATCCTAAGAAAACTCGTTGCTTGTACTGAATGTTTTGTACTGTATTTTTTGTTATTAATAATAGCTGCAGACAACTTTTTGTGGCGCGAAGACTCGTCAGGCAGTGAGGCTGACGCCCCACATTATCCTCTGGACCTGAGACTCGCAGAGGCTAGGTAAGTATCTTGTTGTTGAAATTCTTTTTATTTCGATAGTTATTTGTTGTAATTAACTGAACTTTACCAGAATTAATACACTTATTATTTTGACCAATTATTGTAGCATCTCAATTCGTTTTATATTAAGATTAAATCTGTTATATATTAGGTTACAGTTAGAAGAGCGCCTCGCCCAGGAAGCCCGCGAGAGGTGGCAGGATGACAAACAGGATAGATTCGAGCGACGAGCAGCTTTAGAAGAGAGGAGGGGCAGAGCTTCCTACAACGACTTACGTAAGAGTCCAGCCGTGGAACAGACTAGGGAGCAAGTTCAGTTTGTCCTAGGGGGCGATAAGTTAGTATAACTTTTCAATTTCAATGAACTGCACTTTGATAATATATAGCTAATGCCTGCATGGATAGGCAGCTTGTATTTAAAATTACTTGTACTGTTTCTATCTTGTAATCTACAATTATCGATAACCAAAATTTTATTTTCAGTACCAATTGGACAGGTGAAGCGGAGTTAACTCGCGCCATACACTCGGCGTCCCAACCGACGTTACGGGCTTCCCTGCGGGGAGCCCCACTCCCTCCCCCGCGACGGGCTGGGGGCCCGGTGGGCACTGTGGGGGGCTCTGCACCTGGTCCTGCGCCCATGATGCGCTCGCGCAGTACGGATGGCGTGGCCCTGGCCGCGCAGGCGCTCGATGACCCGAGACCCCCGCCTAGAGTTCCTTTTATTAAGCAGAAGACGGTTTCTGAAGGTAAGCTTTTGGAGGGATAAGATTTTTTTGGTGCTCGTTTGACACTTTACAAGATCTATATTTGGTTCCCTGATTCATATCTGAATATAGATGCCTAAATGTATGGACACTTAGAACCTCCGTGTTCAAACGTTTTTGAGTCTTAATTAAGTTCATTTGACTTTTTGCACATTTTTTTTAGTAGGCCTTAAAACTAGCTAAACTTAAAGTAACATGGCATTTTTCGACAAATAAGTATGCTCTATGATTGGCACTTTATTCATATTCACATTTGAATAAAGTGCATACTGTACTGTTCTAATAAAATGTGATTTGTGACACGTACAATGATTTCAGACGCACCAACACCATCGAGTAACACGCCCCCCGAGGAAGAATCAACAGATTCCTCACTAATGGATGACGAAGGTGTCCCTAAACCTCGCAAGCGCCGCCTCCATTTGCCATTTGGCAAGAAAACCAAAACACCCGCGTGACAATCACCTCTACAAGTTGCAAAATATTCAATAAAATAACACTAGTGCAGGACGAAGCGAACTTTAGGAAAGGTTAGTAAGAAATTGTGTACAAACGGAAATAGTAGGATTATTTTTTTCAATAGCCGATACAAACATATATTGTTTAGTGTACTTTTTTTTTAGTATCGGAGTAAAATATTTTTGTAAAATAATGACATGTTTTAGTTTTAAACCGTACTTTAAAAAAAAACTAAAAACTACTACTTCTGAACGAATTTAGGTCTTCACGAAAAAAAGACAAGATACATCAGTCCAAACTTAACATTTTTTCAAAATAAGTTCTAAGTTTTAAAAGTACTTAATGGTACCTGAGTTCTTCTCTTAAGAGGCTTATACAGTACGTTTGTAAGAATCTTGAACTCTCAAAACGTACACAATTCGGTTTGCAGAATTATGTACTTAAAACTATTCACCAAGAGTGGAGTAACATGACGGAGATTTTATTTAACAATACATACTATTAAATTTAATGGTGAATTTGATTGAGCTTCCTATTCTAGTTTATTTGTAGTTGATTAATAAGATCGATGTGTCAATTTGTACTGACCAAACTAGACTAATTTTAGTATTTAAAATATTATATCACACAGATAACTTATGTTGTAATGAGGACTTTATATTTTGAATACGCTATATTTTCTTTTAGGCAAAATATAAAGTCTACACACGTGTTATGAATGTGTTACGTAAAATCGACTAATAAATATATAAATTATCGACTAAAACTTTGTTTTATATACGAAGTCAATTTTAAAGCCAAAAAGGCTGTGTAGCCAATTACTAACTATAATTGACTAAATTATGTCAATTTTATTAAATGATACCGGTTTAGAAAAAATAAAATGTGTTACTTAACATTGATTTCTTCAAGCATCCGGTGTTTTAATTTTTGTATTGTTCAGTTTTTAATTATATTTTAGCCATTGTAAAATAAATGTCTATAAAAAGCGCGCTTCGTCCTTTTTCAAAACTGTTTTGATTAAAATGTTTGTTATATTATTAGACTGTGTGTGTCTATTTAAATTTTCTTTTTCCTCTAGACACGTTTCCATTGCACTGTTTAGTTTGACTACACTATTACACGTTTATGTTCCTCGTTGGTATAATTATTTATGTACTTAAAACAAGATGTCAAGTTTTAAGATTTTCGGTCATAAGTTTCAAATCGAAAACTTTTCGGGAACTCGTCGATCAATTTCATACATTACCATTTTACAACACGGAAGCCTGAAGCCTGTCGGTTTCTTGGCGGATTTTCTACTTATATTATTACAGAGGTGTCCACACAATTCTTTTAGAATTTTCATCTAGTGAATGTCATATTTTCTTTAAATAGCAGATAAATAAACAAGAGTCAAAAAGTGTCAAGCCAAGCCAAAAAAAGCCAAGTGTCAAAAATATCAATATTTCTTTGTATTTTCTATAGAATCTTTGTATTTATTAGAATCATCCACATACACAGGTACAAGATAATTAAAGACATTAATTTGTATATTGAGACATTTGATTATTATTTTGTATTTATTTCAACAAATCTATGATTTTATTAGGTATTTTGCCCGTTTTTTGGAATGTTGTGTTTTTGTCCTGAACCTTTAAACGTGACATTTTCTGACATTATTAGTAATATGTTGTTTAATGTAATAGGGATGTACTACACTGTAATTATTTTATAAAATTTCAAATGAAATATCTGTCTTTATTACCTACTGCCTATATATAAGTTTGTAAAAGTAGGAATCAATTTAGATTGAATTTCTACACTGTTACCTACTCTAACTTACATGTTTTTTTTAAATTTCATCTTTTTTAACAAAATCAAAAAAAGGAGGAGGTTCTCAATTCGACTGTACTTTTTTTTATGTTTGTTACCTCAAAACTTTTTATTCTAACTATAGACATAATATCAATCATTGAATGTGTATGATTTTTAACTGCAATGAAAGACGAATGCTGTTTATTTTGTGAGTAAAGGTAGCACGAGTGGCGTTCCAGATAATTTCATGGTTGTGTTGTGAGCATTAAGTCAAACTTGTGCGCTATATTTAAATACTGAATGTAATTTGAGAAGACTATTTATTTAAAAAAATATTAAACTTATTGTCTGGTAACACCAAATAAATCATTTTTGTGGAGTTGACATAAGTCAGTTTATGCCAGTTTTCTGGAACGCTAGTTTGTAAATCATTTTGCTAGTGTTTTTATGCAATTTAAGTTATGATTAACACATGATTACCGTATCGCATCATTCCCTGTTTGCGTAGGTGATAGCGATATTATTGACCTTTAGCTGTATGTGTAGAATTATTTGTAAGGCAATATGGTGCTAAATGATCGTTTTCAGACTGAACATCACGTATGGCTCAAATTTTTGTATATATATTATTCAGTTTTTCTTGCGTCTTGTTATTAAATTGTCACATGACTACGTTACGTTTAGCTCCTGTTACGTGCGGCCTACGACTGACGTAGTTCAATTTCTACGATGGTTACGTCAAATGTAATGTTTAAAACTGTCTGTATAATCAACAAGTCGTTATAATAAAAATGTTCCAAGTAAAATAATGATAATAATTAGTGAAATGACTATATCTCACATAAATACCGTACTTATGAAAATCATGAATGTTAGTCGACACGTCGATGTTACAAATTGTACATCAAGTACCTATTGACGGGACAGTCATACTGTCTTGCCAGTATTTTTAGCATGAATTTTTTTGATGTAGTTATTTACATAAACTTTGGGGTGTATTTTATGGCTGTAAGACATGTTTTGTACCCAAGTTATCAATTCATCATAGTAGTTGAATATTAATTAAACATGTTGACTATCTCGGATGCCATAAGATATACCAGTCTAGAAACAAATTAAAAACCCCAGATCTGAATGCATTGTAAAGACAAATCGTGATAAATAATTGTTATAATCATTGAAAGTTAATAAATTGATATTGAAAATTAGTGAGTTTTATTAAAATACCTTTTAACGTGCGGAAATCCTCACGGATACCACATGTCGGTCTCAAACAGACTACAATCTATAAAAATCCATTAAAATACTACCTACAATCACAAATTGAGTACCAGCTGAAGAAACTGACTATGGACAAGTTTCTTCAGCTTTAGCATTAAGAAGTCGTTGCTTCTAAGGGTCAGCGGAGCGCAGCGGAGAGGATTTTATTAACGCACATGAAAAAAAACTTTAAAATTATTACATTAAAGTGCTTTAATGCTTGAAACTGACAAGAATTGCTCGCGCGTCCTCGAAAATACGCGGGAATCCCCGCGCGGCGTCGAGTCGGCGCCCGCGTCGTACGAGCACTTTCAGTATTGTCACTATGTTTAAAAACATTCGTGATTTTTTTTGATTTTTAATCCGAAGTACCTAACTAACGAACAGTAAAATGGGCGAAGAAAAATTAATATATATTGTATCATTTCATGGATGTTTATTTTATGTGTCGAGCTGAAGATATAGTGACAAATTCGTAAAGATAAATGCGTGGGAAAGAATTTCCGAAGAAATAGGAAAATTCACAAAAACTACACCTTTCTTGCCAACATTCCTCGACCCACATTCTTCGTTTGACTTTCTGACGCCTTATTTTATTAACATGTTCTTTCATTCCTTCTTCCGCTAAAAGCACAATTATAATCATATCCCAGTTTACCATCGTTGACGAACTTTCGCGACAAACTGGCCAAAGAGTATGTAACACTATGAAACTGGCATGTTTACTGTAGAGTGGTAACACAACTGTTTACTCGCGTGGGCACGCAAGGTCGCTCGCAAGCTTGAGTATACGCGATCCGTAAAGAAAATGCCCGAGACCGCGCGAGGATTATTCCTCTGTCTGCGCTGACACTAAGCCGGCCATCTTTTCGGAAGTGGAATGCTGCATAACCTTTTGAATGCCAGAGCAAAAACTCATCAACTTGCCCTCAACGCCAGACCACAAATTTAGCGCAAATACCTACGAAAAAAATAAGCATTCCAAAACTTCATCGATAACATGAATTGTATTTTTATTTTCGTCTACAATTTCAAAATATATGTCCTTATAACACTGAATTTATTTCAACATTACACTTCTTCCTACTCTAGTAATAGTTATACACTATTTACAGAGTTGTTTAATACCGTAATAACAGAATTGAGATGACAATTTAATTAAATATAATAACTATAGGTACAACACTATTCTTGATCTGTTGTCTTGATATAGTGACACTGGCGTGGACGGTACGTCATTTTTATAAATATTGCGCTTCTCAAATAAGGATGTAGCAACGCACTATCTCGCTTATCGAGTATAATATAGAATAGAATATTTATATAATATTAACTAATAATAATTAAAACACGTATTTCAAATTAGATTTCTATAATTCCGTTGAAGGAGATATTTAAAAAAAATACACGATTCAAATAGGTTAAGTATATAATCAACTATATAAAAATTTACAAAATGTAAAACAGTATGTACGTTTATAGCCTTTAAATACTAGCTTCTATAAACCTGGCATAAAAAGTAACAAGTAGAATTTTGAAAAAAAAGCTAAGCTACTTGTGAAGGACATTTTAAAACTTTTATTTATTTCATTTAAACCTCAGTAGTGTACGAAGCATTTTTTAGGGCACTGCTTATATTTTGTATTAATAACTAAGAGTCCTCTTTCTTCTTTACAAAATACCTAATTGTCTACTTTAATTATCATTTCACGAGCACGGCTGTTAATTACTTTCTTACTCGTTTTAACAGAATAAGTATAATAACAAAACTTAACAACAAAAATAAAACAAGGTAACGAAATTTTAATATAAACTTACGATATCATCTAACGTGCCCTACATCACTAGTGGTCACATATTTGTGACTCTGGCGTGTGAGGACATTCTTTTTTAAGAGTTTATTTTTTTCTTTTTAGAGTAAAATTTCTTACTATCATAAAGCAATTTTAATAGTTTTATGGAAATAGATAACAGTTAGAGCTTCTTCATAAGGTACTTATGTAAATTTAAAGGCATAAAAGTAATGTTTAAAGGCTTTATTTCGTATTTCGGTGCACCGCTTTTTTGTCACATATTTGTGACGTTGGCGTACAGGGACAGTTTTCGCTTGTCACATATATGTGACCATGGCGGTCAAAAGGTTAAAGCGGTTTGTACACTTCGCATGCATCTCAGGGATTTCGGGATCTCTTCAGTGAGATCCCGAAAATTCCTAGTCACATTACCACGCTAAATCTTTTATTATTTCCATAATCTAGTATTTAATTATTTGTATTAAAATGCGTCACAGTGAATAAACAAACAAATGCTACTGGAAGTACTGAGACGCGAGCGGTAAAGTTTACGCCCGAACTTCATGCCTAAGTTCCATTCGCCCTGAACACGTGTTTAGAAGAACAGTTGGCGTTGCAAACCCGTGCGCGATTGAAGTACACGTGTATGCAATTGAACAAGAGTTTGGAAAGGGAATTAGCGCAACAAACCCGTGCGTGTTTCTAGGCAGTACTGCCTCCTATTGTATACGGGAAAGGAAATACGCTGCTAGAACGAGGATATCTAACTGGGAGCAAGAGGCCCGACTGATAAGATTCAACAAGCTTCCTAAAATTATAATATTCGTACATAGAATCTGCCTGATAGAACATTTACTCCCAACTCCCTTTTACTATGGATCCTGAAAATGTATAAGTTAAGAAATGAAAACCAAACAATTTCGTTATTAAATTTATTTAAAAATGTTATGTGTACAAATATCCTACAGCTGGTGTGCGCGATGAGAGCATTATTAGTCAGTAAAAGAAAACCACTATAGCCTTTACAATCTCACTGATGCTTAATGTACCAACGCAAAACTATCGATAATGAATATGTACGTTTTGTTTTGCAATCTCCTTTAGTGGCTAAATTACGAGCGGTAACGCAGTACAAATCGGCGCATAGTACTAACAACATTATAACATTATTTACTGTCTTATAGACTCTTAATCGCACAGTTAACAGGCAGCATAACTACATCACAAGTCGTGCTAACCTAACAACTATGCTTTAAGCACCAATCGTTAAACGTAACAACAGACATTAAAAAAGAAAGTGAACCTAAAGGCGGAATAACGTTGACTGCTTCGAAGCGGAGACGACTGCGGGTCTTAATTTGTCATTAAGATTGTAGATGGTTTTTTCATGTCAACACGACAGAAGTGAACTATCATTACCGATTCGAAGTGTCACTTTATTCCTAAGGTTTACTGTACAAGGAATGTGAAGGAAAGTTGACGTTACGCGAGTTCGTGCTTCTCATCAGTCCAATGCTTAGTTTACATGATTGCCCTGCAATGTAAAATTGCATAATTTGATTTGAATGGCGATCTCGTCCTTTCTCAAACGTACTAAATACTTTTATGACCTCGAACACCTAATCTGAACATTGAAAATTGGCCCATGACAGTGTTGAATTTACTGGAAATATGCGTATACATTCATTAATTAAATTTAATAGACCTGAATAAGGAACATCACCCCCCACTACAAGTCCCGTAGAATTGACTGCCAAATTGAAACTAGAGATTCTAAACAGAAATAAATTGTATTTATTATAAGACGGGATGTAAGGTAGCGAGGGCTCTAGTTCACCAGCGACGTATAGACAGACCTCGAGAGTGAGTCAGGTGAGTCAGTAGGTAGTGAGCTACTGTCGTTACTGCTGCTTGCACTCGGCGGGGTTGTCCTGCGGGGCGCCCTTCTGCGGTCGCTTGCCTCGTCTCCTCATGGGCGGCTCGTCGTCTTCGCTCTCTTCCGTGGAACATTCCTCCTCCTCCTGACAACGCGTCAATTACGTCAACATTACATCTTATTAGTGATGACCACATCTCCATACCTCAGACAACATTGAACGTGAATTCTGCAACCATCTGCATTCTCGATAACACTTGCATGCAAACAAGGATAAAATAAATAAAACACACTCGGGTAAAAAGCATAAAATTTTAATGTCATCATAAAGACATCATGCCAAAAACAAAGCCATTACCGATATAGAAAAACTACCTGACGAGCTGCTATATATTGACATTATTATGCTATCTTCAATAGAAGTATATATAAATAAAAAATATACACATCTATCATCCGACCTAACTATTGTCAAATTATGTTATTATTAAAAATACATATCGGATAGATCACAGTTGGCGATGTTAAGTGACGATGTAAAAAGGCATTTTGGCACTAATAAGAGATTCAACGAATTCAATTCCTGGGTATAAACCGTGGCGCGGTCGTTGCGAGGTGATCAACTAGCGTCTCATTGGAATGACAGTACTTTAATTTCGTTCAAGAGAAACATTTAAATAGCCTTAGAGAATAGAAATTAATATCACATAAAATTTCAAAGTACTCAAACGAACATGTAAAAATTCGTACACAAAAATACACACTATAATTACTGTATAATAATAAATAAAAACAATTTATATGTATAACTAATCTAGAAATGCAAAATAGTTGTCATAGACATCTAACAAGTTAACATGCATTATACATCGATAATGAAGGCACCTCAACACTTCTCGCACGTCCACAACCTTTAGGGGCTGTGACATCTACTCTAAAACATATTTATCTGTTCACGGATAAACCATGCATAGAACGAGTTAATAATGCGAGAAGTTTATAATTATAAAATATTCTATCATACAATACTAGGATTTATAGGACATTGACCTGACGTGTCTCAGAGTATTCGTTTAACGCCTCGGGTAGGCGAAAGTATTTACTTTTTGGTAAAATTTTAAAAAAGATATGGGCTGATATAGTCGCGACATAGACTAAGCACGCGCAGCTCGTGTTTAGCACGAGACGCTAAAAGGGCCCACGACGCTTGTCCGAGAGGTAGGCGGTAGCTGTGTGGGCCCGTATCAGTTATCGTGTGATGCTACTATAGAACGCTAGGGGCAGTGGAACGATTGGCTTGCATCAATCCTCCGCGTCGGACACTTCCTCCGTTCCAGAGTCAGACCAACCAAAGTCTGTCGAATCCTCCTGAAACCAAATAGACCGCTTTTGTTTGGGCAGCCACTATTCAACGAATGCCCCACGAGACGTAGATACTGTATACTCCTTACCCTACAACTAACGAATGTGCACGCAGTCGAAACGATTTCTCACGAGACATAAATATAAGGGGAGCAGGGTTTAGAATATATACTGTACCTCCGTCTAATATGGGAGGAATGGGAGGAGGGATGCAAAAATTATAAGGTTTAGCACAACCAGTACTAAACTAGCTAAGCAAGCAATAAAAAAATTCTACCATGCAAGGTTGAAACTATCACCTCAAAGAACTGCTAGATGGCTGGAGAATTCACTTTATAGAATTTATGCAGATAAGCATGTAAAATAGTATTATTTAATCAACTGTGTATTATTTGCTATGTGTATTGTGGTGCTTAGTTCAATCAAGGATACTGGCATTAATTGAAAAACTGTCAGATTTTTGATTGCACGACTTTACATGAATTTTTAAACGTAAATCGTTGTCGAAGCTAGTGTTCCAATTTATGTAAATAGTTAATCTAACCACAAATTACGTTAAATGTAGTCTGTTAGACTATTACTAGTTTTTCAAATATAAGTAACAATTTAGTGTTAGTAGACATTAGTTAATGTTACTGTAAATTATCGACCTTGTGGCACAGACCATATTTAACGTAAACACATCTGTACTAAGTACAAATTGGCACAACAAAATATAGAATATAGCATAAACCATACATTTTGATGAAGTACAATTGAAACGTGAACATACTATATATTTTATTATATAGTTAACTGCCTGTTTCTTAGATTCTGTATAACTTTGCACTATATGTAAAGTTTATGGTATATTAATCGTAGTAATGATATAAATGTTTGTCAAAGCGTTCTACGAACCTCTTCTTCGTAATCATCATCATCGTCGTCGTCAAGTCCCTCCCCGGTGTACAGGAGGACAGCGCGAGACACCACACGCTCGCGGATGTAGTGGCCAATCTCAAAGTCCGCCGTTAACAACGCCTGTAATCATAGATTTACTAGTTACTAAAATGCAGTATTTAGGAGTTCAAAAAGTGGTATGTTTGCTGTAGAAGGGTGGTTTCGAGTTCTGAGACGAGTCATTTTGATACCTCTCTATAAACAAAGACAAGTGGCATAACTTTATTTTTTCAGACATTTCAGTTTCTGAAGAACAACAGATAATGGTGTTTTGATGTATGGGACTCCCTACATGTGTAAATAGTCAAATGGTATTTATTATGAATAACAGCAAAAAAATAATGGTTTGGAGAACTTTCTAAATAAGATTACGTACTAAACAATAGAGAACTACTCAAGTACGTAGGTAAATTATTGCGCGATTTGAATCATTCTCAAATTAAAATACTTCATACCTAGCCTACCGCTAATTAGGAACTTTATACACAAGGAATTTATTGGATCACAAAAAATTAATTCAATATAAATATGGATAATCTTATCACACAAAGGAAAAATAATTACTTGAATATCTGAAGCGAGTGTGGAGTTGGGGTCATCAGGCATGGTAGGTGGTGAGAAGAAGTTGAAGAATGAGTCAGCCTGCACCGACTTGGTGACAGTGCGCACCGAGCCACGGGACTTGTGTTTTTGCTTCTTCTTTATCGTCTTCACTGTTACATTCTTGCCCTTTTTCCAGTTGATCTCGCACCCCTGCATAAAGTTTGTGGTTATACAGTGCTGCAGACGTTAGGTGCCTATGGATTTAGTTTAGAAATATATATAAAGTATTAATGAAGTTGGTTTATTTGAAAAATTATGTGAAAATATATTAATTTTCAAAATGATATAAAATCAATAAAAATAAAGTATAGATTTTGCTAGAGCTTTATAAATTCTGTAATAACTTTTATTTGCAACTTTAAAATTGATACTACAAAGATATATTATTTTAACAAAAAACTGATATAAGCCAACATTTAAAATGAAATCGATTTTATCGTACCTTGCAAGAATAAATCTCAGGTCCCTCAAACTCTAGTGGGCTATCTTCATCAGGCTTACATTTCATGGAGTACTCCTTAATGAGAATTGTATTTGTAAAGTAGTCATTAGGCGAGAAGTGGAATTCCAATGTGAAGCCAATAGGATCTTCATGCATTTGCACTGTTGAGCAAAGAAACAAGTTAGAGACCTCCAATATGGGGGCATGGTAATGAAGTGTAATTAAATGCCTCAGTTGGTGATGCATGTTAAACAAATCAATCATTGATTTTTCAGATAGTGGTGTTAGTGTGTCATCATAAAATTTTTGAATTTAGATTATCTTTTTTACAGAATGAGCAAATAATTACCTTTAATGTCCTGCAAGCACTTAAGGATAGGCTCGTCATGTTCCTGCATCATTTCACAAAGCATTGAAACATTCTTAAATATGGTATACCAGAAGTCTGGGATACCCTTCACATTGGGGTCCATAGGAGGCCTGAAATAAATAACAATGTTAATACTTGTGGAACACTATATGGTAATTTAATATTAGTAAAAAGGCCTCAGTTGGTGATGCATGTTAAACAAATCAATCAACTTGTTTCAGTAATTGGTGTTGAATGTCATCATTTGAACTTTTTACTGCTATTTCTAGTAATCATTGCAATGAAAAAAAAAACGGCCAAGTGCGTGTCAGGCCACGCACAGGAAAGGGTTCCTCAGGCACCCATAATGGTACGTGGATTAGAAATCGTATCCAATGGATAATTGTTATGTTTACGTATGAATGCGTTAATTTTGTATTACGTTTTCCAAGGAAGCGCATTGTAAAAGTTAAGCCTCTATAACTCCTGAAATAACAAAGTCATCTAATCCGTTATAGTTTTCCTTTAAAGTTCATTGTGTGGACCACTATCACGAATTTTTCCAGATTTTTTGAGCCAGCCGTGTAGCTTTTAGAGGAGGGGGGGACGTCCTGTTTTTACTAAAAAGTGACCTTTAAAGTGGAATTTCTCGCAAACGGATATCTAAATCAAAAAATTGTCTTAGAAACCCTTTATTTTTAAAAAACCTATCTAATCATACCCCACACGATGGGGTAGCCGCGAGAAAAAAAAAAAACAACCCCACTTTACGTGTAGGAGAGGTACCCCAAATAAAAATATTTTTCATAATTTTATTGTAGCACTTTGTCGACGTAATTACAATACATATTCATGCAAAGTTTCATCTTTCTAGCACTTACCGTTTAGACGGTAAGTCGAGGACGGACGGACGGACAGACGGACATGACGAATCTATAAGGGTTTGAAGTCATAAACTTCGGAACCCTAAAAAACAAACTATAAAATTCATAATAAATTAGAGATGATCAATCCTAACATATTATCTATTTTATATTGATTGTTAGCAGAATTGCTATGATTCATCACAAATAGAATACTTGGAGCCCCTACCATTTTATTTAGTATATGTGACAGACTTACTCCTGTGGCTTTTCTTCTGGTTTCTTTTCCTCCGTCCCATCTACAATAGCGGCATTTTGCACAGCGCGTGCCAATTCCTCCTCTTCTGTTTCATCGCGCCAAGGATTCAAACATTCCTCGTCGGTCGGCTCGTAGCCTCCGTTTACAATTTGTGCACGCTGCAGAAAGTATACTTGGATTAACATTAAATCTACTCAAAAGCTTTTATTTATAATACTTTTTCTCTTGCATCAGTGGGTTGTTTAAAACTTAACTATCATGGCATTCAGTTCTTGGTGGTAAAATAACATCATGTACATTCAAAGTTTAGGTTTCGGATTACAAAGTTGTTTCGACATAATACTGAACTCTTACCTTTTCAAAGATAGGTTTGTAGAGCTTTTCATATTTGCATTCGAGGGCGTGAACCTCGCTATAGAACTTGGCCTCGATTTCAACGAACTCCTTCTGCAGCGTACGCAGCGCACGGATGCGCTTACGCACGTTAGGAGGTAGGGACGCAATCGCTTCTACATGAATCCGATTGGTGATCGCAGCTAGCATCTCATTGCGCGTCATACCACTGTTGGCAAAACATCTGTAAATTAATAAAACTACGTCCTATTTATTTACTAGGTTGTACTTTTACTATAAGAAAAACTATGCTGCTCTATTTTAGTATAAATTGTTACGACTTATTTGTAAGAAACCTTTTTGAAGTACTGAACAACTATCACGAAGATGACTCGTTAAATTCTAAACGTTTTATAAGCAAACAAGTGAGATCGTAATCACTCAAAAAACAGACTACTTTGGAATTTAGTATACATATACGAAACTTGGGAGTACGGCCCCGTTTCCTTGAAATAGCTGCATGTGTAATAACACAAAAAAAGTACCGTACTATATCCGCATGAAGAAATAAAAGATACGAAGCTAAAGATAATTAACTATCTATCTATGACCGTGATTGTAAAAAAAAGCTCCAGTTCTGTTTTAAATTTGTTGTATTGAAATAGTAAAACTGAAATAGTATTCCTACCTGGAACTTCGAAGTGATCTGGTTGTTCAACTCAACCTGATCACGTCGACGTTCTCTAATGTAGTTCTGAAGTAAGAATTTAGTGCCAGTTGAAAGATCTATCGGGAAACAAAAAGTTATATAAATGCGACATATGCGCTGTACAGAAACCGATAAATAAATATCTTCAAACCATCTTCAGACCAGAGACAGGAACCGATCAGAGAGGTGTATAATACGAGAAATGTCTGACCTACTGACCATTTACTGAGAATATAATATACTCCCGTATTTCTATTTCAGTTACGAGTGTATACAGAGTAGAGTAAACAAAAACCAAAGAAAACGAGTACCCTGACACGTTTAGTGAGTGTGAAAACGCGAGCAACTCGAGGCAAGATGTACTTACGTAAAGTAGAACAAATTTGTATAAATCTATTTTCTGAGAATCATCAGTTATAAATAAATTGGTTCTAAATCCCAACCTTTATTGTTCTCAAGACTATGTAGGGTCGGGTTACTAGTTCAACCGGATTTTTACCTGTGTATCAGTTTTTCCACGTAGCGACGGACCTGAGCAACACTAAGTGCGAACTGAATTCTAAGGTTATTTTTAAATTGACATTTTCACTATGTACTTTTCTATAGTGTAGAATCAATATTATACAACTTGTAACGCCATAAGCTGAGAGATGAAGTCATGGAGCTGGAGGTCGCGAAGACTATACATACAGACAGATATAGAATCTGCTTCCGAGTAACTCAAGTATTTCTTCATCATATAAGGAAAAAGCAGCAGTAGGATGCAATTTTGGTATTATAACTGACTTTGCATTTGGGTACAGTAAATTATTATCTGAATCTCGAAGAATGATCGATAAAACGTTTTTTGCACACATGCATAACATCGGTTGACCTTACTTCAGAATTGTAAATTTAAATGTACCATTCCGCAAAACGTGCAGTTTGTCGATATTTGTATGTCCAGGATGTTATACAGTGGTCTTCAATATGATGTGACATCATTACAGGACAAAAATACCGTTTATTTTAGTTTGGCATCTCTTTTGATACAAAAAACAGTCAGAAGTATTAACAGTCTGTACGTAATGGCTTTAACAAAACAGTTTCTCATAGCAAGAATCATTAGAACATTTACTATGAAGTAGCTTTTGTCTAAGGTGTCGCCCGCGTGTATGTCGATTGTGGCTGTAAGAGAGTATGTAGTCTTGCCTTGTTGGTCTAAGTCTAGTGGTTAGCGTATGCGGCTGCTGATCAAGAAGTCTCGGGTTCGATTCCCGGGTCGGACCAAATATTTGTGTGATCCGCAAATATTTGTTTCGGAGTCTGGGTGTTTTCTATGTATAATATGTATGTATTTACAAAAGAAAAAGTATGTTGATGTATTTATATCAGTTGTTTAGTACCCATAATACAAGCTCTGCTTTGTTTGGGACTAGACGATGTTGTGTGTAAAATGTCAGAAATATATATTTATTATTTAGTCTAAGTCCTCCCTCAAGAATCAAAGAATTTCCATGTCCAATTTAATTGTAATCGGGGCACTGGTTTATCAGTTTAATCTTAACAGACTTACTTACTTTCGAATTGATAACTTTATTAGTATGATTAAATTCGTCTACTTAAAGGAGAAGAGAATCTTACTAAAAAAACTAAAATAAAAGTTATTAAGGACTAAAAAGAAAAACTACATAATATTGAAACATTTTTCAGAAATTTCGAGAAGCGGAAGTAAAAAATTGGAACTCATATATTTGAATGAGTCAGATTGTGAATCCTTCTAGCAAAATGAAGACTTTGCATATTTAAGGTTATTTCACTTGCAGAGGAGTGAATAATGTTTTTTTTAAAGCGTATTAACGAGTTGTAGGCTGTTATATGTAAAAATATGTTCACTGGCATCGCGGTATAATGACGGTGATAGCATGATATGATGTCCATTACCATTATTGGCCTAATTAATATCAACTAGTGAAGTAGGTATCACGCGGTACATATGAAATGCGATTTCGAAAATAAAAGTTCTTTTCATAAGAAAAATCGAAACAATACTTATTCAGTTAAATAATTATGATGAATGAGAAATGTTACTTATGTGAAGAAACATTGTCTAATGTGAACACGATTAGGTTTTACCACAACGAGATCGAACCGCGAACGAACCATGATCAACATTATAGTGTGGATCCAACCTAAAAGTGCAGTGTGTCTAAAACTAGAACTACAACTACGAGAACAGCATTGCTAAGAGAAGGAAAATTTGAATTAATAAACCATATACCTACACCTGGTTAGCGAAGTATAGGTGACGTCTTTGAACACCTCTTGAACTTTTTCAGCAATGAACTATCGCACCTAATGGGCATATACACGTTTCGACAAACCTTTCGAACGTATGCAGACCGATCTGTGCAGATATACCGATGTTTATGAGAGAAGTAATTTCAGATATCGTTGATCGTAGTCGATATCGGAGCCGTGTGGAGGCACTTGGAGCGTTCGATTTATCTATGCGATCTGAAGTTGGAAAGATTTTCAGACCGATCTGTGCATATATCCAGATGTATTTCATTACATACTTTAAGACTAAGATGTACATTTCAAAGTTCATAAAAAAATTCACTCAGTCATTCAACCATGAAAGATAGCATTCTTTTGTGATCAACATTAGAAACGTGACTGTGAGGATGGATGTTTGTTACCAAGCGGGCCACAGCGGCTGACTGAGTTTAAATGTATTTTGTCAGAGAGAGAGAGATTATCGTCTGAAAGAGTACACAGGCTATTTTTTTTATCAAGGAAAAAACGATTGAGAAACTCGATAGCGGATGAGGCTGCAGGTAAAAGCACACACATTTTGGATCTCGTTATATCATCATATTTGTTACTATTTCAATTTTAATTCAGAATTGGGCGATTTAAGCTGAACGGTTGCTATTGTGAGCGATTTACTTTCTAACATATTTTTATCATCGGCCAGGTTCTTGGTTAGAAGCCCGTTAAAGTCTCACGCTTTATAAATTTATTTATGACTTTTGAAACTATTATTAAAAACATGTCGTTTATATAATACAATAAACACGCTTTCTCGTAATTAAATATTTACACATGCATGCTTTGTTAAATGCACGAAAAGTGTAAAATGCACGAGGTGTCTATAAAATTCCGTGATCTAGAGCTCATTGGACAAGTGGAGCGTGAAATGACTCATAGTTCAACGACCCTTAATCTCGCGCCTTTTTGTGCATGCTCCTTAATAAGCCAGACCGATGATACAAAGAAAGATACGAAGTGATGAAACGAGATTTATTATGAATACAACTACGTAAACGAAAATAACAGTCTTAGCGATAGGTGTAGATTAGCCTAGACAAGGATGAATGCTTGAATAAGATCTCGAAAGTGGTTACTTATAACATATCATCATCATCATCAACAGCCTTCAACAGTCCACTGCTGGACATAGGCCTCTCCTTTGAAAGGAGGTTTTGGCCTACTATACCACGCTGGCCAGACGGGTTGGTAAAGGGTTTGTTTCAAGTTTTCCTTCTCTTGGCAGTGATGTTAGCTACTTATTTTGTTCCTTTAGTCGCCTCTTACGACACCCATGGAATGAATAGGGGTGGTGACACTTTCTATTCTTAATCCGTCACCACACGGACATATATTACATATTATATTAAAATGAGGTTAGACTCAGTACCCATCTAATATAAACACAAAAGACAGAAGTTTAATTTCTATTATTTCGTCATATTACGACGGGAAGAAGTGAATCATAGCTCATAGCTTTAGTATTTGTTGTATCTACGCATTTATCTAAGTATTGCTTTATCATTCTTAGCTCAGAAGATTGACTTAAAACAATAATTCTATTAGTAAGTGACTAGTAATTTAGAGGAATTCATCATCATCATTTCAGAAGCATATTAAAAATATATAGAGTTGTATTAACACCGCGAGATAACTGCGTGATCTCATGATCACGCATTACATATTGACGCGCACATCCTTTTTTACTTACGAACATAGCGTAAAAAGTAAAACTCGGGTTCTATCTTGAATTTTAACTTGGTATTTTTATAGACTTAGCGATAAGTAAACTTTCTAACTAAAAAAGACTAACCTTAAAGACTTCTTACCTTTTCATTATGTGTTGTGCCAGTTCGCCGCCTGCGACAATTTCTTCCTCGTCTCCCGTGTCAACCTCGGAGGTATGGTCATCGCCAGCGCGTTCAACAGTACCCATGTTTTATATCTAAAACAAGAACAGCGTGTATTAAATGCGATGTTCGCGCCACGTTGGTTACCATACCGGCATTTGACAAATACTTCAACAACGAATGTCCAAAACGTTAATGTCACAGCTAACAATAGAAAAAAATCGTTGTTCCACTTCTACAAAAAATGTTCTAGTTAAATTTTACAAAACATATTGCGTAGTACGTTGAAAAATCCATTGAGGCCGACCGCATGGCCGACTACGTTTCACCATGAACTACATATTTTATATCACTTAGCGACCTTAACATAAATAGCTAATTAAAATTAAGATGAGAACTACGCTATTTAATGCACTATATGTTTAAAATTACCGAAATATTCGAGTTTAACAACGTACCTCGCTGCCGACAAAAGTTGAGAAAAGAAAGATGGCGATGGAATACGGCGCAACGAATGAGTAACGTCTCCTTGAAGTCAAACAGCGGGAATGAAATGAATTCAGAGAACGAATGAACAAAAGAGGTTCAACTCTACAATGTTTCCGGTTTTAAATTTGAAACGAAGGAGCTGTCTTGCAATGTTTCGCATAACTTTGGCCTGGAGTCGCAGTCCTGGGTGATTTTTTTAACCAAACTGAAATTACATGATTTCAATATTATTGTTCATTTATAATAATATAGTCCTATAAATACTAAATATATGATAGAGGACTTGTTGATGCTTCCCATATCTTATTTTTATTTTTTTATTGAAAAGCTAAAAATTTATAAAGCTTTTATAAATTTATTGATAAAAATTGTGCTTTTGTTCGTAAATAATTCCATTGAAAAATACTTCAGTTAACTGTACACAGAAAATACCCAAGATAACCTTGGAATCTAGGGACGAAATGGCTAAGGTATCAAAAATATGATCGAATCATGTAATATAATTATAAATATAAGTAAATAATTATTTCGGACACCTTACACACAATATTTAAACCAATTGTAGCCTTGACGAGTGCTTAAATAGAGACAAGGTTGACTCCTAGATTGAAATGTGCACTGCAATTGCACATTGCGTGTGTGAGTGTCTATTATGGTTTCCTTAGACAAACCTTCTTCCACCCGCCTGAAGTCAGTGTGCTGTCTTTGCCGGAGGTATCAAGCCACGTTTAACAATATCAATAAAACACACTTCTATAAGTAAATTACATACACCATAGGTATATTCCAAAGTAGAAAATAAAGTTCATCTTAGATTTGTCTAGGCTGTCTAGCGTGTTCTTGCAAAATTCATAACACATAAAGACCAATAACTCTTTATGAAAGTTCATCAAATTTTCACAATATGTATACAGAACAGAATGGCGGTGTTAAACAAGAGCCTCTATTGTACCGCTAGTACAATAGAGGCTAGTAGGAGGTTAGTGTATAAAGTCTATGCTTCCATGGGTATGCATTGTCATATCTGTCACTGTCACTACTGTCACTAGTGTTTTGTGTAAATGCATATAAACGTACGTACTAGACTTGGGCAACACAGTTCACATTAAAGATTCAACTCACCAAATCTCGTTCAGTAAAATGAACTAGTTCATCTAAATCACTCAGCAGTTCATTTCGCTCTGTGACTCTGTGAGTTAGACTTGTGTAACTCAGGAGTGATTCGTTCCACTGAACTGCTCATTTGCAGTGAACGAATTGAACTCGTTCAACTCTGTGGAGTATTTCAACTCACCAACTCATCGCTCCCGCTCTGATTCAATACGAATTTACGAAACCGAGTTCTTGTGATTTCTTTGTTGTTGCATTCACGCACACTGCCTACTGTATAGCGCTTTCTTTTTCTATATATATTCGTCATTTTATAAACAAATATTTTAGTCTTTATTTGTTGTACGACAGCGTTTATTTTAGAATAGCAATCCTTATTTTTATTCAATATTGCAATTTTGTTGCCGTTATGTAGTTTGTTTGTGAACTGAACTTCAAAAGGATTCCGAAACTAAACTTACGCATTATAGTAGTATTGTTTTTTACTAACAGGTAATTATGTCAATCGTAATTAGTATTTGAAATTATTATACGTTGTAAGTATAAGTTTGAAATAGTATAGGTAGATATTGTCACATTTAAAGTGAAATCTGTAAGATATTATTTATATTTGTCACTTTAATTGTCAGTCCTAAGCCTGAAGAAAGTATGAAGGGAAATTGAAATATCCAAATCAATAAACTATTAACATTTACTCTCGTTCACAGTTCATGAACAATGCAACTCACTGAGTCACTTAGCTAAATCACTCACTGAGTCATAGAGTTAAATGAGTTGCTGCAACTCACAGAGTCACAGAGCGAAATGAACTGCTGAGTGATTTAGATGAACTAGTTCATTTTACTGAACGAGATTTGGTGAGTTGAATCTTTAATGTGAACTGTGTTGCCCAAGTCTACTGTGAGTTGCAGCAACTCATTTAACTCTATGACTCAGTGAGTGATTTAGCTAAGTGACTCAGTGAGTTGCATTGTTCATGAACTGTGAACGAGAGTAAATGTTAATAGTTTATTGATTTGGATATTTCAATTTCCCTTCATACTTTCTTCAGGCTTAGGACTGACAATTAAAGTGACAAATATAAATAATATCTTACAGATTTCACTTTAAATGTGACAATATCTACCTATACTATTTCAAACTTATACTTACAACGTATAATAATTTCAAATACTAATTACGATTGACATAATTACCTGTTAGTAAAAAACAATACTACTATAATGCGTAAGTTTAGTTTCGGAATCCTTTTGAAGTTCAGTTCACAAACAAACTACATAACGGCAACAAAATTGCAATATTGAATAAAAATAAGGATTGCTATTCTAAAATAAACGCTGTCGTACAACAAATAAAGACTAAAATATTTGTTTATAAAATGACGAATATATATAGAAAAAGAAAGCGCTATACAGTAGGCAGTGTGCGTGAATGCAACAACAAAGAAATCACAAGAACTCGGTTTCGTAAATTCGTATTGAATCAGAGCGGGAGCGATGAGTTGGTGAGTTGAAATACTCCACAGAGTTGAACGAGTTCAATTCGTTCACTGCAAATGAGCAGTTCAGTGGAACGAATCACTCCTGAGTTACACAAGTCTAGTACGTACAGTGTTTAAAAAATTGGTCGCATGAAGCTGGTTGTTTGTTATTTTGGATATCTTGACTCCAAATATTCTGTACATTTACATTGACAGTAATAAAAATAATAAGTGTTAGTGTTATTTGTAATGTAACAAATTTTAAACATGCCACCTACGGTCCATACGAATGAATCTGAACGGGACAAACGTCCGCAGCGGGCTGGCGAAAGGAAGTTAGTATAGGAAAATTATTATTTACAATTTTTCTAAACGGTGCCCACTAATAATTATAAATATTTGTTTTTAGGTCGGAATTGGTGACACGCGTAAAGTTCTGTAACACATTGCCGGACATACCATTTGATTTAAAATTTATCACGTATCCTTTCCCGTCGACTCGATTCATACAATACAATCCGACGTCTTTGGAAAAGAGTTATAGGTATGAAGTTCTCACGGAACATGATTTGGGGGTCCACATCGATCTAATAAACCGGGATATATATCAGGGAGACGGCAACGCATTTTTGGATCCAGCAGATGAGAAGCTACTAGAAGATGACGTTCTTACCCCACAAGATTCCAAAAGATCACGACATCATGCCAAAAATGTGTCTTGGCTACGTCGATCCGAGTATATCTCTACTGAACAAACTAGGTTTCAACCTCAGTCTATGGAGAAGGTACTTCAATCATTTTTATACATTGTCTGTTGTTTTAGTTTGCTCATTTTGAACAGTAGTTAAATGGTGGCCAATATATTTCAAAAATGATGATGGAATGTTATGACTATAAAACAATAGCAATAATAGCTAAAATATAAATTGAAATACTAGCAGAGACTTCAAAACAGTACATTTTACTTCCTATGTGTCACTTTTTTCACTGTTTGCTAGCGGCTTTGTCTGCTTATATGTTGAATATCACAGTAAAGAGTAGCTAAATATTATTTCTCAAGAATAGATTCATCCTTATTCCAAATTTTCCTGAAATCAGTAAAGATATAAGTAAAAGCATAAAAGATAGGCAGTTTCTTATTTAAAATAACACAAGTAATTAGTATAAAATAACATCATTTTTTTTATTGTTAACCCTATAATAAAAAAATTATGTTTTACCTAAAACATAAATATTTCAGGTTGAAGCTAAAGTTGGTTACAATGTCAAAAAGATCTTTAGTGAAGAGACCCTTTATATGGACCGTGAAAGTCAAATTAAGGCTATTGAAAAGACTTTCGAGGATAACAAGCAGGTATTGGATAAACACTACAGCAAACCTGGTGTCACTCCAGTGGAAGTCATGCCAGTGTTTCCTGACTTTGAAATGTGGAAATATCCTTGTGCTCAAGTCATATTTGACTCAGATCCTGCACCTGCAGATAAGAATATTGCTGGACAAATGGAGGCAATGTCACAGGCTATGATTCGGTGGGTATTAAACTTTTTTATTCCTTCAACAAAATTATACTATTGTAACATTCAATTTTACTTTTATGTGAGGACTTGTTGTATGTTTGTTTGAATTGGTGAACACATAAAATTTTTGTATGTTTCCGTCCCTCCATGACCCTGGGGCCTTCAAGCGGCCCATGATAAAGCATTTTACTAGGCCGCCATAGTGTGGGTTGCCATTTGCCATGTTGCATTGTCCGCAGTGGCAATGTGGACGGTGACCGCCACTGCTGGATTCTGTTCATGCCTTAAATCAGGCAGGGCAGTCATTTTGGCAACTAGGATAAAAAAAGAGATTGGTGAAGACTTCAACTTCAGTCAGTTAATCACAATGTCTTTTAAACCACCACTAAATAATATGTACTATAGTCGTCACAAAATAAGAAGCCCGGTTTGACATTTGTCATCGTGGCGTAACTAATACGATTAATTCGTGTTTTTGAGTGAAATTTTAATATCAAGTTAAACTTGATGCTTATTTAAGATATGCGTTGTGATAGTGTATGGGTAACATAGTAATTAAATAGGATTATGAATTTGATTTTTCAATTTCTTACATGCGGCATGTTAAATGACAATTGTAAAAACGGGCTTCTTATTTTGTGACGACTATAGATTTTTTTAACTGCCTCTTATGACTCTTATGATAACAACCAGGCCGACTGCTTAACATGACCTCACAGTCACGAGACAAATGCTATGAGCGTTTCATATCAATGCTACAAATGGTCACCCATTTAGGTACTGACAGCGCTGTCGTTGCTTACCCTTGATAATTGTTTCCAATCACCTATGGCTATGAGTGCGACTCATTGATTCTGTCCAAGCTATAAAAGTGAGCTATATATTAAGTGATGTGACTATGAGTAGTAGTAATATAATCATGTTTTATTTTGCTCTTCAGAGGTGTGATGGACGAAAGTGGAGAACAATTTGTAGCATATTGTCTACCCACCGAAGAAACTCTAATGAAACGTCGCCGTGATGTCCAAGAGAACATGATATACTTGGACGATGACACATACGAATACAAGATGGCAAGAGAGTATAACTGGAATGTCAAAAGTAAAGCTTCTAAGGGCTACGAAGAAAATTATTTCTTGGTAAGTTTTACAACTTAATATTAATTATAACTTTTTGTATCTTTGAAATTTACACTTTATTTTAACCGACTTCAAAAAAGAGGTTCTCAACTCATTGGAACTTTTTTTTTTGTTTGTATGTTCAGCAATAATTTTGTCGTTTTTGAATTAATTCAGAAAAATTTTTTTGCATTGGGTTTAGTATAGCTCACAGGTAGTCCCATTGTCCCAAGATACTATAAAAGCTGATCTAGTAACTTGTTCTGTAGAAAAGAAAATACATGCAAACCTCACATTTTCATCTATACACCTAGCTGGTTTTGATGCTTTCGTAAAATATTGATGGCAATTGGTCTAAATTGTTGTCTTTTGCGTAACGCATTCTCATGGTGCGATTTGTTGGGCTCCTAATCGCAAAAAATCGACCAAGCGAGTGTCAGGCCACGCATAGAATGGGATTTCGTAGTCACCCATAACGGCATAAGAATTTGAAATCTTGTCCAAAGTATAACTATTGTAATGTTTACTTAGTATTCCGATATTTTGGTATGAAGTTTTTAAATGTAAGTCACAAGTTAGACCTCTTTAACTTCTAAACTAACAAAGTCAACTAATTATTTACAGTTTTCCTTTAAAATCATTACATGGACTACCATCATGATTATTTTAGGATTTTTGGAGCGCCATGATTTTTTTTAACTTGATGTTTCTGTCTTAGGTTGTCCGTAACCATTGTGTATATTACAATGAACTAGAGACACGGGTGCGTCTATCCAAACGACGTGCGCGTGCAGGTGCCGCTGCCCAGGCTCTCACAAGACTGGTTGTCACACACAGGCCTCTCAGTGCCACCGAACATCGTATGCTGAGACTCAGAGAAAAGCAACTTGAGCCTCCACAGGTGAGTAACTGTTTCCTTTTTAACAGACTTCGAACTAGGAAAAATTACCGCTCTTAAGGGTTGACATGCAGAATAGGATAATGAAGAAAATATTTTATATAATTACATCATATTTATAATAGCTGCTATCAGATTGCATCAAAAGCTTTTAACAATCCCCTGCTGAACACAGTTTTATCCTTAGAAAGGAGATTTTGGTCTACTTAACCACCCTGACCAGACAGATTTAAATAGGGTTTGTTTCAAGTTTTCCTTTTCAGTGATTTTGTGCTGCATACGAGTAGTTTGCCTTAGTCTCTTAAAATAATAACTTTTAAGACTTAGAGATTCTTGACAATCATCAAGGTTGGCTTGACCATCCAAAGCTCTAATTGCACATGGTACTTTTAGGAGGAAGATGAGGAAGAAGAAAATGATGATGAAGAAGAAGAAGACAAAGGAGACCAGAATGAGGGAAAAGAAAGGTAGTTACTTTATTTTCTTTCCATGCATGCATCTTGGATTTTATTTTTGCATAATCTAAGTAAGGTTAAGTTTAGATGTAGTTTTTTTTTTTTATATTATAGCCTACCAAAGTGACTACTCTGCCTGATGGAAAGCATGAGTAAAATCCAGGAGTAAGGGGCACCATCCGCGTTGTGAGGGTAAGCAATGCAGCATGGTGACCCATACTATGTTGGTCTGATCGGATGTTTCTGCATCATTCTCCCGTCCTCTGGATGCCGGGAGAATGATGCAGAATGATTGGCCCCCGGTCTCACACTCACCAACGAAATACCAACTTGTGCTTCCAAAACTTAAAAAGTCCTGCAATAATTAAGCTAAAAATTTAAAAATACGTGTACACAATACACATAGTCCACAAAACACTTCGAAATACATGGATTTATCTATTTATGGCATTCACAAGTGCAACAGCAGACTTCGACAGGCTACATCTAGTTATTGATATTATTATACAGATGTAAGAAACTTTGGAATAACAATAGAAGTCTGAATTCAAAAGTGTCATATTTCAGATCAAGATCTCGTTCCAAATCCGGATCCAAATCGCCACAGGGCTCTGAAAAGTCCAAAGGGTCGAACAGGTCCAGATCAGGGTCTCGTGAGCGATCCAAATCTAAGTCCAAATCAAGGAGTCGCTCACGATCGGGATCTGGATCCAGGAAGTCTAGATCCCGTTCAGGATCTGCACAATCTGGTTCAGCTAGGTAAGATATGTCTAATTTTCTATATTTTTATATGCTTTGGAAAAAATACGAATAAAGTGTAGTAGTAACAAAAAAAGCTATAACCTACTTGATCAAATTTATGTCACATATATTTACGACTCATTCATTAAATTCAGTTAAATTAGACGCTACAGTGGAACCCACGAAAATATATGTTTAAATCGGAGTCGTCGTGTTGCAGCGGTAGCAATCGCACGCGTACGTGAGTGAAAGAATATAAAAAAAAAAAAAAAATGACGTTAAATGTCGTTAAATGTAGTAATTGCAATGTAGTGATTAATGAGTTACTTGCGTTTATACAAAACAAAATAGATGTAATGGATAGTGTAAGCTTGATACGCATCTGTAGTAGTGCATTTTCGGAAGAGGAGATAGTAATCGCCAAGGATCTCTTGTTTGAATCCGTTAAAAGTTCGAAAAGAAAAGTGCAGAGAAAAAAGGACGGAAAGTCGCAAAGGGATCTTGAAGATATTGTTGGACTCTTGAGACAAGTAGATCCAGATGAAATACCTATCTTTGTAGCCAAAAACCTGTGTAAACTTCCTCCCGTGACATTCGATCATGTCGATGTCACAAGATTATTGAAGGATATAGTTTTATTGCAGCGGGAAATGAGTGATATGAAGCAAAACTGTGCAAAAAGAGAAGAACTAGAGGCGGTGGTTATAGACATAGCCAGATTGAAAAATGATAAAGAGACCATGAACACTTTTGAGGGTAGTCTTAACTGTGTGGATGGCTGTGAAAATAAAATATCAGTAACAAATACAGCGAGAAACTTATCTACAAGAATATATTCACCGAGACAAAAACAGCTGAAACAGTTTTCTCGAAAATTACTGAACGAAAGTTTGAATACACAAAGAATAAATGAAAACCAACCAGTTGAGGGTAGTTCTGAAAAAAATGCAAACGGCTCTAAAACGTCTGTTCGGAAGCCTGAGTCATCGTTAACAGATAATAACGTCGTTGATACAATTATAACCGCGCATCCGCAGACAAAAACATTCGCTCAAATTGCAAACGAACAGGGAGAATGGAAAATAAATAATAAAGACGAACAGTGGAAGACGGTGCAGAGAAAAAGATACAAAAATAGATTTATTAGTTCTAAGGGTGAAGCGAGTATAGAACCAGAAGAGAAATTTAAAGCGGCGGATATCAAGATACCGCTTTTCATAAATAATGTACACAAAGACACCTTGCCATCAGATATAACTCGCTATGTCTCACAGAAAACCGGTATACAAGTATCTTTAGAAAAGATTAATATGTGGAAAGATAAAGAATATGACGCATACAAAGTCTTAGTCCCACGACAAAAGTTAGACATCTTTATGGATAAGCGACTATGGCCCGACGGAATCTCGTTCCGTCGCTTTGTTTACAAAAGAGTAGGATTATCGGTAACTCAACGATCGACCAATAATGAAGAAAAACATAACAAGTGACAAACTATATACTATGACTAGTTTCAACTGTAAGTCTATCAAAAGGTCTATTGATAGCGTGAAGTTATTATGTGGGTCAGCAGCGATCGTAGCCTTGCAGGAAACATGGCTCATGAGTCATGAATTGTCATTCCTTGGAACAATAGACGAGGAGTTTGCATACACTGGGGTATCGGCAGTGGATTCAACAGCTGGCTTGCTACGAGGCAGGCCATACGGCGGCGTTGCGTTACTGTGGAAAAAAAGCGTTTTTCAAAATGTGTCAGTGATTAACTGTAACTGTGCGCGTATATCAGCTATAAAAATAGTTTTGTACGATAAATCGATATTGGTGTTCAGTGTATACATGCCTACGAATTGTGCAGAAAACCTGAGTGAGTACACAGACTGCCTGAGCCAAATCAACGCCATCATCGAGGACCAACAGGTAGAATCTTCATATATTCTTGGTGACTTTAATTCTCATCCAAACGAGTTATTCGGTCGCGAATTAGATAATTTCTGTGTTGAACAAGAGTGGATTTGCGCCGACATACAAATGTTAGGTGTAAACTCCGACACATACACTTTTGTAAGCGAGGCACACGGTTGCAAGAGATGGTTGGACCACTGTGTGGTGACAAAATCCGCTTTTGACTCCCTTATAAGTGTAGAAGTCATGTATGACGTAACTTGGTCGGATCATTTCCCGTTGTTTGTTGTTTGCGATTTTAATATTATAAAATCAAAACAATCTATAATTTATAATGTTAAATGTAATAAAATAGTATGGGGAAATAGACACTTGGAACAGTCACAAAAATATAGTGAATTGTGTAATACAGCCTTAAAATGTATACATTTACCTGATGAATGTCGTAACTGTTGTGAAACTTTTTGCAGTAATAGGGAACATCACCTGATTATTGATTACATATATTACAATATTATTAATATATTAAGCGGTGCTGCCATTGCCACCTACAACAAGCCGCATTGTAAGAGAAAAGGGGGCTATGTCAAGGGTTGGAATCAGCATGTTAAAGAAGCCCACCGGGAGGCTAGACTCATGTTTCAGGCATGGGTTCTATCGGGTAAACCATCTCAAGGTCAGAGTTATGCTAATATGGTAAAAACTAGAAAGCTATTTAAAAGTAGACTGAAATTTTGTCAAGATCAAAAGGATCAGTTAGCAATGGATAGAATAGCTTCCTATCATAACAGTAACAACTTCCATGACTTTTGGAAGTGTACCAATAGACTGAGTCATGGCCCGGCACCCCCGGTGAGCGTTGAGGGGCTAACTGAAGCCAAAGACATAGCAAATATGTTCAAGGATATGTTCATTGTCAGTTCACCCCTGATCTCATCATCACCTGGTACTGTAAACCAACCCCCACCCTCAGTTCCAATAAAGTTTACTGCTAAGGAGATTAGAAGCATCATATCCCGGATGAAACGTGGTAAGTCACCTGGTCATGATGGGCTCAGTGTGGAACATTTAAAGTATGCAGGTAGTCATCTGCCTGGGGTCTTGGCGTTGTTATATAATTTGTGTATTTCGCATGCATACTTGCCTAGTGATATGATGAAAACAATTGTTGTGCCTATCACCAAAAATAAGACAGGTGATATATCTGATAAAATGAATTACAGACCGATATCACTGGCAACTATAATTGCTAAAATTTTTGATAGTCTTCTGAACTCATACCTCCAAAAACATATTACTTTGCATGACGCACAGCACGGTTTTCGACAGGGCCTGTCGACTGAAACGGCTATTTTATGCTTAAAAGAGACAGTACAATATTATGTCACAAGACAAACTCCTGTGTTTACATGTTTCCTTGATATGTCGAAGGCTTTCGACATGGTAGATTACGACAAGCTGTGGTCGAAAATGTTAAAGACCAATATACCTGTAGGGGTAATTAACATCTTTAAATATTGGTATCAAAACCAAGTAAATTATGTAAGATGGTCAGATGAATTGTCAGATGAATATAGATTGAAGTGTGGAGTCAGACAGGGGGGGTTAACTTCACCAATATTGTTTAATTTATATATTAACGAATTAATTTGTGAGCTTAGCAGTATGAACTGTGGTTGTTATATAGATGGCGTAGCATTTAACAACATTAGCTACGCCGACGACATGGCTTTATTGAGCCCTTCGGTTAATGGCTTAAGAAACCTATTACAGGTATGTGAGAGGTATGCTGTTGAGCACGGTTTAAGATACAACGCCAAGAAAAGTGAAGTTCTTATTTTCGGTGAAAGGTTGACTACGTGTCTACCTTCGTTTACTTTAACCGGTCGAGTCTTGAATCGTGTTGAGCAGTTTAAATATCTAGGACACGTAGTAACGTCAAACTTAAAGGACGATTTGGATGTCGAAAGGGAACGAAGAGCACTCGCGGTTAGGAGCAACATGCTGGTTCGAAGATTTGCACGTTGCACATGTGAGGTAAAATTGGCGCTTTTTAAAGCTTACTGTCAGACTTTTTACACGTGTAGTCTTTGGACAAGTTGTACGCAGAGGACCATTAGTGCTTTTCGGGTCCAGTATAACAACGCATTCAGGATGCTGTTGGGGTTGCCACCTTGGTGCAGCGCCTCTGGCATGTTCGCCGATGCGCACACAGATGGTTTCGCAGCGATCAGGCGAAAACGAGCAGCTTCACTGCTACAAAGGATACGTGGTAGTCCTAACCGCCTCCTGAGTGTTATTGCGGACAGAAACAATAGTCCTATAATTAATAATCTGTGTAATTTACATGTACTAACATAGCTATAAGTCTATTGTCTACTAACACACTATGGAATTGCCGAAATAAAAGTTTTATTATTATTATTATATTATTATTATTAAATTGCTAAAACTTTTGCCCTTCGTTTTGTTGTGGCAATAGTCGGGTAAAAACAAGTTTTTTTTAAAAAGATTCCGTCGACGGTTTTATTTGAGTTGATTCGAGTTAATTTGGTGTCAAATAAAAAATCGCATAATTAGCAATACCTTTTTCTTTGTTTTTTTTTGTCTAACTGGGTCGGCCATTGAGTCTACCATACAGCTGAAGTTTCATCAGACTGAAGCCAAGTTAATAACATTCAAAACAAAATGTTAGCCAATGAAACAAAAGAAAAAAGAAATAGAGTAGAAAGCAACCCAAATACTAGGCGATATCGAAATCTTATAAAAAGTATGATTTATTTTAAAATTAAAATATAAATTTACAGATCTGGCTCAGGACGATCTCGTTCCCGGTCCCGCTCCAAGTCTGGTTCACGAGGGTCATCCCGCGCTTCATCCCGTGCAAGTTCCAAGAGTGGTAAAGGCTCACGGGCTAGCTCTAAAAGTCGCGGTTCTAGAGCTAGTTCGAAAGGCAGCGATAAGGTATGCACAATTATGAAACAATTATTCTCATATAATAAATGCAGGCTGTGTTGTAACACAGCCTGCATTTATTATATGAGAATAATGTAGGGCACTTTTGTAAAAAACATTTGCTAATTTTTTTGTCTATAAATGTTTGTTGTCTTAGTCTCCAAAACAACTTTTTATTCGATTGACGTCGATAAGTTGAGAGAATCTGAAGTATTGAAAATCAAATCAGATTATTTATTTTATGTTCTGATTCCATAATACCGTTTACCTATGTTGGTAAACGGTATTATGGAATCAAAACAATAATAATACCTTTTAATAACAAAATTATGTGTGTATTATATCACAACTGTCTCATATACATATTTCAAGACAATATATGATTTTATCCAGGGTTCCCGCGCAAGTTCCCGGGCATCATCCCGCGGTAGCAAGCGATCGTCCCGGGCGTCATCACGCGCGTCCCGTGCTTCGTCTAAAGCCTCTGGGTCCAAGGCATCATCTAGAGCCAGTTCCAAAAGACATTCTGGCAGTGGCTCCGACAGATCGAGGAGTCGGTCTGCTAGTGGTTCTAGACAAGTAAGTAACTTGCATTTCTATAAAATCAAAATGGCAAATAAGTATTAACCGCGTGCCTTTTCTTAATGCGTTTTAGTGTTAGTGTCATACAGATAACATTTGATTGACTACAGTAAGAGGAAATTATTACTACTGTTTAGTAATTAATTGATGAAAAGGGCAAAGGATGAGGGTAACATTTAATGATTTTAACTAGAGAGATAAATCGACTAAAACTATTTCGGAGTAGGTTATTTAATAATTGGTTGCCAACTGGACCACTGGACCACATTGGTGGCAACACTATTAAGGTTCTATTGTCAAAGACTATATTTTTATTAATCAGTGATTTCGCCAAGACTACGCTACAATGTTAATTTGACAAAAGAGTATCTATGCGTGTGTGTGTGTGTCAAATACATGATAGTGTATTGATTTAATGTATTTTTATGCATCTAAAAAAATAGCCTCCTGCATTCCTCCTCACACACAATTTAATTCTCCGTCCACGCAATTTTCGAAGGGGTATAAAGTTTTTGCTTCACGTATTAATATATACCTACTACAAATTGCCGATGATAAGATCATCAGTCTTTCCTCTGGGTGGACTTCGGCCTGTCCAAAAAAAGGGATTTTGGCGAGACGAATTGGTATTATAGTGTTTATTTCAAGTTTTGCTTCTCTTTGTAAAGCTGTTGCTATGCATAATTTGCTCTTACGACACCTAGGATTATATTATATATTCTTAATCCATCATCACATAGATAAGCAGCTGTGTTCAAACTTTTAACTGTAGGATTCTTTAAAAATATTATATTGATTTTGTGTTTGTAGGGTTCGCGCAGTGGTTCAGCATCTAGTGCGTCGTCCCGTCGTAGCGACTCTGAATGAACTCCTACGACAATACACTGTGTTCATGACAATGTACGTACTCCGTAAATTATCACAATGTGTGTTTGCACACAGTTGCGAAAGAGTAAGATGATTTCCTTGTGTCGTATAAATACATAATAACCGTGATTCTCTGTTGTTAACATCACTAAACTAACTTACACTAAAAAATGTTGTACGATTATATGCTTTAATCTCATTGGCTTACAGTCCATTTTTCGATATCTCAAATCTTAACAATGCTTGTTTTGAATGTTTAAAACTTGTAGCCGAGTGTATTGTGTAACTTAAAACTGGACATATTGCACTAAAATTAAGGGTTTTTAACTAATAAACAAGCGTGTGTTCGTTCTGAACTAAACATCTATGCGTGCGATATTGAAAAATGGACTGGAAACCAATGAGATTAACCTTTAACTACCGACGTGGATTTTTTGTCTCGCTAGTACCGACGTAGGGCCTGAGAGGCCGCAAGTATAACATTGAATAGTGTGGAAAATATGTAAACTGAGTATCAAATTATAGTTTGTATTGTTAATTTGGGATGTTATAGCTAAAAAAAAGATAAAAATAATCATCAACTTTACTTAACTTAGTAATTATATACCTTAACTCCTTTGGCTATGTTTTTTAACTAAAATATGACTACCAGACAAAATTTTGATTTCAATAAAAAATTCACAACTTAGTAACTACAGAAAGTACTTTTCCTTATACTTTAGGTTTAAATCTACTAGAAAAATAATAAACAGCATTTAGAAAGCTTCAAATAAAAAAAATGTCCAAGAACAAAGTTACACACAATCAGGGCATGTTTGCTTAGCGCACTGTGATATATGGATTTTCTATATAGCTATAGGTGAACAAGATGCACATATTTTTCTTGTTTTTTCTTCATTGGCTTAACTTTGAACTGTATCTGGCATATCAGAACCGAGTATTCTTGCCAAGTTCGTACGAAGCTATCGAGACAAATGTAGGTTGACTACCCTCCTCTGCGTAATCGTATGCTCCAATACTAATCGTTATAAATACACTATCAGTCTTTTGTTTCATATGCACATCATATAATATAACATATAATAATATAATATAACATATAATATAATATAACACATTGACTGAACTTATGACAAAAATTCTCTATACATACCAAAAAAAACTAAAAAAAAAAAAAAAATTGGAAAGACGTGAATTATGTATAGATAAACTCAGTTTACCTTTTAACGTCCCAGCTACATCAATTTTCTTATGAGATTTCTGTAACAAGGCACTTTACGTTGCCCGTATCATAAACAAAAAAGTCACGTAACTACCGACGTTGGGCCTGTGAGGCCGCGTCGGAATTTCAAGTTGAAATAACTTACTCAAATTATGTTCGCTGGCACTTCTACCACATTCAATGGCGTCGGTGCAACTAAACTCGCAGCTACTGAAGAGTACAGAGGTCTCCTACACGAGGAAGGTATAAATCTAACAAAGTGTCAACCTGCCGCGGCCTCACAGGCCCCACGTCGGTAGTTAAAGGTTAAAGTATGTAATCCAAAAACAAATTTATAAACTTAAATTTAGCGATGTAAACAATATAATCACGGCCAATATCTCAAATAATTTGTATAATTTTATTTCTCACTCATTAAAGACACTGCAAGAGCGACTTTTGCACTTTCCATGAATTCTAATTGAGAGTAAAATTCTACTCTCTTCTCGTTGACATGTCCCATAATTCATATCTACCCTAGTTCATTATATACTGTATGTTGGATGTATTAAAATGTACTGGTAATGTAAAGTGTAGTGTAATAAAGATTAATTGAATTTAAGATATGTCTTGTATTATTTATATCCATACCTTCTGTATTCTCTATAAGTAGCTACGAGTTTTCCACCGAACAACTCGCATGAAATTGTTTTAAGCTATATTGAATCGTATACAGATTGTTTGAAGTCTATATTACCAAAGTACTTGTCGACGCGCTTCTTTCCGATTCGGTGCGAGGTAACCGTTTGTACAAAAATCATGCTGTCTAAATAAAAAAAAACCTTATGATGCAAATTAAACAAACCAGAAAAAACTAGGAGTTACGTAAGTGCTATGTGTAAAGTTTTACTGTTTTTTTTTTAAAGAAGACCCCGCGTTAGGAATTTACATCCTGTCGCGGGTGACTTTACAAACATTACATTACATAAAACGGACACAGGACACCCAAACTCAGAACAACAATTTGTAGATCACACAACAAAGTGTTGTCCTATACGGGATTTGAACCCACAACACTTGGCCAAGTAAAAAGCGGGGTGGGTACTTTTTAAACCACTAGGCCAACCGTGCAGTCAATTTGTATCTGGAAAGTCAAATTAAATAGAAATAGATAAACTTTCTTGCTCATAGCCAAGTGATGTTATGTGCTTATGTAACGACGGCGAGGTCAGTAAGGATGTTTTTAGCCTCCCGAAGACCTCCAACTAAGCTTCACGACTGTTATAATAACAACCAGGACCGGGGCATCTCCCCGGTCCATAAGGCCATACGTCCCCACGCTGGCCGAGTGCGGTTGGGGACTGGCAAGACAACATTGTGGCTACCTAGATCTTTCCGTTCCGTCCGAAGGCTTCCAAATAAGCTTCACGACTGTTGATAACAACCGGGACCGACTGCTTAACGTGACCTCCGTATCACGAAAACGCTTTTATCATATCATGCCACAAACGGTCACCCTTCTAGGACTGACCGCGCCATCATTGCTTACCTTCGGTAATTGTTTTTATTCAAATAAGGCCACTCGGCTTTCAGCGCTTCATCTGTGCTATATGCTTAGAACAATAAGAATCATACAGTTATGATGGTAAACACAAGAACATATGTGATAAAATGGAAATTGAATTACGGTAGTATACTATCAAAGGTACAATAAAATAACACAATTAATTAGCTATGCCAAATATGTTTATTAGTGCATCATACATCATTACATAAATAAATATATTGTTATTAGACAAATAAATAGCTTGTTCCCATATTGTTTCAGACTTAAATTATGAATTATAAATGTTATACATTTGTGAAGAAGTGCTTGCCAACATTATTGCTTTGGAAGCCAATATTCATTAAAATTATCTCAAATACATGAAATTAGTAGGTAACTACTATCGTTTGAATCAAATATAATATTTCAATATTTCAACATTGGGGGCCATCCATAAATTACGTCACACGTTAAGGGGGAGGGAGGGGGTCGACAAAGTGTGACATTGTGTGTCAAGGGGGTGGGAGGGGTCCTAACTTTCGTGACGTCACATGTCAAAGTCTATTATTATCTAAGTGCTAAAATACGAACTTTAAACTACTTTACGAAAACCTCAAAAACCTAAACAACTACATCTGTGTAAATATGAGATACCTACCAATTGTTTTGTCGACCACTCGCTCTACTAGTGTTACGCGCCGACCGTCTAGGCGCCCTTTGATAATTACCGCCAAACGCATTGCACCTAGCGGTGATTTCTATGTTTGTATTTCACTTGACCACTGACATTCACAGATGAAACAACTTCGTTCTTAGTACTGCGATTTTGTTGTTTTTGACGTTGTTTAGATTAGCAGAGATAAGTTAAAAATTTAAACTTACGAAACAAGTTTAAAATGAACAAAAAAAGTGATTTAGATAATCTTTACTGCAAACTATATGAAACATACAGAAAAAGAAAGAAATTGTACAAGAAGTTAACTTATGGGAAAGTTAAAAAAGTAGTGACGAGTTTGAAGGTAAAGTGGAATCTAAAATCAATAAATTGCGAAATAAAAAAATTGGCCTAGTGCGTGTCGTGTTGGCCACGCATATAATAGGGTTCCGTAGTTACCCCTAATGGCTTTCGTCGTGTCCAATAGATATTGTTATGTTTACTTATTATTTTGTTATTTTTCCAATATCTTACAAGTTGGGCCTTTATAACTCCGTTTATAACTAGTTTCGTAAGCCGTTATAGTTTTTCTTTAAAGTTCATTACATGGACATAGTTTTTCTTTAAAGTTCATTACATGGACTACCATCACTAATTTATTCGGATTTTTCAAGCTAGCCGTTTAGCTTTTAGAGGAGGGGGGGAGACGCCCTGTTTTGAGAAAAAAATGCCCTTTATAGTTGAATAACTGGCAAACGGATAACAAAATCAAAAAATCATCTTTGCAACAACTCAATGTTTTTAAAAGACCTATCTAATGATACCGCACACGATGGGGTAGACGCGAGAAAAAAAAAACATCCCAACTTTACCTGTAGGGGAGGTACCCCAAATAAAAATATTTATCGTGATTTTATTCTAGCACTTTGTCGACGAAACAAATTCATGTAAAGTTTCATCTTTCTAGCACCAACCGTTTGGGCGATGCATTTTTTTGGAAAAACAGGGCGTCCCCCTCCTCTTAAAGCCAAACGGCTGGCTAAAAAATCTGAAAAATTCATGATAGTGGTCCATATAATTGAACTTTCAAGGAAAACTATTTTATTTCAGCAGTTTTAATAACTTTTTTATTTCAGGAGTTATAGGGGCCTTACTTTTAAAATGCACTCACTTGGAAAACTTCGTACAAAAATAAAGAAATATGTATTAAGTAAATCTAACAATTATCTATGAGACGATTTTAAATCTACCTACATGGGTGACTACAGAGCCCTATTCTATGCGTGGCCTGACACGCACTTGTTCAATTTTTTTTTCTTAATTTCTTTAATTAGTAGAATTAATCGTTTTTTGTATTGTTAATTATTGATTTATGTGGATTTTATTGAAAAAAATTCAGATGGAAATAAAAACTGATTTCGTAACGGCTGTTTACATTTAATTATTTCTAAATGTAAATTTGAAAAATATGTGACGTCACACTAGGGAGGGGGGGAGTCTCACAAATGTGACCAGCTGTGACAAAGAGGGGGGCAAAAAAATCATGAAATTCGTGTGACGTAATTTATGGATGACCCCTTGTTATATTTTCAAGTATTTTAAGTAAATACAATTTCAATTAATGTAATTTAAAAAAAAAAAACACATGATAAAATGAGATATATTTATATCTTTTTCTGACTTCATTAATATGATTGTTGTATTTATTACACATAAAAATTTCGTCGGCTTATTGCAAGAAGTCATTAAGTGCAAAAAATCAATAAATACTTTTTTATCTATAATGGTCTCACAATTATAGATTAAAACGTATTTAGTGATTTTTTTGCAGTTAATGACTTCTTGCAATAAGCCAATGATATAATTATTACTGCAAAAAATCACTAAATACGTTTTTATCTATAATTGTGAGACCATTAAAGATAAAAAATTATTTAGTGATTTTTTGCAGTTAATGACTTCTTGCAATAAGCCGACGATTTAAAAATACACCTCTATCACATCACTAACTATTTTGCAGTTCAAAGATTATATTAAGCGATATAGTTTAATACTAGTTATTAAAAATTTTGCTTTCAATGATTTATTTAATTTAAGCGACGCAAAAAAGCGAATTGAAACATACATAAAAACTCCTAATTTTAATTTTCAACAACGGTTTTGACTATTTTAGTTTAACATTTATATAGGTAATTCATTTAAACGTACTTAATATATTTCAAAACACAAAATGTGGAAAAGTTCAATATATGTACTAAACTGAATTGATCTCGTGCCTTCTTGAATTGATAAAATTTAGCCGTTATAATCGAATCAAAGTTTTATGTTTCAACTTTTGTCAGTATTATTTATGAATAAATTATGCGATTACTACTCGGAAATATGTCTTATGTCATTATTTTTGGGTATAGAATAATAGTATATTAGAGTAGGTAGGTAAAAGTCAGATTTCTAATAGTAAATTGGATTTGTTAGTAATTAGTAACTTTAATATCTTATCATTAGTACTTAGTCGATTACGTTGTAAATCGATATAAACAAAACCATAAAGGTAGTCTCGACGCTAGCTTATATTTGTTGATAATTTAAAATTTTGTCGAATAGACAAGACATTGGCTGTCTTAACGATATATCATTATTTTATTTTTTATTATTATTATTTTTTCATAAAAGATGAACTGATTTGAAAATAATAAACCGCGGTATATATAAAATCTCATCTGGTAATTCTATTTATCAACAGAATTGTGCCAAAATAGTTACATATTTTTTATAATGGTCACCCAGTTGGGTATCAACTTGGAGTTGCCAGTAAATAGGTAAATGCTTAGTTCTTAGTTAGTTCTTCTGCTACTATATCCATATAGTATGATGTGAACACCGCTTTGTTGTGCATGACGTACCGTAGCAATGTTCCTGAGATTGAAGTCAACTCCCGCGCTAAGGCCGAGAGACCGACCGGGATTTGTCTTGAACCTCCTCCGCAAACGAGAATAGTTGTTAGAAACTCAAGCACTCGTTGACCTTATTAATAAACAAACGAATTATTTTTAGTTTGAGACAGGTTGGTAGATTGAAAATATAATTTTCAACAATACATTAGCTGTTATTTTGAAATTACCAACAGACGCTTAAATCTTATTTATTTGCATCAATCATTATCTGCTGGGCCGTCCATTAATCACGTGATCTTTTTTTTACCATTTTTTAACCCCCCATCCCCCTAGGTGATACATGGTGAGGTTTAAGACGACTCCAACTCCCCCTCTATATCACGTGTATTTTTTAGGACCTACAAAGAAACTTATTTTTTTTAATATTTATAAAATACAGGTATAAGTATCATTTTATTATAGAAAATTAAAGACTACAACTACGTTCAGAGGTAGAGTAGAAAGGTCGCAGGTTGTTTTTGACTGACATAAAAATAATGAAAGTTGAAAATTTGCAGAAAAATAAATTCACGTGATGTATTACTACCCTCCCCCCTTGTGATATTTCGTGATTTTATTGTGACCCCCCCCCCCCCCTTACGAGCCTCACTTGATTAATGGATAGCTCCTATGCCTGCTGCTATATTTATGCCTGCCTGCTGGAAATAGGAATCTCATTTCTAAGGAGATTGTTCACTCCGGTCAGACTAGT
The DNA here is from genome assembly GCA_932526445.1 of Phragmatobia fuliginosa. Taxonomy (NCBI): domain Eukaryota; kingdom Metazoa; phylum Arthropoda; class Insecta; order Lepidoptera; family Erebidae; genus Phragmatobia; species Phragmatobia fuliginosa. The sequence goes on along the minus strand of OW052075.1, from coordinate 10,343,186 downwards.
CAGTACAGGGTTTGTATCAAGTCTTCCTTCTCTTAACAGTGCAAGAGCCGAATAAGAGAGCAAACTACTCTGTTAGTTCTCTTATTCGGTTCTTGCCTAGTCTAAAATAACGATATGAAACTTACGGACTATTTCTCGCACTCTATGCTCAGGGTCCCCAAGGGAAGTGATTTGTGTCCTGATGAGCTCCTTCGTTTCCCCAACTAACGGTGGTTGATTTAGATTTTCGAGGAGTTGTTCTGTTACTAAGATCACTTCCTCTGCCACTGACGGCAGTACAGATTTCAGTTCTCTGCAAAAAAAAAAACAATGTTCAAAAACAGTTCTTTTTCTGAATATTATTAGAATCAGGTTTTATTATAGAAACAGATTCATATAGAACATTTTATGAATTATTGGCTGAATAACTTAGGTTTGAGAGATTACCAAACTTATTTTTAAAATATATTGAGCGATTCAAGTAATTTCATTATTCATTTAATGTACCTTTTCTGTTTCTTTTAAACATTTTTAGGATCAAACTAGAGTATGTGCTTTTCTGGACTATTTTTGTGTGAAATTTTATCTAGATTCACTAAACTATCTATTCGTCTATACAAACTTTTGCATTTATGGTTAAAGTATAAATTTCCTGTATTTAGTTATACAGATAGTTTGTTTCACAGCGGTACTTATACGCGATAAAATTATTTAAAAGGTTACGATACCTTCTATGGCATGACGTTTCGAACGGGTTATCCGCTCGTGGTCATGGGCAGGTATGAGAGGTCGTATACACTGCACCGTAGTGACATATAATCGAAGGTCGTAAGGTCGTTTTAAATACTTCCCCAGTTCCGCTGTAGAACAATCTAAAGTTATTTATTTCCGTACTCACATGTCATTGGTAGTATTGTCAATAATGATCAATATCTTTTCTTTTAGCGTCTGTTTATGTTGCGCAGCTGTATTAGGGTCGCTTGCACATGTAGGGCTGGCCAACATGAGGGACGCTGTTATTATAAGACGGTACACTTGGGTACCTAACTCAGCGAAACGGGGAGCGTCGAGAATCACCGTCTGTAATATACAAATTAAATTAAAACTATATACCAGTATTTCAGGATCTTTTGGCTGTTGCTGGGTTACATGCATGACTAAAGTTTTTCTTGTTCATAAAAGTATTAAAACTCAGAGATTAATGCATCCAATTAACGATAACTATATTGCACAATATCGTTAAAAAGGTTTAGTAAATACAACAAACAGGTTGTATATTGTAGTGTTAAATAAAAATAAAATTTATTGGGTATGCAATTACAGGTAACCTTTTTAAAGACACGCCTGCACTAAGAACTAATTTTGTGTCGCACGAGACTGTTACAAACATAATGTACACAAAAAGTACTCTGACCTAGATCTACAATTTGTAGATCACACAAAAAGTGTTGTCTCATGAACACCGAAGACTGCGAGGCACCTGAAGAGTTGAGGTGACCGCTAAAACCATTATAAGTAGAACCCTGAATATTCTTAAGATTAGCCTTTTTTTAGGTGTCGTAACCCCAAGTCGTTACTCCACCGGGGTTTGCGACGGTGTGTCGGCATCGAACCCGACTTAAACCACACGGTGTGCCACTATGCGCCTGAAATAATAGAAGTCCAGAAACAGCTGTTATAAGCTACGAAAAAATAATAAGATTTATTATTTATTCGTAGGTTATTAGGCCATCTGGAAAGATCTTATTAGCCTACCTCAGGGTAATTTTTAGCACCAGTCCACTCTAACAGCTCCAAATAAGCTTTGGCAAGCGTTTGTGCAGTAACATTCCTGATGATAGTTTTGTCGGTGACAGGAATACTGAGTCCTTCTTTGTCAATGTGACGTTGTAGCCATTCCCGGGTGTATTGTAAGCCATCTGTAAAAAATATATACTGAGAATGATATTTTAACATCGGGTACTGAAAGTTACCACCCTTATTCACCCCGTGGGTGTCGTAAAAGGCGACTAAGGACAAGACAAAACTACTGAAAAAATGGAAAATAAACCCCTTGCCCCTCCCTTTTGGTTTGGTTTGGTGGTGTAGTGGTCAATACCTAATTAGAAAGAAAGGATTATGACCAGCATTGGACTATGAAAAGATGTTGATAATGATGATAGTGTCACAACATCAATATCTTCATATTATTATTAGAAAAAGTATTTAATAGTTGTTTGATCGTCTAAGTAACCATTCTAATACAAACCTTCAGAAACTTTAAGCAGCTCTTCAAACTTGGCTCTCTCATAGTGCACACTCTCTTGCTGTACGTGAGGCCTCATCATCGCGATCAGGGTGTTGGCCAGGTCCAACTTTAGCACCTCTAATGTTTCTAGGATCGTTCGGAATATGTCCACCTGCATAATATTTTCGGTGTAAATACCACATTTGATTGTACTCACCATACATCAAATTTAAAAGTGACATTTAATTAAAGATATGATTTTGAAATTTTCGATGTTTCTCTTCTATAATATGCATGTATTACATATATAAATCTTCCTCTTGAATTACTCTATCTATTGCTGAAAACTTTATTAAAATCCGGTGAGTAGTATGTAAGGGCCACCGCAGACTAGTTACTTTTAGCATCGGCGATCGGCAACTAGTCGCTTTTTAGAAGCTAAATACGGCGACCGAAAGCTCCACACCGCACACTTATAAACGCCAAACGCGGCGATCGAGTCGCTTTTTAGAAGCGCGACACAGCAGCTGAACGCTACTCTCCGCACTATTTCGGATGCCGGTAGCAGCGACTTTGCATCTGAGCAGTCGCTAAAACGCGCGTTTCCGATACCGCGATCGATCGCAGGAAGTCGCTAAAACGCGATGCAGCATCGATGCAGTCGCCAAATCGCCGATCGCCGATGCTAAAAGTAGCTAGTCTGCTGTGGCCCTAAGACAGCGAAAGCGACTTCATTTTATATTATGTGAAGCTACTAAAGAGAATTCGATGATTATCGAATCCAAATTTCAGCTTCCTGCGACCAGTAGTTTCGTTCTCAGTCAGTCAGTCAGTAACATAACAATTTTATATATATTGAGTGATTAATTATAATCAATGATGAAATTTGGCATGTGTGAGAGCGGATTTTGGTTAATTCCCACTGAAAAAACTGGTGAAATAGACAATTAAAGTTATACATCAGAAGAACACGTATGTGAAGCAAAAAAAAAAAAAAAAAAAAAAGCAGTATTATATAGAATTTGGAACTTTTTTATTGGACTTCAAAATTAAAATATTGGAATATCAAGAGTATAATCTCAGTAGCGCAGAACAGCTTTATTGTGGTTAAACTTCGGGAAGACCTGTGTCCATTTGCGAAGGTTTTTCGGCTAAAAAAAACAAAGTCCTAAAGAACATACCGTATCAGTGAGTTTTGTAATATTCTGAATCATTTCGTCTCTTACAGGGGCGGCTAGCTTCGCCATCAAATCGATCACAAAAGTGGCATACTTGTTAAAATCGAGACTGTTGTTCTCAGCTTGTTGTTTGATGAAATCACTGTCTAGAACTTCTTCTACCATCTCCCGGATGCGTGTGTGACGTGGAAGCAGTATTGAGAACAATCCCTACAAAATAGGAACATATAAACCTAAAATGGAGATCCAGAAAAGTGAAGCGTCATGTTACATATACATAAAGTGCATTTTGGCCTGAAATTGAAACTGTACTGATATTATAATAATGATTAGAACTAAGGCTTTATTTGACAAATTTTCAAAACAAACAATGATGCAAATTAATTTGTACTTTATTCCTTTAGGCTAAGGGTACTTTATTATTGTACCTTTCTCTTGAGGAAGATTAATTTATTATGTTAAGTCGAGAGTGTAAGAATAATAAAAATTTTACGAACAAATTGGCATTGGATATTTGCCAAGTATATTACACGTAATGTTATAACAATATTACAAAATATTCGTCACACTACGAAATTGTTACATTTACGTTGTTTTTATTACAATGTTCATTCATGATTGTGTAACATGCCTTCAAAAAATATAATTAGGTATTAGATAAATTAGAAGAGGCACTAAAATTACGAGTTATCTAACTTTTAGAGTCTCGAGTCTTGTATTTAGAATTTTAGAGCAGCTTGTTACAAGAGAGTACGACTGCTTGTGCGGCGCAATGGCAGCCTATGCGAATGCCGTGACTAAGGTCTCGGGTTTGATTCCCGGATGCTATTCTTTTTCTCTTTTATACATTTTTACCTGTTTAACATCTTCTAAGAGTATAAGAGCCTGCTTGTACACTGGTGGATCAGCGTTAAGTTGCTCTCTCAATATATCGAAGTATGCTTTGTGCATTGTTTCTTTGACTAGTTTTTGATAACTGAAATAAAAGAATATCAGTAAAAATAATAAAACAATAGTATTAAACTGCATGGATTTAACCAAAAAACTGTAGATAAAATTATATACTTCTTCAGTGTATGTCTTTTAAAGAAAAAATACATTATTACTGTTTTATGACTATAGTCCATTCGTGTTAAGAAAATAGTGACTAAATTCTGTACCGCCCGCCGACCAATCATGTTTTAAGATATTATCATTGCATACGAAAGCTTGGTCCCTGATTAGTCAGGGTGCGATTAGGACTTTATCAATCCATCACTACCTTGTCTCTATTTATTAACTCGAATTGACTATATATTCTAAACAATTTAACTGGGACTGATCATGTGTTGATAGTCAACATCAAAAGCCGTTGATGGTTCACTGTGGACGTACGTAAGGTTTTAGTCTACTATACCACGCTGGGCGGACGGGGTTTGGTTCAGGGTTTGTTTCAAGTATTCCTTCTCTTCAGTGACATTGTCCTGCATAAATTCTGCAATTAAAGTCACTTCCCCTGCCTGCCTAGTTTACTCTCTCTTAGTTGTCTCTTACGATACTCATGGGTAGAAAACAAAATTATAAAGTCTGTTGCAGCATACCTGTTGTCTGGTGGCTCAAAAGGTTCCAGCTTAAAGTCCTGATCAACGGCAATCTCATGAGCTAAGGCCATATTCTGCATACCGTGGGCTGCTTTCATGATGTCCTCCAAAGTCACAAATTTAGGAGGTGAAGCACCTGTGATAGTGGAACCCCGAACTCTGAACTGTATCGGTTCACTTGCATAGTGACTATAGAAAAAAAAACAATATTAGCAGTTATGATATTATTTAAAACAAACATACAAACAAACAATCGATTTTTTCTTATTTATAATATTGGAGATTTGTATATTATTAATTACAAACACTAAAGATAAGGGTCTTCAATCAATGTGTTCTTTCAGTGATGACTTATTTTTGCGAAACATGGACACTTAGGCGATTCACACACTGCACCGCGTTACGTCGCGTAGCGCGGAGTGGCAGATTTTAATATTGTATGCAAGTACATCGATTAGTATAGAAAACACGCCAGGTCCAACACACCAAACAGCCGCCACGGCGCGTGAATGTGTGCCGCTAGCAGATTCTACCGCCGCGCGCCTAGGCGGGGCGGGCCGCAACAGTAAACACATTTATATACGAAATTGAACAATGCCCAGCAATTTGGGATATGAAATGCAAAGAATACAGACGACGACGACCTAATGGAAAGTAACTTTTGGTTTGGTGCGGGCCATGTACAAAGCCTTCAGGCGCGGAGGCGCGGTAAAATCTGCTCAAAGAGGCAGATCTGCTCCTCCGACGCCACGCGCGTGATCTGCTGCCACGCGCCTACGCGCGTGGGCGCGTGGCCAGTGTGTGAATTGCCTTACTGAAAGGCTGATACATCGTCTGAAAGTAGTGCAAAGAGCGATGGAGAGAACAATGCTCGGTATCTCTTTGCGAGATAGGGTCAGAAACGAAGACATTCACCAACGCACGAAAGTCTTCGACATAAGTAGAAGAATTACCCAACTGAAATGGCAATGGGCCGGACCATAATGGGCCATAAAGTTCTATTCTGGCAACCCCGAACAGGAAGTCGAAGTGTTGGTAGACCAGCTGCCAGGTGTTCGGACGATATAAAAAAGACCTGAACTAGACACGCCGCATCCAGAAGTGTATGGAGAACCATGCAAGAGGCATATATCCAACAGTGGATGCAAATATGCTGAGGAAGAAGAAGAAGAAGATAATACTAATTGCCCTGGGTATATTGAATCTACTATTGCACTGCTTTGTTGGTATAGTGGTTATGTATGCGGCTGCTGATCAAGAGGTCTCGGGTTCGATTCCCGGGTTTAGACTAAATGTTTGTATGATCTGCAAATAATTATTTTGGAGTTTTAGTGTTTTCTATGTATATGTGTAATATATGTGAATAAAAAAAAAAGGTTAAGTATATGTATTTATATCAGTTGTACCCATATAAGCTCTACTTAGTTTGGGACTGGATGATGTTGTGTCATTTGTCCGAAATATTTATAAATTTATTTATTTACTATCACTGGCTTAACAATCAGGATAGGTATCAGTCACCACATGGTTAAGACCAGGCCATGAAGAGCCTTTGACCCTCCAATGTTTCATAGAGGCCTCTCCTTAGTAAGAAGGTTGGCCTACTATACCACACTGGAGTATACCAAGGTCAGGCCAGTTTAGTTCTAATGTGGTGCTGGCCAGACTGGTTGATATTTGATTTGTTCCAAGTTTTCCTTCTCTATGCAGTGAAGCTGTCCTATGTAGTTTGCTGCTTTAGTTGCCTATTACGACACCCATGGGATGAATAAGGGTGGTTACACTCTATTCTTAATCCATCACTACCTGAACAATACTTCTATACATAGGTCATTAGGAAAGTTTTGAGATTTGGCACCAGAACTTCAAACTTTTTCAAAATAATTTCCATTTCTCGATATACATGTTTCCATACACCGAAACCAATCAAACCAAAGATTTTCTGCTATATGTGTATTATCGTGGCGCAGCCGCCATGAGATGTAGTACTATTTTAGTATATAAGTATTCCGCATAACCAAGGATACTCCTGGAACACAAATTTTTCTTCACTGACTTCACTTCAACCATCAGCACTCAAACCTCGCTTGAAATTATAGAACATAATTGGGGATGAATGCAGACTATGTCAGTGTGGAGGCTCTCAAGTGTGAAGTGATAGATAACCCAAATGCTTGTAAAGATATCAGAGAGGATGTTCTGGATGCAAACAGTATCTCTAACGAAGTACGATCTGCACTGCACTGCATATGAATGAGGATGTCCACAGACTCAGACGACAACTTTCCAATCGTAAAGGAGAAACAGAGAAAGAGTACCTCGGAGAGCATGTTAAGCCGTCAGTCCCAGTAGTTATGAATATCTATGGCAATTGTTATTGGAGATTCAGTGCCCTCAATACTGACAACTAATTCAATCTTCGAATTCTAGTTCTCTTGGGAATAATAATGGCTAGGAAGAAAAAGAGTTGCACAAAAATCGCAGTATTATTTTTTGTTTACAACTTACTACTGATAAGCTATTAACAATATCTCAAAAAACTTTCCTAGTGACCTATGTATATTTTTGTTATGCATACAATGACTAATACTAATAAAACTTTAACTAAATGCACTTATACTGCTATTAATAATCATGATGCATGATATGAGTCATCTGGACAAATAAAACTCCAGTCTCTAATGAGACTGGAGTTTTATTTGTATTTGTATTGTATTTGTATTGTAGAATCTTGTTATTGAGTAATCTCAATAACAAGATTCTAATTCTTATAAGATTGCATAAAGACTTTTTCACTATTCTGTGGGTCTATTCGTGATCTAAGATTCACTGATAGCTAAATAGACCAGTATCAATAGAGGTATAACTCAGTTCCAACACATTCTATAATGGAAACCTGACAAAATATTAGATAATTGTTTGAGATAGTAGGCTTAAGATTTTCTCTGTAGCTTTGATTTCTAGGCAGAACAAATAATTGTGAAATTCATTACTAATGTTTCCGTAGTCTTACGAGATTAAGAAATTATAACTATGTTTAAAAGTTTGATTATCACAGTATAGGTTTTGCTTCATTTGGTATCAAACAGCTGTATGTATGATGCGTAGATAAAAATTTATATTTGACTTGTATTGAAAATAATGTACAAAATAAAATCCTCCATTCTAATAAGAATAGACAATACTAATATGAATACGATACGAAGTTTACAGATTACAACAAAGATTTCTTTGTGTATTTGTAACACACACAAACCTTGATCCAGTAGGCATAGGCTGAGATGGAGTCCTCGCACTACTGTTTCCTTTGTCCGATCCTTGCGACCCCGAACCACTTGATGCCTCGCGTTCACTCATGATAAAAGCTTTACACAAACTGACTCGGATAAAAGCAGGTAATCTCTTCACCCCATATAAGGCAGACTTTAAAGGCACAACACGAAAACAGTGAAATCATCGGGCGGAATCACTTATAGTGCACAACAATACATAACCTAATTTTTTAATACTTATTATTCTACGGTAAATAATTTGAGACACGAAAAGTAGTCACTATTGCTACGTGTTATATATATTTAATACAGCTTTACTTATTTTTAACACTGTTATGTTGTTTTTACATTTATTTTTAATGAAATCTCACAGATGTTTCCATTCACTTGTCAATTTTGTCGGATGTCAAAAAATATGTGAGATTTTTTAGGGAGCGTTTCCAATACAGAGCAAGGCTAAAGTACGAAATTTTGGCTCTCGTTCTATGCACAAAAAATAAATGAATCACAAGTTGTATTGTGATTTATGAATAATGCATTTTATATTCATTTTTATTTTATTATTTATTAATTTAATGTATTTTTTACAAAAGTTAACTGAAAACAATAATCTTAATAATTCTTATAATTTTATTTAAGCTGTAACATTTCTATATCTCTTCGCATAGCCGAAAATGTCGATATCTAAAGATTAGTGTTACATACTCTTTGTCTAAAGATGGATATAGATCCACCGGAAGAAATGTAAAATTTATAAACGTAATAGTACCTAATATCAGAAACTTTAAACGCCACAATTTGTGAACTCAGACGCAGTAATTTGGGGGGATTGTACAATTTAAAATACCACATTATGCTACCGTTAGTTCTGTTAAAATATCAGTATATAATAATCAGTGTACCTTCTGGTGTATGGTATTGGCGTTGAGCCACAGAATACATAATAGTACCAGGTTGAGCTATGACTAGAGCCTTAGATACAGTTTTCTCAGGATTGAAAATGTAGAAAGGTTGTCGTGCATATTTTATTATTATAATAAGTATAACGGTACGTTGTTAGAGAGGATTGATTACTCAACCTTAACCGTGAATCTATTTGACTACCTCGGTGACGCAGTGGTTGTGTATGCGACTGTTGTGTTTAAGGTCTCAGGTTCAAATCCTTTGACGGACAAATGTTTATGAGTGTTTAAGTGTATTTTTTGGCTGTAACCTTTTGAATGCCAGACTACTAGGTACTTACTGAGTTTCCGATTTTTTTCAAGGTATTAATTAATAATAAATAATGTTACCAATTGCTTATCGATTTTAATTAAAATCAGACCATGCATATTTTCTCCATAAATGTATATTTTTTTTTACATTTTGATCACATTAGCTCCATAGGGAATATGGTTAAAAATATTTTATGTTTATATCATAAACTAGACTAGCACCGCAGTGTAGTGACTAATAAAATAGATAACTCTTATACTAATCTAGCCCCCCTAGTTGCAAACGTTTTTAATTTTCTATTCAATTTATCTGTTCTCTGGTTTCATTGGCTTATATTTTGTTTTGATCACGTGACTGAGTGACATTAGCTAATGAAACAAGAGAATATAGAAATAGAATTGAGAATAGAATAGAATACGAAAAACGTTTGCTGCTTGGCAAGGGGGGCTGAAGCGCGATGTAGAAGTTCTCGCATCGATTAATTAGAATAATTTACATTCTTGTCACTTGTATTATTACTATTATTAAAGGTCGCAGCACACCAGGTATGATCACGTCGTCTGGTCGAAGGAGCCTCCCTTAGTGTTGTAGGGACATGACACCCGTTCCCTTAAATCGATTGTATACAGATTTAACATCTATATTTAAAATTAGCTGAGTCTCGCAGTGTTCCCCGCGGTTATTATTGTAAATCGCGAGTAACGCCGTGGAGCTAAGCTAGTCTAAAAAATATCAAATGATACTCCTTACGTAATCAGCTATCTGCCAGTGTAAAAGTCCGATTAAAATCAATTGAGCCATCCAAGAGATTGGCCGGGACAAACAGACTGACAGATAGACAGAATTTATTATTTAAATTGCTTTTTTGTAAGTACCCTGAAACTAAAAATACTTATTTATAGTTGTAATAAACAATGAAATTGAAATTGCTTGTTAGGTTTTTTCAAATATTTAATTGTTTTATTGTTAGTACTACTTTTTTGTGATACTATAATGTTCAAGGGGATGCTGTGACATTATGTATAAAAATTAAACAACGTTCTTTGCAATAATGCATTTAGCTTTCCTCTCATACAGAAGAAAATAAATATTTCTTATTAAAAGGAAGTAAAAGGAAGCCTGTTAGGTAGATCCCAATGTTGACATTCTAGAATTCAAAATTTGCTTAAAATCAGCAGAAAAATACGAGTAGGTAACATTGACTGCGAGGCATAGGTATATAAGATCACGGGCTTGGTGGTTTAAAAAAAAGGTGACCTTGAGATGTTCATAACGTCATTATTTTGATGGATCTTCACCGTAAAATTTTCGAATGATACCTAAACTCTATTAAACCCTCAAAAAACTAATCACTCTCTGATAGCGTAAGAATGGCTTCGAGGACATCATAGTCACATGCAAATGAAATATAATATTATAGCTAGCAAGCAAATATGTCTAATTAATAACATTTATCGGATGAATAAATAAATATTATAGGAATAAATAAAAAAAAAACGATTTTTATGAAGTACTTACCATTTAATTAACACCAATGTGGGCAAAAATCCAAAGTAGGCAACACCGACAGAATATGCGTTAGCAAGGAGGCAATTTAACTTGTTCAGACAGTACTAGCAACTAATTTACCTAGGCAAACGTAGTGCCGTCGGCGAGGAGGATTGCTTTTTCTCAACTATTTCATTTTAAACTTGAGAAAATTTACCTTCATTCCTTTGCTTTAACTTCAAACGTTTTAATAGGATTGATTTAGTTTACCGTGAACTCATAGAACCTTTACGATAAATATAATAATCTTGGGAATAAAGGCTAGGAAAATGAAGATGATGAATCAATACGTATGATAAAATAGGTATATTGTTAACACCCTACCCAATTACCCAGAAGTAAAGTGTCAGTAGACACTTTACTTCTCTTAAAACTTCTAGAAAGTCGTAGAAATTATTAAGAATATTGCTACTACGTGTTTAAACTGGAGGCATACTAGTGTATTATCAAATTAAACATATTCACTTACATTTTCGGTGTTCACTTCCAAATAGATGCTTTAAAACTAAAATCTAGACCAGTTACGTAAGATGTTTATTATTTATGTGCTATTTTCGTTTCATAAAATCGAATTGAAACGAATACATTAACAATAATATAAAAATATTCCCAGAAATGTTCACTTTTATATTTTAATAGATTAGCCAGCTTAGCAAAGTCACTAAAACACGTCTTAATCTCGCCCTACATTGAATATTATCATAAACGTATGATATCACCATATCTTAGCGTGTTGCCTTGCTCCAAACTGAATTTATTAGCACTTAGGGGTGCAAGAGATTAGAAATGCAGATTGTCTGAAGCAAAAACGATACTCACCCACCAAAGTAGCGTAGCATTGTAATGAAGTATTTTGGATGTACGTTGAGAATTAATAATATTTAGATAGTATATGATGACTCTGTCATTCTCTTTGAACCGAAAACTTTAATACACATACTAGAAATGATGGTCCTGTAGGTCTGGTTACCAAGCTAGCCTAATTAGATTAGTGATGTTAAGTACTAACCTAAAGCTATTGTATTTGATTATCATCAGCGAAAAATAATTGTACGGTGACCACGAACATTTGTTTTGTATTTGTATGTACTTTATCTATATATACATACAAATAAATAAAATTGTTGATTTTAATATAAACAAATAAAAAAAATTGAAGGGTCTGTTTGTAATATTAAAATGACCGCGTTTTCATAAATGCATATGTATGTATACACGGTACATATGACAAAATATTTTGTTTTTACAAATTTTGGTTGTCTATCTGTTTGTTTCGGGTAATCTCTGGAATGGCTGGACCGATTTCGACGGGACTTTCACTGGCAGAGAGCTGGTGATATAAAGAGTAACTTAGGCTACTTTTTTTAGACTAGCTTTGCCGCGGTTACAACAACAAACGCGGGCAACACCGCGGGACCCAGCTAGTCTCAAATAAGTATATACGGTACTTACATTATGTCTGCAATTTATAAAATTTCGTATATCTGTCTGTTTGTTCTGGCTAATTACTGGAACGTTGGACGGGACTTCTACTGGCTATTAACTTAAGTTATAGGGAGTAACGGCTATTCTTTTGGACTTCATTCCCTCCGAGACGTTACTCACGATTTACAACAATAACCACGGGTAACAACGAGAGACTCGGCTAGTCTATAGTATTTACTTAGGCATTTAGATAAATATGTTTATAATCAAGCTGGTGGCCATAATACAGGCTCTATCTAGTTGGGAATCAGACGACCTTGTCTGAGATATCTGATATTGTCAAGCCAAGAAAAAGTTTAAAAGACTACAACTCGTCTAGGTAAAAACAATTGATAAAGATTTTATAGCCTATGTCACTTGGCTCATTATTATGAATCTATTGACAGTAATTAGGGCCTACAGTGCAACATACAGACATGCATAGACTGCCATTACCGTCCTTTTTGGTTTTGCCATAATCGGATAAAAAAGAAATTGGCCAAGTGCGTGTCAGGCCACGCATATAATAGGGTTCCATAGTAACCCATAATGGTAGGTGGATTTAAAATCGTGTCCAATATGTTTGTTACTTTTACTTATTACCTATTTCTTTTTTTGTACGAAATTTTCCAACTGAGTGCATTTTATCATGTTTTCTTTTTTCAAATTTTGAGCTAGTCGTTTACCTTTTAACGGGGGTTCCGAGTCATGAGCTACGAAACCCTAAAAACAGTTTGCATGCTGTAGCTTCTTTTGTATTTAGTTTGTGTAAATTTGTTAAATTTACTTTGTTGATAAACAGGTATATTTTGTGCTTTTTCTGTTTCCAGTTCTTTTGCAGAAAACTTTCAGGTCGCTGCGTCGTCTAGTCTTAATAATGTTCAAGGGAATTAGGTAAGTTTTAAATAAACTAGTACAGTCTAGAATAAGACAGAGTTTTGTAGTTAAATATTCCAACTTGAAACTTATGTTTGTCAGGAATTTTAATAACATGGATAGTTCTCGCTACTAAGTCGAATGCTACAAGCAAAATAAAAAGGCTAGATAACATTTAAGAACTACATACCTATATAGAATGTTATAAAGAAAATTAAATTATGCGAGGAAAGAAATCATCCCCACTTTACATGTAGATAAGGTACCAAAATTTATTTTAATTTTTTTAGGACTTTTGAAGGTAACGTTTTGAAGGTAAGTAAGTCGAGGATGGATGGACGGTTGTGGGCATGAAGAACCCTGAAAATTGTTCAAAGACGACAATTTCTATTCGTATACTTTTCGGATCACGCTTAAGGAATAATATTTGTATAATGTGATTCGTGTTGTAAACATGTTTCTTAACAGTAAATTTCCTGTTAAAAATGCTAATCAAGACACTTTGAAGGCACAAATTCTAGTTAACTAAACTCCTAATTTCCAAGTATCCATCAAAAATAAAGCCTCGTCTTAGCTCAGCCTAAGTTTCACGATAAAAAAGCTAAAAAAGTAGTTGGAAAGCGTTCAAGAAACAATTTCCTAGAGTTGATCATTAAAAATGTGGCGGTGTAGTGCTAACGGCTTAGTATTGGCGGGCTTATCTGAAGCTGCAACTTTGACTTACGGACTTAGGTACTGACTTATTTATAGATTTTGTTGTGTACTTAACTACTAAGGAGATTTAGCGGGATTTAGTAGAAAACTTTATATGTATAAACGGATAAAGAGATGATATGTGTTTAAAACTATTTTTATGCTAAAAGTCGAGTAATTTTTTTTTGTCCGCGTCTTCGCCCGTGTTTCTGTTGCTTATGTCCTTTCTCAAGCTCTAGACTATCTGTGTAACAAATTTGATTAAAATCGGTTCAGTAGAAAACCACTGAAGCGATTTAAATCCCGAATGCGGGAAAAGTCTTTTTGAAAAAAAACCCAATTCGATCAGAGTAGCGTGCAATGGCAGAGGCCTATGTCCAGCAGTGGACTGCAATAGACTGATGATAATGAGGATTATGATGATGTATCTAAAATAGTTGATGCTGGATATGCTTTAATTAACTAAATAAAAAAACTCCACCATAGCTATGCTTCAGAGATAGTTTCAGAGATATGCAAAGTAAAATTTCCAAGTACTCTGAATTAATGTTTCACGTTTCTCAATGCTTTCGAAAATGTAAAACGTGGTTTGGTATTTACCTTGGAAAATGGTTGTGAGTTCCATCAGAAAATTAACTTCCTTTTGCTAGGTTCAAACAAGCTCTGTAAACTTTCCAAATTAATAGTGCTCTCAACGCTTTTAGTTTAAAAAAATCATTTGGTAATCGTTTAGTACTTTTATTCATTACCTCCCGACGACGGCGAATCCAAAAGGAAGGGTAATAGTTTGTGTATTTGTATGTTCTACCGTAGCACCTAAACGACTGAACTGATTTTAATAAACGAGGCGTCAATAGATTCGAAATAATGGCCCGGATGACAGTCTACGTAAAATTTATCAAAGGTTATAATAGAACTTAGTTGCGTTACAGTTTATAAAGTTTTTGGTTGTACTGTCTCGTTGACGGCATACAACTGCCTTTCTAGAGATCTCGGATACGACTTCCGATCAAGTGTTGTTGGGTGTTTATATAAGATTTTTTTATTAACAACCCGGTGCATGATAGTTATTAGTGTTTCATGCCCGTATCTCGGAGATCAAGTTAAGCCGTCATTCCCGCGGTTTTCATGAACATGGCGAACATTTTGGGAAGTCAGGGCCCTCAAATATACTGACAAATAGTTCAACCTTCCAATTCAGTTCGACCTCAGGGTTGGGGAGGTCCAATGATTGTCGCTCCGTGGAAAATGATATTAAAATGAATCAATGCTTTCCCACTGGACATCATGGGATGTTGATGAAGATGATGAACCTAAACAAAAGAATGAACCTATTTGCTCAAGGGGATATTAGATCAAAAGCTCCTTTTTTTAAATAGCCCTATGTACAGCCAGCTATCAAAGACTGTTGGTGATAACGATAAAATAACCTATACCCAAACACACAACTGTACGGTTGGCCTAGTGGTTTAAGCGGCCGCCACGCCGCTCTCTACTGTGCCAAGTGTCGTGGGTTCGAATCCCACGTGGGATAACACTTTGTGTGATTCACAAATTATTGTTCTGAGTCTGGGTGTTCTTTGTGTCCGTTTCATGTATGTTAGTAAAGTCCCCCGCGACACAGGAATTCATATTCCTAATGCGGGAGTTGTAAAAAAATGAAAAAAAAATGGATTCAAGTCAGCCAAAGTGGAAAGACAAGTGCCTGATAGAAAGCATGAGTAGAATCCAGGAGTAGGGGCCAGCGTCCTCACTCAACATGGTAACCCACACCATGGCATTTAGTGGAATGTTTCTGTATTATTGATAGATGATGATTGGTCCTACGGTTTCACACTCACCCACGAAAGACGACAGCACGAATACTCTCATTTTAGGCTAGTCTTCTGTGTGAGGGTAGTCTGAAATCAGCGTGGCTCTACTACCTATGAAATTCCAAAATTCAATTCTAAATACCTTTTGTATTTTTTATTCAAACGGCAATATAAACAATAAAACCTTTATTTACACCACGTTGTAACTGTTCAGCAAAATAATCGTTTGCAATAACGGTGTCCAATATAAAATGAAATCATACACACAAGCTAGGATTAAGAGTTTAAATTATTTTAAGAGATTAAAACGCATGATAAAACACTGTATCCGCTGTCCGCACCCCGGTCCAATGTTAATTTAACTTTAAATCCCGTTTTTGAGCAGATTGTTCCAAAACCATGTTGTATTTATTGTTCTTAACACATTAAACTGGATCAGAATTTCGTTCGTAAATTGTGTTTTCATAATTTGTGGATGTGTGCTGTTGTTTGCGCGGTATAATAGTTTTTGAACTATTAATTTTGTATATTTTTTTAGTGTTGTGTTCTTATTGACAAAAATAGTTTTACAAGTATTAAGGCTATTTAGGTATTTGATATAAGAATAGGCTTGTATCAACGAATATGTACAGTGTAGGTGAATTTAAATGTATAGTAGTCCTTTTAGCCTAATCCTCACAATTATCACCCGGTTGCTCACACCAATACGAAACGAGATCGTGTACATGTTTATGAGAAACATTTTAAAGATCTCACAGGCACTTTGTCTCTCTCTTATTTTTTATGTATGAGCCTGTCAAAGTGATTCCACTATAAATTTATAAAACTAAATCGGTTTTCATTGTTTAAGCGAAAGTAAAAAGTAAATAATAATAATAAAATAAATAGATATTTCAGACATCTTACACGCAATGAAATAATTTAAAGTCTTAATCCTGGCTTGTGTGTATGATTTCATTTTATGGACATGTTATGCGGAGGGATGAGGAAAATGTGGCAAAGAAAATGTTGGGTATGGAAATTGAAGGTTACATGGCAAGAGGAAGACCAAAGAAAAGGTGGATGGATTGTGTGAAAGAAGATATGAATAGGAAGGGAGTTATTAGTGAAATAACGAGTGATAGAGTAGAATGGAAGGATAAAAATACTGCGACGACCAAATAAAATTAGGATAAGGGCAGGCAGATGATGATGATCTTACACACAACATCATCTAGTTCCAAACTAAGCAGAGCTTGTATGGGTACTAAACAACTGATATTAATACATAAAAATACTTTTTTTTTGTAAATACATACATATTATACATAGAAAACACCCAGACTCCGAAACAAATATTTGTGGATCACATAAATATTTGGTCCGACCCGGGAATCGAACCTGAGACCTCTTGATCAACAGCTGCATACGCTAACTACTCGACAAACAAGGCAGTCAAAGGATCATACGAACATACGGATAAATTATAACGATGTAATAGTGTAATTATTAAAAAAAATCGGCCAAGTGCGTGTCAGGCCACGCACAGGAAAGGGTTCCTCAGTCACCTATAATGGTATGTGGATTTAAAATCGTATCCAATAGATAATTGTTATGTTTACGTATTAATACGTTAATTTTGTATGACGTTTTCCAAGTGAGCGCATTTTACCATATAAGCCTTTATAACTCCTGAACTAAGAAAGTCATCTAATCCGTTATAGTTTTCCTTCAAAGTTCATTAGATGGACCACCATCACGATTTTTTTCAGATTTTTTGAGCCAGCCGTTTAGCTTTTAGAGGGGGGGGGACGCCCTGTTTTTACAAAAAAGTGCCCTTTAAAGTGAAATATCTCGCAAACGGATACCTAAATCAAAAAATCGTCTAGGAAACCCTTTATTGTTTTTAAAAGACCTATCTAATGATACCCCACACGATGGGGTAGCCTCGAGAAAAAAAAATCATCCCCACTTTACGTGTAGGGGAGGTACCCCAAATAAAATTATTTTTCATAATTTTATTGTAGCACTTTGTCGACGTAATTACAACACGTATTCATGCAAACTTTCATCTTTCTAGCACTTACCGTTTGGACGGTAAGTCGAGGACGGACGGACGGACGGACGGACGGACGGACGGACATGACGAATCTATAAGGGTTCCGAGTTATGAACTTCGGAACCCTAAAAACAGGATCAAAATTAATTAAAAAACCCAATTAATAATAAATAAGTAAGTTTATAAAAATAATAACTAATATACAAAACTTTCGTGTTTGTTACAAAGCTTTTCATAATTTGGGTTCCACCATTTCCTCAGAGTGGGCACGCTCAGTGTTGCGCTTAACCATGCTGGATTGTTCAAGATTTCACATAACGTACAAAAGTCCATTCCCATAGTTTCCTTCACGATATAGTGATTCTTCCAACGGAAAAAATCGTAGTACATTTCTTTATTTTCAATTATTCTGTGCATAGTTTTTGCGAGTACGGGTACACCGAGTCGTCTGAGGTCCAAATATGAGTACGGAGGAATGTGTCTAAAAAATAAATAATTTTATGGTTTAGAAAATCAAATTACATGAAAAGAAAGAAAGAGTTTCACTGCCAGTATGAAATAGTGATCTAAGTGGTCACCTCGCTACTGTGCTGAGTCAAAATTCAGACCCGTACAACTCTGTATGATTCATAAATTGTTGTTCTGAGTCTAAGCCTTCTTTGTAGCTCCTGGCTCTATCAGACTAGTTTAAAGGTGACAAAATATAATAATCTAACTTAATAATAGGTCTTTACCTATGAAATTGCCGTTTTGTATGCAATAAGTGAAAGTACTTATTTTTTCAAACTTTTTTATTTCTGTTATTCGAAGTAATCACCCATGCAATCGACGCATCTTTGCCAACGCATTGGCAGTTTATTGATGCCCTTCTTGTAAAAATCAGCTGGACGGGAGGCAACAAACTCTTCAAAGGCATTTTGTACTGCCTCTCGGGAATTGAATTTTTACCCACTAAAAAGTAGTCTAAATTTTGGAAAAAGTAATAGTCGGTAGGTGCAAGGTCTGGTGAGTATGGCGGATGAGGGAGAGCTTCCAACCCCGGCTCTTGCAGCTTGGAGACTGTCTGTTGCGCAGTATGGGGTCGCGCGTTGTCGTGAAGGAGCAGTGGGGACGACCGATTGACCAAAGCTGGTTGCAGATGTACAAGCTTCTCCATCATTCTCTCTAGTTCTTCACAGTACACATCTGCATTAATGCTCATGCCGTTTTGTAAAAAGCTGTGGTGAATCTCACCCGCACTAGACCACCAAACAGTTTTGCTTTGGTGCTGAACCAGGGTCTAACCAACTTGCTGAGCACTTTCGATTGTCGAACAGAATCCATTTTTCGTCGCACGTAACAGTTTTTAGTTTTAGACAACTTTTTAGTGGGTAAAAAATTCAATTCCCGAGAGGCAGTACAAAATGCCTATGAAGAGTTTGTTACCTCCCGTCCAGCTGATTTTAACAAGAAGGGCATCAATAAACTGCCAATGCGTTGGCAAAGATGTGTCGATTGCATGGGTGATTACTTCGAATAACAAAAATGTTTCAAAAAATAAGTATGTACTTTCACTCATTGCATACAAAACGGCAATTTCATAGGTAAAGACCTAATATACAAAGTTAATATCAATTCCACTCTTATGAGTAGGGATATAAGAAAATAATAATAATTAAAATGAATACCTGTTATAGTCAGCGCCACTGTATACAATCGGTACCGTATCATATTTATATGCGGTTATTACGTTAGTTGTAATATAGTCCTTAGAAATAACCTCCTCTAGAGCTAGGTAGAAATAGTAGGTAGTCTTCAGCTTATAGTAAAATGAGTTTATATTTTTCCTACCACATTTAAAAGTTCCACATTTACCAAAAACATCTACTGTTAAATTATATTTTTCCAATTCTTTCTGTAATTTTTTAACTAAAACTTCTCTTCTTCCAGAACTATTGCATTTGTCCAAGAATATGGCAGCCGCTTTAGATTTGAATTGCAGTATTCCTTTGAGTCGTTTGTCGATTGGCTGCATATTATTGTTCCATTTTAGATCAAAGCCCAGTTCTTCATAATTGAGGTTATATACAGTGATATATGAATAAGGTATTAAAGAGTCCAATCTGTGAAGACAATTACAACATTAGCTAAGAAGCAAAAAATACTTTAGACATTACCAGGATATAGGTTCAATTTAAATTCGTTTTATAAATGAAACCATCACACATAAAATTCATTAGATTCTTTCATAACTCCAATCACGTTTTATTGTAATTACATATTTGTTATGTTATGTTAAGCCCCTGTATTTGTACATAAGTAGCTTCCGCCCACGGCTTAACCTGCGTATATGTCCGCTTTTGTTTCTCAGGCTCTAGACTATTTTAATCGGCTCAGTAGTTTTGTCGGGAAAGCCGGATAGAGTGACAGACAGACCGAGTTACTTTCGCTTTTATAATATTAATAAGGTATAAGGATATCAATAGTCGTCATTATGCTCATATTTGTTTCCAAAAAAAGTTATTGCCATGTAATACTGCTGCAAATATATTGTGCACACGCAAGCATCTCATATTATAAAAATAAAAAGCATGTAACAACGAAAGTGGTACCTGTAACTCCACGTCCAGTTAAAATATCTATCATAGATAGGACTGCAAACAGGATACTCTTCTGCTGAATCGTTTGCAGCAAATATGTACTTCTGTACCGGACTCCTCAAGGCTGGTAAATCCCATGTTATTTTGTCCAAATCTCTCACATTAAACAGTATGCCATCAAAATACCGTATGTCTCCTAAGAGGCTCCTGTTGGTTGTCAAATAACAGTTTATATACAAGCATTTATTCTTTATAAGCAGCTGCTGGCCTTCTTCTTCTATGCCATCGAATTTTGTCCAGAGTAATAAGTGCCTCAAGTCTCCTAGGAATCTTTCAACTTTTTTAATTGGCCTTATCGATTTTTGGTTAAGAACGTAACTTAAAGTTATAAATAATATAATGTGGAAAGCCAATTTCATAAATTGGTGCACTCTGGCCATCTTATTTATTGACGAGTATTCATTGTTGGGAAACCGAAGTTAAAATGACCGTAATGAGAAGTTTTGTAATGAGGTAAGAACCGGCTTGACGTCAATTTAACTGATTTTCTAAGTATCTGCAATTTCCTGAGAAGAACAACAATGTTTACAAACATATTTATGATGGCATTTCATCTCAGGATTTCAGGAAATATGACTTACGGCTGATTTTGAGAGAATGTAAAGAGAGAAATGATTTAAAAATGTAAACAAATAGAGAACGAAGGAGGAATATGCTTGAGACATTTTTGACTAGTTACTAAGCATACTGGTTAGCATATTAAACGTGCGTAAAGTTTGATTTGCAGAAATTTTACGTTTTTTATTATTGTCCCTCCAATAAATTATACTGATGAATAAGTTAACTGAAAAAATGTAAAGAAATCTACATCAAATGGAAATAAATACAATTTAAGTGTACTTGAAAAAAAATTATATTTGATTTACCACAATACGATTTGGCGCGCATTTTTTCAAAATGGTGACAATGCGTCGCTTGCTTATTGTGCACGTGATGTGGGTCCTCGGACGGACAGCTCCCGAACAAAATTGTCCGTGTTTTTTGAATGGCATACCCGATTAATGCTTTTACAAGGAAATCATTTTGATGGACGCTTTAGAAAACATTTTTTGTTGTTACGAATGTGACGTATGAATGTGTTACGAGGAAAGAAAAATTGAAAATGTCTATTTAGGTTATACGTGAGAGTAGCAAACTGTCCTACCCTGAATATTGTTGTGATAAATTGAAAAAGTTTTTATATAGGCTCAGCTTGTTATTTTTGTTATATACAAACGCTGTTACACATTTGCTTATTGAAATTGAGTTATTCATACTTTTTCTATCACAGGTGTGTTATTAGTTATATTTCCTAATTTGTCTACGTAATATGTATCTTGTTTCTACTACTGTTATTTTCTCTTCTACCTTTCCTTTGGTTATACTTTCAATTTTCTCATTTCCATCAATTCTTAAAGTGCCAGGTTGGCAGTAGTATGCTTATCCTGTATTGTGTAAATGGGTCTTTATTATTATAGTTCTCGGTAAGTATTGGTTTGATTTGATTTAAAAAAATATTTAAGTGTGAAATATTCCAGTTATGGAAAAAGACTGTACATATAGGCTATATATCATCTACTACCAAAAAAAGCGTACTATTCAAGAGAAATGTCCTTTAAGCCTCTACCTAACTCGTTATAGTTTTCCTTTAAAGTTCATTATATGAACTACTATCACGAATTTTTCCAGGTCTTTTTAAGCCAGCCGTTTAGCTTTAAGAGGGGGGGGGGGAAGCCCTGTTTTTACAAAAAAGTGCCTTCAAAGTGGAATTTCTCGCAAACGGATACCTAAATAAAAAACTCGTCTTAGAAACCCTGTTTTGTTTTTAAAAGACCTATCTAATGACACCCCACACGATGGGGTAGCCGTGAAAAAAAAAACATCCCCACTTTACGTGTAGGGGAGGTACCCCAAAATGAAAATATTTTTCATAATTGTATTGTAGCACTTTGTCGACGTAATTACAACACATATTCTTGCAAAGTTTCATCTTTCTAGTACTTACCGTTTGGACGGTAAGTCGAGGATGGACGGACGGACATGACGAATCTTTAAGGGTTCCGAGTCATATACTTCGGAACCCTAATAATGTATGAAAAAATTGTTCCTCTTTAAAAGTTCCCAAAAAAAGTCCGCAATAGTATCACTATCTTTTACGATTGGCTCATTATAGCCATTTCTCACACACACGCCACGGGGAATATACTAAAGTAGACGCAAACTATTTTACGTGGGTCATCTAGTTTATTATAAAATTTATTCCATAAGAAAGAAAAAGCCTTTCAAAGTCCACGAAGTTTAAATACACAGATATTGTGTGAGTTGTTCAGTATTCAGTGGGTAGCGGTGATTTTCCAATGAGCGCGCCGGTACGAATGCAAAGACAAGACGTCTTCACCGTGCCGCGGCGGACGTGGAATACCTATTCTGACTGTTGTTCTACTACGATGTATGACTCGTCCTGATTCGAGTGTTGTTGGTTCAAATCTCACAACACTGTCACACAGTGTTGTCCCATGTGAGATTTCATTGTTGCATCTATAAATTTAATTTTTATTTATTTTTAAACAGACAACTCCTAAATTAGGGATATTATACATATCCTGTGTCGCGGGAGGTATTACAAACATACACGAAACGGACGCAAAGAACACTTAGACTCAGAACTACAATTTGTGGATCACACAAAGTGTTGTCTAATGTGGGATTTGAACCCACTTGACGCAGTTTTCTACTGCGAAGCTTCAGCTTTGCGCAGTTTACTTCTAAATGCGACCTGGCAAACCTCTAAAACCACTAGGCCAATAGTGCAGATATTTATGACCGTTTCATGCAGGTTAATATCATAGGCACCTGTCGTGATTTGGGTACTCGGAATAGTTTTATTTTAAGAGTTTTTTTTAATTATTAAGTAAGGAAACTGTGGTGAAAGCAGTCTTTAAAAAGTTCTCAGTCACTTTTTGTTATTTTTTTTGTTTGAACAGTTCCCGCATTGTGTTGTGTGTTTGTGTGTTGTCCCATTGTGTGTGTGTCCCACATGAGCTTTGAACCCACGTCACTTGGGGAAGTAGGAAGCGGTGTGGCTACGACTTAAACCACTAGGCCAAAAGTGCGGTAAAAGTGCCAAAAGTAATTAAATGTGCATTTACATGCATTAAATGTTTCTACTTATTGCCTTCTCCTCTGCTCTTGATTAGAAGTTGTTTATTTAGACAGTCAGTGATTATACAAACTGTTAAAGATCTACCTAAATTATTCTTCACGGGAATGTTTACAAATTAATTTCACCTTAAAAGTAAAATAAAGGTTTATAGTTTACTATATGATGAAGGCGCATTAAAGTTGGTTATTCTTCATGAACTTAATTATGAAACCTAATATTTGTGCCAAATTCGATCAAAGTGGCGTGCAATGGGAGAAATCTTTAAGGGCCATTCCATTATAACGTGAAACCATTTAGGAGAGAAAGGGGGTAAACCGTGTCCTCTATTTTTAAAAGGGGTTGGAGAGAGACTTGATAGTTGATCCCAAAAAATACGCAAAGTTAAAAGTAGTGACTATATTCTAATGATTAATTTTATTCCATTCAATATGATTGTAAACTTCAAAAAAAATAATTATAAATAAACATGAAAACCAGCCAAACGGCAAAAAAAATATATCTATAAATTAACATGAAAACCAGACAAAGGTACTTATTAATGTTTTTCTTTAGATTCTAGGGTCCGCCTATTCTATTTTTTTCTTATTTAGGAGCGGGAGGGGGCTTAAAAAATCTTCTTATGTAATAAATGAATGGCCCCTATTCTATAGTGGATGCGATCACCTCTGAAAATAGGCAAATATAGTTCATATACTGGCTATCAGCAGCTATCCAGAATAACCCCGCGGCTAAGGTAGCGTCTCGCTAATGAGATTCTTTGGCTCGCGGTTTGCATTTCAGATCAGTTTCGCTGTCTCACTCGCACAAAAGCTTGTGCTACTCAACTTATGTTCTAGTAATGTCTTTTCAATGCTTACTGTTGGCTCCAAACACGTATGTAAGGTTTTGGAGAAATTAATTATCAAATCATCAATTCATTTCTAGCTGTAGTTTGCTGTTCCAGATTGACTACTGATCAAAATCACTCATTTATGTAATATTTTTAAATTATTTGCACACATGTACAACAACAGTTGGTGCATCACACAAAACGTTCAATATCGGGATTGAACCCACAACAGTCTGCAAAGTAGACGAGGCGAGCACTTAAACTCTGCGCAATCCGTGCATTGCATTTGCTACTTCTATTTATTGTAAAAAATAAATCAATGACGTTTGGCCGATTTCAGTCACGGCGGCCAGTCTCAACAGAGACCAGCCAACTGCGAAGGAGATATTATAGTGCAAAAGTGTGTAGTGCAAAACATAGGTGTACTCTCTGTTCCGTCACTCTCATAATTCAATGGAATGGCTATCCAATACGACGGCTATTAATTTTAGTACTAATCTCTCGATCAGAAAAATAATCCTCAGTTGGCCAAATCTTTTAATATAATGCTTATATGCCTTTGAATTTCACATAACTATTTAGTAATAACTTTTTGTAACACTTACGAGTGAGCAGATCCCTACACATATCATTTTGTAAGAGTCTCTTACGTGAATACATTCACAAAAGGTCTCAAATATCGTCCAATAATAATACGTATGACATTTAAAATATGATTTGGATAAAAAAGGAATAAATTTGACATAGCAATGTTACAATGTCGTTTTGAGAAGAGCATAAAAAAATCCCTTTTATTGAAACTAGCTTGCCCTAGTTATCCATTATGTATTAGACACGAGAAAAGACATGTCCATTGACGTACGACATCTTCTTTCTTATATCAGTAGAGGACTTTTTACTATCCAAGAAGAAGAGAGAAATTCTGAAATATGAAATATTTTTACACAGCGTTGTTTACTTATGAGATTTTTATTGTGTGAATTTTTTATTGCTTTTCCTTGTAGTATTTGTTATTCTATGCTAAAATACAAACATATTAACACTTAGTTGTTTGAAGTGTGTTATTAAATCTTGTTTTTTTTGAGCAGTTTTATTGATATTAATGTTCTCATTAAGTTAAATTTATTGTTAATTTCTTTTGAGAAAATAAAGTTCGTCATGTATATTGGTAGTAGCGGTAAAGAGTAGCCTTTGTCCTTTCTCAAGAATCAAAGTATCTTCATGCTAAATTTAATTAAAATCTGTTCAGCGGTTTAGCTATGAAAGCGTAACAGACAGTCAGAGCTACTTTCAAGTTTACAATACCTTTACATTTTTTTTTATATTTCCTCAACAACATTTAGGAACGAAAAATAAAGCACATTACAAATAATCACGTTGTAGGTATAATGAACATTATAATTCTTATTTTAAATGTCTTTAACAGTTTTTAAAATATTTAATTCGAAGGTAGAAACTCGTATCGTGTTAAAACAATACTTCGACAAAGGTAATCGTGCCGTCATGAACATTGGTATCGTCCAGTAATAACACGAACATATCTTCTGCAATATTCAGTTTTTGCGACGGTTAGTCCCTGGAGGGCTACTGTCTATGACACATGCGTGGGACTGAATCTAAAATGGGCCCCTTGAATACATTTGCTCACCCAATATGAGATGTTACCTTTTTGTCACCATATGCGTGACTTGAGATAGTTTTTTCACCCATTATATAGTCGGGGTATATCTTTTTTGTGCTAGTGTGTTTTATTCATATTGATGTTTAAGTATGATTGTATGTCTGCTTTTTGTAATTTTCTATTACTTAGTTATAGGGAGTTTTACCATTAATGTGGTAAATGAGAATACGTTCATTTCTAAGACGACGTAGAAATGAACGTTTTTGACTTAATTTATTTGTGTAGATGGTATAGAGAGCTAACGCCTGACGTTTCTTCCAGATTGCATTGGTATACGGTAGATTAAATAATAATAATAAATATTAAATATTTTGGATATCTTACACACTACGCTATCTAGTACATACACCATTTTTTTGTAATAGTCCATACATATTAGACATAGAAAAACCAAACTCCGAAACAAATATTTCCGGATCACACAAACATTTGGTCAGACCCGGCAATCGAGCCCGAGACCTCTTGATCAGCAGCGGCTACGCTGACCACTAGGCCGACAAGACAGTCTGTTTAAATATATATTAAAGTATCGTATATACGAGTATATATATAATTAATGACTTATGGCGTTAATTACTGTAGGTATGCATAGACTAATATTCCAGTTCGATTATTCTATGAGAATAGTTATGTAACAAATTTGAGTTTATGTTACAGTTATATCCCGTTTAAATATATTGTTATACTAGCTGTCACCCGCGATCGCCATTGATGTTCATGACAACCGGTATCGACGGCTTTACGTGCACTCCGAAGCAGGGGCATGAATCACCGCCAAACTTCCAAACTCCGGGCTGCTATTAGGAAAAACCCAAAAACACTTTTTGACCCGACCCGGGACAAATAAAAAAGACAACTGATATAAATACATAATCATACTTTTTTTGTAAATACACAAACATTACATGTATGTTTGTAAAGTACCCCGCGACACAGGAATTTATATTCCTAATGCGGGTTGTCTTTTAAAAAAAACTGAAAAAAAAACTGAAACTGATTATACATAGAAAACACCCAAACTCCGAAAAAAAAAGCAGATATTACAAGGGTTTGGTCCGACCCGGGAATCGAACCTGAGACCTCAAGCACAGCAGTCGCATACCGCTACCACTGCGCTACCGAGGTTCTCAAATTAAACTATTATTATAGATAATTATCTTAATCCTTACTAACACGTTTTCTTAATAATTATGCATTTTATACGTATAATGAAGCGCGTTAGTATTCTATCAGAGTAAAATGGTTATAACTCTGTTCAGTCCCGAAGTCTAAAATTAAATCTCGGCTCAAAGAGGTCCGTGCTCCGAATAATCTATTGGTAACAAGATTACTCCTCAAACATGTGTAAATGGTAATAGGATGTAGAGATCCTTCGAGATGAGATAATATTTTAATAGAGAGGGTTGTTATACGGGTAGAATTGTTAATCAGCTTGGTCATAAAACTTTAAATTTATGTTTTTTTTTTACAACTACCTCGGGGGCCGCAGTCGTAGTGTTTCAGACTGCTGTGTTTGGTCTCGGGTTTGATTCCCGGGTCAGACCAAATGTTTGTATGATTTGCAAGTATTTCTTTTGGAGTTTGGGTTTGCTATGAATGATATGTATTTGTAAACAAAATAAGTATATTTATGCAGAGCTTGTACTAGAATACTTACATACTTTTTTTTGTACGTATTATACATAGGTATTATACATATAAAATACACAAAACTCCAAAACTAATACCTGAAGATCGTACAAACATTTAATCCGACCCAGGATTTGAACCTGAGTCTTCTAGCATAAGCAATCGCATACATTACCATTGCGCTACCGAGACAGACAAAGACAAAATCAGTTGTCTAGTGATTTTAATACAAGCTCTTTTTAGTTTGGGTCTAAATGGCGTTGTGTGTGAGAATTCCCAAATATTTAAATATTTATTTTACTTCAAAAGTGTGTTGGTCAAGTTGAATAATAGTTTTAGGGGTCCAAAGTGTAACGTTTTGAACTGTCAAATAACAAAAGTTTACTTAATCAGAGGTCAAGTTATCAATCAATATAGATAATTAAACTTTGGTGCTGATATATTGATAAATATTCTTCATTGATGTTAGTGTTTCGTTTTATGAGTGTGATTGTACCTACTGCTATAACTTCTTTGGAGCCTTTTAGAGTTTAACTGTATAAAAACAATAACAAGGAGACCTACAGCCCTTTTACGGTTAGGAACATAGGTACACTATGAACACATGATAAAGTATTATCACCAATCGATCAAGTGTTCCTCAGTTCAACCGCGGACATGGCAACCACGCGTCTCATTGCCATCTATCTTCATCCAACCACTGTTTTCGACAATACTGTGTCCATTGTTTAACACAATAACATCCATATTCACGTTATATATAGTGAGGAGAGCACAATTTCAATTATATATGGTGAATAGCCGTGTATATTGTGGGATTATCTTGAAACCGTCTTTTCGCGTTCACTAAAGTTTACTTAACTAGATACTAAACTATGTTACTGAAACTTGAAGTGATTCAACTTTAATTGTACTGTTAATAAGTAATTTAAGTCTGTTTAGTGTGTCATATAATGTAGTTAATTAAAAAGAGGTGATGTATCTGTAGCTTAGTAGCTCAATGAAAATATATTTGTAGTAAAAGTTTCTTAAGCTAAGCTCTTCTTCAAATTACTTGAATGTGACTCTTAACATTTTTAAAAACATTTTAGTAAGCTAATAGTGTTATTG
Organism: Phragmatobia fuliginosa; assembly: GCA_932526445.1. Taxonomy (NCBI): domain Eukaryota; kingdom Metazoa; phylum Arthropoda; class Insecta; order Lepidoptera; family Erebidae; genus Phragmatobia; species Phragmatobia fuliginosa. Next base: position 10,314,272 of record OW052075.1, on the reverse strand, counting down.
CCAAGTGCAAATTTCGAAGTACTTACTATACTGGATCATTTGGTAACGCCTGACGAGGAAAATAGTCTTAGGTCAGGCGCAAATAAATAATAGACCTAATATTTTGTTTAACAGATTTTGTCTAAATCTTCAGTTGCATTTTTGAATAACTCAAAAATACTTTCTGTAATAGTGTAATATTAAAATAACTTAAAAGTGGCAAAAACTACATAACACGACATTATCGTAACGTATCACAATGTACACACACACTAGATTGACTGATAGCCCCCTGTAATGGGGGATTGAGTGATCGGCTCCAATCTGACAAGTTAGTTCTACTCTTTCAGCTGATCGATGGCCGAAGTACTTCGTGTGCTAATAGGACTTATACGAGCGTGTTCGTTTTTGATTGATCCTTTTTTGGATAAGGATCGAGATTAATAGTGTAACTTGATTGAAATAAATCTTTGTTTGAAATTAAACGGTTATATTATTTTAGTTGGCTATTGTTTTTCTTAACCAAGTTGTTAAAGGAGTATGGTAGTCGAGTTATACGCTAATGATACTTCCACTATTAGTTCTGTATTCCGAACTCACTCTATAGTCGAGAGACAGTATTTTAATCTATTATATATTAGCTTTCGTCCGCGCTTACGCCCGGTGAATGTCGTTTATCGCGGTACAAAGTAGACTGAACACTTTATGGTGTCGCAGGCGGGGACAAACAATACTTTACTCTATGGGCAAAGGAAGATCTACCAAAACTACGTTTGTTACCCCATGCGACACCATATAGGGTAAATAAAGCTTACAAAACCATGCATTAGTCAGTCGAATTTTATATAGATAGTGTAATACTTGTTTTACTTTTTTCAGTTCATTACTTTTAAGAAGTTGTTTTTTTTGGCTCTATAAAAATTATTTTATTTCTTTTTTAAATATTTATCAAAACTAAGGTTTATTTGGAAAGAGAACTAATTGAAATAGATGTATAAGGAAATCTACAACGACTTTGTAAAACGCGCAAACTAGGAAAACTTCGTACAAAAATAATGAAATAATAATTAAACATAACAATTGTCTATTGGACACGATTTTTTATTCACCTACCATTATGGGTGACTACGCAACTCTATTCTATGCGTGGCTTTGGGCCTCACACGCATTTGACATTTTTTATATTTTGTTTCTTGTCTGTGGCCAGTTTTTTATTTGTCAAAACAGAACAAGTATTCTATTTAAAGTCAATTCAGGTCATTTTAAATCACCCATCTCTAGTTAAAACTGGAGATATATTATTGAAATCGGCTGTTGAAGTATAACTATAAACACATATAACTTATCTAGCTTTTTACATAGTTAAGATTTTTGTTCTTAAGTTATCTTTAAATTGAGTCTCAAAAACTTTGCAATGTTGCACAATAATTAAACTATAATTGCGATCTAACGTTACATGTAGATCGCAAGCAATGTAGCAACGAAATATGCAATATCGTTCGCAACCCCTCGTCGGGTATTCCCCGTTATTTCAGAGAGTTATATCCAGTTATTGCCATGATATAATTTCCCCACATAGTTTCTCTGCAATATTGCCAACTATTTAACATCGCTTTCGTAATAAATTGATTTATTAGCTAGTGCAAGTTGCGTTTGGAACTTTCGTGTTTAGTATAGTTAATGCTAGGATTTCTTTGTTAGTTTACGACCTATCATAAAAAAAACATTATCTTTTGATTTGTTGGTATGAATTAGAAACCTTGAAGTAACTCTATCTGTCTGTCTGTTACGCTTTCAAGACTCTCTCTCTCTCACTCAAGACGAAACCCTACACCGATTTCAATGAAATTCGGCATAGCGATACTTTAATTGTTGAGGCAGAACGGTAAAGAGTAGGCTATCTACTCTTTACCGTGGTAACCGCAATAAACTCGGGCGGAGCCGCGAGCAAACGTTAGTTGGTCAAATCATGGCTGATAAACTATGCTAATTGGTTTTATTCCCACCTATAATGAATATTTATATTATGGTGAGCATGATTATTTTTTTAAACAGACGAAAAACTTATGAAAATTCACTAGCAATGATAAATTTGTAACAGAGTACATATCACAGAAATATGGTACTATTCTCTCACAGAAGATCACAGAAAATAATATATTGTTAAGGGTGTTAGGGAAAACAAGATATTGTTTCTTTTTGTAAGTGCCAATGATGCAGAAGTTTCTCAATAGGTTGCCATAGTGTGGGTTCACCATACTGTATTGTCTACATTCCCAATGAGTACAATGAGCAATACAAGTCACTTTGTAAGCTTCAATAAAAAAAGTAAATATCGATTAATTTTCATTCATAATGTATCTATCTAAAACGACACTAATATTAATCTAATCTTACAAATTCATTTCAACTAACATTATACATTTAAAAGTAACTCTATCTGTCTGTCTGTTACGTTTACGCGACTACATCACTAAACGGATTTCGATGAATTGCTGACTGAGCCGCGGGCAGAAGCTAGTTCTCCAATAAGTCCAACAAACCTATTACCGCCCCAGGAATATTATAGAACAATGCACTAACCAACCGTCTCAGGTAACCAATTATTGGATGCATCTAGCGTTCGTGAACCGCATGTTTAAAAGGTTTCAACGATTATGCAGCATTACATGATGTTTGAATTATTTGATTTCGTATTTACGCATATGTGTTCTATTTCGACTTATCATCAACAGCCTTAACAGTCCACTGCTGGACCTTTCCTTAGAAAAGAGGTTTTGACATACTATACCACGCTGACCAGATGGGTTGGTAAAGGATTTATTACAAGTTTTCCTTCTCTTTACGATTCATATGGCTCAAAATCACCAAGGTTGCGAATTTCAAAATCGGTTTTATGACAAAAAAAATTGCAAGCTTTAATGATGACTATTAGTTTATACTGTTGCATAATTTGTATATTTTTAAACCTTGACAGGGCAGCGCACAGAATTCTTTATTTTTTTAGTAACATTGCTTAGTAGTAAATATCTTACAGAAAATCATCAATTCGGGAACGTTTTTCTAAGTTTCATAAAATCCACAAAAACCAAACAAAGCACATAATTTAAGCTTTGTTTAATAACTTGGGTATATTATGTATTTATATTAAATAAGCAATAATGAAAACAATACATTCAAAATTTTCTACAAGCAAAACAAGTTAAAAAATTAAAGAAGTTGCTCTTATTGCGCATACAATTTAAGAAATTTCAAAATATTTAAAACTTTTATCATCGAATTAACGTTACATGTACAGAATAAAAGTTCTGTAATGTAATAAATATATATATATATTGAAATACCTCCATTTATGTGTATTTTATTGAAATATTGTAATGTTCCCGGAAATGATCAACCGTTACCGGAATGACAAAAATGTTCTCGAAATTATGATATTGGTATAACTAGGTGGAAGTAAGGAAATATTTAAATTATAAACAACGGTTTAAATAACTAAGTAATTATTTATATTGCCATATTGTTCACACTTAAGAAAAACTACTCTTACTATTAATACATTTTTATTATAATTCAGTTTTAACATCTTCATAAATCAGTCTAGTTAAACTTCTACTACTCATATTATATCTTTTATAAGTTTTAATCAGTTTTTATAATTTGAGTCTTTTGACCTTAAATCACAGTCTACTTCACTAAACTTCTACACATGATAAAAAAAATATATAAGTATGTAACGTAAGAAAATCAACAATAAATTCTGTCACGAACAACAAGTTAACTAAAAAAATATTAAAAATACAAAACAAAACTTATTATTTTTCGTAAACATCCATATCATTATCAAAATAATAATACTCTTGACTTTTTTCTTTCTTCAGCATTGGTGTTGGAATAATACTGATTATTTGCTCAAAATCAATATATGATATATCCTTTGGTTCCAGCTTAAATTTTCTAATATTGTTACGCACAGATCTCAAAAAGGTTACTAAGATTTCGCCATCATCGTTATCGACACATGTCTGGCAGGTAGCAACATATCTGAAGCAAACATTTGGCTTCTCAGTAGAAACTTTAACAAGCAAGAATGTCCCAGGGATATGAGATTTGGATGTATATTTTCTTAGCCATAAGACGTAAATATGCTTCAACATCAATCTGTTGATCTTTATTCTGCTGACGACGAGATATTGTCTCTAAATCTTCATTGTCCGAGGAAGATGAGCTGTTACAGATTTATAAATGCTTGCTCTATTTTTAAATCTCAAATCGTTATCTGTCATTATAGGCTCTTCGTCAACAGGAGATTCAATTGCAGGCATAAAAACTTCCTCAGGTTCAACTGCACGACTCATATTACAAAGGCTAGAAAGCTTCGATAGTTTTAGCTCTTTATGAAAATATTCGTATCGATATAATTGTCCTTTTTGCCAGTACACTTTTGTGATGTCCATTATACCTGGAATAGCATCCAAAGACTTTGGAACGCGGTTTCTTTCCTCAAAAGCTTCTCTCGTTCGGTCATATTAGTAATTTTCTTCACTTTATTCTCTGCTTTGTTTTCTAAAATATTCTCTGTCCTTAGCCCGTTTAATTTCTTCCTGCTCTTCAGTCATCTTATCCAAGAACTTTCTTTTTCTAGCATTCGCCTTTTCTCTTTGGCGCAAATAAGCTACACTATCCTTTTTAGCTTTTTTGAGATTGTTTTATATTTTTTTCTTTATCAGGATTCTCCATTATGCTGTAATTATAAAGAAACAAAATTTTAAAATAATTTCATTAAAAAATTGTAAATGATTCGCCCTTAGAAATACTAATCATCATTCCGAGAACGCAACAGTCATTTCGAGAACGTGCCATCATGGAACGTGTCCGAAATGACCGTTCACGAAATGACGATTTCACATAAGCGCGCGCTTTGTTTAGACGGCGGCCATCCAAAATGCGATCTGGGTTTATCAATAGGAAAATATTTGAGGTTACTTTGTTATTACGTGTCGTAAAAATAAATTATTTAATAATTAAATGTTATTTGCGTTCACGACTTGACGGACCATTGATGTACGCTCTACGAATAATGAATTGAAAGGTACTTACCATTTAGATTTATTTTATTTGACGATAAATACTCTGACAGCCTGCTTTGTTATTGTTCTCTTCCTCGACTGACGTTAGACACCGAATGGCTGCGTTCACTTAAAATTATTTTTGATCGATTATCGATACGTTCACTGAAATGATTTGTGCTGTATCGGACAAAATATATTGGACATTTTTATAGCTAAAAATAAATAATCTTTTATTATCCTTTCTAAAACTAAATTTTGTATTAAAAATACGGTGTATTAAGTAATGAAATGTGTTAATTACCTTACATTTTTATATTATATTTTGAACTTGTTGCTGAAGATTGTACATTAGGACGCGTTCCCGAAATGATTTTCCATGCATGTATATTGATTTTATTTAAAATTTACTTTAATAATCAGATAAATTGTTTGATGTACACACAAAACAGGTTAGTTGAAGTAATTTATGAATATTTTTTTCTCAATTAAGTCAAGATTTAAGACATTAAATTGCTACCAAAGCCAATTCTGCACCTTGGTGATTTTGAGCCATATAAATATCTGTTGTGTAGATAGGGGGGGGAAGGGAGGCTAAGCGGCAAGTAGGTTAGCACGTGGCAAAGTGAAGCAATCCTAGCACGGTCACTTTATGGATGGGCGACCATTCTCAACACATCGATATCGTTAAAATGAAAGCTAGGTCGTACCGTAGCGTAGCATACTTAAAAGCCTACTTCAATCTTGCTTAGGATATCTTAATTACATCACATCAATGGCCTTTAACTGTTCACAGCTGGGTACCAGCCTCTCCCCAAAATGGAGGCAAAAAGATAAAAGAAAGAAACAAGATAAAAAATTAGGTGGTAGGTATATTAAAAATATTATTACTGTTATGAATATCCTAAACTAAGAAACATAGGTATCCAAAAATGAAATAGTAGTACATCCTTGATACAAAAACTTAGAGTTTCATACCTCAAATATTTCGGAGTTTTTATGTAAATAGAAAAAACTAAAGTATAAGACAAATCCGATCGTATTTTTCAAAAGCCGTATTGCTAGGGGCAGTTATTAGGTATGCTGTCGGCGGCCACGGCGGGCTTCGCAATTTTTCCTCATAAACCATAAATTCCTCTTACAAGTTTGAGTGATCTTCCTGCGGTTATACGTAATTTTACGGCAAAACTTTTGCATGAACCACGTTCTCATTCGGCTACCGACCGCGAGGAGAATGGGCACACCTAATCTATATATATAAAAATGAAACCCGTTTTCCTTGGTCACGGCATCACGCGTGAATGGCTGGACCGATTTCACTAATTCTTTTTTTGTTGTATTTGTTATTATTAGGAGAAGGTTCTTACGGAAAAAAATATTAAGAAAATCTCTCAGAAATATTGAAAAATATACATATAATTTTGCATGTTTAAAAAAACGCGCGTAACGAATGTCAATGTCATTCACAGCCATTGAGTGACGTTGAATTGGCGGTACGAAGTTCGCGGGGTCAGCTAGTTTAGTTATAAAACGTGTGGCACAATGTATTTTTAAAGTATATCAAAGCATAAAAACCAGTGGTTTTACCTAATTTATTATTTTATCACATAAGTAGATAAATAAGATTTAAAAACAGTTAATTAAATTTTACTTCCAGAATCTTGTGAACTGTAAGAATACAAATTTTAAAACATCATTTAACATACACTATTTATTTTTACAAATAAATAAAATTTAAGTGTGTGTTTGTAGTATCAAATGAACTGATTTTTCCTAAATGCAGACTTTCACAGAAAGTTTATCAAATAATATCAGAAACAAAATTCTGTATAAATAACACAAAATACGAACTATTAAAACCACTGTATGATATAGAAGGGAACATATATTTAGTGATCTGTCCAATGTGAACAGCTACTGAGCTGAGTACTGTGGGTTAATATAGCATACTTATTAGGGTACCGATGGGTTACTTCATAACTCGTGATTTGGTTCCGTTAATGGGCTTAGTTCAGTGTATTCCATGATGTACGAGAGAGCATTGACTGACGGTCGGACCAGATAAAGCGTATACCTACATACTGGGTTGATATGTATGATGATTTAGTCCACGTGGGACTTAATTCGTTGATGAATTTTGGTATAAAGTTTGATTGAAAAATCAAAGTTTGGATTTGAATTCGGATTATGAATGTTTTAAATAATGTTTGTTGTGTTGATGCGACGGTAACGATAGAGGAAATTGGGTGAAAAAGTATGTTAGTAAATATTTATCAAAGTTTACAGTTACTTAGAAAGAAAATACAATAGATTTTTAATTATTTTTTTCTTTACATCTGCAATCAGTCCTCGGACTATAAGCGGATAGGTGGTGCGATAGTTGGCGTGATGAGTGAACCTTCCACTAAAGGCACTACTCGTGGTGGGAGGGAGCTTACACCCTCGCATGCAGCTGTAAAACATCATGCCTCTTTAGGCGCCCAAGATGTCTTTGGGTTTTAAGCTGAGTTGCCAATTGATTGGGGTGTAAGGCAAGGGGGTGTTGATATCTTTTAGAAGCAACTCTAATTTCTTCCTTCACTGTGGTCATTTGTAGGTTGGCATAATTTTAATGTTTGTAATGAACCAAGGAACATTAGAGATTGTGCGTCAATAGAATTTAGTGCTAAAAACGTGAATAAGTTCCTTGATGTGAATGTGATTACTTTATCTTTACTTTACTTTATCATTTCAGTACCTTTATTATTTTAAAGATTCTATTTTCATAAAACTTACTGAGAGTGTTAATTTAATACCATTGACTTCATAAATTACACAATGAAATTGAAATTATATGAACTCAAGTTCAAACCAAAAAACAGATGTATTTTTTAATGATTTTTTTCCTTAAAGTTTAACAATCAATTTAGCGTGTTAAAAATTAAACAAAGCCCCTATTGATAATCGAACTATATATATAATATATATAATATAACTAATAAATCGAACGTATAATCTACATATATTTATATGAAAATCTTTTAAATTAAAACAAATAAATCGGAATTTCAAATTAATTATACATCCACACTTTCGAGAATGGCCGTCAGATTGATGTTCTGCTCGAACAAGGGAAGCTCATTGTAGTCGTATCTCAATAAGCCGATTATTCACGAATTTGCATCGAAGCGGCGGCAACCCTAGCTATTTACATGTCAAAACCCGCGAACTCAAAGACGGACTGTTTGACTTACAGTCGTGTTATGACAATGGCGAGAACATAATCTGTGGTTTATGAGGTTCTTGACGAATTGGTAGCTGAACGAAAACAATTCTTATTTCCTTAAGATTTAGATAGCAAGTTCAGATTAGAAGACAGATAAAAAACAATTTGATTGTTGGTAGTTAACCGGAATTCAAATTGCTTTTTATTTATCTTTTACTAATGCTGGTTAACTATGTGGTTTAAAACTATATTTTTGAATTCGGCAACCCTTCCGGACGCCGCTATATTTCTACGAAGACGAACCCTAGTTGAAAGTTTAAATCATTAAATTGAGGGTGCTCTAGTGTAGAGCTTTGATATGTTATGATAATGATATCTATGAAAATAATACAGAAACATCTCACTAGGCCGCCACAGTGCGGGTCACATTGCCGAATTGTCTGTATTCACAATGAGGACAGTGGATTCTACTCATGCTTTCCATCAGGCAGTGTAGAGTCATTTTGGCAGGCTTTAATGTAAAAAAATATAAGTATACCAATTAATTATAATAGACATCATACATTGACGACAATGCAGGTTTACTGGCTAGTTAGGTTGGGATACGGCGGATTACTGTTTTTAGACTTTACGACTTAAACACATACTTTTTGTTCGCTCGTGGTCTACGGGCGGTATAATCCGTTCGAAACATTGGATTATTCGGATTGTAGAAGGTATTGTAACCTTTTAAATAATTCTATTTTAAAAAGTTCCGCTAAACAACAAAAAATACGGCAGTGTTCATTTAAAGATTTTGTAAACAGTAAAGTAAAAGAAAAAATCTCGATGTATTTTAAACATCTAGTTTTTACTTCTTATCATACTTATAGTTAGCGCTTTATACTAAGTACATTTAGTAAGAAATCTCGAGTACTCTGAAAACCAGCAAGCTTTAAGAGGATTATGTAAGTCGAAGAAACTCGGTAGTCTTACAGCAGTAGTTTGAGTGCTAAGCTCTATTAAGGTCTATACTCGTAAAGAGCTATGAGCATTAAATAAAATGTTTTAACCTACTCTTTTCAGACTCTCTTATCAAACACTTTACGTTACTAAACAAGAAATGGAAATTTCGCTACACCTTTACGTTTTTACAATGAAAATATTTTGCTTTTGATGAACATTGTGTACGAGATACCATTGAACGTGCTATTTAAAAATAACATGAACACTGTCAGCTAAAACAATATTCACAACTGCGAGTTAAATTAATTTAACAACTCTGAATTGTCAACACATTTTTTAGTCTCCCAATAAAAAATCAAATTGATGCTCTCCACATAATTGACTTCACTGAAAGCTTAAAAAAATTTATGCTGTCAGTATGAATATGTGCTGTCCTTGAGACGACGGATTCAGAATACGTGTCATCATCCCTACGTAGTCCTTGAGTGGTGTAAGACTGATAAAGAAGCAAATTCTGCAGGATAACATCACTGAAAAGACGAAAAAAAACTTGAAACAAACTCTACTACATCAACTCGACTAAAGTACGGCCAACGAGAAGCGATACTAAATGTTCACAAAACAGGAGGGTACGCAACCCTATGGACGTTTCTTTTTGTTTCATTTTTTAGCAATTTTTTTCATACCTTGGATTACATTATTGAAATTTTAGTAGGGATCCCTATTTCTTTGTGGTAAAAAATATAGCCTACTCAGGGATATTGAAGCATTCTAATGGTGAAAGAATTATCGAAATCCTTTGAGTAATTTTTGAGTTTATTCGTTACAAACATACAAAAATTCAAAAGTACAAAAATACAACGTTTCCCCTTTATATTATTATTATTATATACCATAACTAAAAGAACGATTATTGTTTGTATTTTCAGTAGATCATATTATCTTGCTTTATCTTACTTTATCGTTTCACTTAATAGGACATATCTATTGAAGGCCAAAGTTAACTTTGGAAGTTTTTAGAAACTGAAATAGTTGCATTTTTCTTGAAAAAAGCTTACTATTTAATCTAAAATTCTATAACTAATAGATCATCTCTTGTTTGATTGGCTAATGTCACTCAGTCACGTGATCAAAACAATATATTAGCCAATCAAACAACAGAATAGAGGCGTCAGCGATTGCAGAACGAAAAACGTATGGAACTTGGCTAGGGGGCAGAACGGCATGCAATGGAAGAGACGTAGGTCTGTCTGTCAGCAGACTGAAATAGGTTAATGATGAATAAACTAATACTATGTAGTTATTTTTTTAGGTAATTTTATTAACGTGATTTTGTCAACAATACCATTTACTAAAATTATGTAACTATCTTGTTTTCATGGTCTCGAAAATGAAAAGACAACAAACAAAAATATAAATGTGTGTTTAACAATGATATAAATATTCTATGATCTTAATTACTCAACTAATTCGTTATAATAAAAATAGTTTTATTATAACAGGAGTGTCTAGAGTCTAGACTCATAAATATGAATATGTCAAACACGTCGCTTGCTTATTTACCTAACACAAACACAACGTGATACTTTTGTTGAAAGAACAAAGTAATTTACTTTATTAAAGAGTTTATAACGACATCTATGTACTTCTATGTACTATAGTATACTAAATTACAGTGTCTGTTTGTAACGTATGTAAAATTTTAATCTAAATGTAATTTTTTTTACTAACTTCGTATGAAAGTTTATACGCAAATAGCAATTTTAATTTTTTATCGGTCCGTTTGTATCGACTTATCTCTGGTACGACTGGACCGATTTTAACGAGACTTTCACTGGCAGAAAGCTCATGATAAAAGGAGTAAATACATTTAAATTTTAGGCTGGCTTCGTTTCGCGACGTTACTAGCGATTTACAAAATAACCGCGAATAACAGCGACGGACTCAACTAGTCGTTACAACTGTACAAATATACACACACAAACGCTATTACCCCTAAAGGAGTAACCAAAGATCTATGAATACCCACACTATACCCCTTAGCCATAAGGATTTCAAACCATATAATGATTAAAAACGTAACATAATAAAATAACGATAGGCCCTATATTCAAAATATAGTAAGGAAAAAAGACTATACAAAAGCCGTATCGAAAGTCGTAACTTAAAGCCTGCCAAATCCCTATCACATTAAGTTTCCAGTGGTGCGATTTAAAAAATAAAAATGTTTAAAAAATTCACAAAGTTCTCCGTGGCGGATCCCAAGTTGGTTCCTAACTTTTGCTGGGAAGCTTACGGGTAGCTCTCAGGACAGTTGAAGTACTCAACTTTATTCAATAGCATTCTTTGAAGACTATTAGGTATTTATTTCGAAACTAAGGTCTTGAGGTCTACAGAATCAACGTATTAACTTATACTCAGTCAAATTTTGTATCAACGTGAAGAAGAAAGTTTAAAAATTGTATTATTATCCATATAAAAAACAATACTTTATCTGGTTCTAATAACAAAATAGACAACGTGCAATCAGTACAGTTTACATCCATTGAAAAGACTAACAGGTCGTCAACTTACAATGACATCCGTGAATACATTCATACAGAACAGAACTGAAACAGTTTTAAACATTTTACCCCGTTTTTTTCCAGTTTCGTTACTGTGACAGACGCTATCTGTTACTCTGCCACTACAAGCTTTATTGGCACGACAGCTTCGCAAAACTCGTCTTTTTTTTAACGGCGAACCTTTAAAGGAAAAGTTAAAATAACTTCAATATTATTTGCTATTCATTGACTTGTTTCTGGCGCTCCTCGGAGTGTTAAATATTTTCGCAAAACTTTTGCTGTGAACATTTCTAATTGGAGTTTTATGATTTTGTTCATGAATGTTTCAGTGGAAAGTAAATTATTCAAAATGTTTAATATCAAATTGATGTACTTAATAAAGGGCGCGTTACTATGTTTTATCAAGGGGCTATATATTATGCACTGGCTTAGCATGCAATATAGTACCATCTACCTTTTTCATTTGGTTCACATTAACTTTTACTTATATAAGAGCAAAGTGAATTTACTCAGCCTGATTGAAAGCATAAGTAGAATCCAAGAATAATGGTCACCATGATGAACACTGTATTGTACAGATGCTTCAGTATCGTTATAGTATATATAGTTATAGTATAACTGTAGTTATTGTTTGTATCGGGTTATTAAATACTTTTATACGTTTCCATGACTAATAAAAATATAATACTATAAATTAACAATTTAATTATTAAATTCATAAACAAGTAAAGCACGCTTCTAGAAGCATAAAATGTTGTCACACACCCGGTTTTTAACACTCCAAACTCTCTGTACTTAAAAATATTTTTTTAAATTACTTTATTAGGCTATTTGTATTTGTAAATGGACAAACGAACATTAAAATCAACATCCAATCGCATGCATCGTGTCAACACAAAATGAATAGTGTCAAAGTAAAATACGTTAATAAAGCTTAATAAAATGCTTTATAGACGTAACATTATAAACGGCCAGTCACATTGAATACAGGTAAAATTACACTAAAAATTAATTTGTAACCTATCACACTAATCGTTCAAAGTGCCATGCCGAATGTAAGTCGTTATATTCGGCATCCCCATGTTTGCGTGTATCCGATAGCACCAATTACAATAATTCAAACGACAATGCCTGACCTATCTCTGTGAATCCATTAACTGATATCGTTATGTAAATACCAACGTCGATACTGATGGATGGGCTTAGCTGTACTTTGTTATAGACCTATATAGACGAGTTTGTTGTTTAGTAAAATATCTAACTGGTGGAACTCACTTCTTGTATTCTATAACTATAGTAACATTACTTTTATATTACAAAAAGTCTACCTGTGACCACGAACTCCTAGGAAATTTTAAAATAAATAAAATAAGAAATAAATAAATATTTCGGACATTCTACACAACGCCATTTAGTTCTCAAACTTAGCAGAGCTTGTATTGGTACTAGACAAGTGATATAAATACATTAACATACTTTTTATTTGTAAAATAATATTATCTTTACAGAAAATACCCAAACTCCAAAATAAATATGTGCGAATCACACAAATATTAGGTCCGACCCGGGCATTGAACCTGAGACCTCAAGAGCAGCAGTCGCATACCGCTACCACTGTGCCACCGAGGCAGTCACAAAAGGTATCGTAACTTTTTAACTAAATTAATTGCGAACAAATTCTGTTATATGAAAAAATCTATGTGTAAAAGACTAAAAACAGAATAGACTTCGTTCACAATTTTTTTATCTTATTATTATTAATGTATGTCTATATATATATTTAGATATAGATGTATAAATAATTTCGTATATGTATAAAAATATATTAATTGTGTCATTGTAACATTTTGAGATCTACTTGCCTTTTACTCTGACTACACCTATAACTATGTTGGTTGTCTTAGTGACTCAGTTCCCTTCAAAAGCGCAAAAGTCTACTGGAGCATTCACAGGTTTCTAGGAGCGATTCAGTAATTCGTAGCCCACCAATCAGCACCATTTTGAGTTACCCATTTTTTTTTTTTTTTTTTTTTTTTAAATCATCATCATCATAACTGGTTGTGTTTTCTGGACTTCTGACTGACTTCTGCAGGAGACAAACGGCAGAGCGGGCGTTACACATTCTCCGGGAGTCTGTTCCAGACAGGAAATGCCTCTTAGGGATTCTCTTATATATTTTCGCCACAGTCTAAGAGGATGCCCTCGCAAGTGCATGTTCTCGTCCAAGTTGCCTATGACTTTCCTCAAGAATCAAATTATTTTCAAGCATTTTTTTTAAAAAGCAGTTCATTCATTTTGCCATAACAGACCAATACTAAAACAATATTTGTTTTATGATATTAGTAAGTATAATTGAGTTTCTAATAATAAAATAATAATAAAAGTATCATAGTTTCAACAGGTCTTCAACGTGCCATATTTTCTACCTATTTAATTATTCATTTAAATAGAATTGAACCAAAATAAACCTTTCCAAATAAAAATACTATTTACTCTTCTTTCACTATTATCCTTTTTGTATTTTTTTTAATAATAGTAATTATTTCATTATCACAATTTTCTCTTTGATTTAAAATATGTAGTAATTTATATTTTTTTCTTGACCTCGATGTTTTAAATTTAAATTATCTTTGGATTAATTTTTAATCCTAACCTCCATTCCAGTGAAAGCAATCCTTTTTATTGTAGTATGTTTACGATCTACCAGATAGTGAATTCAAATATTAGCAGAACATGTAAACTGCTGGTACATATTCTATTGCCTACAAGTAAATACATTTCCCGAATGAGTTGGAATTGTTTTAATCAATATGCATTCTGTGCACTCAATAGTGCTGTAGAGAAATAGATCAACCTGCAGAACCTAAAATTTAGTATTTAAGCTAATAAAACTCATTTCATTTTTTTTCTAAGAAACCCTTTTAATTCAACCTAAGTAATGAATTTATTTTATCACAATTTACATAATTAATTTAGTCGATTTGTGTATTGCGTCGTTTCTACACAATACGGTAGTCTTATTTATTAGTATTGAAAAAAAAAATTGTATTATTTTTTAAAACATCCCAGCTTTGTGGAAAAAATCAGACACAGTGGTGATGATTCTGTTGTTCACATCACTAAACTAACTGAAATTTGTTGTTGGAATAATATACTTTAAGGTCGATTAATTATAGTCCATTTTTGGATGATTTTAATCTTACTAATCGTTTATATAGAAGAGTTATGTTCGTTTTTTACAAATATAAAAGAAGATAGTTAGTCTTAATACGTTAGGGTATTAGTACTAGTATTGTCACAGTAAATGTTTTTAAACAACAATAATAAAAAAAAATCGGATATATTACACACCACGCCATCTAGTCCCAAACTAAGCATAGCTTGTTTTATGGGTACTATACAACTGATATACCTAAATACATACATATATATTATTCACAGAAAATATCCTAACTCCGAAACAAATATTTGTGGATCACACAAATATATGGTCTGACCCGGGATTCGAATCCGAGACTCAAGCAAAGCAGTCGCATACGCTGCCACTGCGTCACCGTCCACAGTCATGGAAAATGGAAAGAAGTAGAAATTGTTACCTATTATAATCAATTTTCGATGATACAAAATCAGTTAAAATTAAATTTATCAATAAAACCATATCGTATAGATCGTTACGTATCACTAGAGCGAATATTCTCGACCGCTCAACAGTTTTATAACGCCCTATTCCCACAAGACCAAACATGACTGTCATAGCGACACTCCAACATAATATATCGCCGCAGTGATTCAACAAATCCACCCGTATGTACGAGGGAAATCACTTAGCATATGACAAATAGTATCACGGTGACACGCTTTTAAGATACATAATCATACCAGCCCAACATCCTACTAAAGAACTTCTACTGTAGTAGATATTTTAACTGTATTTATGAAAAACTACTGATACTGTATAGTACCTATAGCGCTCATAGCCGTGTTGGCTTAGGTGATTAGAAACAATCACCGAGGGTAAGCAACGACGGCGCGGTCATACCTAGATGGGTGACCGTTTGTGGTATGATATGTTATGAACGTTTCCGTGTTTAATCACGCTAAGCAGTCGGTCTCGATTGTTATCATGAGTTAGCATTGTTGTAGTTTAATTGGAGGCGTTCGGGCGGCTTCAAAACATCCAACGGCGTAGTCTCGTGTCTTGCCAGCCTCCAACCCGCACTCAGCCAGCTTAGGAACGTATGGTCTCTCCTGAGGAGACCCGAGCCCAGGAGTGCACATTATGGGTTGTTGTCAAACTGATACTGTATAGACTTGTCAGTGTATCGATTATTTTAGTGGTCATCACTGTTAAGTGTCTGAAGGTAAGACACTGACGCAACACCGGGCACTGGCGCGTGCGACCGTTGACTGCAGGGATGGGAATCATTGACACTTTAAAATAATAATTGAATAATAGATTTTGGTCGATTATTGTCAGGTCATAAGTCATAGACAAGGATTACAGGTGACACTGATTTGATCCCATCTCTAGATGATTATTGTTCGTTCATTCGTTCATGAGTTACTTTAGAAGGGAACGTGGTCGTAGGACTCGTCCCGTCGTGTGCTCACACGAGATCATCCATGATACCCCTCGGGGTATCATGGATGATCTCGTGTGAGCACCACGTATTCGGTGGAGTGTCTTATTTAAATGGGCTGCTATTCAATGTCCTAACTGTATTTCGTGATGGAGAGTTACAATAAAGTGATTGTACGAGAACATTCTCCTCGCCCGCTAATTCACGTCTACCCTCAACTAGAAATATGAGGCCTAATAACGTTCCCAGACTGGAATGGATTCAAGATTATACAGGCTTAAAAATATCCAGTACTTACTTTGTAAATCCGCCGACTTATATTGTCATCAGTTCAGCTAAAAAACATAGACTGCTTGACTTAGGCTTCTGCCAAAGCTCTCCATAATAACCAGGCTTGGATTTCCGCGATCTTCAACGCCGCCTAATTTTTTTTCTCAAAGACAACTACCGCATTAAGAAGATACATCCTGTGTCGTGGCGAACTTTACAACATGCTCCGACACACACAATCAAACATTCACACTTTACGCGATTGACGAATCATGGTTCGGTTTCATGCCATGATTTTTGAATCGCGTAAAGTGTTGACCCATGTGGAATTTGAAACCATAAACTTTGGCTCAATAGAAAGACCGATGTACAGAGGTATATGAAGTTTCAAATATATGATTATATAAATTTTGTCAAGGTGTATTTCAATCTAAAATGTAACTTATTCATGATCAGCGATGATCATGATTACAGTTGATGTAATTTTAACTCTCCTACTATTGCACAAAAGTCATATCGGCAACTATAGCGACTGTGACTATAGCCGTTAACGTTATTTTTAAAACTCATAGTAAACATAGGCCAACGTTTTAGAAATCCGTCCACATACAGTGACGGTATATCACTTTAATACCTTCATATGTATCCTGCTAAATGTGGTTAGGATGAAATATCAAAACAGTTTGATTTTTAAGCCTGTACTTAGCCACAGAACATTTTAAGCGATATCTAGGTGGTAAGTTAGGGCTCCTTTTCAAAAAACATTATAAGAGGGGTAAACTTTTACCACAGGAAAGAACTGCGCTGTCATCGTTCGTTTCGCGTGGTTCTGTAGTCTTAACAAGAAACCCTCTTAATGTTGTCAAGTTCCTTTCTATATAATATACGTCTGTCTTAGCTTAGAAACTGTAAGTATCTCAAAGTTATAAGTTGTAAGCGTATTTAAGCTAATTCTAACAGTAATACTATATGAAATCTATAAAAAGAATATTGTAGCTTTTCTAAACACAGAACAATGGATATAGACTTTAAGCTTATATCGCTAAAAAGAATGTAATCGGAATATATCAATTTGCTTATAGCACTTTCTTAATAAAATCGTAGCCAAGTCTACGTGTCTGTGTGCTTCCGTATTCTCGTAGATACTGTTTATGGTAATATTAGTTCAGCATCTCTACGATACACCATATGCATTCAAATCAGCTCTTGTTTAGATTATTGTGTTAAACATACGAACGTATAGTTATTATGTTTTAAATTGGTTTGTACAATTTATAATATTGTGATGTTTTTGATGAAAATATATATTTATTGTTGGAATAATATATACTCATGTAACACCTATTTTTATCTATTGCTGTTATACCTTGCTCATTACAAAATTTTGTATCAACGTGAAGAAGAAAGTTTAAAAATTGTATTATTATCCATATAAAAAACAATACTTTATCTGGTTCTAATAACAAAATAGACAACGTGCAATCAGTACAGTTTACATCCATTGAAAAGACTAACAGGTCGTCAACTTACAATGACATCCGTGAATACATTCATACAGAACAGAACTGAAACAGTTTTAAACATTTTACCCCGTTTTTTTCCAGTTTCGTTACTGTGACAGACGCTATCTGTTACTCTGCCACTACAAGCTTTATTGGCACGACAGCTTCGCAAAACTCGTCTTTTTTTTAACGGCGAACCTTTAAAGGAAAAGTTAAAATAACTTCAATATTATTTGCTATTCATTGACTTGTTTCTGGCGCTCCTCGGAGTGTTAAATATTTTCGCAAAACTTTTGCTGTGAACATTTCTAATTGGAGTTTTATGATTTTGTTCATGAATGTTTCAGTGGAAAGTAAATTATTCAAAATGTTTAATATCAAATTGATGTACTTAATAAAGGGCGCGTTACTATGTTTTATCAAGGGGCTATATATTATGCACTGGCTTAGCATGCAATATAGTACCATCTACCTTTTTCATTTGGTTCACATTAACTTTTACTTATATAAGAGCAAAGTGAATTTACTCAGCCTGATTGAAAGCATAAGTAGAATCCAAGAATAATGGTCACCATGATGAACACTGTATTGTACAGATGCTTCAGTATCGTTATAGTATATATAGTTATAGTATAACTGTAGTTATTGTTTGTATCGGGTTATTAAATACTTTTATACGTTTCCATGACTAATAAAAATATAATACTATAAATTAACAATTTAATTATTAAATTCATAAACAAGTAAAGCACGCTTCTAGAAGCATAAAA
Source organism: Phragmatobia fuliginosa (assembly GCA_932526445.1). Taxonomy (NCBI): domain Eukaryota; kingdom Metazoa; phylum Arthropoda; class Insecta; order Lepidoptera; family Erebidae; genus Phragmatobia; species Phragmatobia fuliginosa. Next base: position 10,295,388 of record OW052075.1, on the reverse strand, counting down.
TGTTGTCACACACCCGGTTTTTAACACTCCAAACTCTCTGTACTTAAAAATATTTTTTTAAATTACTTTATTAGGCTATTTGTATTTGTAAATGGACAAACGAACATTAAAATCAACATCCAATCGCATGCATCGTGTCAACACAAAATGAATAGTGTCAAAGTAAAATACGTTAATAAAGCTTAATAAAATGCTTTATAGACGTAACATTATAAACGGCCAGTCACATTGAATACAGGTAAAATTACACTAAAAATTAATTTGTAACCTATCACACTAATCGTTCAAAGTGCCATGCCGAATGTAAGTCGTTATATTCGGCATCCCCATGTTTGCGTGTATCCGATAGCACCAATTACAATAATTCAAACGACAATGCCTGACCTATCTCTGTGAATCCATTAACTGATATCGTTATGTAAATACCAACGTCGATACTGATGGATGGGCTTAGCTGTACTTTGTTATAGACCTATATAGACGAGTTTGTTGTTTAGTAAAATATCTAACTGGTGGAACTCACTTCTTGTATTCTATAACTATAGTAACATTACTTTTATATTACAAAAAGTCTACCTGTGACCACGAACTCCTAGGAAATTTTAAAATAAATAAAATAAGAAATAAATAAATATTTCGGACATTCTACACAACGCCATTTAGTTCTCAAACTTAGCAGAGCTTGTATTGGTACTAGACAAGTGATATAAATACATTAACATACTTTTTATTTGTAAAATAATATTATCTTTACAGAAAATACCCAAACTCCAAAATAAATATGTGCGAATCACACAAATATTAGGTCCGACCCGGGCATTGAACCTGAGACCTCAAGAGCAGCAGTCGCATACCGCTACCACTGTGCCACCGAGGCAGTCACAAAAGGTATCGTAACTTTTTAACTAAATTAATTGCGAACAAATTCTGTTATATGAAAAAATCTATGTGTAAAAGACTAAAAACAGAATAGACTTCGTTCACAATTTTTTTATCTTATTATTATTAATGTATGTCTATATATATATTTAGATATAGATGTATAAATAATTTCGTATATGTATAAAAATATATTAATTGTGTCATTGTAACATTTTGAGATCTACTTGCCTTTTACTCTGACTACACCTATAACTATGTTGGTTGTCTTAGTGACTCAGTTCCCTTCAAAAGCGCAAAAGTCTACTGGAGCATTCACAGGTTTCTAGGAGCGATTCAGTAATTCGTAGCCCACCAATCAGCACCATTTTGAGTTACCCATTTTTTTTTTTTTTTTTTTTTTTTAAATCATCATCATCATAACTGGTTGTGTTTTCTGGACTTCTGACTGACTTCTGCAGGAGACAAACGGCAGAGCGGGCGTTACACATTCTCCGGGAGTCTGTTCCAGACAGGAAATGCCTCTTAGGGATTCTCTTATATATTTTCGCCACAGTCTAAGAGGATGCCCTCGCAAGTGCATGTTCTCGTCCAAGTTGCCTATGACTTTCCTCAAGAATCAAATTATTTTCAAGCATTTTTTTTAAAAAGCAGTTCATTCATTTTGCCATAACAGACCAATACTAAAACAATATTTGTTTTATGATATTAGTAAGTATAATTGAGTTTCTAATAATAAAATAATAATAAAAGTATCATAGTTTCAACAGGTCTTCAACGTGCCATATTTTCTACCTATTTAATTATTCATTTAAATAGAATTGAACCAAAATAAACCTTTCCAAATAAAAATACTATTTACTCTTCTTTCACTATTATCCTTTTTGTATTTTTTTTAATAATAGTAATTATTTCATTATCACAATTTTCTCTTTGATTTAAAATATGTAGTAATTTATATTTTTTTCTTGACCTCGATGTTTTAAATTTAAATTATCTTTGGATTAATTTTTAATCCTAACCTCCATTCCAGTGAAAGCAATCCTTTTTATTGTAGTATGTTTACGATCTACCAGATAGTGAATTCAAATATTAGCAGAACATGTAAACTGCTGGTACATATTCTATTGCCTACAAGTAAATACATTTCCCGAATGAGTTGGAATTGTTTTAATCAATATGCATTCTGTGCACTCAATAGTGCTGTAGAGAAATAGATCAACCTGCAGAACCTAAAATTTAGTATTTAAGCTAATAAAACTCATTTCATTTTTTTTCTAAGAAACCCTTTTAATTCAACCTAAGTAATGAATTTATTTTATCACAATTTACATAATTAATTTAGTCGATTTGTGTATTGCGTCGTTTCTACACAATACGGTAGTCTTATTTATTAGTATTGAAAAAAAAAATTGTATTATTTTTTAAAACATCCCAGCTTTGTGGAAAAAATCAGACACAGTGGTGATGATTCTGTTGTTCACATCACTAAACTAACTGAAATTTGTTGTTGGAATAATATACTTTAAGGTCGATTAATTATAGTCCATTTTTGGATGATTTTAATCTTACTAATCGTTTATATAGAAGAGTTATGTTCGTTTTTTACAAATATAAAAGAAGATAGTTAGTCTTAATACGTTAGGGTATTAGTACTAGTATTGTCACAGTAAATGTTTTTAAACAACAATAATAAAAAAAAATCGGATATATTACACACCACGCCATCTAGTCCCAAACTAAGCATAGCTTGTTTTATGGGTACTATACAACTGATATACCTAAATACATACATATATATTATTCACAGAAAATATCCTAACTCCGAAACAAATATTTGTGGATCACACAAATATATGGTCTGACCCGGGATTCGAATCCGAGACTCAAGCAAAGCAGTCGCATACGCTGCCACTGCGTCACCGTCCACAGTCATGGAAAATGGAAAGAAGTAGAAATTGTTACCTATTATAATCAATTTTCGATGATACAAAATCAGTTAAAATTAAATTTATCAATAAAACCATATCGTATAGATCGTTACGTATCACTAGAGCGAATATTCTCGACCGCTCAACAGTTTTATAACGCCCTATTCCCACAAGACCAAACATGACTGTCATAGCGACACTCCAACATAATATATCGCCGCAGTGATTCAACAAATCCACCCGTATGTACGAGGGAAATCACTTAGCATATGACAAATAGTATCACGGTGACACGCTTTTAAGATACATAATCATACCAGCCCAACATCCTACTAAAGAACTTCTACTGTAGTAGATATTTTAACTGTATTTATGAAAAACTACTGATACTGTATAGTACCTATAGCGCTCATAGCCGTGTTGGCTTAGGTGATTAGAAACAATCACCGAGGGTAAGCAACGACGGCGCGGTCATACCTAGATGGGTGACCGTTTGTGGTATGATATGTTATGAACGTTTCCGTGTTTAATCACGCTAAGCAGTCGGTCTCGATTGTTATCATGAGTTAGCATTGTTGTAGTTTAATTGGAGGCGTTCGGGCGGCTTCAAAACATCCAACGGCGTAGTCTCGTGTCTTGCCAGCCTCCAACCCGCACTCAGCCAGCTTAGGAACGTATGGTCTCTCCTGAGGAGACCCGAGCCCAGGAGTGCACATTATGGGTTGTTGTCAAACTGATACTGTATAGACTTGTCAGTGTATCGATTATTTTAGTGGTCATCACTGTTAAGTGTCTGAAGGTAAGACACTGACGCAACACCGGGCACTGGCGCGTGCGACCGTTGACTGCAGGGATGGGAATCATTGACACTTTAAAATAATAATTGAATAATAGATTTTGGTCGATTATTGTCAGGTCATAAGTCATAGACAAGGATTACAGGTGACACTGATTTGATCCCATCTCTAGATGATTATTGTTCGTTCATTCGTTCATGAGTTACTTTAGAAGGGAACGTGGTCGTAGGACTCGTCCCGTCGTGTGCTCACACGAGATCATCCATGATACCCCTCGGGGTATCATGGATGATCTCGTGTGAGCACCACGTATTCGGTGGAGTGTCTTATTTAAATGGGCTGCTATTCAATGTCCTAACTGTATTTCGTGATGGAGAGTTACAATAAAGTGATTGTACGAGAACATTCTCCTCGCCCGCTAATTCACGTCTACCCTCAACTAGAAATATGAGGCCTAATAACGTTCCCAGACTGGAATGGATTCAAGATTATACAGGCTTAAAAATATCCAGTACTTACTTTGTAAATCCGCCGACTTATATTGTCATCAGTTCAGCTAAAAAACATAGACTGCTTGACTTAGGCTTCTGCCAAAGCTCTCCATAATAACCAGGCTTGGATTTCCGCGATCTTCAACGCCGCCTAATTTTTTTTCTCAAAGACAACTACCGCATTAAGAAGATACATCCTGTGTCGTGGCGAACTTTACAACATGCTCCGACACACACAATCAAACATTCACACTTTACGCGATTGACGAATCATGGTTCGGTTTCATGCCATGATTTTTGAATCGCGTAAAGTGTTGACCCATGTGGAATTTGAAACCATAAACTTTGGCTCAATAGAAAGACCGATGTACAGAGGTATATGAAGTTTCAAATATATGATTATATAAATTTTGTCAAGGTGTATTTCAATCTAAAATGTAACTTATTCATGATCAGCGATGATCATGATTACAGTTGATGTAATTTTAACTCTCCTACTATTGCACAAAAGTCATATCGGCAACTATAGCGACTGTGACTATAGCCGTTAACGTTATTTTTAAAACTCATAGTAAACATAGGCCAACGTTTTAGAAATCCGTCCACATACAGTGACGGTATATCACTTTAATACCTTCATATGTATCCTGCTAAATGTGGTTAGGATGAAATATCAAAACAGTTTGATTTTTAAGCCTGTACTTAGCCACAGAACATTTTAAGCGATATCTAGGTGGTAAGTTAGGGCTCCTTTTCAAAAAACATTATAAGAGGGGTAAACTTTTACCACAGGAAAGAACTGCGCTGTCATCGTTCGTTTCGCGTGGTTCTGTAGTCTTAACAAGAAACCCTCTTAATGTTGTCATGTTCCTTTCTATATAATATACGTCTGTCTTAGCTTAGAAACTGTAAGTATCTCAAAGTTATAAGTTGTAAGCGTATTTAAGCTAATTCTAACAGTAATACTATATGAAATCTATAAAAAGAATATTGTAGCTTTTCTAAACACAGAACAATGGATATAGACTTTAAGCTTATATCGCTAAAAAGAATGTAATCGGAATATATCAATTTGCTTATAGCACTTTCTTAATAAAATCGTAGCCAAGTCTACGTGTCTGTGTGCTTCCGTATTCTCGTAGATACTGTTTATGGTAATATTAGTTCAGCATCTCTACGATACACCATATGCATTCAAATCAGCTCTTGTTTAGATTATTGTGTTAAACATACGAACGTATAGTTATTATGTTTTAAATTGGTTTGTACAATTTATAATATTGTGATGTTTTTGATGAAAATATATATTTATTGTTGGAATAATATATACTCATGTAACACCTATTTTTATCTATTGCTGTTATACCTTGCTCATTACGAAGTGATTTCTTGGACATAAAATAGCTAAGTAGTAAATCCAGGGTGTCAAATTTTATCAAAATTTGTCCAGTAGTTTGAGAGTGAAGAACAAAGTAAAGTACCTAACAAACATATAAACGCACACTCTAACATATTAGTATCATATAATATTAGTTTAAAAATAATATAATATTAGTATAACATAATATTAGTAAGCCTCTATAATATAAGTATTACATTTCTCTTAAAAGTGTTTCTGACTAAAAATTGATGAAAAACATTTAAATTATTATGTGTCAAATATGATGGCATTTTACATATTTAACTGAAAAATAAAGGGACTTAGCGACTACGCGACTAGTTTCTGATTAGGGCAATAATACCCACAGTGTTCGGGGTTATTTAAGCTTTTTAATAGGGTTTAAAAGTTACACTACTTTACGTTATTGACTGTGGATTAGAACTCGATCCGTATAAATTGGTCCTAAGCCGGGTACGACTGATATATTTCAAGCAATTTGTAATAGTTTTAATCTACCTAAACTACTTATGTAAATTTTAATGAAAGGAGGAGATATTTTAATAAAACCTTTATCATTCTACCCTTTTGCTAAACTTATTTTCGCACTTGTCATTGACCTTGTCGTGAATATAAACATGTCACATTTTGCTATGTTAGCTTCTGCCGCGAGTCCACCCTCGTTTATACCGGTTAAGAATAGCTTGTCCTTATTTAAGAAGAAAATATCTCTAATATCGATACATTAGTTTAGTTGTGAAAGTGTAACAGATAAACAGACAGTTTCTAATTTATAATATCACTTTTGTGTGTATATCGCTTACCGTAGTAAAAAGTAGCCTATACCTATCCTTCCTCGAGAATCAAAGTACTTATGTCCATGGCAAAGTTAGGGCCACAGCACACTAGCTACTTTTAGCATCGGCGATCGGCAACTAGTCGCTTTATAGAAGCTAAATACGGCGACCGAACGCTCTACACCGCACACATAAAAACGCCAAACGCGGAGATTGAGTCGCCTTTAGAAGCGCGATACAGCAGCTGAACGCTACTCTCCGCACACATTCGGATGCCGGTAGCATCGATTTGGCATCTGAGCAGTCGCTAAAACGAGCGTTTCCGATACCGCGATCGAACGCAGGAAGTCGCTAAAACGCGATGCAGCATCGATGCAGTCGCCAAATCGCCGATCGCCGATGCTAAAAGTAGCTAGTGTGCGGTGGCCCTTAATTGAAGTAGATGCAGTAGTTTAGCCACGAATTCGTAAAAAAGAAACGGAGTTATATTCGAATTTATGTCAACTGCCTTATTGTTCTAGTGGTTAGTGTATGCGACAACAAATCAAGAGATCTCGGGATCAATTACCGAATCGACCAAATGTTTATATGATCTGCAAAATTAAATATTTGATTTGGAGTTTGGGTGTTATCTATGCATAATATGTTTGTATTTACTCGTTCTACAAGCTCTGCTTAGTTTGGGACTAGATAGCTTTGTGTGTCAGATGTTCGAAACATTTATTTATTTATAATATTAGTATGGAGAAAATGTGTTACACCAATATTTTATATGAACGATTAGTTTTGCCATAAAAATTGAATAACTTTACTCGACTCTTACACAAATACACTTAATATTTCCTAAGTTTACTAGTTCACTAAAAATAGCACTATACAAAATGAAAATACCTTGAGAATACAAACAAACACAAAACAGAAGCCCAATAGCCTTCACTCAATCCGCAACCAACGAACCCCACATCCAACCAATCAAAGGAAACTTTTACTAGAACAAAAGAAAGTAAACAGTAGACTCATTGGGAAGTTAGCTAGTTAGCGCCCGGCCGAAATAGGGGATCGTAGTCCCCGATATAACAAAGTTGTACTTGTTATTTATCTAATCCTAGACCGTCGGCCAGCTGACATTGTTATATTGCTTTTAATGTAATGTGGGTCTGGAGTTCTGGGCCCATTGCACTGTGTTAAAGTGTGAGTAACTAGTTTGTTACAAGTCTTATAAGGGCTTTATGCTTGTTGATTTCATTATGTTGCTATACGTTCGTTCGAAATGGCGTCATTGGATTCAATAAACCGGTCGTAGAGAGAAATACGAGAAGACTAAAAGACTTTTCTCACACCAATGACGTTGGAAGTAACTGTTTAGCGGAAGCATAAGAAAACGCGTAAATCTATAAATATAACGCATTATAATAAATACTGAGAGTAGATATACTGTTTTGATTTATTTCATTTAATAATTAGCTGACCCGGTAAACCTCGTACCGCCCAATATTGAAAACCCAGAGTTTGATCGTAGCGGCACCTACCGGGTCCAACTGTGAATCTAAACTTTTTTCGAAATCACTTGAACACACGCGACAAAAATTGCAAAATCGGTTCAACCGTTTAGGAGTTCAATTACAAACACACGAACAGAAGATTTTTATGAGTATGTATAAAGGTAACAACGTGACCAAGTTTTCCAAAGAGTTGTTAAGAATAATTTATTTTTTGATCTCAATCCCTAAAATAAAATGTTAATAATTTAAACGATTTCATCATCATCTGCCCATCGCAGTCCACTGCTGGACATATCATTGATCATTGCAAGGCACTCTGATTTTGATTTTGGACAAAAGATATATGACATTCGAAATATGGATTAAAGCGAAACATCCAGTCAACGCAGGGTCGTCGAGTACGGGCAAATAAAATAATTTCTAAATATTCACATATAATTTATTATAGGTATTACGTTCTTAAAAATAGACGTAAAGGGTACTAGGCCATCATAGTGAGGGTTTGCTGCTGCTAAACTCCCCCCTAGACAACATTTTTAATAATTTTCTTTTTGATGTTTATACCGTGTAAACTTTGCTATGCATTTAGTAAATAACTATTCATTTAATATCACAGTCACTCCAATTTCATTTATTTCTATAGATTTATATCTTTGTTACAGTGCAAACATGTGTCAAAGACTGTCTCAAAGAGTGGCTTTTAACTAATTAAATGGAGTTTCTGCTTGTACTAGCTACAATGTGAAGTCACTGTCCAGGGGTCGAGTTCTTTGATAAAAATAGATGCTTTAAAAGTTTAGTTTATGTTAGTGGAGTTCCATTATTAGTTTTAGAGGTAGCCTTTGATTACTTGGATAATTAGTTTATTGTGAAAACGAGTGGAACTCAAGTATTGATGGTCTTTCTTTGAAGTTGTGGCAAACTACATGCCCATAATGTATAAGTAAACCACTGTTTTCACTGTTCGTAAGATACTCACTATATATCCAATTTGACCTACATCGATTTTACTACATTTGTAGTACTAAGTACTTCATTCTTATAGATGTTAACTGCATTAAATCCCTTTTATAATCTATAGAATCCTACTAATATTATAAACGCGAAAGTCTGTGAGTATGTATGTATGTTTATTGCTCTTTCAGGCAAAAACTACTGAATGGATTTTGATGATAATTCAAAATAATATAGATTACATATCAGAATAACACGTAGGCTTCTATTTATCGCGATAACCTACACTCGAGCAAAAGCTAGTAATACAATAGGTACAAGAGTCTATAGCATCTTATGTATATCAAATTAATATCCGGATTAACGGATATAACAAAAATAAAGTACTTTTCGGACGATATCAGATAAATGTAACAGAATGGTTTATCTTAATATTTGTTGTCAGCGTAAATAAATTATTTCCGTTAGCCCATAGTCATAACTACTTATTTTACTATTCCCATATATATTTATGATATTCTTGCGACAGAACTCACTGAAATATTGACATAAAGAGTATTTGCAATATTCACATACAAGCGTCTAAAATTCCCCCGCATCATCGCTTAGTGGTCGCGTTCCCAAAAGACTGGCAGTCACGTTAAATGGCGTCTTATTTTATTCTCTCTTCTCATTAAAAGAATCTTACAAGGAGAATTGTTTTATTTATGTGTACCTAGACCTGTTTAAAGCCTGTCAAGCAGCAGCATGGTGACCCACACAATGGCGGCTGACTGTGTTCTAGTCTTTTAATGCTTCGAGAGCGTACTACTAAAACTCTGAAGCGTTGACTTCAAAGGCCATTACGTGTTGTCCTATAGAGAACGGAAGAAGGTGATGGAAGTGAACGAATTGGTAAAGTAGACTTTCAGAAAGATAATACGATAGAATTGATGGCACGCATCATCAATATCTCTAGGAAACTGGTAACTACCTTTAGTTTATAGAAAAACGATATCGATACGATTTTCTTTTAATTTTCGCTAATAAAAGTAATATGTGTCCTGTTATACGTCTCTGTTGCTAATTCTATTCAGTTTCGTCCAACCATTCAATCCTGATTAAATAAAATCATCAGTAAAATCTGTCACGTTCTAGACTAAAGGTATCTATGTAGACATAGTATTCAAATTCGTTCAATAGTCTAGTTGTAACTGAATAGCAAGCTTCGTTTCCTAATCAAAATGTTTGAAGTATCGCTTTCGCTACTGTACCTCAATAGTCAATGAGCAGTGAGAATTAGGTTACCGTATCGAACATAAGCGTAGTACATGGTTTAGAAAATCGAGAGAGCAGCGAACATTAAAACATTCAATGGAAGTATACCCACACTTTTCATCCTCAAACTGTGTTCTTGTGAAGTTCCTTTCACTATTTGTATTCCTAGTGCGGCCTTTTTAAAAACAATATCTTGAGAAGGCTGTACTATTATGCACTTTATACCAATAAAGTCAAATATCTATACTTAAATGCCGTCAGCATACATCGTACAAATATTTTTCACTTAACATTCGCTATCTTATCTCGATAGCCATTTCGGTGGCTGAGGTGCTGCGCATATCTTGACTATCATATGATGTTACTTGCCAACTTGGAAATTACATTTACTTAGGTATAGGAGGTACTTTTATTGAATGTCATACTGTAATTTTATTTTTACCACAACAAAGACAAAGAGGCACGGTTAGTATTTTCTTATGACGTTGTTACGTTCAATAATCGTCAGTAAAGCCACTTTACAGACAACCAATTATTACAGGCTCGGCCTAGTTAGGAATAGGACAGCAGGTTATTATTGTTATAATTTCTAAAAATGATTTTTATTTGAAGGCAACTACTTATATATATTCAGTTTTCTGGTGGAGTAATATGAGTTACACAGATTAATAAGGACTGCTTTGATATTACGTCCGTATTAGGTACATTACAAATTCAGTATTATATCTAAACTACTACTGAAATTCCAATATACTGAACAGCTTTATTGCAAGCATTTCGCAGAATTCTAATATAAGGTCTACGTTATTGGAAGTACATTTGCAAGATCATTTCGAGTAGTTAAGAGTTGGCATCGTGCCAACTGATAGCGTCGAACACTTTCAAATATTAAGACAATATCAATATTGAGTGCATATATTTAGTAAATGACAACATGAACGTAATATAAGCAATAGTTAGACAAGATTTATCTAAATGATTACTGAAATATTTGGTCTACACACATAACCAAAACACATTGTCTACACCGTCTCACATAGGTACATTGATATACACGAATGTACACGGGCGCACACTGGCATAGATATAAACACTCATTTGCACATATAAATGCACACTCACACATACTTTTTTATCTTTTATAAATGGCTAGTCACTTTCGAATGAATCGGAGTGAGAGAATGAATGAAAATAGATAATTCAAAATATTTTGGGGTGGGAATACAGCAAGTTTCAGGAGACTGGAGAACGAAGCTGAGATTGGGTACAGGGACTAAGATACCCGTGGCTAGGGCTCCAAAAATAGGAATTTATTCACAAAACGGGCTGTGCCGAGAAGGACTGCTTTCTGCATCATTATTATTTTTCAATGAAAACATTTATTTTATGTATATACCTTACAGTTTCTCAAAAAACAGTTTTTTTAGGGTTCCGTAGTTTATGACTAGGAACCCGTATAGTTTTGTCATATCCGTCCGTCTGTCTGCACGTCCTCGACTTACCGTCCAAACGGTAAGTGCTATAAAGATGAAACTTTGTATGAATATGTGTTATAATTACGTCGACAAAGTGCCACAATAAAATATTGGGGTACCTCCCCTACACGTAAAGTGGGGATGATTTTTTTTTCTCGCGGCCAACCCATCGTGGTATCATTAGATAGGTCTCTTAAAAACATTAAAGGGTTTCTAAGACGAGTTTTCGATTTAGGGTTTCATTTACGAGAAATTCCACTTCGAAGGGCACCTTTTTGTAAAAGCTAAACGGATGGCTCAAAAAATCTGGAAAAATGGTGATGGTGGTCCATTTAATGAACTTGTAAGGAAAACTATAACGGATTAGATGACTTTGTTAGTTCAGGTGTTATAGAGGCTTAACTTGTAAAATGTCAAACAAAATAACTCATTAATAAGTAAACATAACAATTAGATATGATTTTAAATCCACGTACCATTATGGGCGACTGAGGAACCCTTTCATATGCGTGGCCTAAAACGCACTTGGCCGATTTTTTTAATACCAAGTTTAAATTGTTTAATAAAAACAGTTCAGAAACCTTAGTTTCCGATATTTATAGTATAAAAATAATTATTGCGTTTCTACATATGGGAAACAATTAAAAGGTAATTCAAGAGTTTTCCTTTACACAATTTCTCGCAATAATGACGTCATTAACCGTTGTGTTCGTATAATTAATATTTAAACTCTCCTGTGCAATTAAATAAGTCTGTTACGTATACTGTTTAAAGTTTAAACGTATTATTTTGAACATTTAATATCGGAGTAGCATTTACCTAATAAGCAACAATAAACTGTTGATCGTGGCTACTAGTTCCTTTTTTATTTTTAACCGACTTCAAAAAAGGAGGAGTTTTAAGTTTTAAGAAGGATTACAATAAAGTTTCGTTAGTCCTGGTTAAGGTTCTTCTTCTTCCTAGCCGTATTCCCAATATTAATTGGGGTCGGCTACTAGTTCAACTGATTTTACCTGAATTTCAGTTTTTCCACAGAGCGACTGGCATCGGACCCCCACAACCCTAAGGGAGAACTGAAATTCGAAGGTTGAACAAGTTCTCAGTAAATTCGAGGGCACTGTTTTCCCTATAACGATTGCCATAGATGTTCATGACAACCGGGACCGACGGCTCTCCAAGGAACGGGGCTGAATCATCGAATCCTGGTTAAGGTTAATCCTATTTTTCCCTGTAATTTTATACTACTCTAATTTGTAGAAAATGCAAAAAACTCGGACGAACTGCAAAACATCAAAAATGTTTATCTGAATATATAAAACTGTTAGAGCGGTGATGTTGTATATGGCTACTAAAATAAATCTTACGAGGGTACGACCTATTACTGCTAAGGTGGGTACAGTCCTCCTGAGGGTTTTTCAAAGGCTTTGTGCGTAAAGCTTTGTCTACAGTTAGTGGAAATTGGTCTGATGTAGACCATTCAACCAAGCCGTAAGCCTAATTAGCACCAGGCAGGCACGACGACTCTTCGAGGGCTACAAGGAAGGAATCCTCTATAAAAAATCTCGGGACGGGTAGACCTACAGCACACGTTGAGGAAAATTGACAGGAGCTTGTCAACCAGCTCGATTTTGTTCTAGGTAGCATCTCTCCCCACTTTTTAGAACACATAACTGCCACTACACGATAAGTTCGGTTTACTGAACGGTTCGGCATACAGAAGCTTCTGTCGCTTTACCTCAACGTCTGCTGGTTGTGTTGTAGTGGTGTGATATGTACCGCTCATTACCTAATATCCTTAGGTAATTGGAAACAATGGACTTGGATGGGTGACCGTTTATGGCGTGATATGTTATGAGCGTTTCCGTAATTCGGAGGTCACGCAGTCGTGAAGCTTAGTTGGAGGCTTCGGACCGCCTAAAAACATCCGACAGCAAGATTACGTACTCGCAACCCCAACCCGCAATTGGCCAGCGTAGGAACATATGGCCTAAAATCTCTCCTGATGCGAGACCTCAGTTGATTGATTTAATTGGTGATATGCAGAAGAACAAGGAAGGAGCCCTGAGGTACTTCAGAAACTACCTGCTGAAAGATCTTACCATTGCAATGACGCTAAAGACGGCCTTAACTATGTCGAAGCTGATGACCGTGGACTCCCCTTGTCAATATCCGTCCGCTTGTGGAACAGTGGATCGGTTAGGTCTAAAGTCATACCTGCGATCATTTAGTAAGTGGTCGTTTTTTTCAGGTAATGGTGGAATATTCACCTCTCCTCAGGCTTGAGGTACAATTTCTTAGGAATTTGATAGACGATAGAGGTCATCAAATTCCTAACGTCAATAAAAGCGGCAAAGTGCGAGTCGGACTTGCCCATGAAGGGTTCCGTAGCAGCAAGTAACATCATATAAAAGTTTTTGTAGTTCGTTGATGTTTTAATAATAGTGTTTTGATTGAAAGAAATGTAAATTGCGGTATATGATTTATGACGTATTAAAAAAAACTACTTACTAGATCTCGTTCAAACCAATTTTCGTTGGAAGTTTGCATAGTAATGTACATCATATATTTTTTTTAGTTTTATCATTCTCTTATTTTAAAAGTTACAGGGGGGGTTACTAACATTTTACCACGTTGGAAGTGTCTCTCGCGCAAACTATTCAGTAAAAAAAAAAAGATCTTAGAAAACTCAATATAATTTTTGAAGACCTATCCATAGATACCCCACAACTACGGCTTTGATGAAAAAGAAATATTGAGTTTCAGTTCTAAGTATGGGGACCCCCAAAATTTATAGCTTTTTTTCTATTTTTGCGAAAAAATATTAATGCGGTTCAAAGAATACATTTATTGACCAAGTTTTAACACTATAGCTCTTATAGTTTCAGAATAAAGTGGCTGTGACATACGGACGAACAGACAGACAGACAGACATGACGAATCTATAAGGGTTCCATTTTTTGCCATTTGGCAACGGAACCCTAAAAACCGTCTTAAACGCGCGATTGAACCAGAACGTATATTCTGTATGGATATAGTACTCCCTTCTGGTAGTGATCTCATCAGCTACGGCTGATGCAATTAGCGACAGATCTATGGATGGATGAAAATCCGCTTTCCATCTTAGTTTGTTGACGAGTAGAGCCATAAATGTCTGTATCCTGTCACAGGTCCTAGACAACAATAGCCACCACGATGGATACCAGTCAATGCTCAGAGGATCCTAGAGGGCCAAGTACATGATACATTGTATTGAGCTGGGTGAGCAGCAAAAAAATAAAATGGGCAGAACAATCAGATCAGGCGAAAATAAGATGGATGTAGTTATTAAGCCATCACGGTTTTTATGTTATCTACCTAATAGCCGTGATGACTAGCTCAGGCGACATCAAAATGTTGGGATTGACAGGACCACCGGCTTCATCTTAAAACCCTTCTGGTTTCCTTTTTGAGAAAAGAGGTAAAATTATGTCAAACATTGTGTTTTACGCCTCTCACATTAAAAGGTACATAGTCAAGGCAATTATAAGGTCGCCACATTATGGTGATATTTTGACCTCAACATGATGGCGATCTTTTGATTGCTTTGAATGGTCTGATAGTGAATAGTGATGATAATAGTTATGTTTCAATTTTTGTCGACATCATAGTTACGAGTAACTGATTGGTAAGTGTAGGAGAATTTTGAATCATTAATGCTTTTATTAAAAAATAAGCAGCTAACATCTCTGCCAAGAGAAGGAAAACTTGAAACAAACCCTATACCAACCCGTCTGGCCAGCGTGGTATAGTAGGCCAAAACCTCCTTTCTAAGGAGAGGCCTATGTCCAGCAGTGGACTGTTAAAGGCTGTTGATGATGATGATGAATGCTTTTATTTTGTTAAATAAAAATTAAAGAGCGCTATCCAATAAATATGAGTCCCCAAGAAATCATACTGAGGTAAACGGAGATTCCTAAGCTGAATAAAATTAAGTTGACGAGGACGTTCAGTTGCTATGAGAGCCCGTTTTAAAGAATTTTGCATTGAAAACGGCAATAAACGGAAAAACGTATTTTAAGGGGCGCAGTACAGTGAAATTACTTGCCTTTTTAGAGTTTGGGATATCACAGAGTGGATAGCATAAAGAGGTAGACCGTGATCGAATATTGTCTACAACTGTGACTTCATTTAAATATGTTTTTATTGTTATTGCTGAGTGAGTGTTGCTTAATTGTGTACATTGTTTTTGAGTATTATAGAAAATATTTATAATAATAGTTTTATAGAGTAATATTAATACTGAAATCTATCCACTTTTCATAACTGGCAAACGCTGGCGGAGCCGCGGGCGAAAGCTAGTATCCTATAACGATTGCCATAGATGTAATGATAACCGCTACCGACGGCTTAGTGTGCTCTCCGAGGCACGGCAATATCGTCAAAACTCCCATACTCCGGGTTGCTACTATGAATCTCTTGTAAGAAAAATTCAATACCATGGTTTTAAAATGACAAATTAATTTGTATATCAAACTAATAATAAGAAAAATAACGAATAATCGCTGGATGCAAGTAGCCGAAGATCGAACTAAGTAGCGCGCAATTGGTGAGGCCTATGTCCAGCAGTGGCCTACCTACCTACTAGTTAAATTGTGCATCATTATATTTAAATTATGTCTAACATTTTTTTCCTCCTGTGACAACCCTTTATTGTATATTGTGGAGCATAGTAAACATTAAACTGCGCGTAGTATAAAAAATTTATATATTTATGAAGAATAGAATATAATAATCTTTATTGTACACCAGTTCATTCAATTTACATTCAATAGTCCATCAAAAGTATGAACATGAACAAATGGCGGCCTTATCGCTAAAAAGCAATATCCTCCAGGCAATCTTGGGATGGAAAAAATAGTTTCGTAGTCATATACAATGCCAAGTGATGTCCAATAGATAATTGTTATGTTTACTTATTATTTCGTTATTTTTGTACGAAGTTTTCCAAGTCAGCGTATTTCACAAGTTAGGCCTCTATATCTCCTGAATTAACAAACCTATCTAAACCGTTATAATTTTCCTATAAAGTTCATTACATGGACTACCACCACAATTTTTTTAGATTTTCACCCTGTTTTTGCCAAATTGTTAAGTAAAACAACTCGCAAACGGATACCTAAATCAAAAAATTGAATTAACAATCTCAGAATGTTTTTCAAATACCTACCTAACGATACCTCACATAATTGGGTGGACGCGATAAAACATCCCCACGTTACTTGTAGGGGAGGTACCCCAAATATAAATGTATTTTATGATTTTATTGTAGCACTTTGTCGGCTTGATAGAAACACATATCCATGCAAAGTTTAATCTTTCTAGCACTATCCGTTTGGAAGGCAAGTCGAGGATGGACGATATTACGGACGGATGGACGGACATGACGAATCTATAAGGGTTTCAAGTGATGAACTACGGAACCCTAAAAGACTAATTCACGGGCAGTTTCTGGTGCGAGAAGTAAAAGAAAATAAAATACATATATACACACACACACACATACACACATTTTACCCACACACATAACCATATATGTATATTAAATAGATAAATTTAAATATACATAAATTTATAACAGAATTCTAATCAGTATAAAAGTAAATTACAAAGAAATATTGAACTATGTTTTTCACATTAAGCGATTATAACCGGAAACGAGCCTTTATTTTTCTCAGCGCTGTAATGGGTCTTTAGTATCGAAATAAACGTACTGCTAAAACCACGCGACGAAACTATGAACCGAGTGATATTGTATTTCAGTTTTTTATCAGTAAGTTACTTGTGTGTTTTAATAGATGCTTAAACTATATTCAATCCCTACCACTAACTCTAGCAGGGACTGCTAATTTACCTAGCAGGGACCTTTAAAAGGAACATGAAAATATCTGCATTCGCAGACAGTGTAGTTTGTAGCCCCCACTCCTGGCCCCCACTCCTGGATTCTACTAATGCTTTCCATCAGGCAGACTTGAATCATTTTGGCACGTTTCAAATATTTTTTCATATAAAAACGAGAACAAACAATGAATAAAAATTAACTTAACAATACATAAACATCATAACACATCGTATCGATAGCCTTTAACAGTTCACTGCGGGATATAGGATTTTATAAGCAAGGAGATTTTGGCCATTTTTAGAGGTTATTGGCAAAATAATTCTTCATAATTCAGCCAATTCCACGAAAATAGTTCAACATTCTCTCTAAGTCAAAGTTCTCTTTAAGACCCCACTCCACAATGTACACATATTCTTGTTTCTACAGAATAAAATATGATACAACCATATCTTTTAAATATACTCGTTTACCGATTTGAGATTTCCGATAACTGTCTTGTGCGCAGTACGAATGGCTATAAGCTGACTGTTACAAACGTTATAACACGCCCACCCTGACGTCAGGACCTTTATTTAATAACGGGACATATTCGCTTAGGCCCTCTCTTTGTATGTACTCCGTGTAGCGATTAAAAGAAATAAATATATTAATATTTGAAATTTGTAAATGGTATCAATAATTGAATTTTATCTATGATTCCTCGTATTTGATTATTATAGTTACAATGTGCCACGAAGCAAGCTTCACGGCATATTGGGTACACACTTAGTACACACATAAGGTAGAACTATGACTTTTAATTTAAAATTAAAGTGTTGTTCAACGTGCTTCATAAATTGTAACAAATAAATAATTTTATAAATTAAATACACTATTCCTAATCCATGAAATCAAATTTAATAAAAACAAAGCGAGTACAACTTCTTGTTTACATTCATGATAAGACGTGTTCAATATTGATTTCATAGTTACGTGATTTAAATGTTCACAAAATATTAAAGTTGTGGTTAGTAGTATGATTCCATTTGCTGATTCCTGTTATTCCGACTAATGAAGTGATTAAAAAGTAAGTAATGGTACCAGATTATGTATGGCAATGGAATCAAACAAAATGTTCGTCTTTATATCTCAATGATTTAGATAGATGATAAGAAAGGTTCAAAAGCATCTCAATAGGCTGCCATAGTGTGGGTCTACAATATGGTGACCACTCTTAGATTCTACTTATGCTTATCATCAGGCAAAGTCACACGAAATATTATACGATTATTTTTATTTACGTTCAACCTATGCTAATCAATCCTTTCGTGGTTTTTCACAAAATTAGTGAGCTTCTCCTGATTTTAAGGGGAGAGCCGTAGAGGACTACAGTGCACAATGCACAAATTTTGGAGTTGCAGTTGTCTATGGGCGGTGTGAGTTCCTTCATATCGCGTGACCCGTCTACTCGTTTCGACCCTTACATCATAAAAAATAATTTCTTATTTAAGGAATACTTCTCAAAACTAAGTGGATAAGTGAGTCAATTATTTTAAAACAATATATCACAAAATTTTCAGGTGTGCCTGAATTGGCCTCAAATTTCGGCAGAAGAAACGACCATTAGTCAAGAATCGTCCAAGGATTCTACGGTTACACCAAAGAGTGATGAAGAAACTAAAACTAACGAAGACCACGATATTAGTCTCAGTAAAACAAGTACAGAAAAAACACAAACACAAAAAGATGCCAGACCTGAAAACGATAGTAGTGAAAACAGAAGTCAAAAGTCATCGAGAGATTCAGGTATCAAAACCCCATACGTATCAGAAATTGTAAGTTTGGAACTGGATGAAAATGAGAAAGACAAAGATAGAAACGATTTTGTTAATAAACATGAACTTAAAGCTAGTAACGATTCTAATAAGAACTCACCAAATAGAAAATCTGAAGACTCTCTACAGGAAAGTAAGGAAAAGGATACAAGTTATATGGAAACGTTAACAAGTAGTTTATTAATACCGGTATTGAGTGAGTATTTAAGTGCATTAATAGTTACGACTCATCAATATCTATCTCATCGGAAGTATAATCATTTTCAGACGGAATGAAAGAAGAATGTCAATTTGGGTAAGAAATACAGATAGGGAAAGAAATTTGAGTTCTTTGAGTTCCATTCTGTGAAGATTGTTTGTTATTTGTATTTGTAAGTTGGGTTGAAAGAAGAAAGAGTGCCTGTTAAGTATGTAGAACTGATTGATTCTATGTAGTCGAGCACGCATGTTAGATCGGTCACAGGAAACACTGATCAATGTGCTCTGTAGGCTTGCACCAGGGATCAGCTCTAATCATCCAATCGGACCAGATTCGCCGCCGGCGACTCGGGGGGCGGAGGCGCGAACATCTGCGCCTCATGCCGCCTTGAGTGTGGCCGTGGGTGGACGGGACGGGTTTTCCCTCCACCCGCACTATGTGGCCAGCCGCGAGGGGGCGGCGTCGGTGTGTGCCGGACGCCGCCTAAGAGATGGTCGTCAAATCGAGACGGTGCCCGCATCAGGAGCGGGCAGGCGCTGGAGAAGTTCAGAAGGAGATCCCACCCTGGACTTCTCCTACTCCTAAACGGAGAAGCGCGGAAAGGGCACACTGTGTGGTTTTTAGTCGGTTCAAGTCCGACACACCACCCCGCCGTAACCCCCGGTGGGGTGACGGTCCATGATGATTTTCCACACATAAAAAAAAAAAAAAAAAAAGGGATCAGCTCTAAGCACACACCTCTTCCTGTTGACAATTGATATCTGACTTACAGGAGGAGGCACCTTGATGCATGTAGTTTGTAAATGAAACCGTGCTGGTTGGTGAAGATGGGGGGTAAATCCAAAGTGGACTGGAAAAAAGGGTAATTCCATTCTTTGATGGTGTATGCAAGATTGTGGGGGAGATACTGGGAATTAGGGAATTGGAGTTGACTTACGTGGTAGGTGGCTGTAAGGTCTTCTTTTCCTTCGGTGCTGGTTCTAGAGTTTTTCTTCTGCATACAATTCACGTTTTGCGTTGTTTGCGTTAAGAGTTCTTAGCGAATATCACACGCGCACTTCTATTGTTTTGATAAGCGGGGCCCGCGCTTTTAGTAGTTGCGAATTAGCGAGAGACGGTTGTCTTGAGCGCGTGCGACTATGCCTGGTGGCTGCGAGGCGGTCTACATACGACCGCGCGCGGAGATTGAGTGGAGAGGAGTGAGTGGAGAGAGAGTTGCTGCGGAGCGGTTAGCGGGGCGACAGGACAGCGTCTGGGGCCATTTCAAAATGGCTCCCGTATATGTGAAGCGGAAGGAAACGGGCGGGGTAAGGATGTGTGTTTGTTGCGTTCAGAAATGTGTAAGCGTAATAGAATAATATTTAAATGTAAAATAATATACTTGTATACGTGAGTAATAATCGGCGTAAACAACCCCCCCGGCCTAGAGGTCTTTCCTCTAAATAAAGCGTAATGATAAAACTTATATCTAAGAGTAAGAGTTAAAAACATTGCGTTGCGTTTATTGTCTTGGAAGAGGACAAACTCTAACTACTGGGCGAATAAAACTACCAGCAGCAGTGCGAACTTTAACTGTGCGAATTACTTTATCCTTTCCCGGATAAATTTCCTCTACTGTGCCCAACGGCCAACAGAGAGGGTGCGCGTTATTATCCTTAATTACCACCACCGTACCTAATTCTATAGGATGCGAGGGTGTGAGCCACTTCTCCCTCTGCTGAAGAGAAGTTAAATACTCTTGGCTCCAGCGACGCCAAAAGCTTTGAGAGAGTTTTGTTATGAGTTGAAAGCGAGTTAAGCGGTTATCCAGTACCTCAGAAAGATCTTCTGCAGGTAGGAATTTAAGCGGAGTCACGTTTAAAAAGTGATTAGGAGTTAAAGCGCTAATACTTGAAGGGTCTGAACTAAGAACACATAGAGGGCGGCTATTTAGCATTCCTTCAATCTGAACGAGGACTGTGTTGAGTTCCTCGTACGTGAGTACTTGAGTTCCTATAATTTTATATAGGTGAGTTTTAACACAGCGAACATTAATTTCAGCGAGACCATTAAAATGCGGTCCGTACGGTGGACTATGCTTAAATTCAATGCGTTGTTCAGCTAATTGATTACCTATGTAATTTTTATGCGCGTCAGAGTCTAATAGTGCGTATATTTCCTGTAGCTTGCGTTGAGCTCCAATGAAGTTGGTTCCTCCATCGCTATATAACATAGAGACGGGGCCTCTTCTACTAATAAACCGTCTAAACGCGGCAAGGAATAAATCGGAACTAAGGTCCGAGACCAACTCAATGTGAAGCGCTTTCGTAGTTAGACATACGAAGATACAAATATAAGCCTTTTGGCTTTTGATTCCGCGGCGTCGTATGTGTGTAACAAAGTACGGACCGGCGTAATCCACAGCGGTAAAAGCGAAAGCTTTGGCTTCAGTTACCCGAAACTCCGGTAAGTCTCCCATGAAAGGAGTTAGCGATTTAGGATTGAGTCGGAAGCAAATGTTGCAAGCGTGAACTCTTTGACGCACTAGGTTTCTAGCGCCAAGAATCCAAAACCTCTGACGAAGCAGTGCGATCAAAAGCGTAGGACCTGTATGTAGGTTAGAGCAATGATAGTAATCAACTAGCATTTCGGTAAAGCGGTCTTTAGCGGGGAGCAGCATGGGGTGCTTTTGACTAAAATTTAATTGAGCATGCGTAAGTCGTCCACCGACGCGTAGAATATTATCATCGTCGATAAAAGAGTTGAGTTTTAAAAGAGTTTTATTTAAGCGTTTATTATTTTTTAATGCCGTTATGTCATTAGCGAAGTGTTTATTTTGAACATAACGTACAAGGTAGCGTTCAGCGTAATCATAGTCAGCGGGAGTAACCAAACCTTTGGTGCGTAAAAGCTTTGAAAAGCGTAGTACATAAACGGCGGCGCGTAGCAATTTTTTAAAGGTTGAGATGCGGTCAATTAAGCGTTGTAGCGGATGTTCGTCACTGTGACTTGAACTTAATAACGAAGTAAGCGTTATTGTCTTACTTTCAAAACTTTCATCTTGTGTTGAACAAGGCTGAAAGGGAGCGATAGGCCATGCATTAATAGGCTGTGCAACCCATTCTGAAGCGCAAAACCAAAGCCTATTACATGCCAAGTTGTAAGGCGTGACAGGGCGCGATATAATATCTGCGGGATTATCGGAGCCACTAATATGATACCAGTGTTTAGCGTCGAGTTTAGCGTTAATCTCTGTAATTCGATTTGCGACAAATGTGTGAAATTTAAACGAGGGCGAGTGAATCCAAGTCAGCGTGACTGTGGAATCAGAGAATGCGAATATTGAGTTTATTTTACAGCGTTTCGTTAATATATTAGTTACCGAATCTATTAAATTAGCTAAAAGTAGCGCGGCACAAAGTTCGAGGCGAGCGAGTGAAATCTTTTTCAGCGGTGCCAATCTAGACTTAGAAGCGAGTAGCGAAACAATGCCCTTCGAGTTGTCATCGGGACTAACACGAATATAAACCACGGCACCATAACATTGCTCACTGGCATCAGCGAAATGTGAGCGTTAGAGACAATACCGATATGTCTGGGAAAAACTAGTTTTGACAGATATTTCAGCTCCTTATGAAACTGTATATATTTTTTGCGTATAGAGTCGGGTACTTCTTGATCCCAATCAAGCGATAATTTCCAGCATAGCTGAACTAAAAGTTTCATGAAAGTAACAACAGGGCAAATTAAACCGATCGGATCGTATTGACGAGCGGTTGCTGCGAGAAGAATTCGTTTTGTACACGACTGTACCCCGGTATCTGCGGTAACTTGAAATGAAAATATATCCGCGTCAGGCTGCCAAAGCATGCCTACAATTTTCGTAGTTGTTTGAGTAATATCGAAATCGACAATATGCGGGCTTTTAATTGAGTTAGGAATTTTATTTAATAAATCCGAGCTATTCGAGATCCATTTCACCAATTTAAAACCTCCCGCCGAAAACAAATCTATCATTTCTTTGTATATTTTCTCAGCGGCTTCTACAGAGTCTACAGATGAAACGTAGTCATCCATGTACATGTGATTCGCGGCCTCGTAAGCGGCAAGCGGCCACTTTGCGCGCTCGTCGTCTGCTAGTTGGCGCACGACGCGCATTGCGAGGTATGGAGAACTAGACAATCCGAATGTCACTCTATTAAATTCGTATTCTTCAATATCTGAAGTAGAATCAAACCTAAAGAGAATGCGTTGAAAAGGTCGGTGACCTGGCGTGAGATGTACTTGAAAATACATTTTTTCTATGTCCGCTGACATGGCTATAGAGAACATGCGTAAATTAATTAATAAATTAAAAATGTTTTGTTGAAGGTTGGGACCCGTATACAACAAATCATTAAGCGATTTTCCCGAAGTCGTTTTAGCGCTGGCATCTAAAACAACGCGAATCTTCGACGTACTTTTATCTGGTCGGTAAACGGCCCGGTGCGGTATATAATAAGAGTTGCGAGTTTGAGTATCAGAGTTGACTTTTGTTAAGTAACCCTGATCAATATAATCTTGTATAGTTGCGTTATAATCATAGCGTAATTCGAGTGCGTTATCTAATTTTCTTTCTAAATTTATTAAGCGTTTTTTAGCGATATTATACGAGTTTCCGAGTAAAAGGGGATCATATTTAAAGGGAAGCGTTACAGTATATCTACCTGTCTCGTCGCGGGAATGCGTTGCCTGAAAGATACGTTCGCAGACTTTATCATCAGGACTTGTGTGAATAGTGTCTGGTACCCTTTCGAGCTCCCAGAAGCGTTGCGTTAAGTTTTCTAAACTTTGTTTTTGAGTAGAACAGAAAAATGATTTATTATTATTATTATTATTAGTTTGCGTGTCTAAATCGGGGTCATCGCACTGAGCTCTGCCCATCATTACATAACCGAGCGTGGTTTCCATGGCAACAACGGAACACGGCGGAAAACTAATTTTATTGTTGCGAATTAAATGCGGGAATAACTCGTTACCTAACAAACAGTCTAATTCCGAAGGAATGTAAAAATCATCATCCGCTAGTGGCAAGTCGCAAATACCAGCTAGCTGCGATATATCTACGTGACAGTTAGGTAAGCGATCCGTGATGCTATCTATGACAAGAGCTTTAATATTATAATTACAACGCGAGTCAAAGCGGGATTGAATTTTAAATGTAACAAAACCATACGAGTTACTCTCGGAATGGCCTATGCCTTTTACTACACACTGGTTAGGTGATATTTGCAAATTTAATCGTTCACAACATCCCTTTGTAATAAAGTTAGACATAGATCCGGTATCTAGGAAAGCGCGTATCCTTTTTCGCTGTCCGTTACAATTATATGCGTAAACATTAGCGGTTGGTAACAAAACAGTGTTAATCTTCATATCTCCGTTAGTATGTATAGCTGACAGAGACACATTAGCGTTTTCAGCATGCGAAACTGAGCCTTGTTTGTTAGAGCGCGAAGGCTCTAAATCGTGTGCGCGCGCGTCTCGAGTCGAACGAACTAAACGTCCAGCCGAGAAACTGTTTACACTCGCGGAGGCGTCGTGCGGGGGTGAGGGACGTGTGGCCGCCCGGGCGTGCAACATAGTATGATGTTGTTGTAAACAAATTGAACAACGATTTTGCGATTTACAAGAATTAATTGAATGAAATCCTAAGCAATTAATACAATAGTTATGTTTCATTACAATTTGATTGCGAGTTTCTATGTCTTTATTTAAAAATTCAGGACATTTAAATAGCGCGTGAGCGAGACTTGATTTACAAATAGAACAATAGTTATGCGAGCGCGCATACTTGTTATGACTAACCGTACGATCCGGCTCGAAGGACCAGTAATTGTATGCAAGATATGCGAGATTCTCTGGGAATTAGGAGGGACCAGAAGTTGTGGTCCGGTGGTAAGGTGGTTAGGAATTGGAGTTGACTTACGTGGTAGGTGGCTGTACGATCTTCTTACTCCTTCGGTGCTGGTTCTTGAGTTTTCTTCTGCATACAATTCACGTTTTGCGTTGTTTGCGTTAAGAGTTCTTAGCGAATATCACACGCGCACTTCTATTGTTTTGATAAGCGGGGCCCGCGCTTTTAGTAGTTGCGAATTAGCGAGAGACGGTTGTCTTGAGCGCGTGCGACTATGCCTGGTGGCGGCGAGGCGGTCTACATACGACCGCGCGCGGAGATTGAGTGGAGAGGAGTGAGTGGAGAGAGAGTTGCTGCGGAGCGGTTAGCGGGGCGACAGGACAGCGTCTGGGAAATAATTGAAGTTAACTATTAACTATTTTGAGCGTATTTTTATGATATAATATCAATATATTATTGGATATTATAAATATATACTATTAATAATAATAGAATACGTAAATAATGTGTGTAGCGTTAATTTAGTCGTTGTGGAGAAATAAAATGGCGGATGGGTGCGTGTCTTACAATTAAATTTTGTAAGATGAAAAATATGCGTCGTGTGAGAAGTATTTAATAATATATAATCAGTATATTATTAAATAATATATATATGAGCTATTAATAATAGCAGAATGCGTAAATAGGGTGCGTAGCGAATATATAAGCGGTTTGGAGAATAAATATGGCGACGTGTTTGTCGTCCGAATTGCGTTACAAATAAAATATATGTTTTTGTGTATATTTTGTGTAAATTGCGGAATGCGGCTGTGAAGGACCAGTAATTGTATGCAAGATTGTGGGGGAGATACTGGGAATTAGGGAATTGGAGTTGACTTACGTGGTAGGTGGCTGTAAGGTCTTCTTTTCCTTCGGTGCTGGTTCTAGAGTTTTTCTTCTGCATACAATTCACGTTTTGCGTTGTTTGCGTTAAGAGTTCTTAGCGAATATCACACGCGCACTTCTATTGTTTTGATAAGCGGGGCCCGCGCTTTTAGTAGTTGCGAATTAGCGAGAGACGGTTGTCTTGAGCGCGTGCGACTATGCCTGGTGGCTGCGAGGCGGTCTACATACGACCGCGCGCGGAGATTGAGTGGAGAGGAGTGAGTGGAGAGAGAGTTGCTGCGGAGCGGTTAGCGGGGCGACAGGACAGCGTCTGGGGCCATTTCAAAATGGCTCCCGTATATGTGAAGCGGAAGGAAACGGGCGGGGTAAGGATGTGTGTTTGTTGCGTTCAGAAATGTGTAAGCGTAATAGAATAATATTTAAATGTAAAATAATATACTTGTATACGTGAGTAATAATCGGCGTAAACAGATGGAGAATGTTGGCTTCAAAATTATCAGAGCCAAAACCTATATATGATCTGTGATTTCGGTATTCTCTCCAGGAGGAAAATGTTTATTAAAGGAGTTGAAAGGTTATCGTAGGTAGAAGAAGACCAAAAAAAAGTATATTATACTACACCTGATCGGAACAGTAGTCAATATTCCCTGAAAATGAAAAGAGAAAGTTAGTCTTTTCCTTGACCTAAATAAGCGGGAGGAAAAAATGTATGAAAATCCATTTCTAACGTGTTTTAGCGGGAGAGAAAGTTGTATGAATTTTCATTTCTCATGTGTTGTGTGTCAAGGAGTTTTCATATAATTTAAATATGGAATCGTCGTGCCACTGACATCCTTTTGTGAAGAATAAAAAAAAACAAAAGAAGCGTGAAATATTTGTCAAATTCTAAGCTAAATTGTGTCTTATATGGTGTCATAAGTTTTGATTTTATTTTAAAAATACTTTAAATGTTCCTCACAGGTGTAGTATAAAGCACTGTGTAGCACTCGGGTGAAAGTCCCATTCCTACCTCGGGAGTATTGTGGCCCTAGGCTGCGCCTTCGGGCCACAAACTGCTCCCTCGCTAGTAATCGGTCCCTTTCCTCCCTCGGTGAACAATGTACTATTGTACGAAAAAAAATACGTCTAGGAAAAGACGTGTGATAGAGTAGAATGAAAAGATAAAACATACTGCGACCCCAATAAAACATGAATATGCATTAATAGCAATGGCAATGCATAGGGCAAGCAGATATTAAGTATGGTTATGGGCGTATTTTTGAAGAATGAAGTTTAAAAAAAAATACGGCTAACTAACCTTCAGACGTCGATCTTTAATGGATGTGAATGCCACTCAGTTGTCTTTATTTTTTTCAGAAACCCAAAATCAGTTTGGAAAAGCATTGCGCCATACCAACGAAGCTATCAAAAGTTTTGGTGCTGGCACTTTTGAAGCTGCTTCTGGCGCATTCAATTTTTTCAAAGACGCTGCTACAGCAGTTATGAAAAGTGGATAGATTACAGTATTAATGTTACTCTATAAAACTATTATTATAAATATTTTCTATAATACTCAAAAACAATGTACACAAATAAGCAACACTCACTCAGCAATAACAATAAAAACATATTTAAATGAAGTCACAGTTGTAGACAATATTCGATCACGGTCTACCTCTTTATGCTATCCACTCTGTGATATCCCAAACTCTAAAAAGGCAAGTAATTTCACTGTACTGCGCCCCTTAAAACACGTTTTTCCGGTTATTGCCGTTTTTAATGCAAAATTCTTTAAAACGGGCTCTCATAGCAACTGAACGTCCTCGTCAACTTAATTTTATTCAGCTTAGGAATCTCCGTTTACCTCAGCATGATTTCTTGGGGACTCATATTTATTGGATAACGCTCTATATTAATTTTTATTTTACAAAACAAAAGCATTAATGATTCCAAATTCTCCTAACTATGATGTCGACAAAAATTGAAACATAACTGTTATCATCACTATTCACTATCAGACCATTCAAAGCAATCAAAAGATCGCCATCATGTTGAGGTCAAAATATCACCATAATGTGGCGACCTTATAATTGCCTTGACTATGTACCTTTTTATGTGAAAGGCGTAAAACACAATGTTTGACATAATTTTACCTCTTTTCTCAAAAAGGAAACCAGAAGGGTTTTAAGATGAAGCCGGTGGTCCTGTCAATCCCAACATTTTGATGTCGCCTGAGCTAGTCATCACGGCTATTAGGTAGATAACATAAAAACCGTGATGGCTTAGTAACTACATCCATCTTATTTTCGCCTGATCTGATTGTTCTGCCCATTTTATTTTTTTACTGCTCATAAGTCACCCAGCTCAATACAATGTATCATGTACTTGGCCCTCTAGGATCCTCTGAGCATTGATTGGTATCCATCTCGGTGTCTATTGTTGTCTACGACCTGTGACAGGATACAGACGTTTATGGCTCTACTCGTCAACAAACTAAGATGGAAAGCGGATTTTCATCCATCCAGAGATCTGTCGCTAATTGCATCAGCCGTAGCTGATGAGATCACTACCAGAAGGGAGTACTATATCCATACAGAATATACGTTCTGGTTCAATCGCGAGTTAAAGACGGTTTTTAGGGTTCCGTTGCCAAATGGCAAAAAATGGAACCCTTATAGATTCGTCATGTCTGTTTGTCCGTCCGTATGTCACAGCCACTTTATTCTGAAACTATAAGAGCTATACTGTTGAAACTTGGTCAATAAATGTATTCTTTGAACCGCATTAATATTTTTCTCGATTATTGCAGTAAAAAGAAGCCTATGTGTTATTCTAATATATAAGCTATTTTTCTGTGAAGTTTCATCGAAATCCGTTCAGTAGTTTTTGCGTGAAACAGCAACAAACATACATAAATACATACACACCTAAACTTTTATATTATTAGTAGGATAAATTGACAATATACAATTGTACTTGAACCTTTTAATTCACTTTATTATTATTTATTTGTATAGTTTTAACGTGCTTAACTAGCCATTAAGGTGACATGCAGAGGCAGTGTAGTGTAATATAAAAATAGCATCAAAATTGCGCAGCAGGTGTGTTGTAATAAATACATGCAAAGCTTGGATTACGTACAGTTGACGTTTTTCGCTGATATGGGTGCCGTACCGTCAACGAAACGTTTAAACCGGGACTTACTAAAGGATAAATCATTTCGAAATGTACCTGCTGATTTAATACACCTTGCTCGTTCTTAACGATGTTAACTAATTAAATATATATCGTGTTTATATTCACGAATAACCGTAGCTACTTACTTATATCTTTATAATCTTACTAAGTTCGAAAGTAACTCTCTCTGTATCTGTCTATTGCGCCTTGAAGTCTAAATTCCTGCACTGAATTCAATGTAGTTTGGCACGAAAATACTTTGATTTTTGAGTAAGAACATAAGCTATTGCTTACCGTGATATCGGTTATACACGAAAGCTGAGCTGCGGGCAACATTTAGTATATATCTACTGACGTTGGTTTTTAGAAATTAGAAAGAAATTAATTTTTTTGTCATTCATCATCAGTTTATTCTTATTAATTTGCAACTCATATTAAGTTTCTTTAATGTCCGGCCAGACTAATGTTAGTTTTCCATGAGAATGTAATTGTTGTGAAATGGGATAAAGAAAATGGCAAACCGAACTGGAGTAAAGACAGCCGATATGGCAAAGCAGGAGAAATGACAAACCTTCTCAATTCAGTCATTAATTTCGAATTAATGCACGTAGAGTGAGTAAGTTATGTTAAGTAAGAATGATTGGGCCTCCGGTCTCACACTCACTAACGAAATACGAAGCAAGAATGCTGTTATTATGGGCAGTCCTACCCTCACACAGGATCGTCTTCTGTGTGAGGGTAGGACTGCCCCGGTGGAGGCGACCCAACCGATGTTTGTGCTGAAATCAGCGTGACACGACTACAAATACAATACGTAGTGCCGGTTTTATCAGCTGGCTGGATGTATTAAAAAGCAGCCAATTGCGAGTCGGACTCGCCCATGAAGGGTTCCGTATCAGCAAGTAACATCATATAAAAGTTCTTGTTGTTCGTTGTAACTTAGATCGATGTTTTTATACTACTGTATTGATTGAATTAAAAGTAAATTGCGTGTTACGATTTATGACGTATTAAAAAAAAACTACTTACTAGATCTCGTTCAAACCAATTTTCGTTGGTAGTTTGCATGGTAATGTACATTATATTTTTTTTTTGTTTTATCACTCTCTTATTTTAGAAGTTACAGGGGGGGACACACATTTTTCCACTTTGGAAGTGTCTCTCGCGCAAACTATTCAGTTCAGAATAAAATGATATTAGAAACCTCAACATCATTTTTGAACACCTATCCATAGATGCCACACACGTATGGGTTTGATGAAAAAAAAATTTTGAGTTTCAGTTCCAAGTATGGAGACCCCCAAAATGTATTGTTTTTTTTTCTATTTTTATGTAAAAATCTTAATGCGGTTCACAGAATACATCGACTTACCAAATTTCAACAGTATAGCTCTTATAGTTTCGGAAAAAATTGGCTGTGACATACGGACGGACAGACAGACAGACAGACTGTCAGACTTGACGAATCTATAAGGGTTCCGTTTTTTGCCATTTGGCTACAGAACCCTAAAAATGATTCACATTAAAAAGACCCCAGATAATGTTCTTTTCTAAATGAAATATATTATAGTACAAGATCCCACCGCTTGATTCTGCAGGTATCTGTTTTTTCGATACAACAAATTTTAAATGAATGTTTAAAAAGTAAACAATTGTTTAGAGATAGGTTGCCTATCAAAAATTAGCCGCAATTACCTGAAATTAATTTTATTAAAATTAATTCGTTGATGTAATTTGCAGCTATATGTTTTTTTAATGAATTTTACGACATTTGAAAGAAAATAATGTTACGAATTCAAAAAGAAATGGTTGCCAGCTCTCAGTCAGCCGCAACGTTAGGGTTGCCAGATGTAAACAGGTATATTCGTTTAAATTATTTACACTCACATGTTTTTTTAAAAACGTTAATACAAAATTAAAGTGTTATCTATACTCATTACGAAAATCCATGGTTGCCAGTTGAAAAATGGCCGCAAACAGAGGTTGCCATGATTTATATATTGAATATTTTTGTGAATATGGGTGCATTTTACATACAAATTGCATTTTTTAGAGCTCTTGGCAAATATATTGACTCGAGCGGATTAACCGATGTCTTAGTGAAGGCAGAAGTACTTGCTGTAGGCTCGATGAATAACTTTATTGATAGTAAACACTTTAACCGCTGCAAGTGGCTTCATCCTTTAATTTCTAGTGCTTTGTAGATACTGCATTTCAATCAATATTTATCTTATCTTCAATTGTTAAATAATAAGCGTGATCTAAGAATAATCGACGAAGCTGTTTCTCAAAATGAATTGTTAGGAAACAATGTATCAGAAGCTGGAGATGATAGAACAACATAAGAAGAAAATTTATTACGAATTAACTTTGACCTTAACATATTTAATGAAGATTCGGCATTTATGGATACTACACAACGCGAAATTTCTCCGGACGTTTGTGAACAATTAGACTTCCCAGATTCTCTGAGAAATATTTTCAAAGGTTATAAAGAGTAATGCAGAGTGACTGTATAAGGTGGCCACGGAAAAACTGCGCAGTACTACTTCCAATACACGCAGTTTGTCAATTTATTTGTACGATTATCAAGAAGTATTCGTTGCAGTGACTATGAACTTTATTTGGACTCTCTTTATATCATGACTGATTTGTTTTTCACACTCAATCAGCTTAACTGTGCAAGATACTTAATTTTATATATAAGCAATTTGATTAAATTGAAGACTTGACTGATGCAACTAACGTTTTTAGTGATGAAAAAAAATCTGTTGTTCAGCAATTTACCGCACTTCTGTGCGGCGTAAAAAATTCAATAGTGTTAATAAGGTTAGATATAGGATCTTTCAAAAACAATAATCAGCAACAAGAGTAAAAGAGACATTTTTGAAAAAAGTCACTTGTTTTGACTCAAAATTAGTTCCACCTTGTTAGAAATCATTAAAGCAAAAATTGTTGACAACTATTTTGCATTTGGCACAATGCAACTGAGTTATCTTATATTATTTTTAAACCAGAAGACTGCGGTTGGTCAGCAATTGATGGTAA
The DNA here is from genome assembly GCA_932526445.1 of Phragmatobia fuliginosa. Taxonomy (NCBI): domain Eukaryota; kingdom Metazoa; phylum Arthropoda; class Insecta; order Lepidoptera; family Erebidae; genus Phragmatobia; species Phragmatobia fuliginosa. The sequence goes on along the minus strand of OW052075.1, from coordinate 10,263,072 downwards.
TTTAAAACCAACATAGTTTATTGGCGATCCAACACCAATGACTGTAGAAGATATCTTGTCAGCATCAAAATAATTAACTTTAGGTGATATAGATAATAATATAGAAGTTGATGATGACTCTGACAATTCAGATGATATTGACACCGATACAGATAAACTAAAGATGAATCAAAGACATGTATACTTATAAGATTTGCTTTTAAAATAAGTATAATTTTTAAATGTAAAAAAAAATGTTTTTTCACTTTTTCAATAAAAAAAACTAAATAAAAAGCCATTTGCAGCGATTAAAGTGTTTACTATCAATAAAGTTATTCATCGAGCCTACAGCAAGTACTTCTGCCTTCACTAAGACATCGGTTAATACGCTCGAGTCAATATATTTGCCAAGAGCTCAAAAAAATGCAATTTGTATGTAAAATGCACCCATGTTCACAAAAATATTCAATATATAAATCATGGCAACCTCTGTTTGCGGCCATTTTCCAACTGGCAACCATGGATTTTCGTAATGAGTATAGATAAAACTAAAATTTTGTATTAAAGTTTTTAAAAAAACATGTGAGTGTAAATAATTTACACTAATATACCTGTTTACATCTGGCAACCCTAACGTTGCGGCTGACTGAGAGCTGGCAACCATTTCTTTTTGAATTCGTAACATTATTTTCTTTCAAATGTCGTAAAATTCATTAAAAAAACATATAGCTGCAAATTACATCAACGAATTAATTTTAATAAAATTAATTTCAGGTAATTGCGGCTAATTTTTAACAGGCAACCTATCTCTAAACATTTGTTTACTTTATAAACATTCGTTTAAAATTAGTTGTATCGAAAAAACAGATACCTGCAGAATCAAGCGGTGGGATCTTAGACTATTAGGTGTAATGAGAATTTTGCAAACTCTTGTTCAAAATTGAAATAATTAAAATTGGCGATTTTGCTATTGAACTCATATCTGATAGCAAAACAATACAATTGGTACTTTAAAATAGTGTTCAAATCTGATCAGTGCTAAAACTATGTTGTGTGAGAGAGGTTTAAATATTGATTTAGACTTGAACGTGACTAACGTGATTAGCTAAATCACTAGTGTTTTCTAACATTAAACATTTACGTAAATGGATGAATGGCGACGTGGTTAAAACGGTCACTTTATTGTTTCTTGCTGCGTTGAGTATTGTGGATTTGATTCCGGGACGATTTTGCTAAAACTTTGATAGCATTTTTAATCAATTATTTAATTAGTTATTTGATAAATTATTTTAGCTGTACCTAACCATAATCCTAAACTCAATATTCGAAAGTAACTCTGTCTGTCTATCTGTTACACTTTCACGGCTAAACCGTTGCGATGATTTCAATGAAATTTAGTATAAACATACTTTGATTCTAGAAGAAGGACATCGACTACTTTTAACCGTAATAATTGAAATACACGCGGGTGGAGCCATGAGCAAAAATTAGTATTTGATGTTATAAATTTGATAGTATCTCTGTCTGTCTTTCTGACTTTCTGTTTGTCTATTACGCTTTTACGGCTATACCACTATTGCTATAGAGATAGATTGGACCTTGGAAAAGGGCAGAAACTACTTTAAAGGCTGGCTAGATCCGAAAAGCCCTAATTCGATCAGAGCGGTGTGCGATGAGAGAGGCATATGTTCAGCAGTGGACTTCGATAGGATGATGATGATGATTATAATATTTATATCAAAAAAGATTAGAAGGGGAAAGACATACCATACATTGTAAATGTACCTTTGACTTCTAAGATTCTATTTAAAATTATATTATAAAGAGAAATAGAACATAAAAACAACTGTAACCGGATTACGTAAAAAACTTTGATAAAATTGAAATAAACTATCTTACTCGGGCCATTATTATGAATTTATGGACACCTCATTCATTAAAATTGGTTCATTAGTTTTAGCACTACGATGGAACTTACACGTATAAAGACTGCCAAAACCTTTCCTTTTCCTTTTCGCTTCGCTGTAGTGGGATAATGTACAAAAATGTAAACAAAAATTAATGGTAAAAGGCGGGTAAACAATATCCGCATATCTCTTAATGTTTGGTTGTTATTTTTTCTGCGGGTACACAGCAAAGCGCATTCGTTCGTATCTATTCATCATTTAATTTACATTTGAGCGGCCGCAGAGCCGTTGTTCACTGTGCTGAAATGTATAACGCTGTAACTGGATATTTTTGTTATTACTTAAATCGAGTTATTTATAAATCCTCTTTTGATAGACTTTCCTCATATGATTTTCAAAAAAACTAGATATTAAGGTTGTAAAAACTGATCAGTGAAATATAATAAGTAGTCACAAATTAATACTCAAGTATATATATGGTTGCACTAACTTCCACAGAACGTACCTTAAGTTATATAATATGTACAATTCTAATCCAAAAATCTGTTCCCAAAAGCGGAAGGCAGCAGGACACTTTTTTTAATTTCATACTTTTGCACTTGAAGAGGAAAATCTGTTTATTCTTTTAAGCAACCAACAAGTGCCAAGACCACTCTGATAAATCTAATACAATTAAGTAGTAGAGCCACACTGATATCAGCACGAATGGGCCGACTCGACCGGGGTAGTATTATCCTCACACAGAGCATCATTCTAATACTGACAGAATTCTGGCTGTCGTATTTTGTTGTTGAGTTCATTCTCCAATGCCATGAATGATGCAGAAGCGGCTGACCAGGCCGCCATGGTAGGTATAGGTCACCATGCTGAATTGCCTACCCTCACAATGCGGATGGTGACCCTTAGGCAGAGTAGAGTCACTTTGGTAGGCTTAAACATAAAATACAACTTAAAAGTCATTTGCTAAGTTTTCCTGAGTCGTATGTAATAACAGTATTCTGCGTTCTATACGTTTTTGTTTCAACGTGAATGTGTAAAATATTAGTTGAGAATCGATGGGTTCGAATCCCAATTCGCGCCTCCACAAACAATGGATGTGTCGTTATGTGTATCTACCTATAATACTACGAACACAAAATCACTTTTATATGACTGGATTAATTCTATGTAAATTTATATTTATGAATATAGTTTTTTTATAACTACTTCTTTGGTTTAGCGGTTACTGTGTGCGACTGTCTATGAAGAGGTCTCGGGTTCGTTATCCGGGTTGGGGCTAAAACTTAATTGAGTTTTTCTTCTTAATGCTTACTAAGTCTTAAAACTCTTAATCCTCGAAGAGCACGTAAAGCCGTCGGTCCTGCGACTGATCATTCTTGTCTCGCAGTATTACTCGGAGTAGCGCGGACATATAAAACTTAAGTTACTCCTCCTATCTTCTCAATTCTTTATTGCATTTCACAATGTATACATGTGTTTATATATAGAATAAATCGTTAAAATTGTGAACCCTGTTGGGCACAGCAACTTAGTTTAGCAGGAGAGAGGACGAGGGCTAATTTTAAAAAAGTGCATTATTATTAATAACATATATTTTCGAATATTTCTATACATATCATCCTCCTAGCCATTATTCTCAAGTTTATTTGGGGTCGGCTACTAGTTCAACCGGTTTTACCTGAATTTCAGTTTTTCCACGGAGCGGCTGGCATCGGACCTCCGCAACCCTAAGGGAGAACTGAAATTCGAAGATTGAACTAGTTGTCAGTATATTTGAGGGCACTGACTTCCCAATAACGATTACCATGATGTTCATGACAACTGGGACCGACGGCTTTACGTGCTCTCCGAGGTACGGGCGTGAATCACCGCCAAACTTCCAAACTCCGGGCAGCTATTAGGAATTTCCTAAGAAAATCCCAAAAACACTTTTTGGCCCGACCCGGGATTTGAACCCGAGACCTCTTGATTAGCAGTCGCATACGCTAACCACTAGACCAACGAGGCAGTTTTTCTATACATGTATATTTATTATAATCTTCAGTTACAGGCTATTGAAAGCTTCTTCAAAACTGACAAGCCATTCCAAAGATTAGCTGAAACAAAGAGACGGACTGATAGACAGTCAAAAATAGTTTTTTTTAAAACACAACACTTCAGTTTTATTAATAAACTTGTAATGCTTAAAATATTTGTTTTGTTTTATGGATACTAGTTAGTTTTAAATTATTTCCATCACCCCTAATAAAACAACCAGTTGCAATATACAGAGTCGCATTTAGGGGTGCTGAGACTCATCGCCGAGAACATTGACCTCTCACTAGCTCCGAGCTTATCGAGTTTCGTGCCATTATTAAGCTCACGATAATTGTATTGTGAAATTAGTGACTCGCAAATATTTTTCAATTTCATTTAAAATTTAACTAGATATTACTTTATTTTTTTTGTTAAGTGACTTTGTGTTTAATTTGAATAAACTACTCTTTTCCTAGCAATCACAAAACGTTATAAATATTCATGAAACGTATATAAAAAACCTTGTTTAAGAATAAACAATTCTGTACCATGAAACCTATTGTCGTAGAAAAAAGTACTTTAAAATGATTGTGCTACAAAACCATCTATCAATATTAAATATAAACAAAAAAACAGTAATATTCAACATTCTAATTCTAAAGCTCCAAACTTCGCCAAGAAACCACAAAGACGGTATTGAGTTCATAATCCGAGATTAGCATATTTAAAAAGTATTTCTAATTCGCACCTGCTTCGCGTCAGCTCAGGGTGTTCAACAACTTCCGTAAGTCGGTATACCGTCACCACCCTTTATTCGTATTAGCTGTTAATTTTAAAACTTTGCAGCCTCTTTGACTAATTTTAATAAAAAGGAGATGAACTGGTTGTATCTTGTAATTATAATTAATCTTAGAAGTGCTTTTGGAATATTTATGTTGTGAAAAAATCCAAGCTGAGTTAGATTAAAGTAAGTACTAAAATGATAATGTAATATTAACATTGTTTAAAAATAATTTCTGACACGATTTGAGACATTAACACAATGCTTAAACTACAAGTTTCACAGTGAAACATATTGTAAGGATATCAGGTACAAACCCAAGGAACTAATAGGCTGAAGGCCTAAATAAAAATGCAATAAAAAAAACTATAGTGACATATTGTCTTTTTCAAAGCTTTAGTAACTAGGAATATGAGACTGATAAACCCATACTCCATCTATATAAATAAATAGAATTGAAGAGTCTGTTTGTAACATCCAATGAACATATTTTTACTAAATGCATGTACACGGTACTTACATTAAAAAAATAAAATTTTGTCTGTCTCTTAGTCTGTTTGTTCTGGATAATCTCTATAAATGCTGGACCAATTTTGATATGACTTTGATTATAAGATAGCTGTTGGCATAAGGAGTAATTAAGGCAAATTTTTCAAACTCCTAAAACTGTTTCTCAACTCCAACTAAGCTTCACAACTGTTTACTTATGATAACAACCGGACCGACTGCTTAACGTGACCTCCGAATCACGGAAATACTCATAAAATATCATGTCACAAATAACAGGTCATCCATCTACATACTGACCGCGCCGTCGTTGCTTACCCTCAGTGGTTGTTTTCAATCATCTAGAGCAACTTGGCTATGAACGCTTCAGCAATATTAGGGTGAATTGATGCTAACTAATTGACAAAAACGTTTTCTTTAACATTTTAACATTTCATTAACAAAAAAACAAGTAGGTACGTGGCGGTTCGCGGACTTTTAAGGAATTCTACTTCTCATCAAACATACGAGTCAGAAAAGTCCATCCCCTCGCGACTTTGACACGGAATGGGCGTAACCAGGAATCGATGAGTCAGTGGGTTCGATTGCGCCCCATCTAATAAAACAGATATACGCTTGCAGAGCATTTCAAATGAATAGCGCAGAAACCACTTCAAGAGGTCTTTTTGGAAGTATTTATCTTTTATTTAATTCACTTACTAGGGAAACAATTATGCTTGACAGTCGAAAGAGTATATGATTATCCATATTCAAAATGGGTTACGAAAAAGATTCTTTTATGATTCTATTTGTAAAATGGAGCGGTATTCACATGTATTCATATTTGTGTGCTTATGTCTTTATACGTTTGTGTATTAGCTTCTCTTCTTTAAGAAGAAATTGCTTATAGAAATAAGGCCGCCCGTCATTGAACATCAAATATATTAAGTCATTTATGTTTTGTTTTGTAAATCTGTAACACGGTATACCAATAGTTTTCTATCCATCTATCTATGTGGCTCTGTATGTCTTGATTCCAGCATCACATTTTTGTTTTAATCGTGACTTGATGAAAAGTGTTCTAATACTAGCGATATATTTTCGTGGGAGTGTAGTCTAAGCAAGTTAAAAGACAATCTCAAATCAGTAAACATTGTAGAAATTACACACTTCAACTTTGAAAAATTATGTTTTAGCTAACATGCACAGTTTGGTAATGAGCTGTTAGATATTTAAATTCAGTCCTTAAGCTTGACTAGAATGTGGCAATAGATCTGAACTGAATCCAATATCCTACACTTCGTCAAATTGCGTCAAAGCTAAAAGCGACACCCAAGATTTACTTTGAAGCTTGTTCGGTACAGATTACGTATGTACATATAACCTGGAATACTTAACAAGTAGTGAAGTGTGTATTATGTGTAAAATGATATCGATGTTCATATTTTTAAATATTTTATAACATCATATTCCTAGCCTAAAGTTTAAGTAGCAATAAACTATTCATAATATTGGGCTCTATTATTAGTTCAACCGGTTTTGCCCAAATATTAGTTTTTCCACGGCACGACTGGCATCGGTCCTTCGCAACTCAGAGTGTATACGATTCCGTAACAAATAATTAAAATTTCAGTAATTATGTGTATTTTTATTATTCATTTATTGCATCAACATTTTCACATATAATGTCTTGTTATAAATATATTAACCATTTCAACCATAGATAGTGTTGTGTGTAAGATGTCTGAAATATTTATTTATTTATTTATTCAAACCTTTAAGACACCCACTGTCATAAGAGTCAACTAAGGGAGCATTTTGCATATGACAACAACTCTGAAAGAGAAGAAAATCTTGAAACAAATCTTATCCCGTTTAGCTAGCGCGGCATGGTAGACCAAAAGCTACTAGTTAAATAAATAGTTATTTCCATAAGGCTACCGCCGCGTCTATATATAGACAAATATAAACACCGATAAAGTGTAAACTAGTTACACATTTCCCCTAACTATCACAGGTACAGTTAGTATTAGACGAAGCTTATTTAAAGAGACTAGGCACACTTGTAGATTTTGAATATAATCCTTTGACGATGACGACTTCAAATTGGTATAAAGAACTGATAGCGCCTTTGATACAAACGTACAGACATACAATTTGAGTCTTAGTACTGAGCATACATTTACAAAGACAGATTTAGTTCAATGTGCTTTCAAGTTTATAATTCCAATTGAAATGTTATAATTTATTTCGTTTGTATAACGTAAGATTCTTAATGCAACGACGTTTCTATGAGGGTTAAAAAATAGATATGGAAAGATGATAGTATTAGGAAAGAGCTTGTTGGATAGATTGTGCATATGTCGCAGCCAACTAGCTTAATTAGTCGTTCAATCAACAGCCTAACCTCATCAATTACTATCACTCCTCAGACTAAAATATGGTTTTAAAGGTAGATTAGGTTTTTGGTATATAATTAATATATTAACACCTCTGTACTAAACAACTCTATATAAATATGGCTTTAAGTGTGGGTCACCATACTGCATTGTATGCACTCACAACGAGGATTGTGGCCTCTACTCCTGTATTATATTCATGCTTTCCATCAGGCAGAGTAGAGTCAATTTGATAGGTTTTAATTTAAAAAAAGAAAAACACTATGTTGAACTAAGTTAAAAATAAATAGACTGACTCTTGCTTTAGGAGCATAACTTCATTAGAGAGCGTTAAGCGTTACATCAACTTATCTTATCGACTCATCGCAACTCATCGCGAACTTCTGGGTTGTAGTATCGTGTGTACGTACAATGTGCGATACTTTGTTTTGTATAAACAAAAAATAATAGTATTACATCAGGCTGATTTGGATCAGGGTATCGTGTCCCTCCAACACAAAGGGAGGGTTCTCCGACCAGGCGAGGTGATCGTGCCTGACGATTTTATTGTTGAGATGTTGTATATACATATGTTAATCGGCGCGAGGATTTCTATACCACGATTCAGGATTAGTAGTTACTCCGTATAGTTCATTCTGTGTTTTTCTTCGTGGTTCAGTGTTCCTTCGGTAGATGGCACTGCTCTATGAATTTCGCTTTAGTTTCTGTGTGGAAGTTCACATTCATTTAGATAACATTTAAATCTCTTTGTTTTCTTAGCCTCCAAAAATCAGAAGTTTTGTTAATGTTTTTACAAACTACAGGAGAAAAAGAAAAGAAAAACAGGAAAATTAAAATGTTATTAAGTGCTTCTATAACTTTTATTCCGCTTAAATTATAAGTCTGATCACACACACTTACATAATTTAGTATCTAGGTGCAGACTTATCTGATGATACCGGACTGATAACGGACGTAAGGGCTATTTCTAGTCATAGAATAGGGAGGAGCTTTGAGTAATATGCATCAATAAAAAAGTTATCATCGTTTAGGTCTGAAAACAAAACTTACCTTGTTTTAATTTAATTATTAAATAAATCACAATTTCTTTGTCATCATACACACACTTAAACATATTCTGTGTGCAGTGCATAGGCCCAGTTCGGCTTATGCTTTGATAGAGGGGAACGCTTACGCATGGCAGGTTGATTTATAACCTTTAATACACTTCTAAGTTCAATAAATACTCGTAAGTATGTACTCTTTAACTGTACACACAGAAAGTAGTGGGAACGAAACTAATTAACAAGTTGGACTCGACAACGCTCGGAGATTTTGTTAACTAAACAGTTATTTTTGTACAACTTCGCCGCGCCTTCCGAAGGACTTACGCACTTTACCAGTCAAAGGAAAGTTTGCATTTACTTATTTGTCAATAAAATTTCCTTGCTCGCCGTTTATACCTTTATTTTTTATTACCAGATCTCTTGTCATATATTATATATGACATAATGATAATTTATTTATTTACTTATTAAACGATACACTATCATCAAAGTCAAAATCGAGCAGAAGGTGTGCAATGGTGTATCTCATCTCCAACAGTGGACTGGCTAATGATGATGACGATACACTATCATTACAGAGTATATCTAATGCAATAGTGTAGGACTAAAAGTAATGGTATACGCACTATATTCAGCATAAATAATACAACACAGTAGACATTACAATAAATACAACCACACACACAAGACTACTTAAGCAATGCAACACAACTAACAGTACAAAATAACTTAAAAGCAAAGTTTACCTATACATAGAACACAATTAATACACTACAAAGTTTTTTATGAAATGACACTACTAGTATTTTAAGATGACAATAATCTCGTCCCATCAGAGAAGCTGTATGATTGTTTTATGCCTGAATAAGGTTCGTACACCTCCTTTTCTTTTCCGCCTCAAAGCCAATTTTAGTATTTAGACTCACATTTACACGCCGTCAAAATAACAGTGCGTAGATAAGATAACCCAAATATTGCATCTGTATAGGGATCGAAACCTCGATACTTAGCATAGTAGGAACCGATAAGATGCCCACTCAAAATATTACATCAACCATGCAATCATACATTCTTAATTTTTAATTCATAGGTTAGAAGACCATACCGATACACAGATCTTTAAAATAATAAGTTTTATCTGCAAATACTACGTGGTACTTGGAACTACTTTAATTATCTACTATTAAATTAATTAAGGTAATTTCATATCATGTAAAGCTTTCCAAATAAATACTACTATCCAAAAAAAACTATATCGAGCGAAATTATTTAGTAACTTTGATGTTTTTAGGACCTCGTTACACTAAACGTATGGCCAAACAGAAGCAAAATCTTCCAGACGAATTCGTAAAGTTTATATCAACTAAAAGTTTATTTAAGCAAGTCCCGGTGGAAAGTGTATTTAACTTATGATTGAGATCCGTACCTCTTTTGAGGTGCATGCGAAAGTATAGTGTGGATACGTGTTAATGTCTAATTTTTATATTAGATACTGTTTCAGATTTCAGAAATTTCATCAACTGACACAAATTTCAGAAATATTAAACGATGTTTTTATTTATTAACCTAACATTAGATATAAATTGTACCGATTGCATTTGATACACGTCAGTCACAGTATTACAAGAATCGTATTTTTAGGATCGGAACAATCTCATAATTTAATAATTCTGTAAATGAGGACATCACATTTTTTCCTATCCATTGTTGTACAAAATGGAACATAGATAAAATAATCTGATCTTATGTAATAATTTTATTGTAACGAAGTCATGTACCACATCCATACTTTGCTAACAAAACTGTATTCATCTCCATTGCATTCGTTTTCGAGTTATGCAAAGTTAAATAAACTTTAAGCAAAGACGTAGTGCGTTTGCGTCCTGTGGACTAATGATGTGTGACAGAGCTGATACAAACTGAACATTTCAACAGTTAGTAAAACTTTAAATTAACTTTGTTTACTTTAGATTAAATTTGAAATTTCTTGTCCTTAACATATTTGGGGGTATGGAATGGGTTTTCTTCTATCTTAAAATATATTTTAAGGTTTATTGACTGGTTGGTTGAATATAACTTAATTAAAAAAGTGGATCAAATGTAAGACAAACTAAATTGCAATAACACAAGTAAAAGTCGTTACAGCTGGCGACGTAATTGAGTCTTTTGCTTCATTACAATGATAAATTAAAAAAGAATTAAAAAAACAGAATTTGAGTACATAAACAATCTAAACTGTGTTTTGGAGTGGTGACAAACGACAAACGTAGAAAAACGTAGTGTGGGACACCATCTAGCCAGATAGGACGATTTGCGTAAGATTCAGTCATTGACAGCCCGTCAATGACTGAATGCAAAAAGCAGCAGATTGTGTTCTATGATGTTCCTTGTGAGAGACTATGTCCAGCAGTAGACTGCAATGAGCTGATGACAAACGGTCAACCATTTAGGTCTGACCACGCTTTCGTTGTTTACCCTCTGTGATGTTTCGAATTACCTTAGGCCACTTATAGTCTGCCAAAACCTCCTTTATGAAGAAAGACCCATGTCCAGCCGTGGACTGTTAAAGGACGATGACGATGAACGAGCTGAACTATTTTCAAAGCTTCATGGATGATGGTTGTACGTGGTATGTGCTACTAGCTATAATAACTGACAATGTTTTTTTTTCTGATATTAATTCGTTAAGAAGCTGTTCATTTGGATGGACAAATTTGCAAACACAGAAAAAATATTCGTCTATAAAAAAGATTACATTTTCCCAATTTTTACGGTGGCTTCTAGTCATCAAAATATAATAGCTTTAATCTTCGCAAGGTGTCAGCGGAAATTTTAATTATACCGTTGGAAAAAAGCGATGGGCGTGATGACTCTAGTGCCAATGTACAAGAAATTTTCAGAATGACCGCTTTCAATAACTGAAGTTCGATTTTTAATAAAAATTACGCCATTGTAAGGTAAAGTTATTTAATTTAATTTGTACCTATTCTTTTGCATGTTCTTCATATGTTCACTTTGATTTTCAAATGTTTAATGAAACTTTCGCGACATTTACACATAGTTCTTGTATAACGATAACGATTATAGAAAAATTATTAATTTAAGTGATCCTGCTCACATCTTTTTCACAATATTTTAGTATTCGTATTCTAATAACTGGTTTTAATAGTTCCAGTGTGTTATATCGAAGGCTTTTTAGTAACTGGTAACAAATAAAGTTAAACTTCTGTATATTCTTGCGCTACTGGTTGTCTAATTGAAATTATCTCGGTGAAAATTTGAGGCTTTGAATAATGAGTCCTTTTAACGAGTACGGTATGAGAATTACTTCGACTCGCCCTTAAATGTATTAACCTATTGTAGGCATAATAGGGGACTTCAGAAATATTTATTGTGCAAAGGCGATATAAGGGCTTAGATTCGAAGTTACTACAAAATTGCGAATTCTATATCATGGGTATAGCTACATATACCTACCCATGATACAGAATTCGCAATTTTAACTTTTGAGCATACCCTTATGCTCAAAACGAAAAGTAATTTATGTATTTTTGTTTTTGTGTTATGCCTTCACGCTATATTCTACTCATTTAGTACAGAATATTATATGTCCACTACTGAACATATAATATTCTTGGCCTTTATTATTCCCAATAATAATAAATATTTTGAACATCTTACACACAACGTCATCTAGTCCCACACTAAGCAGAGCTTGTATTGTAAGTACTAAACAACTGATAAAAATACGTTAACATACTTTTTTTTTGTAAATACATATGTACATACAAAACACTCAATGTTATTTGGTATCGGCTAGATAAAACCAATGAACAACAACCGGTTTTATCTGAATATCAGTTTTTACACAAAGCGACAAGCATCGGACCTCCGTAACCCTGAGGGCGAATTTAATTCGAAAGTTGAACTATTTGACAGTATATTTGAGGGCAACGACTAACTAATAAAGATTGCCATAGATTTTAATGACAACCGGGACCAACGGCTTAACGTGCTCTCCGAGGCACGGACGTGAAACACCGTCAAACTTCCATACTCCGGGCTGTTATTAAGAATTTCTTGTTAGAAAAACCCAATAACACTTTTGACTCGACTTAGGAATCCAACGCAGGACCTCTTGAGTGTCAGCCGTATACGCTAACTGCTAGACCAACGAGCCATCGATGCAGTCCACTGTTGGACATAGGCCTCTGCAGTTCGTAATTTATTTATTATAGTACGAAATTTCAGTTATTTTATGAGCAGTTTTGTTACTTTAGCGCAGGTTCCACTTAGTTTGATTGCAGAGGACCACGTGTGAGATGAAGTTCCCAACTGTCAAAGTATAAGCCCAAAAGGGCCTACGCATTACACGGTTATGACATAATGTGTTTATGTGTGTGTGAAATAGTGTATGTTTTAATTGTTTAAGTGAGAGTTTGAAGCAATAGGTGACTATTTTTTTATTTGAGTCTTACAATAGTGTGTGTGAAAATTTTCCCTCGTAAAAGATTATAGTCTGTGTTATATCGTGAAAAAAGGCTATGACGACTCTCCACTGGTCTTCTGCGCGTACATTGCTCTATTATAAAAACATTCTTATTTATCATAAGCAGTAGACATAGATAGATAAAAAGAAAAAATAAACGTTATTTCTATGTATTACTTTATTAGTATAGTATTACATTTAGTTCAACTCCAATGGTTTTATAAATAGTTGGTCTTTTATCAGAATCCTTCCTTCTCCATTCTCGCATTTGGAAAAGTAATCCTCCAGGTTCCACCAACCCAAGAAATTTTGGATAGATGAACGTTTGTGCGATTCCTCGTTCAGTATCTGACAGAGTTTGCAGACATCCGGGGTTCTTCGATTGTCAATATAGTTAAAATAATTGTGCCATCTGAAATAAAATAATACTATAAAACAACAGAGAAGGTAGAACAGGAATACTGCCTCGGTGACGCAGTGGTAGCGTATGCAACTTCTGTGCTTGAGGATTCGGCTTCGACTCCGGGGGGTTCGAATCCTGGTTGTGTGGTCTGTTTAAGAGTTTGAGTGTTTTCTTTGTATAATATTATTTACAAAAAAAGGAAAGTTTATTTATTTATATTAGTTGTATATTACCCATAATACAAACTCTAGTTAGTTTTTGGCTTTGTGTGTTAGTTAGTTAATTAGTTGGTGAAATAGGGCCTTAATTATATATTATGAGCTTGATTGTTTAGTGTGTGATTTACCTATTTTAGTGATTTATAAAATGTAATAGTAGTAGTAGAGCCAAGGTATTAGAGCCGTGCTGATTTCAGCACGAATGGGCCGGCTCGAATGGGGCGGTACTACGACTCGCATAGAAGACCAACCTAAAAATTACAGCTTTCGTGATGTCGTATTTCTTTGGTGAGTGCGAGACCGGAGGCACAGTGATGCAGAAGCATCTCACTAGGCTGTCATAGTGAGAGTCACCATGTCGTTTGCCAGCACTCGCAATGAGGAAGGTGACCAATACTCTTGAATATTGCTCAGGTTTTACATCAAGCAGAGCAGAGACACTTTGGCAGATTCATATAAAAAATGTGCTATATTTATTACGTAGTACTCACCTGAAGTAGTCCTCGTATATAGTTATGTTTTCTATAGCTTTAACCATTTCATTGGCAACTTGTGTGGCGTTTAGCTCTCTTGCATTAATATACGAATTGGGCGGTAAAAACCTGTAATGTTTCAATATTCCAATTATGATAGTAGGTAACTATGGGCGTAGTTAAAATACCGATGTTTAATTGAGGCGGCATTCTTTTAAACTTTACTTGGAATCCTGAGGAGGGACATAGGATACTCTTTACCGTGATAACCGAAATACACACGGGCGGAGTCACGCGTAAAAGATAGTAATTAAGTAAAAGAAGTTATTTGACACCTTGAATTTCTTACATGAATGTATTAAAGTTAGCTCCAGTGTATGTTTTTGAAGATGATTATGATGAAGAAGAAATATCAATTTTTGAAGTGAGATGTAACGTTAAGTATGAAATTTTGAATGTTATTACTGTTACTACTACTAATTGAAAGTGTAATTTTTAGAATATTATTTTTAGGTAAGTAAAGTCTATGCACTCTTCCTATTAAATTATTCATTCATTATCAGTTATTAATATTACAATGCTGAAAGATTTTCTAAATGTACTGTACAGTGACATTTGATAGCTGGTGGAGCAGTGGAGGTTTCTCCGTAGTAGGTAGAGTTCAGTTCAGAAACAGGAGTGTGCTGTAGTTACGTAAACCCGATTTATTTGTATTAATAAAGTACTTGTTACAAGTTGCCCTAATCAGCGATTTTATACTACTACGCGACGTGTGTTTAGTTCAATGATCGTTATTGCACACCACTCGTAAAATGTGTTAGTATTCTATATATATTTATGTTAAGTGCGGAGTCATCAAATCATGTACGAGCTCGTACATATTCCAGACCCCGAAAAGGAGGTATCGGGCAGTAGGATAAGAATCGCTGTTACATAGTTGAAAGTTAAAATTAATAAGTAGTAAATAAGTAATATAAATGTAATCGATATAAGAGTCATAAGAATGATAATAAAATAAATTTAAATGTAACTAAGTTAATATTAAATTGTGTTGATTAAGTTATGCTACTCAAAATTAAATTGCACGTCCTCGTTGTTCTGCTTTAGTGATGAACACTGCTTGGCTTGAGTTCCTGGCCTCACAGCTGCTGTAGTCCTAGTCCCGCGCTCCGCCACCGCATATGACCGAAAAATATCCTGAATCGTTCTAGTTGTTGTTTCTTCGTTACAATAGAGGAAGTATTAATAACCTGAGTTATGACGTCTTCATCGCATATAGTTCGTAACGTGCATGAGTCACAACATAATGCTATCCAAGTATTTTGTGTATGTAATTCAATCCAGCGCTCTTCACATATGATATTTCTTATATTACACGGTGAACTCGTTCGTTGACTTAGTAACCTGATTTCACAAGGGGCATTGTCATTTTCGATATGTTGTATTGGTAAGTTTAAGTTGCAGATCCAACGTAGACTGCTGAGTTCTTTGCAATTCGTTAATTGTTCTACTGTTATGCGAACGTAAGTATTCTTCTCAAAGTTAATCGCAACGTACTTTGACGAAACCTCAACCGCTGAGGTTTTATTTTGTGTTGTTTTTACTGGTAGAGGTACGACTTGGAATAAAGAGTAATCTTCGTGACTCGCCAATGGAATGTGTACTTCAAGCATAAAGTATTCGCCCGTAATCCGAGCCCTCGCATACAGTATTTTGTATATATTTTTAATGCTTTGTTGTAAATGGTCTATAGGTAAAGATAAGGTTTTTGGCAATCTTCCAGAGATCATATTTAGATGCTTGATGACATTCACTGGAGGGAGTAAATGTACGTCGATGTGTCCTTGATAAACGTCGCTTAAGGCACTGTGTAACATTTCTTGCATGTTTTTCAAATTAGTGAGGAGTAAATAGGCGGTAAGTGAGGTCGAACTGAAATAGTTTGCTGCCATAGTGGCTTCGATAGCGGTTTCAATTTTTCCGAGTTTCACTTCAGTGTCGTTCATAAAAGTATTAATTAATGCAAATTGGCGTTTAATATTGGCTTCGCTTTTCTCTAATATGTCATTTTCTAATCGGAGAACAGAAGTTTGGTTCTTGATTAATTCTAGCAGATGATTTTCGTTGTTTTGCAGAGCTTCAATATCTTCTTTATATTTATCGGCAAACCGTTGATCTAAGACTCCAAATAGACTATTCGCTACATAACCCACTCCGTTTATAAGTCCTCGTTTGAAACGAGATGATAAATGTTTATGCGGGCTCAGCAGTAACGTATTGTAATGTTTGAGAAGTTCCAGTTCGTGATAGAGTTGTTGCATCGTGACTTCACAAAATCTCGGATCAATCCTTTTGCATAATAAGTTTGCGTCTTCTAAGTAGTGTTCCATTTTCTGAACTCCCTCCCAGTATGTACTAAGGTTAAAGTACAAAAGTAGTTTCCATTCGTCGTGCAGTAATTGTATGTCACCTAGTTTATCGTAATAAATAAGACGATTATTTTCTAGGCTAGTGATATAAGTGCTATTTTGCACGCTGACTCCTTCTACTCCACCACAGAAAGAAAAAAGAATCAGTAAAATTCCTATCATTGTTAGAAAACTTTTCTTCAGCACGTTGAGAGTGGGGATTGGCGAAGCCTTTTCTTCGTTTGTTTCGATCTCACGAATAGGTAGGGGTGATAATTTGGTATTAGACAATACGTTTAATTTCAATTCAAAATCGCAATTCTGTGCATATTTTATAAACATATGGTTGGAGGTTTCAAGTTCCTTTGTTGTGTAATGTGACCGGATATTGTTCGAGTCAAATTCTGTGTCGGTCACTGCCTTTCTTCGCGTTATAGTAATAAAGCGCATTATCCAGGTCAATACCCTGTTGGCTCGTGTTAGAGAGCTATGTTTATTTAATAAGTTGTTAATTAGATTGTGATTGTCAGCTTTGTTTCTAATCACAATTTCTCGTTTTTTGTCAATTTTCGTAGTAGATAGACAATTTGAGTTAAAATGCTCCTTTCCTCTAAATGTCGTTAAAATAGCCGGACCCTTCCACCACAGTTCGTAGTTCAAAAGTTCAAAAGTTGCTGCTGCGGGATATTTGTGTTCGTCTTCTATCGCTAGCTGTTTTAGTGTCCGTAAAGCTAACCACGGTGCACATTTTGTACCGTATGTTACAGTACATAAGGCGTATTCTTGCAGCTCTTCCATCGGGGAGTTACGCCAAATAATTCTCATCAAGTTATGTTGAGTTTCATCGAGCCATATACGTCTAAACATCTTCTCAATGTCCGCTGTGAATGCATATTTGTATGTCCGCCATTTTAATATAATCGCCAACATATCCTTCTGTAAGTTTGGACCCTTTTTCATTACACTATTAAGGCTATTTCCAGAGGTAGTTTTTTGCGACGCGTTAAAAACTACTCTTAGTTTAGTAGTACTAGAACTCTCTCGTATGACTCCATGGTGAGGGAGATAACATGTTGGTGACCGGTTTTTATTCAAAGAAATGGGCCGTGGTACCCTTTTCATGTGTTTTAGTTCGCAGTATTCGTATATGAAATCTTTATACATACTGGACAACCCTTCGTTTCTTTCGAAACGTCTTTCCAGCTGTAAAAATTGTGAAGTAGCTGTAGGTCGAGACTTTCCTAACAGTACTTCGAAGTTGTCTACCAAGGGCATCTTGACAATGAATTTGCCATCAGAGGCTCTTCTGGTAGTTTGTTGATACAAGAGTTCACACTCGTCCTCTTGGTTGATATCTTCGGGTCCTTGAAGTATGTCTTCGGATTCCCAGTATTTTGATATTTCCGCCAGATCCACGATAGATACGTGACAATTAACTGTTTTGAGTTTCCCACATAGAATCCAGCCTAGTTTAGTGTGCTGGGCAATGGGTGTATGGCTGTCGCTCTTAAAGATTCCATCAAGTATGATGTCAGCATACACATCCACTCCCAGCAGCAAGTCAATTGGGCTTGAGATATTGTAATCAGGGTCTGCAAGTTTCAAGTTTTCAAGGTGTTCCCAGTTCATCTTTTTGAAAGATTGTGTTGGTAAGTTGTTTGTCAGTCGATTAAGTATTAAGGTGTCAATATTAAATGTAAAGTCTGAATGTATTGACTTGCAGGTGAGGCTCATACGTCCTTTGCTATCCCGGGTAGTTGTCCCTATACCGGTGATTAGGGCGTTGTGTCTGGTGCGGGGTTGTCGCAATCGCTGGGCGGCCTCCTCAGTAATTAAATTCGTTTGTGAGCCTTGATCTAATAAGGCTCTAAGTTTTATGTACTTTCCATCAATTGTTTGAACTTTGATTTGTACTGTAGTCAGTAAAACTTCTATGTCAGCGGAAAGATGATGAGAGTTTTGTTGCTTGAACGTTGACGGTTTTTGTTCAATATTGTTTTTTGAGGTCACTTCATTTATGTGCAATAATGTGTGGTGCTTCAAATAGCATACTTTGCATGTTTTCTGGGACGTGCAGCTGGCATTTCCGTGGCTGTACAAACAATTTCTGCATATGTTAAGTTTCGTAACTAGATTATTTCGCTGTACAGTATCTTTCGCAATAAATTTGTCGCATTGCATCAATACGTGATTCTTTTCGCAGAGTGGGCATTTTCCAAAGGAAGTATGAAATGTTTTTGAGTGTTCTCTATTGCCTTCTAGTAAAGTAGATTTTTGCTTGTTATTCCCATAATTGTACGTTTTTATGGGAATATTTCTATAAGTCTTCTGAAAATTCCTGTTAAATGTTGAACTAGGGTTTGTTTTGTATGGGTTAGGAGATTCGTTTTGACGTGTCTTCACAGTCTCTAAAGCCATAAATTTGTTTTCTAAAAATGATAGAAATTCGCTTATATCTGGTAAATCTCTATTGTTCTTCAAATCCTTTGTATATTCATTGAAAGTCACAGCATCCAGTTTTTGAGACATATAGTGAACAATGATTGGTCCCCAGTTCGAGACGTCGATTCCCATGTTTGATAGTCCGTTTCTACTTTCGCTGATAACATCGTGTAATCTTTTTAAATTGTAGCTATTCGGATATTGAATTACTGGTACTTGCTGCATCGTGTTCATCAAAGTAGTGAATTGAAGTCGGCGATTGTCGTATCGATGTGTTAATATTTCCCAACAAGAGATGTAGTTTTCCGCACTGATGGTAAGATGCTGTACCAGGCGTTCAGGTTCACCCTTCAGTTTGGTTTTCAAATATTGCATTTTTTGGCAGTTTGAAATAGTAGGATTGTTGTGTACTGTTTCAATAAATATATCTTTAAACGATAACCATTGAATATAATCTCCCGAGAATTCGGGTATTTGAATCTTGGGAGCAGAATGCTGATAGTGGATGTTAGACCAATTCTTGCTGTTTAAAAGCCTTCGTAAGTTGTCATATTTATGTTCCAGGCTTTCGAACCTATTCTCGTAATCTAGTTTTAAGCTTGAACCTTTTAAAGCTGTTTCTAATTGCCAGTGCTGTTTGTCGACAGCTTCCCATTTAGATTTCAAGATGTTCAAGTGATCTTCGAACTCCCATTTCTCTTTCAGAACTTCGATGTTGACCTTTGACATTGCTCTAGCTAATGCCTTAAAGTTAGTCTCCTGCGTGTTCAATAATTCCATGAGTTTGTCATCCGTCTCTTCTCCAAGCATTCCTGTTAAGTCAAATTCCGTTTCAGAGGGCTGTTTACGAGCAACCAACATCTCCGTCATATTCTTCTTTGTATCATTATACAATTGCTTCGTCTTAACGTATATATCGCTAGTAAAGTAGTTTACGCTGCTTTTATCTTCAATTTTATCCACAAGTAGTTCATGTCGTTCTTGAAACGATACCCATTCTTTCTCTAGTTTAGAGATGCGATTTTCTAAATAGTCAACCGTTTTTCTGGAGACCTACTATTTCAGCTATCCTTCCTGTAGTTACTGCATATAGTTTTGATATTCTCAAAGTTGTTTACTTGCTCTTTTATAAGTTCCATGTTTAGAAAATTTCGGTAAGTTATAGTTATTTTAGTTGACAGGCGTACTGCGACTTAGTTAAGTTACAGAACGTTTACCTGTAGTTATTTCCAGTGCACCCAGTAGAGACGCCTTGATGAAGTAGAATTTGTAACAAAGTAGTTGAACCGTAGTCTAGTTATTTCTGTTCGAACTGCAATCAGTTAATTCCAGTTCTGTTGTTTCACACGCGCGTAATGTGGCTAAACCACAATAGTAGTAGTAGTAGAGTTGTAGTAGTAAAGTTGTAGAAGTAGAGTTGTAGTAGTAAAGTTGTAGAAGTAGAGTTGTAGTAGTAGAGTTGTAGTAGTTGCGTTGTAGTAGTTAGTTGTAGTAGTAGAGTTGTAGTAGTTGAATTGTAGTAGTTGCGTTGTAGTAGTTAGTTGTAGTAGTAGAGTTGTAGTAGTAGAGTTGTAGTAGTAGAGTTGTAGTAGTAGAGTTGTAGTAGTAGAGTTGTAGTAGTAGAGTTGTAGTAGTTAGTTGTAGTAGTAGAGTTGTAGTAGTAGAGTTGTAGTAGTTAGTTGTAGTAGTTAGTTGTAGTAGTTGCAGTAAAGCTTGTTGCCGGCCGTAGTAGTGACGCAGCTGTTGGCTCAAAGTTGCTGTCGCCTGATATTTAGTACAACACCTCCCTTAGGATATGTGCGACTTCTCAATTTGACTGGTGAGATCCGCTTGTGGAAGGCCAGACAAACCGATTCGCTATCGTAAGTAGTGTTGTAAGTTACTAAATACTTGGTTACTATCCTCGAAGGACCAAAATGTACAGTGACATTTGATAGCTGGTGGAGCAGTGGAGGTTTCTCCGTAGTAGGTAGAGTCAGATAAAACGGGGGTGTGCTGTAGTTACGTAAACCCGATTTATTTGTATTAATAAAGTACTTGTTACAAGTTGCCCTAATCAGCGATTTTATACTACTACGCGACGTGTGTTTAGTTCAATGATCGTTATTGCACACCACTCGTAAAATGTGTTAGTATTCTATATATATTTATGTTAAGTGCGGAGTCATCAAATCATGTACGAGCTCGTACATGTACAATATATTGTTAGAGTCCAAAAGTGAAAAATAATAAAAATAATTATAATTCTAAACAATTTACTTTAATTCTAAACAATTTATTTCATTAATTACAAAATAATCTTAGAAATGCAATTAGACACAAACAACCGTAAATTAAGTAACGAATCTAAACAAATTACAGTTAGTTATACAGCAAGGGCGGTCACATAGGGCTGTACTAGCTGTTAGACAGCTTTCCTCGCACCCACCGCAATTCAGACAGTACTAACTTGTCAAAGACAGCTTTCCACATCTGTTAACAGAGTAGTACTAATTGTCCAAAGACAATGATCCACACTCCGCGACGCATTCGTTAGAAATGCGTGCCGATACAACAGAGCACTCCTTTTTATACCCAAGCGCAGTGAAGCGATGGCGCCAAAAAAATGACAACTACCGCCGTTGTGGCTAACAATATATTAACCATTTATAGCTCCATAAAAAAAATATGAACTATAGCTACCCTTTTAGCTTCAATATCCACGATATTTTAAATTTACTTTATAGTGAATACAACACCTTAGGTATAACTATTTTGAAGTTTTAAAAAAAAACGTATGAGGGCGTTTTTCAAAATTTTGCTCAGGACTATTTTGCTATGTCCTACGAGTTTGACCATTGATTAAAAGGCAAAAATGTAGGAAGTGAGTATCAAATTATTTTATGTTAGGGTAAAATGTTTAACTTACTGTGAAAAAAAAGATAAACATAAGACATAAGCGGAAAACATATTTTAATATTTAATAAAATACCAAATATTATCCTACTTTTTTATGTGTCCTTCATCATATCCTGGATTTTGATTACGTATTTTGGAGAATATATAAGCTATATTTGGATATCTATAGTATTACTCGAATGAAATAACTCATTTTATTTGTTTTTAAATAAAATATAATAAGGTTGTAGTATATTTTTCTAATTTAAATACTGAAATTATCGGATTTAAAAAACTGGCCACAGCGGACAGTCCGGTTACGTAACGGTATGATTTTATAAAGAATAACAATAACATTGTATTTGGCTCTAACTATTTTTAAGCAATGCCATATTGACAATGTTTTTATCATTCATTAGTTCTTTTCCTTTGAATTAAAACTGAAGAAATTCAATCGTCAACACTTGCGGTCCGTGACGTGCGTGACGGGTCTGTTTTGTTTGTCCGGTACGAACATTGATTTTGAAAGGTAAGACCCACAAATTTTATATACTACTCGTGTTAAATTATAAGTAAATATGTTGTAGATAATGAATGTGTACTAGTAAACTACTATAATCAACTTTTTTTATACCAAAAAAACATATGATGACAAATCCGCGTTATACGTAACGTCCAGGACGTGACGTGATGTACTATGTGGACTAAAAACGTTACGTACTGGACTCGTAAAGATGCGTTCATACTGTCTTGTGCAATTTAATATAAATTAAAAATATAATCCACTCAGAGAGGTAAACTCATTACCTTTATAGGATCTAGTCACCTCATGGTGAGCAGGTTTCCTTATTATGTTATAAATATCCTATTTAGACTAGCGATAAAGAGGGTGAACCCTAACATTCCTCACATCCTCGGCACTTCCTTACAAATTAATTTATTCCTACTCAGGTAAATTATGCCGTTGACTGGTGCCGAGAGAGACAAAAACAACGGCGATATGGACAAAAACAAAGAAAATGAAGAAAAATACAACAAAAGAAAGAAGTCGAAAGACTGAAGAACATAAACTCAAGGTAAGTGAACTAAATAAGGAAGAAAAGGAAAAAAGACGGAAAATTTGAAGATAACAAAAAAGGAATAAAAGGGAAAATAAAAAAGTAAATAATACTAAGCCAGCTGTTCCAGTGACAGTGCCAGAGATGCAAGATAATACAAAATTGAAGAAAAAACAGAGATTGAATTACCGAAATTATAAAAGATATCAAAGGACATTAAAAACTTGTGAAAGGTTAAAGAAAGTTATTAGTAGTTTAAGTAAAAATAGATTTCGCCTAGAGACTAAACACAAAAAGATGATTGAGCTATTGGAAAATGAAAGTTACTCTAAAAGAAGACCAAACAATCACGCAGAATTACCTACTTATTGGTTCCCTATTTTATTTTTGTTACTACTTATTTGACATTTTTTTGTATCTGTTGGATTTTTTTGTAAGTAAAGAAGTATTGTTACCTACTTAATGTGAAAATGAAACTGAGATAGACTTGAATCCCCTAAGTTTTTTGTAAAATATATTTTTAAAATGCTCAAATCAAAACAGTCTGTGATATGTTATGATATGATATGATATATGTGACTAATTTTATAGAAATAAGTACAGTAAGTGATGTGACTTAAATAATATGTCACATCACGACGTTTTTGAAATGTTGAATAATATTGTATTGTTTCTAAAATGACTACAAATTGTGCTCATTGTAAACATAGCTTTAGAGTTCCTAAACGTAACGACTGTTGTCCACATACGTAACTGTCCTGTTTTGGCTGTTATAGTTTTTATTTTTTTATGAAAAAACCTTTGGGAGTTATGTTTTTGTTAATATATATTATATGTCTTTTTGTTATTTTTTGTATTTAAAAAAACTTACCTATAATGTTAGTCTTTCAGAATAGTTATTTATTCACAAAGTTTGATAGTCCAGAGTGCCATTTAGTTACGTACAAGACATATTTTATATTTTAAACAGCACTAAGAGGCAAGATATCACAAAGTGGTATTAAATTTTAGAAGATTTTTATGTTGTTGATTAATTATAAATAAAGCTGATTAACTTTGATATGATTGAGTTATTATTTACTTTGAATGAAAATGTAACGTACAAGACCCCTGTATTGGCAACCCTCACTATAATAATACATTAAATAGAAATTATACTCATTTAATATTGTTTGATTAAGGTTTTTCTTAAACCTTAGTTCATTGTCAATGTCTACATTTCATCGTTTATTTAAAATTTTGTTATGAAAATAAATGGACATCCTGTACGTAACGGAGAAAAATTTTGAAAAACGCCCATGAAACACTTACCTGGAGTAATTAGCTCCACCATACACAATTGGAACGGTATAGTGCTGCAAAGCATGCAAAACCACCTCAGTTACATAATCGTCACTAAAACAATTCTCAAATGACATGTAGAAGTAGTAATCAGACTCCAGCAATAACAAACAATCCTCAAATTGGTCTTTGGGGCAAGATTTTTTGCCGCACCAACCAAATATATCAACTACATGTCCAAACTTGTGTAGTTCCTTCTGTATACTTTCAGCAACGGCTCCACGGTTACTCTTAGTCTCGCAATTAGAAACAAACCATGCAGCAGCCTTCTTTTTATTAGCTATTTTTTCTTTTACTTTCACAGGAGTAACTGCCATTGGTTCTATCCACTTCATATCATGCCGTGGACCCACGTCGTTACCAGACTTATCAGTAATTTTAATATAAGGCCACGGTATATCTGAATCAAGTTTATAAGTTATCGTCAAATTATAATGGTTGTTATAATAGTTATCACAGAGAGGAAAGTGTGCAGCAGCCTCGGATGCAACAAAAATGTACTTCTGATATGGTTCCCTTAACCTAATATTTACGTCCCAACTATTTTCTACATGAAATAAAATCGCTTCATAATTCCGTAAATCGCGTAGTAAATCTTTATTGTTTGTAAAGAAACAATTTACATATTTACATTTGTTTTGAATAAACGCTTCTTGCCCATTTAAATCTATGGCAGTCATACGATTAACAAACCCGTCTGTGTATTTCAATATAAATTTAAGGTCTGTAGGAAATCTTTTGAGTTTTTTAAATGAAGACCTCAGGGCTGTTATATTATTTTTATGTAAGCTTATGAGTCTTCTTAGACTTTTGGCATCATTTTCTTCATTGCCTAATATATAAGCTAGCTCTATATATTTGTTACTTGCACTTATTGAATTTTTAAGATATTGAATGAGAACGAAACTGTACGCGGTTAATAGTGTGATCTTTATCAACTTAGACATCGTTGTGACCTGTGACAGCCCGAACGTGGATGTATAAAAAGATTTCAAGAACAATCTTTGCAATTTGTGTTCTATTTTGAAGTGAAAACAAGATGCCACAGTACTGGAAACAATAGGAACTCTTACGTACAGTTCGCAGTATGTTCTAAATAGTCATATACGTCAATCATCGTGTAGTTCAAGTTTTTACTTGTGATGTTAAACACTATATTTACATGGCACATGCATTTTGATAAAATTGAGAAAGTTGATGGACGAAAATTTGACCAAACGATATACGTTTAAACTAAATAGAAAATTAAATATGAATATGTCCTTATGTGTGCTGCATAAACTGGGCTCAACGTCTGATATGCAAATGATAAAGAGACGAGTGGCGCCCTCTCTTGTGGGCTAGAATTTATTTTAATTGTTGAACGCATACAGCATTCCAGCTCTGTTTCCTGAATAAAATACGTTTTCTCGATTTTACACAGCGACGACTTATATTTTGATTTCGTATAACAATTTATAATATTCTGTTTTGGTAAAAGTTATTTTTGTATAAGAATAAGGTTTTAAGAATTATGTAAATAAATATAATTAAGTGTTGGAGCATGAGTAGTTTTGATAAACATGTTGTGTACTTTGAAGGTTCATAGGGTAAGGTACTTCAAAGGTTAAAAATCTTCACTTTAGTGGCATTTTCATAAATCTATGTGTTTGTAGGCAGTCTCTTTTGTGTTGATTAAATAATCTTTTTAACACAGATTAACAAAAAATAAAACAAATCTTCTGACACGAATGTATCTAATCACGTTTTCCACAAAAAAACCCAATTACACACACAACTATAAATCAGTGCCATTAATCCTTACGCAAGCCGATTTACACAGATTTATCAATCACCGATCAAAGAAAATATGTAACGGTTTCTCATAAACACGTACGTCTGCGCAAATCAATCTGTACATAGTAATTACGATTACGTTACGAACGTTATTATTTATTGTTATTTGTGTTGCGGGTTTATGTTATGCAATAAAGCAAGACCCACTTATAGTTTAACCTTAAAAAGATGTTAAGCTATTCTATCGATTAATCTTGACTAAACTACGAGTATATCTCGAAGCAGCGCGGTAATAGATGTATTGGATATAATTATATTTAAAGATAAATTCAAGTTGTGGCATGTTCTACAGCTGCCGACGATGACAATCCCGGCTCAGTTGACAACTTGTCCCGATATTAGCATAACAGAGTGTCCTCAGAGCTCCTTTACATCACAATATATTCCTTGTTTAGGTGTTGATTTAATATTTGGTGCTAGAGGAACGGGGAGGTGAGAACCTTTGTTTTAGCGCGTGCTATGTGCTCGTGAGAGTGCTATAGTTTGCTTGACTATATTAATTCGTTTCTACAAGCAGTGCTTTTAACTGATTAATTGAATGCAGAGCAAAGAGAGAGGCATAGAAAATAAACATTACTTTCTACACCCGATACTCAAAAATAAAATAATAGGGACATTATCGGCCAATGATTTATTTTTATAACAATGAGGACATACCAACTGGGAGATGATTTTAATATAAAAACGTTTTTATAAATGATGATTTAGAGTAAAATATAACAAGGGACCCTTGATTAGAGAATATTTTTGAGCTATTTTAGGAACAATAAAATTTGAAACTGATGATTTAAAACTAGCTTAGCATGCCATATAGCCATGTGCCATACTAACAACAGGATTAGGTGTGTCACTATGTGTGTGTAGATTAGGATTAGACTACTATATTTAGATTGGAGACAATAACTTACAAGTAACAAATGTAACGCTGCCGTATATATATTAAGATATCACTATCTATTCTAGAACCACATGCAATAAGTTACTGTTACATAATAAAACTTTGCACACCTTAAACACGAACCCATCTTTGAAAAAAAATATCGAAACCCGAAAGTTTTTCCTTTAAAAGCCGAAAGCGAGGCTAGATATTAGCAAAAAGTCATTAAAAGTAAGGGCGCTTCATCATAGCGGGCTCAAAGTCGGTATTAAAGCAAGTTGGTACCTTAACTTAGAAAAGTTCATTCATTTAACGGTTGTGTGCTCACGGGCCGCGTTGAATTTCAAATTTTAACGTATATATGTATATATATCAGTGTTGTGAACTCTCTATTTTAATTTTTAGATTACGTGATAGGTATTATACTATGTGGTATCCGTTTCTGTCTCTGTGAAGAACAGTGTGAGGAGTCACTACCCCTATTTATTCTATAGGTGTCGTAAGAGCCAAGTAAGGGAGCAATCTATACATGATAACAGCGCTGTAAATAGAAGCATAGTACAGTAGGGCATAACCTTCTCTATAAGGATCAATTTAATAATTTAATGTTAATTTAAAAATCCAGTATTGCATTATTAACGGCTAAAATTAATGATGAGGGCCGGGGTAGTATTTAAGACCAGAGAAACTCATATTCGACTAAGAAAAGGCGTTTTGAAAACATGGTGAGACTAGAAAAAAATGTGGTAAAGGTATATATTTAGTAGAATATGATCATTACGACAGATTGTTTTAACTATTTAATTGAATTATTTAACAGAGTAATAATAAGAAAATCTTGATTCAAATAGCGATGTCCCAAAGTTGCAACTACACTTTAAAATGAAAAACTTCATATGAAAGTGCAAAAAAAAATACGCTCTTCGTTGCATAAATTGGATTTCATTGGTTTGAAGTAACTTTGATACTTTAATAGTAAATTATAATAACTGCTATTAAACAGTTTCTAGCATTACTATTATAATGAATAAAACGATTTCCAAAAGTCTTCAAGACAACAATAAAATTAAAGCAGCAACGTTTAAAAGTAACCTTTACAGTACAATGGCAAAGTTTCTTGAAACTCTTTAATTTAGCCGAATTTTACTTGCAGGGTTTTGGTTTCCACGCCATCGGCCGCCTTTATCCTATTACTGATTATTAAATCTAACTTTTGATTTGTATTCAGAGGGTTTAAATTTCATTTTGGGCTAAACTTCGCTAATGTTTAAACCTCTGTCGGTATTATTTCGTTATAATTAACATTTTAGTTGAGTTTTGTGGCGATTTTGCTTTCAAGAACTTTACGCTTTATGTTTTGGCCTTAAGTGATCATATCTAAAGTTAAAATGACTACGAGAGAATTTGTGAGTTTATTCGTGTTTAATTCTCTGTTCTGTTATGATTAGAACTATGTTGACTATTGGTTGTAATTCATTTTAAATAGTTTCATAATTTATTAAATGCAGCAACATTAAAAAATACTGTTATGGGATAAGAAATATAAGAAATACATGCAGGCGCAGCCGGAGGTATAAGCTAGTGTTTCAATAAAAGCAAAAACTCAAATAGAAACAGTTAACAATTCATTCAACCCGCATATTCTTTGTGTCAATGTTTGATATCCGTTTAGTTGCACTATATGTTGAGTTCAGGCAGATAATGTATCTTCATTGGAAATTAAATAAATGTCCAAAAAGTAGCAAGTATTCTGGAAGAGTTCCGTACCATTTGACTGTCTCTGTGGTGTTTTGGTTGGGTATGCCACTGCTATGCTTGAGGTCTGGGGTTTAAATCCTAGCACGGACTAAATGTTTGTACGATCTACAGATATTTGTTTCGGAGTCTGGGTGTTTTTCTATGTATAATATGTATGTATTTAGAAAAAAAAAGTATGTTTATGTATTTATATCAGTTGTCTAGTACCCATAATACAAGCTCTGCTTAGTTTGGGACTAGATGGCGTTGTGTGTTACATGTACAAAAAGTATTTATTCAAATATTTAATATCATACATTTCAAGCGTCTACTTACGAGCATTGCCATTATCAATATCGAGTAAAAACGGGCAAATAAACATGTTTGTCGTGAGGGAGCCCCTTAAGTATTCATTTTATTCTGTTTTATCGTATTTGTTACCATAGCAGCAACAGAAATGCATAATTTGTGAAAATTTCAATTGTGACTATCACGGTTCATTAAATACCCTGGTTTACTATTCTACTCTGCCTGATGGAAAGTATGAGTAGAATCCAGGAGTAGGGGCCACCATCCTCATTGTGTTTGTATGCAGTGTAATGCAGCATGGTGACCTATACCATGGTAGAAAGTAGAAAATTCTGCATCATTCTCCAGGCCTCCTAAGGCCGGTTAAATGATGCAAAATTATTGGGCCTCCAGTCTCACACTCACCAACGAAATACGACAGCAAGAATACTGTCATTATTAGGATGGTCTTCTGTGTGACGGTAGTACTGCATCGGTCGAGCCGGCTCATTCGTGCTGAAATCAGCGTGGCTCTATAACCTACCGTGACAGATATTTGTGACAGATGTACAGACGGACGGGCAGTGCTGTCTTAGCCATAGGGTCCTGTTTTACCCTTTGGGCATGAAGCGCTCATAGCCGAGTGGCTTTAGGTAATTGGAAACAATCACCGAGGGTAAGTAACGACGGCGCGGTCAGTACCTATGGATGACCGTAGATGACTAAATCAGCGTGACTATACTACCTATTAGCCGTAGAACGTTGAAACGTTGGGGTAAACGATTTCTTGAGTGGAGACCACGTCTTGGCAGACGTAAGGTAGGATAATCCACAGGCCTGGTGGAGTGATGATTTGCGCAAGACGGCTGGTAGGTGCTGGATTCGAGTAACCGAAGATCAAACTAAGTGGCTGTCAATTGGAGAGGCCTATGCCCAGCAGTGAACTATCACAAACTGATGATAATGATATCATCTTTGTATATTCAGACGCCATTGTCTAGTTTCTTTTGTTAATATTAGTCTATTAAAGCCTTTATTATGTACACAAACTATAGTACCCATAAAAATTAAAACACTCCAACCATGAAATAACATTTGGTAACAATCTGCATAAAAATATCTCATAACGGTTCCAATGTTGTAATAATTTTGAGTGGAAAGTCTGTCTGTCAGCACCCTCAGATAAATCTTGAATAAAATTATCACCCTGAGTCTCCGTGTAACTTCATTTTAATAAAAAAATGTTAAAAGTCTCCCTTCCCGTTTGATAAACGCTGTGACGAATTTTTTTAAGCTGTCACAGCAAGTCTTTCTAATTCAATTGAATTCCTTTATCTTCCAAACTTGGTGTTTGATTTTAATATTGTTATCTAATATGAATTTGAATGTACTTCTTGATTTTTTGTGCCGATGTTCGATAGTCCACTAATTTGGATTCTTTGTTTATTTTATGTCTAAAGTCTATTAGACATGTGCTATTTGTATAGTTACAGCATATTACGTCTATTGATCAATTGTGCGGGAGGTGCTTTAATTTCAAATATTTTTTAATACGTATCTCAATCGTATTAAAGACTAACTGTAGCCTGCGGCTCAGCCCGCGTATATTCCGGTTATCGTGGTAAAATGTAGCCTATGTCCTTTCTCAGGCTCTAGACTATCAGTGTACCAAATTTTATTTGAATTTGTTTAGTAGTTTTGGCGTTAAAGCACGACAGGCAGATAGACAAAGCTACTTTTGCATTTATACATATATTTAATACAAGCTGAACCACGTATGGGCAATGATGTTATATCGCGGTCCGCGAAGCATATTTGTTTCCCATAAAAAGGTTAATAGACAGGCATATGTGGTTGCGGAATTTTTAGAACTTTGAAGGGGAACAATTTTGTCATACACAATTTTCTCAAACGATTAAAGTTTTGCAAAAACTAAAATCGTTTGAT
Source organism: Phragmatobia fuliginosa (assembly GCA_932526445.1). Classification (NCBI taxonomy): domain Eukaryota; kingdom Metazoa; phylum Arthropoda; class Insecta; order Lepidoptera; family Erebidae; genus Phragmatobia; species Phragmatobia fuliginosa. The sequence continues at coordinate 10,232,064 of OW052075.1, read as the reverse complement.
TTAAACACATTCTTCATTGATGCTCCGCTTCTATTAGCGGTCTTAGCGCGATGATATATAGCCTATAGCCTTCCTCAAGAAATGGGCTATCTAACACTAAAATATTTTTTCTAATAATTTCTGAGATTGGCGCGTTCAACCTAACAAACAAACAAACTCTAGCTAAATAATATTAGTATAGATTCATTTCATTGCACGAGTTTCAAGACAGTGGTCATTACACGTTGTGAAACAATTGAAAATATTTAAAGAAGGAAAGTTTTACTTCTGCTCTTATCGATCTTCACTTACAACTGTATTAATTTTCGTAATAGTGGGCATTACACCATCAGACATAAATCGACCTAACAGATTTCCATCTAGGAATCTAACTTTAACACTTAAACTTATCTCGACTAAGAAATGGCTACAGCCGTTAACATTTGGCGTTAATCCAAAAAATTAATTGGAGACAAGCATTCGTTCAAGAGCGCTTTAAAGCGCTCCAACTCAAGTGCAAGCATTTTCGTGTCGAGTGTAATTAGTGCAATCAGTGTGAATCACGTTTTAGTCAAGTGAGCGCTATAGTGTCGAATACTGCCCTTACTTATGGTCTTAATAATTAAAATTTGATAGTTTTGGCCAATATTGCGTATTTATTAAAATTTTGTTCTTGATACTATGTCACAGTATTTTTTTTTTCAAATTTAGGCGTAACAAAGTGACTCTACTCTGCCTGATAGAAAGCATGAATAAGTTTGACAAATTTAAAGTTATGTTTGCAACTCATAGAAGGTATATAAAGATAGTGATTGAATACAAAACGTGAGAATTGAAATAATAGTCAATAAAACTATTTTAATATGCAAAACTTGCATACGATATTGATTGATAAATTTTCAAGGTGATTGAAACGATAGTAAAAAAAAATTTTTATTTATTCAATTTTATTGAAATTTAGTTTTGTGAAAATGTTTGTTCAATGTTTTCTTTACACTACACAGGCACGGATAGCCAAGATATTAATGCCAATTTCATGCCATAATATGTTCTGCATTGTAGGCTGTATTATATTTATATAATGAGCCAAAGTGATTCTACTTTGTCAGATTGAAAGCTTGAGTAGAAACTAGGAGTTGTGGTCACTATATTCATTGTAGAAGCTGACAATGCAGACCGGAGGCCTATTGAACAGAGCCTCCGGTCTCGCACTCACAAACAAAACACGACAGCATAAATGCTCTCATTTTAGGTTGGTTCTCAGTGCGAGAGGTACCGCCACAATCGAGACGATCCGTTCGATCTGACATCGGCGTAGCTCAACTACCTTGAATATATTAAATATTTGAACTGATTTTATGTATCATTTGCTATGAGATAACTTCGTGTATAGGATGCATGTAAGGGAAACTTGATATCTTGAACTAATGGTAGTGGTGCTTTGAACATTTCACAAACTACATACATACGAGTATTTGAAATTGCTCTTTCACAGACACTTCAATATAAACGAAATATTTCGCATTTCGCGTCAACGTTTATATAGACCGTTACCTTATTGTGTTACGATTTTCCATATTCTTTTTTCATGTAGGGTGTTGTGTTTTCCCAAATGGTGACGTAAAGTTAACGAGCTTACTAAATGTGATAGACAAAGTTTAGAAATCTTTTTGAAATCTGTCTGTAGATGACAGGATTATAGATAACTAGCTTTCCGTCCGCGGCTTCGCCCGCGTGGAATTCGTCTTACATGATTTTATGTTTGATAATAAGGAACTTAGACACAAATTTTCGTCCCCTATTTCAAACCCTTCTACCTTTATTTTCGCGATAAAAAGTATCCTATGTCCTTTCCCAAGTTCAGTTCTATCTTCATACCAAATTACATCAAAATCGGTTCAGTGGTTTAGGTGAAAGCGTAACAGACAGACAGACAGACAGAGTTACTTTCGCATTTATAATATTAGTAGGGATTACACCATCGGAAAGTAGAGATTTCATCAAACAGAAAACACCCCATTTTTTTGAAAAAAGTCGAAATAGGGTGAAAAAATTAAATATTTCAAATCAAAAAAATTACAGTGTATTCGGGACATAAAAAGGTAAGTTTTCACTAAACTTCGTTTATAAATTATTTTATTTGTAAAAGATAAAAATAGAAAACCAAAAACTTTTTTTAATTTTTCACTTATAATTTGAGGTTATGTGAAAAAAAGTGTAACTAAAAAATCGGCCAAGTGCGTGTCAGGCCACGCACAGGAAACCATCCTCAGTCACCCATAATGGTACGTGGATTAGAAATTGTATCCAATGGATAATTGTTATGTTTACGTATTAATGCGTTAATTTTGTATGACGTTTTCCAAGTAAGCACATTGTAGAAGTTAAGCCTCTGTAACTCCTGAACTAACAAAGTCATCTAATTCGTTATAGTTTTCATTTAAAGTTCATTATATGGGCCACTATCACGAATTTTTCCAGATTTTTTGAGCCGGCCCTTTAGCTTTTAGAGGGGGAGGATGCCCGGTTTTACAAAAAAGTGGCCTTTAAAGTGGAATTTCTCGCAAACGGATTTCTTAATCAAAAAATCGTCTTAACAACCCTTTAATGTTTTTGAAAGACCTATATAATGATACCCCACATGATGGGGTAGCCGCGAGAAAAAAAAAACATCCACATTTTACGTATCGGGGAGGTACCCTAAATAATAATATTTTTCATAATTTTATTGTAGCACTTTGTCGACGTAATTACAATACATATTCATGCAAAGTTGCAGCTTTCTAGCACTTACTGTTTGGATGGTAAGTCGAGGACGGACGGATGGATGGACAGACGGACATGACGAATCTATAAGGGTTCGAAGTCATAAACTTCGGAACCCTAAAAAGTTGTAGATCTTTTAATTACATTTGCCTACAACTTTGCCATTTAACTTTTTTCCATAGGACTTGTAGTTTTGCCGGAAATTGAGATAAACCGTTTTTTACCCTTTCATCTTCCTTGCCTTATTCTCAATTTACCCTTTGTTTTAAATATTTAGCCATTCAAAGTGACTCTACCCTGCCTGATGGAATGCATGAGCAGAATCCAAGAGTCGGGGCTACCACACTTGCTGCGAATGAAGACAATAATGTATGGCGGCCCACACTATGGCGGCTTAGTGAGATGCTTTTTCACGCCCCGTCCGAGGAGGACCCGAAAACCTCCCCCCCTACCCGACCCCCCTTAGATCGCAGATCGCCCGTAAATTAATTTTCCTTTCATTTTTATAATATTCACCTCCTTTTCCAATGGGTTTCATCGTACTAAAATTTTGTTTTCAAAAATTATCTTCCCTGCTCTACTGGTCTTTAAGTCATTTACAAACCATCATTATGGTTGCCATGCAAGTGTGTTATGCCTAGCAACCTGTGAAGTTTTGACAGGAGATAAACAGTGATACATTTTGACATCTGCGATTTATGTATTTTTATAATCACTTAGGTAAAAAGGTAAAAACCTTTGTATCTCGATTATTGCAGTAAAAAGTAGCCTATGTCCTTTCCCAAGTTCAGTTCTATCTTCATACCAAATTTCATCAAAATTGGTTCCGTGGTTTAGGCGTGAAAGCGTAACAGACAGACAGACAGAGTTACTTTCGCATTTATAATATTAGTATGGATAAATATTTCGGACATCTTACACACAACGCCAACTAGTCCCAAACTAAGCACAGCTTGTATTATGGGTACTAAACAACTGATTTAAATACATAAATATACTTTTTTTTTGTAAATACATACATACTGTACATAGAAAACATCTAGACTCCGAAACAAATATTTTTGGATTACACAAATATTTGGTCTGACCCGGGAATCGAACCCGGGACCTCTTTCTTAATCACCAGCCGCATAAATAGTGAATATGTTAAATCGTTCAATGTCTTAATAATAACGATAAATAAAACGAGCAAGTAACTTTTGTACAATATTTAAACAAAATATATAGTCATTTGAATATACAAGAAAAAATAGCAAGTGCCTGCATTGAGTTAGGTATACACAGTGATGCCGTTTTTGATGATAAGAACTAAATCAGTTATCTCTTTCCATTTCATGTTTTTTAAAAGGTACATAAGATTTCTCAACAAGAATTGATGACAGATTAATTTACATTATTTCTAGAGAGATTGTTCACTTGTTCCATAGAAACGTTAGTGGAGAAATATTTTTCACAATTCAACTTATTTGAAAGCAAAATTTACCATTTTCTCGTTACAGATTTCACAAAACACTCGATAGCTTACATTAAAAAAAAGGCGATAAAAATTGATCACTATAATATCTTTTTAAAGTTTAGTTTTTAAACTATCAAAAACCTAAGTTTTAGGCGTTTAAAAAAAAATGAACTGTTTGCAATTTACTGTACAGTTATCTAATATTATCAGATTAAAAGTAATAATCTATTTCATTATTTTTACATCAATGTTTAAAGTAAGAATATGATTTAACAGTCATCATCCATGTACATTTAAATTGTAGGAATTAATAGCTACATATAAGAAGCTTCATTTACTTAATGTTATTTATATCCTGTAATTTATATCATAAATTATTGTCATTCATTCTTTGAATTAGTACCATTCATCTACTTAGGAAACGTATTTTCGAAAAAATCACTTACAACTTTAATCACAATCCCTCAACATAACACCTGAACAATAACATTAACACGTGACTCATTTGAAGCAACACTCACAGTTTTAATTTCATTCATTCTTTCATTATACAATAATAAGTCTCCAACGTTGACTTCAAATCTTCTGATCCATAATAAAACATTTATTTTGGCACATGAATTCAGATCTCTGATCTAGTACAGTAACATCTTCAACAGTGCAACACTGTCAATGAAATGAAAACAACCTAAAAAGTGTGAGACAGCAACCGCCTAACCGTATCGAAGACAGATTTAAAGTTTTTAACCCTGGTGGCTGGAAATAAGAGATCTAAAACTCCTCTTTGGTACTTAGTCCTCTTGACAATAGGAAGAACTTTGACAGTAGATTCTGGTTCTTCTGTCGTGGTCGTAGTTGTGAGTGGGGTCGTTATCGGTGTAGTATGGTTCTGGTTGGAAGTAAAGTTCAGGCTTTGTTTTGAAGACTGTGATGTTAGTGATGTAGTTGTGGCACTTTGGACAGGATTAAATTCTACAAACTCTGCTGGTACGTTTTTGATGTGAAATGGTTCGTCATCTAATAAGTTGCTCATAGTTGAGTCTTCTGCTAATAGGGCAAGATTGTTCGCATAGATGTCTTGAAAATTTAGTGTTGGTGGTGCATAATAGGTGAAGGTCTGTGGATCTTCTGAGGAATCTGCATTGATGTTAGTCTGTGGAAAATATTACTTCATTAAAATAGTTATCACACTGTTACGAGAACAAAAAATACATAAAATATCGTGTCATTACTACTTCTTCTTCCTAATGCTTATTATTGCCGAGTTTATAATATATAGGGTCGGTTACTAGTTTAACCGGTTTTACGTGAATATCAATTTTTCCACAAAGCGACTTGCATCGCACCTCAGCAACCCTGGCAGGGTGAACTTAATTCGAAATTTAAACTACTAGTCAGAATATTTGAGGACACTGACTTCTCAATTACAATTGCCATGAGATGACAACCGGGACCGTCTTAGCGAACTTTGAACCCGAGAACTCTTGATCGGTAGTCACATACGCCAACTGCTAACCCAATGAGCTATGACACGATATTTCATGGAATAAATATGAAGTTAAAGATTTAAGTACCTCTAAAATCCCCAAAGTCAATAGAGTCGAATTAGAGTCACTAAAAGAAGGTGCTTAATAAAACGTACAAAAGTTTAACCAGCCTGTTTTGGTAATTAATATAGATCGTTTTAAATTGCAAGTAAAGGGATCAGGGGGGCTACGCACATGATCAGTACATAGGTCGGATGTCAAGTGCAACCGTATCATATTTTGTGCGATAAAACTTAATAAAAGTGAATTACTTAAATACTTTCGGCACTGTCAATTAAATAAGGTTCAGCACCATTGATTTCTACTCGAAAACGTTTCACATTATAATATTTTTGCCTTTTTAATAGAATCTTAATAATAAGAGATCATGGTATTTGTTTTGAAAAAAAAGGAAAGAAAGACAGGAAAGAAGATACTAGATCGTGGTATAACTAAGTGAAAAAAAAATTTGAATTATGACCGTGGATTTAGGAATGTATATTTAGAATTTTTGCGATCACTATACGATCTAGACTAGGAAGAGTCTTTATTATTCCCAATACTATTTGGGGTCGGCTACTATTTCAACCGTTTTAACCTGAATATCAGTTTTTCCATTGAGCAACTGGCATCCGAACTCTGCAACCCTGAGGACGAACTGAATTTAATATTTGCGGGCATTGACTTCCCAAGAACGGTTGCCATAGATGTTCATGACAACGGGGACCGACGGCTTAACGTGGTTTACGAGGCACTCTCTCTCTGTATACTTTATATTCCCGTAAGCCGTATTAAGAATTCTTAGAATTACCCAATGGCCAAAAGGGCCCAAGTCAGGAATTAACCCGGGACTTCTTGATTGGCAGTCGTATACGCAAACCGCTAGACCAACGAGGATCTTAGTGATATAAAATAGGTAGTGGATAGATAGGCATCAATTAACAGAAATATATAGGATCATATTTATAGTATTTAAAAAGGAACTTACGAAAATGAATAGCACAGCTACCACGGTACCACTTTGATACATCTTGACACTTGAATTCTCAGTCCACAACTAATGCTGTTCCATTGTCTCCAATGCGACCGTTAAGGTTGCGATGTCATCAATTATTTTTCCACTACAATGTTGTTTTATAATCAACATCATTGTTAATAAAGAATAATGTTATTATTATCTATTCATTACAAAGAATGAGAAATCCTCAAATGTTCCGTGTGAGCTATAGTGGATTGGATTGTCGTATATACTCGTATATTTATAGTTTTGAAATCAAAAACATACAGACATGTTACTCAAAAGGTTACAACATTTTAACAGTTGACATAAGTGCGTGAACCACACTAGAACCCATTAATTTGTTGTTAGCTAAACGTGTACATTTAAGATCGGTTTTGATCTCTATACTTTGACCGAATGCATTTTAATTTTCTTAAATGTAATGAATAGGCTAATTTTAATTTAAAAAGTTATGTTCAAAAAGTCTTGATATGGTCCTGAGCAATGGAACAGTGATCATAATGAAGTGTAATAAATAGAAGGTTAAAAATAATAATTCTGATTCTAAGAAATTATCGATAACCATAAACTGAATTTACTACCTCGGTGGCTGAGTGTTAGCGGATGCGACTGCTGTGCTTGAAGTTTCGGGTTCGATTCCCGGGTCGGACCAAACGTGATCCGCAAATATTTGTTTTGGAGTTTGGGTGTTTTCTATTATAATATGTTTGTATTTACAAAAAAAAAATGTTTATATCAGTTGTCCAGTACCCATCATACATACAAGCTCTGCTTACTTTGGGACTAGATGGCGCTGTGGATAAAATTTTCGAAATATTTATATTCATTATCATCATAATCAGCCTATCGCAGTCCGCTGCGTGAAATAGGCCTCTCCAATTGCACGCCACTTAGCTAGCCGTCTTGCGCAAATCAACACTCCACCTGGCCTGTGGACGTCCTACACTACGTTTGCCGAATTATATTTTTATAAATATTTATATTTTTATAAGTATCTAAACATATTAAGTCACTGTTAATGCGAATCGACTATATCGAGTGTGGCTTGTTATTACTACGAAAACAATTAATAACCTGCTGTGGTTGATATTATAATGAGATGAATCAGCAGTTTTTAACATGTTTATTAAGTTGACTTTTTAAAACTGTCGAATTTGAGGCGTAATATTTTCAACGGTAGCTAAGTCAACAATATAATTTGTTTAATAGGGAATCTTCCAACAAGATGTTACGTGAATTAACAAAAACTGCTTATACCATCATTATTATGTCAGCTGAAAGGCGTCCACTGCTGGACATAAGATCCCAAGGTTCACCCCAACAAACGTTCCAAAGCTGCCTGAAAATTGGTTTGTAAACCCTAAAGATTTATGTGCAAAAGTGAGTTGAAATCGCGTTACACCGAATGTAAAAGAAAGGTAACCTACTGCGTAGATGTTGCGTCTTCGACATGTACCAAGTGAGTGTCCACAGTAAAGAGCGACACGAATATTCTCTTAACATACAAGACAAACATTTTAAAATGTGTAATGTGCATATCTGGTGCGGCCCGCAGTTGTTACCTTCAACTATTGTTGTAAATCGCGAGTGACGCCGCGGAGCGAAGCTAGTCTAAAAATAGCCTAAGTTTTTCCTTTTGTCATCAGCCACCCTCCAGTGGAAGTCCCATTGTAATCGGTCCAGCCATAATGAGGATTTGCCGGAGTAAACAGACAGACCGACAGACAAAAATTAAATTCGTTTAGTATCGTTGATACTTTCACATGCAATTGGTTAAAAACTATTCGTTATTAATGAAGTCTGATAGCATTGAAAATAAACGAACCAGCTCAGTGTTCAAAATAATTAGTCATTTTCTCAAATCGGTATTATTGGTAGTGGTATCCGTAATAAAAATCCGTAAAAAATAAATTTCATGAATTAAGTATTAACAAATTTAAGTCCTTGGTTAAACAGAAACTGTGTGATAAAGCTTACTACACAGTTACTGATTTTTTAAATGATAAATTTGCTTGGGACTGATGCTGCTCGCTCCCACAAGTGATGAACATTTAATTTTTGTTTTGTATAGTATTTTTTATTTATTTTTTGTTTTTTTAAGTTTGTAAATGTGAGTATAGTGTAGGCTTGTAATGTTAGTTAATATTTTAGTAATTTTCTGGTGGTTTTGAGTGTTTCCACGGCCTACTCAAGTGTCCTGCTGGCGGCAGTGTCGTGTTCCGGGTTGTGGATCCTGACTACATCGGTTAGGCTACACGATGGCTGGGGCCCGTGTGCCGTCTGTATGGACAGGTCGACTCAAAACTATGGTTCTTTCTTCAAAAGGCCAACCCAGACCCTATACTGCACTCACATAGTTCTCTTTAATATTGTACACGGACTTAAAAAAAGAAAAGAAAAAAAGACACCTCTGTGGTTTGTTTCGGCGTTTCTTCCCAGAGTGAGTCGTAGGAAATGCCGGCGTCTTCTAGCTATAAGTCCGACTTGTAAAAATGTCTGAAAAGATTTACTTACAGAAATAAATATCATTTATCATTTATCATTTATCATTTATCATTTATCAATGTACCTACTTCTTAAAAAGTATTGATAACTTTAATATCTACGCATAATGATAAATTATAATTAACTTTTTTCCTAATAGATGAATGATATAATATATGTCGGAGCGTCAGTGGAGGCCTCACAGCGGTATTAGTTGTGGCTATCCATCGTGGGCGTTGCAACGGCAGGAATTTCAAAATAAGTGTACACTTGTGTTGTTCAATGTCGTATTATTTATGCATCTTACATAACACAAAATCATAAACGATTAACAAGATTGTAACGAGTTAAGAGCCAACAGGTTAGCGCATGTGCACCGTGTGGTAGCCGTCAGTAGAATGACCGACCGCCATTACTAGTGGCGCGACATGAGACTACTCCCATTCGGATCCGATCATTCGAATCCGCTCATATCATTCATTAAATACATTCAACATCATTCAATATCGATTACAGAATCGACTAAAACAAACAAACTAATACATTGAGCCATTAATACAATAAATCATTATTAACAGTCATGTAATTTATGGTACATAATCACGCGCCGTCATATATATAATCTCAAATAAAATAATCCATCCGAATAACGTTTGTTTAGAACTCGTTTTTATGTGAGCTAAACCTCTGTTAAGCTTCAGTAGCATCTTACTGAGGTGGCAAGCAAACATAAAAAAACACATTCCATTCCTACTGTAAAAGAACATCTACAATAAATTAAGTTCATGAAATTTAAAATATTCATTCCTATGGTGACGTAACGTATCGTCCGTTGGAAACTAGCACAGACATGGCGTATCTCGTAAGGATGCTTGATGCGGTGTTGCAGTTTATTTAATTTCCTCAAAGGCATTACGTGGAAAAAGCATGTTTTCAAGTGCCTCCTTATTTCTCGAGCGCGCTACCGCAGCCTTTCTTAACCAGCCCTTTCATGTTGGAAATATATTTTGGACTGACGCTCCTTTTGATGGAGAAAAGTGGTTTTAGAAATGTAATAATAAAATTTATGGCTCATATATTTAATAAAAATATGTATTTGAGTATTACTTTTATAATTAAAATGATTCATTTATATCAATAAGACATTGAGGGTTTTTTTTATATAATTACTCTAACAAATTTGTAAATGACTAAACAATAGTTTATTTATTGTGGTTATTTCCACGCAAAAGGGCCCAGCTTGTGTTTGGTCGTATTTGGTCCATTGTGATCCCAGGACGTTTGAAAAAATTGATTTCCTGTGAACAGAACTTGAATAATCCCAAACGGCTTGTATTGGGATAGTGAGTGACAAAGTGAAAATACTTGGCTGAGTACTGTGACCACTTATTTAATTTTCATGTAATAGATTCCAATGAATGAATAGTTGGATACTTTTTTGTTTCTAGGGATTTTGTTAAAAAGTTAGCATAAGTTTGAAATATGTTGGTTCTTCTTAGCCGCGCACGTTTATTAAATACTATAAACTGTGTCTGACAAATTGATTACAGTATGTTGATATTCAGTTTGACAAACCATATACAGTATGTAATGTAAGTATTTAGTTTGAAAAAATTAATACAGTTTAAAAGGTAGTGGTCGCGGTTGGAGGATTTTAATTATCATTTGCAAAATAGTTCAATGTTAAAAACAATCACTATTCACAAATACATTGTACCTGTTCCTTAGAGATCGGCAAACACTGACTATTCTTCCAGTAGCTATATTCTCGAGCCGTTTGTGCAGGATTACGTTGACAAATTGTGTAAGCGAATGCTATTTGTTTGCCTTGTGTCTACTTCCAATTTTGGGATGAGATTTTGTGATAATTTGTGTTGCCAACTTTGTGAGGAAAAATTATTAAAAGTGTAGAATGTAGTGAGAGTAATATTGTATGAGTTAATAAAGAATATAGATAACATGAAAAAAAAAGATAAAATACAGCCTAACAGACTCTGTGGTGTGCGGTCCACATAAGTGTCCGAGGTTGAAATTCCAAGTGGGAAAACACTTTGTATGATTTACAAATTGTTGTTTTGTATCTTAGTGTTCTTTGTGTCAGTTTTATGTATGTTTGTAAAGTACCCCGTGATACGGGATTTATATTCCCAATGCAGAAGTTGTCTTTTTAAAAAAAATTTTTAGGACAGGACAGGATTTTTGATAGGAAAACAGTTGTGAAGATTTGTTCACGAAACAAAACTACTGTAAAATTTGGCATTTAAATACTTTAATTCTTTAAGAATGATATAGGTTACTCTTTATTAGTTTTATGTTAAACGCGGACGGCATGACGAGTAAAAGCTGATTATTTTTTGTATGATGAAAATATAATTTTCCTCAAATTCAAGAAAGTATTTTTAGGAATAATTCAATTTACTATAACACTTCTACGAAGATCACGTACCAGCGCGGCACGTATCTGTGAACTCGACCAGGGAATAGAGACTGTCTTGTTACTTCTTATATTTTCATTTCATTTTAAACTATTCATTTCTTCACAAATAAAGCATAGCCAGGTATACTAATTTTATCAAGAGATAAAATTAGTGAGATTGTAGCGGGTGATCTGTGGATCTGCTGAACCGATTTTGAAGATTATTTTTCCAATAGAAGGCCCCATTACAGTTAATTGACAAACTTACAGCCAAAGGAAACCTATTCTTTTGCGTCTACTGATTACAAAATAAATATAAAGAGGTTCCCTCATTGTCTGATTTTTTTTTCCATGTAAAGTGTAATTATAAAGTAATCATTTACGTTTCTTTCTGTTAAGTATTCTTACTTACTTATTACTTCAAAGTTATAAGCATCTAGGTAGACTATGAACTAAATATGTAAATTGTATACATAATCCTCGGAGTACTGCCTCACTCCTTAGCACGTGAATAATGCAGTTGTCAATAGACAGATGGATAAGCCAACATCGACGTAGACTCCCTGGCGCCACACTTTACGAGCTATACAGAGTACCCGTGCGGGTAACTACTAGCTACATTGAAACCAAATTGTTGGGAAAAGTGTCAGGTTCGATTTTCACAAAAGTTTCTAATGCGCTATGTTATGGACTTGATGTGGTCCCCAATATATTATTTTGGGTCTGAGTATAATTTTAATTATCTGATTATGATAGTTGTCATCTGTCATCCAAGTAGAAGCCAACCGGGGTAGCGATGCGAGCGCTACAAAGCCTCTCACAGGGCAAAGAGAGAGAGAGGTTTCGAGGGTGCACCTGGTTCTAGTGACCAAGATGGCGTGTGGTTTTTGGTAGGTGCATGTATGACATAAGCACATCTTCTGGAGGTATCCGAAGGGACATCTAAATAGAAAAAAAATGGTAAATAGTTGTGAACTACGTTGAATATAATTACTACTGCTATTATCGGATATATGTACGAATATCGTAAACAGTTTTATCAAATAGAAGATATTATTTTAGGATGTTGAACGTGTTGTTATTCTGTATGTCACTCAATGAATGGTCATACACAACTTCGCGGTGCTGCGTACGTAATCTATGCCGGTAAGACACCTTTGTTCCAAGCGCATGCACGCCGATTCATACCCAATACAATGGGCCAATGCATCAGCCTGATAGCTTGTGGCCTAATCCTTGCTCTCCAATATATTACACATGCCATCGGACTCCAGATAGTATACATTGAATAGAAAACAGCAGTACAAAAGTATTAACAAACATTGACCGATAATCAAGGCTAGAAAGCAGATTAAGACTTCAAAATGTCTTGTTTGTTATCTAAAGCTATATCTTATTTGAAAAAAATCCGCCTATAATTCAATAGGATCTGATTGAAGTCGGTGCTAAACCTAATGCATTGTGGCGACTTAATCATACAACAGCGCCATCTAGCGAATTAACATTGAACTACGATGAATCACGGAATGATCTATACGGAGTAACTACTAATCCTGAATCGCGAAAGAGAAATTCTCGCACCAATTGGCATATATACAACATCCCAACATCAACCTGGCCGTAGGATCCTCCCTTTGTGATGAAGGAACATGATTCCCGTTCCTCAACAGCATAATAAGTAATACCGAGGGTCTGTGTCATCTTTAAGCTTATGGAAAGCTTCAATTCGAAGCCAATTCAAGCAAGAATCTTTTTTATTTTTTAGCAAACATTAAGTGCATCTCTTGTTATTTAACGCTAAGCAACGTTTCTGTGTTATGTATAATATAACTTTATGTAAGCTAACAATTTAAAGTTGTAAGTGTAAAGTAAAAACACAAAACCGTTGTTTAACGTTAAATAACGTTTATAGAAAAGATGTTTATTTCAACAGTGTAACTTATTTTATTTTTTACTTTGAGGGAATCATTCAACTTGGTTTCCATATTACAAGTTTTACTTAGTTTGGTAGCCAAGAGACAGTTTCACTATGTAATCTTGCTGTGACAAAAAACATTTTTGAATTTGATTTGATGACTATGACTATTAGTCAAAATGCGTAAAAATAAATTGCAACGAAAGCAAAGTGAAACTACTGTTCTATTATCTTGCGTACTAAACGACCATAGTTCGACATAATCAATCAAGTCGGGTGCTGCTTGTCTCGAAGGATTGAAGCAAAACACGTGCACAAGATGTCGAATAATCTAGAAGCTGCAGCCATAAGTTACCTTGAGAAGCCATTTATCCTTCTACGTACCAAGTAGATCAATGCCCATGACTGTGTTTTTATAGTAGTAATATGTTAGGTTGGCGTGTATGAAAAGGGTTGAATTTAAATATACTAAATAGCAAATATTTGTGTAATCCACAAATATTTGTTTCGGAGTCTGGGTGTTTCCTATGTATAATATGTATGTATTTACAAAAAAAAAAACATTTTTATGTATTTATATCACTTGTTTAGTACCCATAATACAAGCTCTGCTTAGTGTGGGACTAGATGAAGTTGTTTGTGAGATGCCCAAAATATTTATTTATTTATTCTTGCAATCATGTTTTTTTCCATCCCATGGTTGCCTGTAAACAGGTTCTCTCTGAGAGAAATTCCGCCAATAGTTTCTACACACCTAGTTCTAGGTTTTTTCCGTTATTTCCTGATGATGGCAAAAAGGTATTATCGAGTGAATATGATGATAGAAATGCTTAATAACAGTTCGGATTTTGAATGTTGGACCTACAATTCCCTGGCCTCGGAGAGAGAAACTGTTGGTTCGGCGCCTGAGCTCTCCCCAGTTGTGTCCGATAGCCGCCCATCGGATTATAAGAGTAAGGAAACAGAGTGAACCTGTATTTGCTCACACTGGTGCACTATAATATCTCCAGTATAGATATCTGATCTTCGGGAGACTGAGACTGGCCGCCGCTAGGAGTACATTATCATTGTAATTGTTTATTGGCCTTTCGGTAATCCCACAGTGACAAGTAACGAAAAATCTGTTTTATACCGGTTTTTATATGGTGGATACAGTTCCAATCCTTAAACTGGATTTGTCATGTCGTAACTTCATTTGTATAGTAACAACCACACACAGAGTTTAACCAATTCTTTCAAAAATCTTTAAATCATATTAATTACTGTTAAAGTAATTAACGCTTTCGCGACATTCGTTAAAAACTAGTCTCGCAGCCAACGTATGGATGGTACTACGCATATGAAGAACAATTCAGATTATTTTAGAAGTTTTCTTCATTTTTTTTAAACTTTCTTACTAACAATACCTACTGATACATATTTTTCGTATGAAATATACAGTATTTTAAGTGATAGTAATTTTTAAGTACATAAAACAAATTGTTATATCTTTAGACGCGTATCTTCTTTTTCCTAGCCTTTATAACATTCGCAGTAGACTTTTTTTCATATTTTCAGACATCTTACACACAACGCCATCTAGTCTCAAACTAAGTAGAGCTTGTATTATGGGTACTACATAACTGATACAAATACATAAAAATATATTCGAGGGAGTCTTTTCATATGTTTATAACTCATATTTTCTCTTCTTTGCTTTATTTTATTTCACTCTTGTTACAAATGTTGTTTGAATGCAAAAAGTTAGACATGAACGAACGTTCCTTCTTTTCTAGCACTTACAAGATCATATAAAAAGACGCTCGCTTCCATGACCATAGCACTCCAACCGCAAAATTATACAAATCTACTTTTAACTTTAAGTATATGTACATTGTAAAATCTAAAATACAGTATATTTCTTCAAAATTAAATATTGATAAGCTTCCCGTACACCAGACTGAAGTACACTATAATCACAATATACAAACCAATGAAATTATTATAGCTAAACCATTCTGTTTCAGATAGGTAAATCAATATTCGTGGCGCATCCTTTTGCTTTAATGCAATTTTAGTTTGTACCGCACAGTCCCAATTCTGACAAGAATACTTATTTGCTTATTGAGTTCCATCCCCACTTAAATTAAAGCGGTTATGCCGTTCCTATTATTTAGATGTTTGTAGGATTAACCAATGTATAAGATGTCCGAGTATATTATATTTACAAATAAGAACTCTACATTCAAATTGGCCTTAAACAGTCCATTGCTGGACTGGAAAAGGCCTTCTTAAAAGGAGGCCTTGTGTCGCCTCTCGACGAGACCTATGGGAAGGAAGAGGGTGGTCACACTCTATATTCTTAATCGTACACCACACGGGTTGTATTTGAGTATGAAGCCCAACACGTCCGTGTTGGGCTTCATACTCAAATACAACCCGTAGGTGTCTAAGCATGAAGTGACTACGATAATGTTATATAGATAAGAATACTCAATGTCTTTTTGTTTACCCGTTCTGTTGTAAATTATAATAATACGTATGCAATAAAATATGAAGGACATAAGGGGACAGACAAAACTTCACCAAGGTTCTCTAGCTGCGATTATAAAAAATATGAGGATTATATAAAGTAATTTTCACAAAGTGATGATAAGTATAGTGTCTCTTGATATAACAAAAAATGAGTCACATATAGTTTGTAAACGTCATAATCAGTATTTTAACGCTCACGGCGTGTTATCTTGACAGCTATGACTACGTTTTTAATTTAAAGCGAGTTGAGTTATTGTCAGTGTTTTAAATCGAGAGTAACGCTGCAGAGGTAGTCTAAATATACCCTAAATTACTATTTATGTCATTAGCTGTATGCCATTGAAAATACCGTAAAAATCGCTTCAGCCATTCCTGAGGTTAGCCGGAGCAAACTGACAGAGAGACAGACAGTCAGACATACAAAAATTTTAAAAGTGGCTTTTTAACTTCATAAGTATTTTAAATATATATATATTATGAAACATATATAATATATATTTAGTTATATATTCAATTTTTTTACTTAACTGGTTCACTTTCGCATACTGCATATCCGCGAGGGTTGGTGGGTAACATCTTGTACTAATTGGTCCGCGACGCGAAGATGTTCTGACGATTTATCGCATGGCTCAGTACCTAGCACTGTGCATTTAATGCCGGGACGTTTTTTTTTTAAAAACTTTTTGTACATCTGTCATTACGTACTTAGCGTGTTTTTATAGAGCAAATATATGGCACTAAGATTGTACTGCAATAAAAACAATTTAGTGGTGTTACTATAAATACTTCAATAAATAAATTTATAAAATCGTCCAAGTACAAGTCGGACTGGCATAGGAAGGCTTCCGTACCATTATCTATGCATTAAAGGAGTCTACCTTTTGCCGTTATTAATATCGAATAAAAAACAACAAAAAATCACGTTTGTTGTATGGGAGCCCCCTAAAATATTTAATTTATTCTGTTTTTAGTATTTGTTGTATAGCGGCAACAGAAACATGTGAACGATATCATCTGTGAAAATTTAGTATTAGCTCTAATATTAGTTTGGGTACAGGATGTTGTGTGTCATTTGTACCTCCCTTTGAATTTAATTATGTCCGATACCATTTATCTGACACTGAAATTATGACAAAAAGGTATCTTTCATCCAGATACGATAAGATACGATACGTCACTGAGGGAGCAGAGAATTCTTCTTACTGAGTGCAACGTTAGGTATCCCATTAAAGAAAACACGTCACAGCATAAAATATCAGATGCAGTTCCTAGTAACATTTCCTTTTTCTTCGAAAGTTATGATTGGGAGAAAATCTCACTAGTGAGATCACCAACTTTGCCTTATTATAACATAGCCATGTTGAGAACTGCCAACGTAAGGTGAGTATGGACATGATTAAGACCAGCCCCGTTAGTCAAATTGCAAACGTTTTTCATTTTCAATTCTTTTGTTTCATTGGCTAATATTTTGGTTTGATCGCGTGACTGAGTGACTTTAGCCAATGAAACAAGAGAATAGAGAAATACAATAGAAAACGAAAAGCGTTTGCAACTCGGCTATTGGGGCTGATTTAGTTAGAGAACATTCTAATTTATTGATTGAAGGAAGAAATATTATTGAACACGTCATTGACTTGTTAAAACTTATACATGGGCCGATAACCTTAATATTCATATTCTGCGCGTTTATGTGTACAAATGTACATTTCTAAAATATCCAATTACTTACTACTACTACTAAAGCGAAGTTTCCGTAAAATTTAAATGGCCTAACACGACTATTACAAGCATTACACTGATGCCTGATGATACTGATGTTCTTTTGTTCTTATGGATACATGGTTTTATACATATGTATATGTAATTTTTAAATTAAAATACAACAGTGACTCTAGTTACAATCAATAATGCCTATTAACGTTTCACATCATAATAAAGAGCCTTGTCCCCATGATGATTATCATATCTCCCAAATATTTTCATTCTTTAAAATTTATTGTTTCCGAAAGAAAATGCAAATAAATATCACAAAAATAGTATAAAATATCTCATTATTTTAAATAACTCATATCCATTAGATTCTTTCGTACCTTAGTGGAGCTGTAGCCTCCTGTACTCCGGTCGCGTATGAAGGAAAATTAGACTTTTTAAACTTTCTTCCAGAACTTCGATTTTACCTCATTTCTTCCAACTTTCCTACAGGTGAGCTGCATTATTATTAGCCATTTTTTATATAATATCTCACTTAATTTGACTTTTATTTTCATTTTATTAGTTTAGTTTTGTGACTGACACTGACTATAAATGATAGTTATGTAAAAACAAATAATTAATTCATTTAATATCAAATCGTTAAAATAATATTATTAAGTAGCTAGGTTCTACGAAAAAACATTTTTTTTTATGTTAGTACCGTATCTACTTTTTTAAGCATTTACTAAAAAACTGTTCATTTCATATTACACGCAGACACTTAAATTTATTTATCTGTATAGATGCAGTTCTGAGTTTGTTTTTTGTATGAGTATAACGATCGTATAACACTTACTCTAACGATCACAATTGGTATGTACTTAGTTATCAGAGATTTCTTTACTCGTATATTCTTATCCCTACTAATATTCTAAATGTGAATGTAAGTTTCTTTGTTACGCTTTCACGCGAAAACTACTCAACCGATTATCATTTAACTTTGTACACATATTCTTGAAGGTATTAGAAGTAACATAGTATAGGATAAATTTTATGAAATTTTTTTTACTAAATCTTTTATAATAACTGAAATAGACGCGGGCAGAGCCTCGAGCAAAAGCTAGTATTATATAAATACTAAATATATTATATCAAAACTACTAATTTCACAAAACAAGGTGCTTAAAATAAAAGAACTACAGTACACACACAACACAAAACAACAGGAAAACACATCGGCCATTTATCAGCAACCCGTTGATAAACCAATTCAAAATATATAACACAACAAATAAAAAATGAAGGGGAATGTGAACCGAATCGTCATTTATAACATCCTATCGCTTGTTTCCGAAACAATGTTCGCGAATGACAAACGATTTGGCGGACTTCATGAATAAAGTGGAATTTTATCATCCACGCACGGATGCGAGTTGTACAAAACTTGGTAGGTTGTAAGTTTATAATGTCAAATTTGTACGATAAAAATAAAATCATTAACAGCCTTTAACAGTCCACTGCTGGAGATAGGCCTCTCCTTTGAAGGAGGTTTTGGCCTACTATACCACGATGGCCAGACGGGTTGGTAAAGGGTTTGTTTCAAGTTTTCCTTCTCTTGGCAGTGATGTTAGCTGCTTATTTTATTTCTTACGACACCCATGGAATGAATAGGGGTGGTGACACTTTGTATTCTTAATCCGTCACCACACGGACAGTTATTTATTTTCTTTCTATTCACTTAAATATACACACACTGTAAATATAATAAATAGCTTGTAAATAAACAAATCGCTACTAGCCTAGTGGCCATATGTGATCGGAAACAATTACCGATGATAGGCAAAGACGGCGCATTCAGACCTAGATGGTTGACCGATTGTGGCATAATATGTCATGACAATTTCCGTGATTCGGAGGTCACGTTAAGCTGTTGGTCCCGGTTGTAATCGTCCTCGTGAGGCTTAGTTTAAAGCCTTCTGGCGTGTTAAAAACTTTCAACGGAAAATTGAATATTGTAACTAAAATATAGGTGACAGAAACACATAACCTATGTATTTGAAATACATAACCTATGGTGACAGAAAAAGAAAACGGAGTCGCCTTTTACGACACCTATAGGATAATTATCCTATAAATGTCGTAAAAGGCGACTAAGGGCCACCGCACACTAGCTACTTTTAGCATCGGCGATCGGCAACTAGTCGCTTTTTAGAAGCTAAATACGGCGACCGAACGCTCCACTCCGCACACTTGAAAACACCAAACGCGGAGATTGAGTCGCTTTTTAGAAGCGCGACACAGCAGCTGAACGCTACTCTCCGCACACATTCGGATGCCGGTAGCTTCGATTTGGCATCTGAGCAGTCGCTAAAACGCGCGTTTCCGATACCGCGATCGAACGCAGGAAGTCGCTAAAACGCGATGCAGCATAGATGCAGTCGCCAAATCGCCGATCGCCGATGCTAAAAGTAGCTAGTGTGCGGTGGCCCTTAAAGAGCATAGTACGCGGGACAACATCGCTACGGAGAGAAAGAAAACTTGAAACAAAGGCGAACCGACTTGAGCCAGCAGTGTAATAGTGCACCGAAACTTCATTTCTAACTTCTAACAGTGCACTATTCTGAGGTAGTAGAGCCACGCTGATTTCAGCACGAATGGGCCGGCTCGATCCGGCCAGTACTACCCTCACACAGAAGACCATCCTAATAATGACAGCACTCTTGCTGTCGTATTTCGTTGGTGAGTGTGAGACCGGAGGCCCAATCATTCTGCATCATTCTCCCGCCCTTCGAAGTCCGGGAGAATGATGCAGAATAATCTAACCAGGCTGCCATGGTAGGGGTCACCATGCTACATTGCCTACCCTCACAATGAGCATGGTGGCCCCTACTCCTGGATTCTACTCATGCTTTCCATCAGGCAGAGTAGAGTCACTTTGGCAGGCTTAAATATAAAAAAAAAAAAAAAAAAAAAAAAAAACTAGTAAACTGTTAATGATAATGTATAGATTTAAAGTTGTATAATATAAATTATTTTAGGTGGTGAATAATAATATACTGATAGAATAGTATATATATCGTAATTAACGTTAACAGTGATGAAGAAAAACGTACGAAAATTCAGAAAACTCGCTTTTTCCTAAACATCTAGATCGACTTCTCCGAAAACCTTCGGACATTCTATTTCAGCGAAATCGTTACAGCTGTTTCCGAGATCACAAATTTATATAAATAAAGTTTGGGTGTTTTATATGCATATTATGCATATATGTATTTACAAAAAAATGTATGTTTATGTATTTATATCAGTTGTATAGAACCCATAATATAAGATCTGCTTAGTTTGAGACTAGAAAGCGTTGTGTGTAAGAAGTCCTAAATATTTATTGATTTATTTATATACAAGTTTTGCTCGTTTAAAAGTATTAGTTAGATTGGATAATCCAAAAGTAATAATTAAATAAAACAACATATCATGGCCCTACATATGAACTATAATTACTTTTATATTGATTGGTAAAATTAGATTGTTGTGAAAGTCATTTTGGCTAAGTGCGTGTGAATCCACGCAGAATAGGGATTCCGTAGTCACCCATGATGGGACGCGAACTTAAAATTATATTCAGTAGATAATTGTTAAGTTTAATTCATCATCATCATCAGCCTAGTTGTATTTATTTATTATTTCGTTATTTTTGTACGAAGTTTTCCAAGTGAACGCATTTTACAAGATAGGCCTTTATATCTCCTGAACTAAAAGGTTTTCCAAACTAATATAGTTTCCCTTTAAAGTCTATTACATGAAAAATAATGGTGAATTTTTTTTTTTTAAGCCAGTTATTTAGTTTTTAGAATATGTAGGGGGGGGGGGAGGGTGACCAGTTTTCACGAAATATGCGCTTTAAAGTTGAATAACTTGCAAACGAATAGCGAAGTTAAAAAAAATGCTACCTCTCAATGTTTTTAAAG
The DNA here is from genome assembly GCA_932526445.1 of Phragmatobia fuliginosa. Taxonomy (NCBI): domain Eukaryota; kingdom Metazoa; phylum Arthropoda; class Insecta; order Lepidoptera; family Erebidae; genus Phragmatobia; species Phragmatobia fuliginosa. The sequence continues at coordinate 10,210,327 of OW052075.1, read as the reverse complement.
ACCTATCTAATGATACCCAACACGATGGGGTAGACTCTAGAAAAAAAGTTTTCTTCTTCTATATTTCTAGCATAAGCCGTTTGGAAGGTAAGAATAGGATATGCGGATAAGGGTTCCGAGGCAAGAACTACAGAACCTTAATGTGTAAAATAACTTTATTAATTATCTAAATAACTCAAGTTTAAAATGAATAAATAACTAAAGGGCATTAGTTATACCTCCTTTGATTGGTCTGAAAAGTTATCACACCTAGACCCACGTTATACTTTAACATACATAGTTTGACTGATTAAATTCCAATAGACACAAAATTATGTTCATAATAAAGTAGATTGTACAATAAGGTAAGCTCAAGACATAAGCGAGATCATATTGTAAGCCACGGACCACCGGTATGCAGATATTCTGCCACAATACTGGAATGTCGTTCGCTAGAGTCGTCGTGCCGTTGTGGTTTGACTCAGAATATTTACCTTCATTATGTATCAATCTGTATCTTGTGCGGGGTAGTAGGTAGATTAGTCTTATCTTTAGGAAAACGCGAGTTTTTGAGTTTACATGCGTTTTTTTTCGTATTTATTACTACTCTTGCGTCATCTATACTATTTTATTTTGGGGTTCCGTAGTTCATGACTCCGACCCTTACAGATTCGTCATGTCCGTTTGTCCGACTCGACTTACCGTCCAAAAGGTTGGTGAAGAAACTTTGCATGAAGATGTGTTGCAATAACTTCAGCAAAGTGCTACATTCTATTTTTGCGTGCTAAAGTAGAGGTGTAGACAAGGTTTTATAGTAATTATTGAAATGCTAATAAACTGCCTCGTTGGTATAGTGGTTAGCGTATGTGACTGCTAATCAAGAGGTCTCGGTTTCAAATCCCGGGTCGGGTCAAAAAAAGAGTTTTTGGGTTTTTCTTAGGCAATTCCTAATAACAGCTCGGAGTTTGGAAGTTTGGCGGTGATTCACGCCCTTAGGTACCTCGGAGAGCGCGTAAAGCCGTCGGTCCCGGTTGTCATGAACATCGATGGCAATCGTTAGTGGGAAGTCAGTGCCCTCAAATATACTGACAACTAGTTCAATCTTTGAATTTCAGTTCTCCCTTAGGGTTGCGAAGGTCTGATGCCAGTCGCTCCGTGGAAAAACTGAAATTCAGGTAAAACCGGTTGAACTAGTAGCCAACCCCAAATAAACTTGGGAATAAAGACTAGGAAGAATTAATTGAAATGCTAATAAAAAGGAAAGGACTAGGACAAAGTAGTAACAGGAGAAATCGCTTCAAAGGTTATTGAATTTATATTTATGTAAAACTAACTACAGTCATGCACAGTTCATATTGACACGTCGTCGCTGTCACGTGCGCAAAGGGGTATATTTTTATGGAATACGTAATTTTGTTTGACTTCATACGCGATGTCCATATTTGCCGAAGACTCGACGTCCTACATGCAAAGAGCGGTGCCCGTTTCCAATGTATCATGAAAATCATAAAAATGACGTTTATGATTGTAAAAAGGTTGGTAATAATGAAATTAAACATGTCTACACGACTTCTGCTAGTATTTGCTATTATCGTTTGATAGCCAACTCATACCTTCCGCTTATACTGCTGTGTCTTTAATATTAATTTGAATTTTACGAAGTTATTAAACATATATCGAAACCAGCTTTAACCCACGGCTCTGCCCGCGTGTAAGTCGTTAAACGTGGTAAAGAGTACCCTATGTACCTTCTCAGGTACCTGATTAACAAATTTCATTTAACTTGATTCAGTAAATTTGTCGTGACAACGCGACAAATGGACAGACAAAGCACACAGACAGAGTTACTTTCACATTTATAATTTTGGTAAGGATGGATACCTATCCATGTATACCTATACATGGACAGTATGAACACACTTGTATTAAAGTAAGAACGACTTTTTTCTCTATTCCTTAAGTTTTTAGGTTTTCTCAAATACTTTTTACTGTAAGTACATATATAAAAAAATCATGAATCACAATCGTTACCAGAACTTGAAATTGGGTTCAAATAAAATTATTCTAATGACGTGAAAAGTGTAATGGGAACAAACAATGCCTCTAACGAAACAGGTCTTAGCAAATAGAGGGAGACATCGGCTGATAGAAAAATTTTCTCGAAAGCTTTTTGGCTGCGAACAGACAGACAGACGGATCTCCTTTGAGAGGTTTCACGACGGAACATTTTAGATGTTTGGTATAAAGAAATAGGACAAATATGTTTAGAGGATTCTTTTAAGGACGACTCTTATTGCAATACTTTTTGAACTATAGCTAAATAAAGTTATTTAGATGTTATATCGGAAAATGACTTACGCCAGAGATGTTCCGAAAACAATTATATTATGTACGTAAAATGATTGCATTGTAATATCGTCAATCAATTCTCCGTAATTATTCAAGAATGTGTCGACGCAGGACATAACTCACTGTTTCTTTGTTTATTTGGAATCAAAAGAATTTTTTGTTTTGGCTGTCATTTAATGAGACAGCGGACGCATTCTTTGTTATTTATCGAGATGAAACCGACGTTTCTTTCCATTGTTCCTACAACTCGGACCGCACCAACTTTACAAAAATGTATTTAGTTTCTCGTACCGAAACTTTTGCAAAATTATTTTTCCTCGTCAGCTTTAGTGGGCTATTTATGTACGTTGCTCTTGCATTTTATTCTTTCCACACTGCTTATAATACTGTAGCTCAATTGCAAGGATACAGAAGCACAATAGACGTGGATAAATTCGAAGATGATTTAAAATACATACTGATATGGACAACAGAGAATAACCCATTTGAAATACAAGAAGGTCAAGGTATTTTACTTGATAATGAGTGCAAAGATGTCAATTGCTACATAACGACAAATAAATCTCTTCTAATTGGAGGTTACGAGCAATTTAACGCTATCGTATTCCATTTTGGTCTTTTACGACAGTGGTTGCGTCGTTTTCTTCCAAAGCATCGCTTACCACATCAGAAATATGTGTTTTATTCAAGACTACCCTCAGACGATTTCCCTATATGTACCCCGATAGTTAACAACTATTTCAATTGGACTTGGAGTTACAAAATTGAGTCGGATATTTTCAATCCGTTTATAGAAGTAAGACATAATAATGGTACAGTGGTTGCACCAAGACCTAAAGTGGAATGGCCTGAGAATTCTAAGCTATTGCCAACTGTATTCAATAGTATTGACGAAGTGAACACGAAATTGAAAGCTGTTATGTGGCTGATGAATAATTGTGAACTTAAAGGGACGAACTTCATTTCTTTGAAGAAATTGAGTACAGCTTTGAAGGATCATGACCTTAGTCTAGATATATATGGCTGTGGTAATAAAGTGTGTCCACCACACGGATGTTTGACGGAGATAAGCAGACACTATTATTTTTATTTGGCAATTGAATCGAGTCTTACCGAAGACTATTTAACTGAAGAGGTTTTAATGGCGTATGACTATGATGCTGTTCCTATTATTGTTGGTGGTGCTGATTATACCAAGTAAGTACATAGTAAACTTTTAATATTGTATTTAGATTTTTATTTCTTAAAGGATTTTAAAATCCCTGAACTTTTTCTGGTTCTTGGAAATTAATGTTAGAAACTACCCCGACGGTCAGCTTCAAGTGCGGGAGGTCACGGGCTATGTTATTTCTGGTCCTCCACATGCCCTATCCCGGGGAAAAGACTTCTTCCCCTGAATACTGGTGATGTAACCCGATTGCATCATGATGCATCATAATTAGTTGATTTGGAAGGCAAATATCCTGAGAATAATTTTAATATTAGTACTTAACTGTAAGTTTATATAGATCTAATCGTAGAAGACGACTTGTAGAATGTTAGATAATGCAGAAGACCTTGGTCACGAATAATTAGCTTTTGCCAGCCGATCCGATTATGGGTTTAATAGTGTTATGTATTAAAATACAGTTTTTTTTCAAGATAGTATATGACTGTATATTAAAATGTAAAATGAAAGGATTTGAATCTTTTGTGTATGTAAATGGTCACTGCTCGGCTCTTTTAAGAAGCAAATATCTGTTACATAGTCTTAAAATAATTATCATAATTAGTACACTATCCAATACTATTATAACGAATGATTCTTCTTATTAACAATTCTAGAAATTAGTAGCTTGTAAAAAGCTCTTCAGCTTAATGTTTTTATTAATTACTGGTGAAGAAATAAATATAAATCTATATTTCGAATATCTTACACACAACGCTATCTAGTCCCAAACTAAGCAGAGCTTGTATTATGGGTACTAGAAAACTGATTTATATACATACATATTATACATAGAAAACACCCAAATTCCGAAACATAAACATTTGTTCCGACCCGGGAATCAAGCCCGAGACCTCAAGTACAGCAGTCCTCAAGCACCACCGAGGCAGTCAATAAATATAGGAAAGTTACTACGATTTTCAATCATGATAATACATTTTTACAGGTTTCTGCCAGCCGGCTCTTACATCAACTACCAAGGGCTGAACGAAGTACAGTTAGCCTCCATAATAGCCCACACGATAAAAACACCGTCGAAGTATCGCGAATATTTCAACTGGAGAGAGTTATACTCAATAAGAAGAGTGGACCAAAATAAGGGGTTCTGTCAACTATGTGCTTTATTAAATGATAACAAGAAGTACAATTCCTTCAGCAATTATGAAAACTTCAGAAAGTGGTGGCACAAGGGTCCGTTAAAAAAGAAATGTCTACCGAAAGGTGCAGAAACTTACGACGAGGTACTTTCCTACAACAATGTTTCTAGGGCAGGCCATTAAAAATAAAGTATTGGTTAAAATATTCTTAGAATAAAGTGATAATTGACAAAAGTAGTAAAATATTCTAGACTAGCTATGTCCCGCGGTGCTGACTGCGGTTATTGTTGTAAATCGCGAGTAACGTCGCCGAAATCAGCTAGTCTAAAAAATTAGCCTAAGTTACTCCTTAGTTTTCTGCCAGTGAAAGTCCCGTTTAAATCGGTCCGGCCGTTCCAGAGATTACACGGAACAAATAGACAGACAGAGATTTTTAAAAAAAAAATGTATTTTTTATCAACCGCATATACTTTGATATGCATTTAGTAAAAACTATTCATTTGATATTACAAACAGACACTCCAATTTTATTTATTTGTATAGACTAGAAATATGTTTATGCGTCTGACTATATTTTTAGTCACTGCCAATACTTTAATACTTTGAGACTTCACTTTTTGAAATCATCATCATCATCATCAACAGCCTTTAACAGTCCACTGCTGGACATAGACCTCTCCTTAGAAAGGAGATATTGGCCTACTAAACCACGCTGGCCAGACGGGTTGGTATAAGGGTTGGTTTCAAGTTTTCCTTCTCTTTGCATCGATGTTGTCTTGGGTAGTTTATCCCTTATTCGCCTTTTACGACACCCGCGGAATGAATAGAGGTGGTGACACTCTGTATTCCTAATTCGTCACCACACGGACGTTGAAATCAACCATATATATATAAAAATACTTTTTTGTATTTTTTTAATGAAATTATACGTTCTGTTTCTGTTGTTGTTGTTTTTATGGAGACCCTTTAAATAAGTATCAAATTGGAGATAGTTTTTTTGTTTTTTCGAAATACGGTCCCCATTTCATCTCATACACATTTTTTTATCATTAAATTAAATACGACGACGACTAGAAGACGTTAAATACTTGACATTGGCAGAAATAGCTGATAATATTCGGCTGGTTGCCATCTCATCTAAAGAAGAAGGAGTATCAAATTTTTTCTTTAGAATTCCTCATGGAAAAGGTATTAATTTATTAATTCAATTACCCAACATATTTCCCATTGAGTAATTGATTGAGAATACGGTGGGTCACCACCTTTATTCATCCTATGGGTATGAGATGGCTAAGGTAGCAAACTACGCAGGAAAATATCACTGTAAAGAGCAGGAAAACTCGAAATGAAGCCTTTATTTGCGTGTGGAAGCCGCCTCGTGCCGCCACCCCACCGGGATTTGCGGTGGGGCGGTGTGTCGTAATCGAACCGACTAAAACCACACGGTGTGCCACTCTGCACCTCTGTGGTATGAGGCGCCTGCCCGCACTAAGGCGCCATCATCTGCTAAACTCTTAATTGGCACACATTGACGTCGTCCCCTTCACGGCCACTAAAGCGGATGGAGTAGAAAACCCGTCCCGTCCATCCGCAGCCATATATATATATACCAACCTGTCTGTCCATCGTGGTATATTTAGTAGACCACAACTTACTTTCCAAGGGTTATGTCGAACAGTACATTATTAAAGGCTGTTGATGACCCTTATCGAATATCCCAGCAAAATGTGAAAAATAACGCATCAATAATCACTATCAAAAGCTAATCTATCTATTATGATAAAAGGTTAAACTTTTGTCACTTGCTGAATAGATTTGTTTTCAAAAGTACCTAGTTGATATTTATAAACAATCGTCTATGAAAAGAGGTAGAAGTCTTATGATCAAAGTAAAATATACCTAAAGGTTATTCCAGCAGAAGTTAGCAACTATTGTTTAGTTAAATATCAAAGAGCTTTTTTCACATAATGACTAATTATTGAAAAAAGAAACAAAACGTGTGAAATATACTGATTTACACACGAGGTTGTGTGGGGAAACTAGTTATAGATTTTTTTTTATGTACAGTGTTTGTTAGACTTCCTTAATCAGTTGGTGCGTATGCTTCGTCATATAAACCGCCTATCACCGCTGTTGAACATAGGCCTATTCCAATGAACGTCACAGTCCTGGATGGTCAATCATTCTCATCCATTTATCCTCCCCATTACGCGTAGATAATTCTCGCTGACAGTGTTCTCAACTACGATTCCTTTCAAGCGACTTTAAAACAATATAGAACTGTATATGAGAACAAACAAACTGACGTCATTACCATACTGTAGTAAGTAGGGTCAGCAACAAAGAACCGTTGAATATTCGAGCGGGTTATCTCAACGATATGCTAAGTATACTGCGACTTGCGACGGCGCTGACGAGACCTATACATTTTTCAGTATTTATTTAAATCAACTCAGTCAAAGTGAGTCCTTTTATTTCATCATATGAAGTTTGCTTTTACTGTTTGAAACATTGAAATACTATTAAACTTTAATCTGGACTCCATTGATTTATGTTAAATACATTAAAAACACATTCAGTTCATTGATTTGATTGATATGGTTATGTTTTTGTTCATCTGCAAACACACATATCTCTACCACAAATGAATTATATTATTTGTTTTAGCTAGGTACTAGTGCACGCTGTTCTCTCTTCGGTAGGTTTTGGTTTGGTTTTAGCTGGCCTACACCAGTCGGTAGTCTTGTACCAAGTGTTACGAGTATTTCTCTTATCAGTGCTGCTATCTTACGTAGCTTGCTCACTAATCGGCTCTTACGACACCCATGGGAAAAATAGGGGTGGTGACACTATGTATTCTTATTCTGTTATAACACGGCAATTCATTAGATATTGGCAGAATAATATAGACTACAACACAATTTTTCACATACATACATCACAAGACCACCAAACAGAGCCATCTGGACAGTGTTGAATGATACATACTTCCAAAAAAAATACTAAAAGTCTGCCATAACCCTATATTTTAATTATTACCAAGGCAAGTCCTCGAGGGCCTGACCAGGCATAATTCAAATCGCTAGCTCAGTGGCACCCTCTCGAGCTGGAGTGTCAAGCGTTCTCGAATATTCATCAGGGTGACTTGATTACTTCATGAGTGCCTTTGACGTAGGTGAGTTCTACGACAAAAATATTTACTATTCAAACGGAATGTTCAATGAATGAATGAATTTAATGATTTTAGAAGCAATATATTAAATCTGCAACACTATAGTGTTGCAGATTTCCATTTCTCACATGGTTAAGTATTAAAATGTTTGAAGTCAACTCTGATAGATGGCGCTGCACTGGTCCTCTGAATCTCAGTATAGTTTTGTTTTTTTTTTTTTTTTTTTTTTTTATTGTTGTAATGGAATAGGCGTTTGTCTTCCATCTCACCTGATGGAAAGTGTAGATGAAGACGAAGATGGTACACGCCCATCCAAAAGAAACCTGTTCACTCTACTCTTAAAGGTTCCAGAGTTCAACTCATCAGGAAAAATAGACCAAACTTTGGCGACTCTCACCAAAAACGAGCTGTCAAACCGTTTAGTTCGTCTTTTGGGTATGCCAACAACGTATGGATGAAACTTTTGCCTGCGCCTAGTAGTCCGATAAAGGAATGGAGATGGCTCAATCAGTTCGAAAAGAGCATTCGAGCACTCTCCAATCCTGTTAAATTTTGTTTTTATTTCTAAGCACCCAGTACTTACACCCAATACAATTCAATTGTGCACTTATTATTTTCTGTATTTAATTTAACACTCATAACATACTCAATTATATCTCATCATCATTTAGCAGTAATTCTCAGGAGAGGAATAGTGTCAAATTAGGATGACCATATGTTGTGAAAGGATCTGGAGACATTTTTCACTATGCTAGTTTATGCCGTGCGCTCCATATTTTTTTATGTAAATGCTGCCAGAATGACTTCACTGTCCCCGATGGAAATCATGAATAGAATCTACACAGAGTGGTGGTCACTATCCTCACTGCAAACATAGACAATGCAGCGTAGTGTCCCACACTACAGCGCCCTAGTAATATACTTTTTACACCCTGTTTTAAGAATGATACAAATACTATATAGCTTATTAGTATTTCTATAATCAGAAACACAATTTGGTCTTCATACAACACTACGAGCTTCACGTACCACTCTCTAGCAAATGTAGCTCCAAGTAAATCGAAGCCAGAACACACCGCACATAGCATTTTATATCACTGAATAAGGTCTGAGGGCAGCTGTAGAAGCTAATTAAACAACTAAAATAATGGAACTCAGATTGTGCAGTATATAACACAGTGTAATTGAAACGGAATGCGATTTCACGATATATCGACTAGTAGGTGTTAACTAACAAACACGCACCTGCGTCTCTAATACACTGGAACTACTACTTTGGAAACTCGAACAGACTTTTCAATGAGAGGTTTCATGAGGAATTTTGTAAAAAGTGGGCACTTTAACTTGCTCAAAGCTGTGACTGTGTCACGGGACAGTATACAGTCAATAATGAATAATTCTACTAGACTTTAGATCGACCTGTGAATCGAACATGGTATGTATGTAAGTATACGGACACGTGCTGGCATAAAATACACACTAAAACAAAACAGTTCGGTTCTTCGTTCCCATATCTAGCAGTTAAAAACTGAAAATCTCCGCCAGCTCATGTGTTTGCTCCCTAGTATGTTCCTGGGTCTTTTAAATGGGGTGTGAAAAAGCATCTCACTAGGCCGTCATAGTGTGGATTGCTATGCTGCTTGCATTCGCAGTGAGTATGGTGGTCTCCACTTTTGGGTTCTACAGACTTACTTAGGAATTTACAATATTGGTAAAAATTTCTAATTTAGCAAAAGGTGTATAGTACATATGTTTAATTATACAACTATTGGAACAATAGTAGGGTTCCTGCATTGTATCGTCACATATGTAGTCGTATTAAACATTCGTTGTTAACATGCAAATATGCACCTCGACCCGCAGTTGAAACTGTTTCTAGTTAACATGTTCGACTATTTACTACTTAAAACATTTATTTGGTTATTTTATTTATAACATGGAGGATAGCTATAACACCCTTAGCAAATTTGATTAACACAGTCCATTCAATGATATATTATTCTTTTGTACTATTTTGTATTAACAATAAAGACAATAAATAAATAAATAAATAAATAAATATTAGATATCGATAACCCACAATGTCCCACTGCTGGGCTCGGGTCTTTTCTCAGGAGAGGATTTGGGCCTTATGTTCTCACCCTGGCTGAGTGAGGGTCGGGGACCCTCACTCTGCCAACGTGGGATCACCAGCCACTCGTTGTGCCTATCTTCAACTATAGATCCTCACGCTCAATTCAGTACATAATAGTCATGTGGCGTGAGTAATTTGAAACGTAGTCACGCCTTGCTAAAGTGTTATGGTACGTTTCCACGTAACGTGTGACTACGGCTGTTGAAACTTGAATATGTGTCTCTGTATACTGATAATGTTGTTGATTACCTTACTTTTTCTATTATCCTTATTTAATCCAGTGTTCTGAAAACTTATTTCATACTTTATCAGCGTCGATTTTTGTCGTAAATGGGTGCTAGTCTTTTTAAAATTATTTTTCATTTACTTTAGAAGTCATCGAATCACAACATTAACACCAATTTCTTTCTATTTACTACAGCCCTGATACACATCTTTTGCTTTGTCCACGTTCATCAATACAAAATTATGAGCATACATAAATTAAGTTTTAGAACAATTGTCAATAACGTGAATAAATGTTTCAAAAGCAACCTTGTTATTTCAATTATAAGTTTAAAAGCCACACTATATGTATGTAGGCTCTAATACTTACTTGGTTATATGAAACTGTTCTGTGGGCAGCGTTAAATAACTGATTGCGTCCCAGGCGACCGATTGGGTTCGGAAAGTTGTTGCCTGCTCGAGATATAATCTCGTCAGGGTGACAATGATATATGTGAGTTGTAGTACTGTCTGATTTTTGTTTGCTGAGATTTGTCACCGTTCTGTTATTGAATGAAGGTAGGGTTTTACGGGGTTCTTTGTTTAAATTTTCTTGTCCCGAGTATAAAGCGTTCCTTTGTTTTTCAGGTTATTTGTGATAGTGTTTTAATTTATATATTAAAATTTATATGGTGATAAAGTTGTAGGGTATTAAAGTATTTCATCTACTATCACATCATCATCAACAGCCTTTAACAGTCCACTTCTGGACATAGGCCTCTTCTAAAGTGAAACCTAAAAATAGCAATCATAATCTAGTCAGGTTATAAACAGATCAAAAATATAAGCATTTTTATGTAAAAGCTTTTCATTTTAAAGTCAAAATTCATAAACTGATTAAATAACTTATTTTACCTTAGGTTTGTGGTATAATATGATTTATTACTTATTGTTAGTGCTAAAGAAAAGTATATCCTCCTTCTTCTTTCTTTTCTTCCCAATCATAATATCTTTACTATTTATATCAAAATCAGTTCAGCCATTTCACAGAATAATTGAAATTGTAATCAAACACTACAATGTTATTTATTAGTTTAGATACACATACAGATAAATTCATATTTTTAATTATACAAGCATCTCCGAAACCATGTGAGGGTTGTAGCTGTATGAAAGTGCTTGAATAAATAATATTATCTGAAATCACAGATTATTTTGTCACCCTTTTGTGTGGTATTTATTTGTGGTCATAATGGATGAGCTGTGGTAGTTTGCAATTTATTTTAAAGCTCTGAATGTTAAAATTCACAATAATAATATTATTGCGTGGTTTTATTGGTTGCACATGATCTTTTGAGATAAGAACTGTAAATTAATGAGGTTTATTTATTGTTTACCGATATAGTTCTCTGGGGATTTTGCTGGTTATATTGTACAAAAAGAAAAAGTTTATTAAACTCTAACCTTACTAGTAATATGTTTTAATAAGATTTTATGTCCTGTGTCATCCGGGCCATTATAATGAATCTATTGAGACCTTGTTCATTTTTTGGAATTGTAATACACAACATCATCTAGTCCCAAACTAAGCAGAGCTTGTGCTATGGGTACTAGACAACTTTTATAAATACATGCATATTATACATAGAAAACACCCAAACTCTGGAACAAATATTTTGCAGATCATACAAACATTTGGTCCGACCCGGGAAACGAACCCGAGACCTCTTGATCAGCAGCCGCAAAGCATGCATAAATTAATATCAATCCTTTTGGTTTTGCTGTATTCGTGTGAATAACATAAATGTTTGAATGTTGAATCACCTATTTCTGTTTTAATGGACCTTACAGACTTTTTATACAAGTTTTTTTTTATAAATAGGTCATAAAAAATATTATACATGGAAAACACCGTAACAAATATTGGCGAATCACACAAACATTTGATTCAACCCGAGACCTTGAGCACATCAGTCGCATACGCTCCCACTGCGCCACCAAGACTAGACAGCTAAACTAAAAAAGTTAGTACTAAAGCCTATATTACTCCTTATATCATCAGCTATCCGACGGTGAAAGTCCTGTCAAAAACTGTCAAACCGTTCCAGAGATTATCCGAAACAGACAGTCAATAAATTTCAATTGCCATTTATACTTTCATGTGCCTTTAGTGAAAAACTGTTAATTCAGAATTACAAACGTTTTATTTATTTGTGTAGATTACACATTATGTACATGATTATCACATGTTACTAAATATCTATTAATATTACTGTAAATTGAGTACTTATAGATAATGTTATGCAAAATATCTTACACTTTCATAAATATCTTCACTTGTTTAGCATATTGCCTTGTATATATAGTTATATATATTTTTATAGAACGCTCAGTTAGTATAATATGAAATATCATATGAAATAACTTCAATACCAGTCCGGACTTTACTCACATCTTACATTACAACGAAACCTAAGAATTCAATAGAAAACGCAAGCACACAATGCAAATCCGTCCAGTTACGATAACAAAGCGATCAAAACGAAATAAGACGCACAAAACATTGAATGTAAAGAAGATAGATGTTCCTTCATTGTGAGTGAATAAGAAGGCTAAAAAGTATTCAATAATAAATCTGAGTTGGGAGATGTCGATCACAGATGCGTCCCAGAGGAGTGATACCAGCACTCCTTTTAATGCAAAATTGAAGAGAATGCGAGGGTAGTGAAAATAATATGGATTACATAAGCCTTTGTAAGGTTCTTTGAGACAAGAATTAAATATTTAAATGCTCTGATAAATATTCATTTTCTTTATTTAAGTCAGCGACTGTTGTGAGATTAAGTTTTGGGGTACTTTTTGTAAAGTTTAGCTAGAAACTTGTAGAAAAATTGGCTTTGGTGATAAGATTCTGCGTATTTTTTATATGATGGAAAGCATGAGTAGAGTACAAGAGTAGGGTTTACCATCCCCATTATGAGTAGAGGCAGTACAGAATGGTGACTCACACCATAGGGTCTCCAGTTTCACACTCATTAAAAAAATACAACAGTATGAATGTTGTCATTTTAGGTTGATTTTTGTTTGAGGATTTTAGTTTGGGTAGTGCCCTGGTCGAGCCGGCTCATTGAAATCTCAGCGTGGCTCTACTACCCTGTTATGTATATACAGTATACGTTTACACAAATTGTATTCCTTATTTGTATACACATGAATAATAATTGTTCGTTGATAACAAGTTTATACCAGTATTTGGCTAGAAATTAAAATTAATTAATGTGGTAAGGATAAAAAAGGCTCACCATCCTCATTGCGAACTAAGGCAATGTATCCGTTTTTTTTTAATACTGAGCTTACTTACTTAATACCTACTTAGGTTTTTAGTTTTTATAACTCTTAACATTAATTGTGATTTTATTTAAATGTAAGATGTCATACAATAAGTCCTCCGTTTTAGAAAAAATCTGAGTCATCTCGTATGTACTGTCAAATAGTTATTTAAGGATGAAATTAAAATTTTTGTCTGTCAAAGGAACTTTATTATAATTTTATACCTTCACATCACATAACGTATTTACACTTACTACATTATTTCATTTTTTATGCTAACAGGCTTATGAATTTTGAATTTTACGATAAATTAGTGAATGCGTTACCAGCTATGATTGATTCATGCACAACATACTCTTCGCTCCACTTCTTCTTCAACTTCGAGTATCTTAAGAATTATATGATTATATTATACTATAAGCCACAACGGCGGTAGTTGTCATTTTTGTGGCGCCATCACTTCACTTCGCTTGGTTATAAATAGGAGTGATCTGTTGTATCGGTACGCATTTCTGACGAATGCGTCGCGGAGTGTGGATCATTGTCTTTGGACAATTAGTACTACTCTGTTAACAGATGTGGAAAGCTGTCTTTGACAAGTTAGTACTGTCTGAATTGCGGTGGGTGCGAGGAAAACTGTCTAACAGCTAGTACAGCCCTATGTGACCGCCCTTGCTGTATATCTAACTGTAATTTGTTTAGATTCGTTACTTAATTAACGGTTGTTTGTGTCTAATTGCATTTCTCAGATTATTTTTGTAATTAATGAAATAAATTGTTTAGAATTAAAGTAAATAGTTTAGAATTATAATTATTTTTATTATTTTTCACTTCTGGACTCTAACATCAGAAGTGGGATCGATCTACGTTCACAAATTATTAATTTTCAATATTTGGGAAACGATCAACTACCGACATTTAGTTAGATATTTTCATTTAATTTGCCTATACTTCATTATCTAGGTGTGTGTTACGATAGAGAGCATTGACAAATGCACAATAGATCGCGCTGTCATATAGAACCAAAGTGAATATACGCAGTGATTCGCCGCAGAGGTCCCGGGAACGATAAACGCGATCGTTCGTTAAAAAAAAAGGCATTGCACACTATTAGTGCTCATTTGAACGCTATCGAAATTCAGTGTTCGTTGTGATTTTTAATAAGGGAATCCGACTTTTGTGATATTCTTATCCGCTCTAAATCAAAGTCAAAAATCAAAACTAAATCAGTCAAAAATCAAAACAAAGTCAAAACATAGCAAATATAAAAATCGTAAAGGAAGTGACGACTTCTATATTTGGTTTTTAGTGTCAATTACAAACGGTTTTAAAACGATTATTTTAATAAAATAATGAGGGTATTTGTACCACATGTGTGTTCGTGTGTATAACGCTTTCTTTCCAGTTAGTAAACATTGTGCTAAGCGATGGAAACTGCATCCGTGCCAATGTACAAGGTGTACAATGTGGTCCACCAGTGCCGACACGGTAATGAGAGAAGGTTAGAAGGTTCAGTTAAGAAAAACTTGTGAGTTGTGCTTGACGCTGTACTGGTAAGATCAAATCATATTACATGTTGAGTTGTGATTTATTTTCACATAATTTTGATATGTAGTGTACAAAAGTGAATTGTGTGCGCAATTTAAAATGATGAAAAAATGGACTGTTTGGTGCGTATACGAAAATGCCTTAGGGCTGATGCAAAGCTGTGGCTTAACACAAAGGCTTAAGTAGTTAGTTTAGTTTTAACAATGACCTCATTTCATACCTTTTGTTATTGCGAATATTTGGTACTAGCTATTGCCCGCGTGTATGTCGGTTATCGCGATAAAAAGTAGCTTTCCAAAGTTCAGTTCTATCTTTATACCAAATTTCATCAAAATCGGTTCAGTGGTTTTGGCGTGAAAGCGTAACAGACGGTTACTTTCGCATTTATTGCGAATATTTGGTATAACGTAAATAGTGAATAGCGCTCAAACGAATGTTTGTAACTACCCCACCTGTGCATAATCAAGTAGGCGTTCTTTGCTATGGTTACGAACTATTTTTAACGAAGGAATGATGAATAATAGCAGTTGTAGTGGCTGCCTAATGCAACCCGAACTTATTACTTAAAGGTCAAGTAACTTTTATCCATTTACTTAAAATGTTACACTGACACAGCAAGTGTGACGGGACATAATACCCACACACGTTGTGATTAATCTGTTTAACTTTTATTTATGGAAACGAAAAATAGATACTTTGTCAGATTATAACAATTTACAGTGTGTACACCAAGTTATGTTACTCCGTAAATTTAAAAATTGAAATGACCATTATTAAACAACTAGCTTTAGCCAGCGGCTCCGCCCGCGTGTATGATGTCCTTTCTCAGGTTCTAAACTATTTGAGTTCCAAAATTCATCAAAACCGGTTTAGCGGTTTAGGCGTAAAAACGTAACAGACAGACAGACAGACAGTTACTTTCGCACTTCAAGAAATAGTTGATGATCCATTACATTTCTAATTTTTATTTTGATAATTCGATGAATGGGCTATTCTTTTATATTGGTGGTTGGTGAGAGCAAATAAATCGGGAGTATATAAACGTGTGATGTAACTATTCACAATACGGCAAAAGGGTGCGTGGACAGCAGAGCTAGTCCTGACGGAGCCTATTTAAAACAGCTTGAGGAACTCTTATCATCCGCCGGTAGATGTACTATGTCACATTATTTACTGGTGATTGCATTAGTCAACTGTTATTGTAAAATCTATGAAGCGTTATAACAGTGGTAAATGTTTAAATTCTAAAGATATGATGTTAAATTTATTTAATAGTTCAGAGTAGGTAGTACGAAAGTGACTTCACTTGTTATTAAGGGTTCAAAGAAAAAAAAAAAGTAAAGAAACTTCTATGAACCTTCTGTAGTGGACTCCAAACTAAAACTTCATATTTTAAATGTAATCTAATAGGTTTTACACAACATCAACAACAAATTGTAAATGTTAAAGAAAGATCTCTTATGATAAAGCAAAACATATCGTTTGTTAGTTATGTTTTAATGTTTATCGAAATGCAAAGTATTGATACCGGTAAAGACTGCATGTCTATCGATCTTAATAGTACGTCTACTTAAGCATGCTATTCTTGATGTTATAGAAACATTATGAAAGGTTTTAAATACCCTCACTAGTGTCAGGTATTAAATGAACTATGTTATGTTGTTTGTGTAACAATAATGATTAATGGTCAGGTTAGACCGAGCTAAAATGAGGTTTAAGCACTAGTCATTGTGAGAGTACCAATTAGTGTTCCGGAAAGATAATCCTCATGCCTGACTGGCTATTTCAGGTGTTAAATTTTAAGATCATACACAAAATCATTGCAAACTTGATCGTAAAGGTCTGACATTCATATAGGATCAAGATTAATAACATGTTCATAAGCACGTTACGAGCCAGCTCAGGTTATTGTGATCTTTCTTCCTGACAGAGGTACTTATTGAAACGTCAGTACCAGTGATGGTTTCGACTGCTTTGTTGGGTCGACAGTTAGTGTATGAGACTACCGTTCAATATAGGTTCGATTTCTGGGTTGAACAAACAATAACTAATAATACTGTGTACTTCTAATTATAGATATGCTTGTTACGGCCCGAAGTTTAAAAGTTGTGGTCAACGCTCCGTGACTCGAATGAGTACAAAGAGTCGACGGTCCTACGCCTGATCTCTTTCGGGTCATGTTGGGTGGCCGTCTCATCGAACCAAAGGCGTACACCTGTGTTAGACAAGTACTTGCGTGCTGTAGTGTCTACTGTGTTTTTGGTTGCTCACCATTGGGACTGGCCGCCGTAGCAGAAAGGTAAAAAGGTTAAAATGGTAAGGTTTAACTACAGACTCGAGACGATCGACTATAAGCAGACGGTGGCTTATTACAGTAAGTGATTGAACGACACCTGTCGGACAAGCCCTGGTTCATAAAATGACTTTGAGGGCAATTAGTCTGAACTCGAATTCACTGCGTGGGCATACTTGGACATGTTTCGGGTTTGCTTGACGACAATCGTCAAGCTGCAGACATAACCAAAACTGGTGACCCGGTATCATATCCTAAGAGCTTTGCGATTATTGGGAACATCCTTAACCGAGTACCGTGAGACTTCTGTAACATTTTCTGACATCCTCCGGGTCTTGCGTCCTGAGAGATATGCGAAAGTTAGTAACATTCTTGACGATATTACTGCGTACATACTGAGGGCACTGTTATTTTTAAATATCCTAAAAGCTTTGCTTGCTAGTATCGCCTTCTAAAAGCTCTGATTATTCATGATGATAATAAAGCATATTGGTGACATTAAAGTAATACCGTATTCAAAACTAATGCAATTTTTCATGCTTTCCTTAGATGATAACGATGCATTGAGAGCCTCGTCACTGAGCAAGGTGCAGTCTACGCGAGCCGAGCCCGGGCTGTGACCTGGTGTCTGCTGCTGCCTGGTGAGGCGCAGACTTGCGGCCTGCTCGCTGTATCGCGAGGTGCAGACTTGCGTCCTGCATGCCGCTCAGTGATAAGCGGACCTGCGGTCTGTTCTCCGTGTGCCCGAGATGCAACCTTCCGCCTGTTCACCGTGTGTACGAGACGCAATCTTCGGCCTGATCCCCGTGTGCGTGAGGTGTGGTGCAATGTATGGCGGATGGTGGAGAGCATGAGGTGTGTATATTGGAATGGACCCATGGACAGGGTAACCAGCCCCAAACTCGTGGTCTTCCTGAGATAATTTTAAGACCCATGGACAGGGTAACCAGCCCCAAACTCGTGGTCTTGTTGAGAGAGGTAAGACCCATGGACAGGGTAACCAGCCCCAAACTCGTGGTCTTGTTGAGAGAGGTAAGACCCATGGACAGGGTAACCAGCCCCAAACTCGTGGTCTTGTTGAGAGAGGTAAGACCCATGGACAGGGTAACCAGCCCCAAACTCGTGGTCTTGTTGAGAGAGGTAAGACCCATGGACAGGGTAACCAGCCCCAAACTCGTGGTCTTGATGAGAGAGGTTTAAGGCCCATGGACAGGGTAACCAGCCCCAAACTCGTGGTCTTGTTGAGAGAGGTTTAAGACCCATGGACAGGGTAACCAGCCCCAAACTCGTGGTCTTGTTGAGAGAGGTTTAAGGCCCATGGACAGGGTAACCAGCCCCAAACTCGTGGTCTTGATGAGAGAGGTTTAAGGCCCATGGACAGGTTAACCAGCCCCAAACTCGTGGTCTTGATGAGAGAGGTTTAAGGCCCATGGACAGGGTAACCAGCCCCAAACTCGTGGTCTTGATGAGAGAGGTTTAAGACCCATGGACAGGGTAACCAGCCCCAAACTCGTGGTCTTGTTAATTTTAAGTTTAAATGTTTAAGACACACACTTATGATAACTGTTCTTATGATATTATGGTTCTTATGGTAACGGTAGACCTTCATGCTGAAGTCTACTCTTGTGTTAGCTAAGTTTCTAGTTTTATTTTAAATGTATGTAACAGTGACTGTTTGTTTCTAATCTGGCGCGGATTATAAATAATCTTTCACTCTTTTCCTTGGAGGTTCGAACCTTTCTTATTCGTGTTAACTGTTATTATCTTGTAAAACTATTCGTTAACTCTAACTGTTTACGCTAAATTTGATAACTGTTTTTAGTAACTGACCAATTGGACGATGATGTACTTACAGAGGCGTCTAATAAACTTTTATTTTTGTACATGTTCCAGTAACCGCGAATGAGAACAATGAAGAAGTGTGGTCATCCAGACCTGCCGAGGACGTCAGGGTGTCAGGAGAGGCCGTATAAGCCACAACGGCGGTAGTTGTCATTTTTGTGGCGCCATCACTTCACTTCGCTTGGTTATAAATAGGAGTGATCTGTTGTATCGGTACGCATTTCTGACGAATGCGTCGCGGAGTGTGGATCATTGTCTTTGGACAATTAGTACTACTCTGTTAACAGATGTGGAAAGCTGTCTTTGACAAGTTAGTACTGTCTGAATTGCGGTGGGTGCGAGGAAAACTGTCTAACAGCTAGTACAGCCCTATGTGACCGCCCTTGCTGTATATCTAACTGTAATTTGTTTAGATTCGTTACTTAATTAACGGTTGTTTGTGTCTAATTGCATTTCTCAGATTATTTTTGTAATTAATGAAATAAATTGTTTAGAATTAAAGTAAATAGTTTAGAATTATAATTATTTTTATTATTTTTCACTTCTGGACTCTAACAATACTATTTCTTTTTATCACTGTTAAACATCTTGTACAAGCGCATCCTCTCACAAATATCTTTATAATCTGGGTTCCACCAATACCGAAATCGTTTGTAACTTTTGGTTTTATTTTTCTTGTTAAGTTTATTACACAGGCTACAAACCTGGGACTTTGGACTTTGTTTGTAATAGTAGTGGTTTTTCCAGTCGAAGAAATAGTCATATGTCTCAGGATTTTTAATGAGGTAGTCTATCACAGCACCTAATTTTTTCAAATCAAATGTTTGGGCGTTGATGTAGGAGCCAGGTGATAAGAAACTGAAAAAAATATTGTCATTTAATTAAAGTTAATCATTGATTACGTCCGGAATTAAAAGAATGGTACTATATAAATTAAAAAAAAATGTATAGTGGACATAATAATAAATTTTAATAATATATTTAAAACAAATGTTAAACACATTTAAACATTCATTTTCAAACTATGGCTAAAAAATGTGATGACAAAGAAACTAATGTCAAATAACAATACAATAATACAAATATAGCCAAAGAAGAAAGACAATTAGGAGTACTCTTAATATTGGAAGTATTGAAAAAACTTCTCACTTTCTGTAATCACCAGCTCCAATGACGATAGGAATAGTAAGATGTGACATAGTATTAACAATACTATCAGTCACGTAATCTTCTGCGAAATGCTCTTCTAGCACGAGTTGGAAGTAATAGTTGTTCTCTATCATTTTATTACATTTCGTCGTACCAGTACATTTGTGTGTACCACAGGAGCCAAAAAGATCAACTGTATAATTGTAACCTTTTAATTCATTTCTTAACTCATCAATAAAATCCTGATGTTTACTTTTGAGTTTGCATTTGTTTACAATCCAAGCAACTGCTTTATTCTTGTTAAGCATTTTTGTAGAATATTTATCACTGCGTTGCATTTTCTCTATCCATTTCATTTCTTTTTCAGGCCCAACGAGAGTATTGTTCTTATCATAAATATTGATGAAAGGTTGTGGTATATCTGAATTTAATTTGTAAGTCCACGTCCAGTTAAAGAAGTGGTCTAAATCGCGCTTGCAAATAGGATATTTTTCTGGAGCTTCTGAAGATCGAAATATATATATTTGTTCCGGTGATCTAGTTAAATTAAGACGATCGATATCTATTTTCTTGAGGTTATCAATATCAAAAACTACTGCGTCATAATCCTCGTCATTGGTTAGAGTATTTCTATCGTAGGTTATAAAACAGTTAATATTTTCACATTTTTGTGCTATGAACATGGTTTGTCCTGTCGAAAATTCTGGAGTTTTATTAACATGAAAACGGCCTCTATGGTGACGTTTTATTTGGCTGTAGAAAAGAATATATTTCAAATCTGTTGGATACCTTACTCGTTGATGACGCAAACTTTTTTCTATAAGTAGATGTGGAATTATCGTCAGCACTAATCCTATAATCACCAGAGAAAAATATACTCCTATTTTGAAAAGTGATTGCTTACATGTGCTAACGAATAGCATTTCCTTGACGTGGTAAGTATACATGCTTTTGACAATTTTATTACTCATTTGCACTTTTAGTATTTCACAAAAATCATTGTTTAACTGAGCACTGTCAGAAGAGTGACTGTATCAGATGTTGTTTGTAGTGCATGTTTATCGCTCTTGCAGAATGCATGCATTTTTAAAGAAAGAATGTGATGTTTGATGTGTTACTTAAAATGAAAACATTAAACAACGAATTGAATACGTAAGTGCGTTATTTTATGTTTATAGTAGTACTATATAGTAGTACTATATAGTAGTAGTAGTGTAATTAGTAGTAGTAGAGTAGTTTTTATACTCCATACTTCAATTTTTTATAAGAAAAATAATTTGTAAAACTATGAGTATATTTTGAAGTGCAGAAATCTAATCTTTTAAAATAAACTAGTGGTCAACAACTGATAGAATTACGATGATTAATTTTATTTATTTTGATAGGTTTCTGCACTCCTCTCTCGTATAATCTTTACCTTTGCCAAATTTCGTACTCCTGTTATTCGTAGCATTATCTTCGCATAAATTACGTAAAATGGGGTACAAAGTTTTTGCTTCACAGATTTCAATATACAGATAACTTTTATATATTTTTATGACTTTTTTTAATATTTCGGACATGTAACACATAACGCCATTTAGTTTCAAACTAAGTCGAACTTGTACTAAATCTAGATTTACTGATAAAATACATATATTCTTTCTTTTCTTATTGTAAATACATCCATATTACGTTAAGTTGCCTCGAAGAGATTTGTGCATTTTGATAATAAGGCCGACCTTGGTACACTACATTTCTGACTTTTTATGTTATATGTACTAAGAGTTTTCTATCTATCATACTACATATTACACATAAAAAACAAATATATGTCGATCATACAAACATTTGATGCCACTCAAGTTTCGAACTCTAGACCTCAACCAAAAACCTAGACCTCAGCAGTAGCATACACTGCGCTACCTGCGCTGATTTCATCTTGAGCATAAATAGTTAATGTTGTTGATTATGTTAGGGTTATCTTACAACTCATTCATTCAAAATATGTATATGAGTGTGTGAATTCAAACTTAGTATAAAATTTTAAAATTAAATATATGTATCTCAAGTACTACTGTTCAAAATTTATGTGTTTAATTTTGCGATATACTAAACGAATGCCGTATGAAAAACTCGCTTACACTCGTTTAATTTATGGCTAAAAAATATTTTACCCGCGCTTAATATTGTCGCTTACCGCACTGAATTCGGCAGTGCCTTAGTCGCTTTTATTATTTATTGGTTTTCGGCACATACATGTGTTTTATTGAAAAAGAGGGTCAGGTTTTGTTTTGTCTGTATAGATTATATACGATATAGATGTAGTATTGAAAATATAATCTTTTGTTAAGTGAATCTATATTCCTAGTAATATTATAATCCCAAATGAAACTCTGTCTGTCTGTTGGGTTAAACAATTGCAACTAAATTTTCGATATAGGCTACTCTTAACCCCAAATTCCAACCAAGGTGACCTGCACAAAACCTAGCTGCAGTGTTACGGGTGTCGTCTTGATAAAATGGTATGTTTCTTTGGTATCTTTTAGCCTCATTTACCTTCAGGTTAGCAAAACATTAGCCACCTGTGTAATTTGGTGAAGAGCCATTAACCAGGTTAATAGGCGTCCTTTCCGATGACCACCGTACCTGCTCGTATTTTCTTTAAACATATATCAACTTACTCACCAGGATTTTCTGACTGTCTGTTGTCAGTACGAGTATATCGTGGTGATTAAGTACTTCTCTGTAAATTATACTTTTTCTGTCTTGAGTAGAGAATAAATAAAATAAATACAACTATTATAAATATGTAAATACCTTTTTTCTAAATAAATACATTTTATACGAAGGTACGAGTACTAAATTATGATATTCCTTTGTTACGGATACAAGAACACTTGGTGACGTGACGTATAGTACGCGACCTGTTATAGTAGGTGTCCAAAGATAAGTGTTACCCAAATGTTTACGCATTAGCTCGATGGATGGCGCTGTTTATATGTTCTGAATCGCTATATTGTTTGGTTACGAAGTGAGGCATATTAAAAATATTATTGTAGTATTTTTTGCGGAGCACTATTTTTTGTCCGTATTGTGCCAATTTGGTAGCAATAAATTCAGTGTCTAAAGAGGACCATTATGCCATCCATGCAGTCATCTGTTTAGCATAATTTTGTAATTAATTACATAGTAAGTTACCATAAAATAATAAATAATTTATATTGAAAATAGATTAATTCAAAAATAGTTTTACATTTTTATTTCACGAGCTTAATACCGGTCATAAACAAATATACAAACCATATCAAAACGTGATATTCATTCAAATGTGCAAATGAAAAGCGTATTGTCAGTAATGGTCGATAAACATCGTTCATTACACGGAGTAAACCTCAATTTAAGTACGACATGGCTCCTGTCTTGCTTATTTTCTGTTGTTATGCCTCAAATTGTCGACACTTGAACACAGATTAGCTTCGTTACCCCGAGGCGCGGCGTTCCACCTGATCTAGGGATGGGACAAAGTTTTTTTTTTATAGTATGTTAGGCTCAGTGTAGTTATGTATACATCACAATCCCTACTTAAGGTAAAATAAGTTAGTTGATATAACCGGACTAAGTTGATATGCCAAGACGCGGTCTCCGCTCCAGAATACACTTACTCTAGCAGTGATTTATTCTGATGCATATGTGACTATAAAATTGCCACTTGAACCCGGTATTTCTCAGAGCTATATCACCTTAGTTCTCTAACGAATTTACGATATTTTTGGGCTCTGTGGTGTTCTTTGGAAGAGGTACATGCCCAGCAGTAGCATACAACGGGCGAATGATGATGAAGATAAAATTATTTATGGTCAAGGTACCATTTCTAAAACTTAAATTTGCTGAAACATAATATAAACCAAATAACTGTTTGTTAACACTAATTCTAAGTTAATGTAAAATTTAGTATTCATTTGACCATACTTAGTTTATCAAGTTATCCATTGGTATGTAAACGGATATTACTAGCTGCTAAGGTTTTCAGACTTGACTTATTAAAATGTATGTTAATGTTTATTCCGTAGATAATAGAGATTTTTCTAAAATAATTTGTTAAAATTAATAATAAGATTTTTTAGTTAAGTTTACAATCGGATTTTCATGCGTAACTTTAAAGAAATTTATCGATAAATGTGTAAGACATCCTTATGTTTCCAAGTGGTCGCGCGAGGAACCTCGTGGAATAATGATTTCTTTGAGTCCCCCACTGTTTGAAGTGTACGCCATTACTGGCTCTCAGATACGTTTGTACTCCGTACTTAATAGCAGATCTCAATGCCGGCTATAATTGTTTTCCTTACCTTTGTGAGGTAAAAAATCATGTTTACGAGCCTACGAGCTCTTTTTGTGAAACGTTTTGTCAGATTTTATCTGGATTATTTAGTGTTGTATAGAGAAAAAGAAAAAGTTTTGTTCTGGATATTTATAACTTAGTCAGTTATAAATATCAAGAGCAAAACTTTTTCTTTTTAAAACTAGCTCCTGCCAATGGTTTCCCACTTTTCTTGATGACCACCTTGTATTATAATATAATTCATTATTACTTAATTTAAATTTAAACTACTTATTATAATATTTAGGCAAAAAAAAAGTGGTGCATCATAAACTTGCTGCGGGTCGGTATCTTGGTTCTTAAGCTGTAACAATAACCGTGGGGCACACCGCGGGCCTAAGCTAGTCTAAAATAAAAGTAAACTAAGTTACTCCTCATACTATCCGACATCTGCAGTGAAAGCTATATCCCGTCTATATTCTTTTTAATATACACATATATGAATAAATAAATATTTCGGAAATTTTACACACAACGCCATCTAGTCAACAAACTAAACAGAGCTTGTATTATGGGTGCTAAACAACTGATATAAATACATAAACAGACAGAAACTTTTTTTTTGTAAATACATACATATTATACATAGAAAACACCCAAACTCCGAAAAAAATATTTGCGGATCACAAAAAAAATTTGGTCCGACCCGGGAATCGAACCCGAGACCTCTTGATCAGCAGTCGCATACGTTAACCACAAGACCAACGAAGCAGTTAAAGAAGTTAAAATATACAAGACTAGTACACACTCACGTGAAATTAATTAACTTGAAAAATAAATAAATTATAGTCACAGCAGTGTCTTCTTTTGTGAAATTATTTTCAGAAAAAAACCCAGTATTGATTCAAAATATATTTGAGAGAGAAGCAATTATATTTCTATATGCAATTAAGTACTTTTTATAAAAAAATTCACACAATATTATTGTTGAAATCGCCTTGTAATCTTTATATATAAAAATGAAACCCGTTTTCCTTGGTCACGGCATCACGCGTGAATGGCTGGACCGATTTCACTAATTCTTTTTTTGTTGTATTTGTTATTATTAGGAGAAGGTTCTTACGGAAAAAAATATTAAGAAAATCTCTCAGAAATTTTGAAAAATAAACATTTAATTTTGCATATTTAAAAAAACGCGCGTAACGAATGTCAATGTCATTCACAGCCATTGAATTGGCGGTACGAAGTTCGCGGGGTCAGCTAGTTTAAAATAAAACAAGCTTATCATGCCTCGGATACATAAAACATGTCAGTATAAAGTGAAGACAAAAATTGGTTTGTGTTTTATGTAAAAACAAAAAAAATATTATCTATTCATTTTTATATTCAAACTTGCAATAAAAGCTATTTCGAATGGAAATATAGATCGAAGAGCTATGCACTAAGCCATCGTGATCGCTTTGAGTTGAAACGAATGTCAGCACAAAGTGGAGAGGAACTCAATCAAATCTCGCTGGTGTAAAGAAAAAGTGCAGTGTGCAAACTGGATTGTCACAGTTTCAATTCCATTTGGGCGGGCGACCGACCGCGGGTAGGGTCCGTGTTGATAAGGTAGTGGACTTATTACTAGGTAAAGCGGCGATTTAAATGTGTTTTTTTTTTTTAAATTACATTATTTTTATACATTGTGGATATTGTTATTAGGAATACCGTTAGTAGTACACCATAAAGTACACTAGGTGATTAATTTTATAAGTTATCGTTTTTATTATTAAAACATCAAATTAATTAGTAAAGTGATAACTGTGGTTTATTTATTTTTATTGGAACGCGCTCTGCCAGTCTGTGTCTATGGGCTGCTATACTACAAAAAATGAAAATATAAACTTACTAAATGACAATATCAGATGGATTTTTTTCTGTTTTATCCTATTTAAAACAAAACAATTAAATGAACAAAACGAATATTATTTGACTATTTTTTTCCACAGATTCATATTCTCATAAAATACTAACTTGCGTGATGAAATACCGATGTTAAAAAGTAATAATTTATGAACATACTAACTTTTCCCCTTGATCTGCCCACATTTACGAGTTTGATGGTTTTCGTGGTAAAAGTACAAGAAAAAAATTATAATAATTAAAAGAAATATTTTATTTTATTATATTATTTTATTATATTTTATATATTTTATATTTTATTTTATTATATTTTATTATATATAATTAAAAGAAATATAAAATTAAAATTGATTCAGTAGTTTACAGGAGAAGCCTAACAGGCAGACAGACATAATTATTTACAGTTAAAATTAAGAATTGATTGAGCATAATTACCATACATTAGATATAATAAAATGCTGAAACTGTTTTAATATTGTGTGTACTGTATCGGTTTCTATCTTTACTAATTGAATCTTTAGTAGTTCCATCAATATTTCTATTTAGGCTCACAAATCGCTGTTTCCCACACACTAAGGTCTCTCCCTTACTTGTGTTAGAGTATTCACAAGTGTAAATCACAGTAAACAGGAAGATACACATTTTCTACGTTGGGATTTAGTCGTTTTAGTGATTTAACAGGTAATTAGCGGTCTGTGGTGAGATGAGCGTTGTAAGGAACTGTCTTATTTATAGTTTAGATAGGGAGGAACCCATTGTATGTCTCCTTCTGAACATATTTGAGAAATTAAGTTGTTCACTTTGTGCTTTGATAAATATAAGTCGTCCGATTTGTGGTGAACTGAATGAATATAATAAGTACTTAAGAATGCTATCTTAAGTACTTATATTCATTATTAACCGACTTCAAAACAAGGAGGAGGTTCTCAATTCGTCGGAATCTTTTTTTTTTTTTTTTTTTTATGTATGTTCACCGATAATTTCGTCGTTTATGAACCGATTTCAAAAATTCTTTTTGCATTGGAATGGGCGTAGCTCACAGGTGGTCCCATCCTCACAATATCGGGATCTGATGATGGGATCCCAAGGAAATCGAGGGAACTCAAATATCATAGGCACAATTGTCGCGATTTGGGTACTCGGAATAGTTTTTCTTAGAAGTCGGTTCCTTTTTGTTAAAATTATTCAGTTTGGTTCTGTTTGAGTTGGTGTAGTTTAGTATATAGCAGAAGTGTGTTGGTTAAACAGGTGTAACATGGTGATATATTCCTATTGGTAAGAAGGACACCATTATTTTTTCATACTCTATATAGAACTTACACACATTCTTTGAGTATTGAATATTTAAAGAGCTGTATCTTATAGTTTATTTTAATATTTAATGTTGTAAATGGTTAGGTATTGTGTTATTTATGGTGTGATTTTAAAAGTATGGGAGAGCAGAGTCATTGCTCTGTAGTAGATGTACTGTACATGCATTATTTGCTTAAAGAAGATTTGGAGGATCATTTGACACAATAAATTTGTTTTTTGTTTTTTTTATTTTAATAGTTTTAGGAAACCTTACTCTGTATTTCCTATCTTGTAAAGTTTAAGGACACGGGCAGCACAGGACCCGTTGTTGTGGAAAGCATTGGAGAGGCCGAGCTTTAGCCTTGACCTTCGTCTGAGATGATGATGGTGATTTAAAATCAAAGTTTAAGGTAAAAATATTATTGACTTTACAACAAGACAATATCATACTAATTGATGGGTTTTCTTTTATTTCCGGATTAAAGTTTTGCTGTCAAATGCAGTAGGCATAGTCTGTTACAGTTTAGTGAACGACACTGTATAGTGTCCCTACTCTAAAAATTGATATTCTATTTTCAAAACCTAATTTCTGCCAACATAAAGCACTCACAGGGCCTGTGTACTAAGTGAACTGTTGTCAAGTAATGAACGCTGTACGCGGTGCATTACGCCGTCAATAAACAATAACTCACTTGGTGATGCGCATCAAAACCGGAAATGTACAGTGTGCATAAAAATTTACTTTTCTATATACTAGACTAAAATGCTACCCTCTAAACCTTAAAATAAGCTTACTTACTTTACTCACTGAAATATATTGGAAGAATTACTTTATAGTTTATTTCTTCTTTATATTCAGTAAAAGTCGTATTTTTTTACTTTCCAGATATCAAATGTAATGTCACTTATTATCATTTTAAAAAAGCAGTCATCATGTCGATGATGACTTACATGAATTTACTATCAATCCAATCGTACCATTAGAAGTTATCACTTTCAAATCATAACAAAAATGATCAAATTAAAAATAGTTCTCTTAAATTTCTTCTATTCTTAATATTCCAAATTCAATACGCACTTACTTCTGGTACCTTTAAAATATTGCTGCATTAAATGAAACAGACTTTACCAGTTACATAATTTACTTTTGAAGTAAATATTGTCAGTCGCTTCTTTTGTCAACGCTACCACTCGAAGTCGCTTACTTCACCGTTTCGCTAACATATACAATGAAATTACCGAGACGGCTTTTTAGCGGCGACCCGGCGGTGGCTTCATAACTTGCCTCATGGCCGGTTATTTTGCTAACGCTACTAACTTCTTGCTCGGTTTACAGATATCCATATATACCATTATCTCATAAAAGTAGATTTATTGTTAGGTAGTTGCTAGGAAAATTTTAAAAAACAAGTTCTTGTGCTTGTTTATTATTGAATATGCATGAAAAAAAGTGTTGTGGTTTCTTAATTTTACATTCCATGTAGGCACATGGCGTTTATTGCCAAGACTACAATAAAGTAATATAATTTCTTTTTAAGACAAATAAGATGACAGAGAGTAGAAATGTTTTTAACTTTAGTCATTATTTTACGAAACTAGCAAAAGTCATAAAATAACTCTGTTAAAATAAAATACATCTTAAGAGTATATAAATTAAATAACGGTACAAGAAAAAGTGTAGCAATTTTTTAAGGCCACCACATAATATATTCAGTATCAACAAAACCAAGGAAGTTTAAAATATGTTAAAGTGCCATAATGCAGGCAGCAGTTCGCGGTAGACAAGTGGCGACAGTCGCACCGGAAGTTCACCCGCAAACAATATGGCCGCCGGCCACTTCCGCCCGCGGAGTTTCCGCCTTCGGTCCACCGCCAACATTAATAACTTTTCTAAATGCGGTTTTAAACAAGATATCTGTTTAAATGTTAATCTACTTACTGGATTTGTTATTT
The DNA here is from genome assembly GCA_932526445.1 of Phragmatobia fuliginosa. Taxonomy (NCBI): domain Eukaryota; kingdom Metazoa; phylum Arthropoda; class Insecta; order Lepidoptera; family Erebidae; genus Phragmatobia; species Phragmatobia fuliginosa. The sequence goes on along the minus strand of OW052075.1, from coordinate 10,180,572 downwards.
GTTTTATTGAATCTTACTTGGCAATTTTAGCAGTTATTCGAATAAACTTTTTGGTTTTTTACAAATTATACTGAGTGATGTTTGTAAAGCTGCATTTCTCTGCAATAAAACAGTTGGTTGGCGCTCATTGGAGGTGACCTATGCTCGATCCGGTACCGGTGAACCGGGCCGCATCTGAGCCTCATGCCGCCCCGAATGTGGCCGCGGATGGACGGGACGGGTTTACATCTGTTTTAGTGGCCAGCAGCGAGAGGGTGACTCCCAACTTGAGAGTTTTAGTGGAGATGGCGCCCGCATCAGTACGGGCAGGCGCAGGGATGGGTCCAAAAGGAGAAAACAGTTCCATAGATACATCCTATTCCAGGCGCGCAGAGGTTACACCGTGTGGTTTTAGTCGATTCGATTCCGACACACCGCCCCGTAAGCCCCGGCGGGGTGACGGCCCGAGGGCGGTTTCGAAAAGTTAAAAAAAGTCCTTTGTTCAGCGGTTGACGTCGATTTGTTGATTTGAACATAGTTGGTAGCAATAAAAATGATTATTCTTCTTACTTCTCTTTTAATTTTTTAATAAAATTACTTTTAGACTCTATAATAGATCATACCAAAATAATTTGAATAGTTTGCATGTGATTTGATTTCAAAAAATATTCAAGAGGAATCCAAAGTTATACTTACTACTTTAAGAGCTATAACATTGACACAAGAGAGCATTCACATTAAGCGGTTGATTAATTCAAACTAAAAATCCATTATAGTCATATTATAAAAAACTGCCTGCCAGTTTGTCTATCTGTCCAAGTTTTACTTTTAAACTTATGTACTAATTCCAATAAAATATGACATGGACATACTTTATTATTGAGAAAGTTTTTTTTTTATATTGAAGCCTGCCATATTCTCTGCCTTGTGAGTAGAATCCAGACTAGGTGACTAGACACCATATTTTCCATTTCCAATTTCTGCACCATTTTCCCGGCCTCCAGTGGCCGATACTTAAAATAAGTAACCTAAATGTTTGCCAACAGTGACAATGATTAGTTTTAAATGTACTCCATATACCACCTGCCTTATTCGGATGTTCAAGGGTTTCCGGAGGAAGAACGGTTACGAACGACAAGGATATCCGGCACTGATGCATGCATTCCATTAAAGGTTTTGATAGCGCTTATTTATAAAATACTTATTATTGTACGCATATTAGAATTTTTTTCAGTCTTCATTTTCCCATTCTAAGGTTGCCTGGAAGAAATCACTTTTTGGCAATAAGGCCGCCATTTGTACATGGTCATTTAATTGATGTAAAATAAATATATAATTCTCGTACCACAATGGTAGTTACCATACTCCTCCGAAATGGCTTGACCGATTTGTATGAAATTTTGTGTGCATATCGGGTAGGTCTGTGAATCGGCCAACATTCATTTTTCATACCATCAGAATGCGAGCGGAGCCGCGAGTGTGGGCGTAGAACTAAGAGAAATAATACTATAGTTGATATATTGCGTGTAAATTAAAAAAATGAATATTAATTAGCGTATTACACAAGCAATATCTGCTTTTTAAATATTTAACCGAACACAACGACATGGGTATGAGAGAAAAACACAAATTATAGAAACAGACTTCCAAAAATGAAGACTTCTATATAAAAATATTTATATTATTTAACTTTCAGACTATCGGAATATAATCTTTCCTTCGGATTGGCTCTCTTTGAATTGTTTATGTAGCAATTATCCGAAGAAAGTAATTCATCAACGAATTAACAGAGGCTTATCCTAAAGACCGCAATCCAAAAAGTGACTATTTTGGGAGTGAGTTTAAGTCTATCAAAACGTATATCAGTGATATCAAATGACATACTAGTATAATATCCTAACAAAACGTGTTTCTGTAATTAAATTCAATTCCATTGTATGACAACATATTGTCAAAAATATTAAGGTAAGAATATAAAACAAAAAGTCCCGGAACGAAAACGCATTGCTAACGACATCGTAGTGGTTCTACGACCGCTACGGTGTAGCAACCGTAGCAGTAGCTATGAACGCCCGGTTCCGGAGGAAGAGGGGTCGCAGACAGCGGACACGTCCGCAGCGCGATATAAGTATGTTTCTGTTCGTACTTTATTTTCGTTTCCTTTTTGAAAGTTTTATGGCTAAGTTCTTACTATGATGAATATATGTAGTTTATTTTTAAATTTATTTTAAGAGAATATATATATTTGGATTGTTTTCATGTAAATTAGTCGGACTACGACTTTAGAAGTGACCCTAATGGTTCAATTAAAAATACTGATTAGACAACTGCCCCTACCGAAGATCCTTAATCCAAGTGATTGAATCGGAACACCAACCCAAAACCTGGTAGACAGCCGAGATAGATGCCAATTAATTTATCAAACAAACTATGCTTGTATTAAATATGCTGTAATTTTACAAAAAGAGCCTCTGTTATTACAACACAAGTTCATTCTTATCATGGGTACCCGAGTTCAATTCTACGTACTGTAGGATTAAGTAATTCATTTAAACTGAAATGTTTGTATATTGTAAGTGGTTTTTGTACAAAATAGTTTAGAAATAAATTTTTTTTTTTATATATGTATCAACAAGCCATAGTACCCCACTGTTGTGCTCAGATCTCCTCTCAGAAGAGTGTTAAGGCTATACATACACGGTGGCCAAGTGCGAGTTGGGGACCACATCATCATCAGCCATCGCAGTCCACTGTTGGACATATGCCTCTCCAATTGCATACCACTTGATCAGTCCACCTGGCCTGTGGACGTCCTACACTACGCTTGACGAGACTATATACTTTCATATTTTTGACGGCGCGTGATTATGTACCACAAATTACATTTAATAAATATTTATTGGAATCATAACTCAATGTATTAGTTTTGTTTTAGTCGATTCTGTAATCGATATTGAATGATATTGAACTTATTTAAATAAGAGCGGATTATTTCCGAATAGGGTAGTTTATGTCGCGGTACTAGTGATGGCGGTTGGTCATTCTATTGACGGCTACCGGACGAGGTCCACATGTGTTAACCTATTGGCTCAGCTTGTTAGGGTTCCGTAGCCAAATGGCAAAAAAAGGAACCCTTATAGATTCGTCAAGTCTGTCTGTCTGTCCGTCCGTATGTCACAGTCACTTTTTTCCGAAACTATAAGAGCTATACTATTGAAATTTGGTCAGTAGATGTATTCTGTGAACCGCATTAATATTTTAACACAAAAATAGAAAAAAATCAATAAATTTTGGGGGTCCCCATACTTGAAACTGAAACTCAAAAATTTTTTTTTAATCGAACCCATACGTGTGTGGTATCTATGGATAGGTCTTCCAAAATGATGTTGACGTTTCTAATATCATTTTTTTCTAAACTAAATAGTTAGCGCGAGAGACACTTCCAAAGTGGAAAAATGTGTCCCCCCCCCCCCTGTAACTTCTAAAATAAGAGAGTGATAAAACCAAAAAAAAAATATGTTGTACATTACCATGTAAACTACCAACGAAAATTAGTTTGAAAGAGATCTAGTAAGTAGTTTTTTTTTAATACGTCATAAATCGTAAACCGCAATTTACCTTTCATTCAATCAATACATTATTATAAGAACTTTTAAATTAATGATGTAACTTGCTGCTACTGAACCCTTCATGGGCGAGCCCAACTCGCACTTGGCAGCTTTTTTTTAATCTTGTTAATCGCTTATGATTTTGCGTTAATATGTAAGACGTTTAAATACTACGATATTGAACACCACAAATGTACACTTATTTTGAAATTCCCGCCGTTGCACCGCCCACGATGTATAGCCTCAACTAAGACCGGTGTGAGGCCTCCACTGACGCCCCGACATATATTTAGTGATACATTGTTACTGTAGTGTGTACTTACATTAAAAAACAATTTATAAAAAAAATATGCATGTTTTAGGGTTCCGGTGCCAAATGGCAAAAAACGGAACCCTTATAGATTCGTCAAGTCTGTCTGTCTGTCCGTCCGTATGTCACAGCCACTTTTTTCCGAAACTACAAGAGCTATACTGTTGAAATTTGGTAAGTAGATGTAATCTGTGAACCGCATTAAGATTTTCACATAAACATGGACAAAAAACAATACATTTTGGGGGTCCCCATACTTGGAACTGAAACTCAAAAAAAATTTTTTCATCAAACTCATATCTATGGATAGGTGTTCAAAAATGATGTTGAGGTTGAGGAGGAAAAAATATATGTTGTACATTACCATGTAAACTACCAACAAAAATTGGTTTGAACTAGATCTAGTAAGTAGTTTTTTTTTAATATGTCATAAAGCGTAAACAGCAATTTACCTTTCATTTAATCAACGAACTACAAGAACTTTTATATAATGTTACTTGTTGATACGGAACCCTTCATGGGCGAGTCCGACTCGCACTTGGCCGATTTTTTTCTCTGTTTGTGTCGGCTTATCTCTGAAATGGGTGGGACGATTTTGACGGGACTTTCTCTATTGGGTTGTTGATGATATAGTGATATAAAGAGTAACTTAAGCAAAAATTTTATATAACTAGAGATTTTTAACAATAACCGCGGATAATACCGCGGGATTCAACTAGTGTTTTTATTAATAAAACAATACGTTTTTCATAACCACTTTATTATTTAACTCATACAGACAACACAAGCGTCTAAACTACTACATTAAATTCCGTAGGTACATTACAGTTACTTATGTTTTCATACAACTCTTTTTACATTACGTAAAAATAAATCTTCAATATTTTAGCCTATTTTGCTTTGTCCCGGAGTTTTGACATAAATACATTTTTAATTTCCAACTAGTTAATCTAAATCTACTTTCTATATTATACGTACATATTGACCTATTCATAAGCTTTTTGACTTATATTTTAAGCGTAACAAATAACTTGATTAAAAAATTCTAAGCCATTTTTAAGCTAATGTAAACGTGGAATATATATATAATTATATCCCACTTACAATTACTATATACTTTTTAATATATATGTTCAAATTTTTAAGAAATCTTTTAATATAAGTATATTAAGTGTGGCGCGTCTTAATATGTATAGAAGCCTTATTATCGTATATTTTGTGATAAAGTACACTTTGCAATGTGGACGTATTAAGATACTTTTTAATTATTATTTTTAAACAAACATGGTATATACACATGCTATATACATTTATATACTACTACAAAAACCTGTATAGTCTAAGATTAGCCAAGATAGTATATTAGAAGCTTTGTTTCAATTTTTTTTATTACTCATATTAGACAGTATGTAATATGGAAAATATTGTCTACACAATTGACAATTTATAGTTTATTTTGTAAGTACTAACATTTATGTTAATTTATATTATAATTCGACTCTATTCACGTCTATATTCGTAATAAACACTTCTGTGAGATAAAATAAGATGAGATGATAAGATGCTAAAAATAAAATGAAATGCAAGTAACAAACATCCTATTCAATAGTAGTGGCAAGAATATTTTCTACTTTTAAATTTATTTTTCTTGCATGAATACAGTAGGGAGTACGAGCTTATTTTTACTTTTAATAAATATCTAAGTAAGTTTTAAGGTACGGTTTCGCTTTATTGAACTTTGTATAGTTAATTTAATTTTCTCTAATATTTATAAGATTGGAGAATATACACTTTTTACTCATATTATTTTTGAGGCTATATAATGCAATTTAATGAACATATAAGTTTAAAAAGTTTATTCATGAAATCATCATCTTATCAACATTTTGAGAAGAACGACTCATTCATATACTCTATTCTTTTTCGTTTAAAAGACAACTTCGCATTAGGAATAGATATATCCTGTGACGTAGGGCACTTTGCAAACACACAGGAAACGTACACAGTGAACACCTAGATTCAAAATGTTGTCTCATGTAGTGGATCACACAAAGTGTTGTCTCGTCCGCAGTCGAATGTACTTGGAACGTTCATAGTTTTACTCTCTATTACTTGCACTTTATCACCTCTAGTACTTAAACCGTTATATATACAATGATGAATTAACAAAATGTATCATCGTAACAATAGACCAACAGGTAACAGGCATTTCAATTACAAGGTATTCATGCAACGTTTCTCTTCTCAAGATCTTTATTGTACTCCCTATTTCATACGTATAAACAATATGTTTCACCTTACTGTCCGAATCTACACATCTTTTTTCTTTAGACTTCCAATTTTGATTCCTTCCATTGATCACCTCTGATTGTAGATCGGTAGAAATAGGCTTATGGCGGGGCAGCTTTATGTCGGCGGCTCCACTTGTGCGTTTATCGGAAATCGCGGTAAAGAGTAGCCCCTGTCCTTCATGAATGATCAATGTATGTCCATTTCAAATTTCATTGAAATAGGTGAAGTGTTTAGAGGTATTACTTTCGAATTTATTATTTAGTAGATATAGTTATTTATAAGCCATAAATATAGTTGAACATCATTATGGGTGTTTCATTCTTCTCAATATGGTATTAAATTTACGTCATTGTACAAACAGTATTAGAGCGTGATAATTTACGTGATATTAGACCAATCGAAGGCCTATGTCAATTGACTGTTAGGCCTAATATTTAGAATTATTGTAATCGCTCTAATAAGAGTAGGTAAACCTTAATTAAAGTATTTCTGCTCTTGACCTACTGGATAGTTTCTACAACTCATAAAGAACTGAAATCTCTTGAGTCATGAGTGCATTGCCTGTTTATGCTTGTAAGAGAGATCGTCAAAAATGACCCTGGTAACTAAGATTAAACTAAAAGTTACTATTTTCGTAAGCAAATTTATTTTAGTTCCTATACATGCTTATAATAACGTTTACTTTACTGTTACTAATGATTACATGTTTATATTTACAAATAGATACAACAATAGACATTTTACATTATAATTTTGACTTAATTACATGTTCGTATGTTATTTGGTTTAGATTCTAACCATTTACGCTTAATTTATATATTATTCAGTAAACAACACGGCCGATCTATAGTATATATAAGCTTACGCTATTGCGCAGGCTTTTATAAAACTAATTCTTCATTCTTGAGACAATATTCAATGAATTCAATAGCCAGTCAGCCAGTTGTAAACCATCGAACTAATTTTCTCAAGCTGATTTTAATATATTAATTCATAAATCAATCATACAATGAAACCAGCGCATCTCAATTTTTATTGTTGTTGTTGCTTTCTACTTTATACAATGTTGGTTAACTGCGTTTATATAATTTGATTAATTCTGTGAAAGTTCCATGTCATCAACGCTTCTGTATCGCAAGTTGTGTTCCTTCGGCCATTGGGTGGCTGTAAATAGAAAAGAGTATTAGAATATCGAGGAGATAAGGACTACACTCGTAAAAAGAATATTTAAAAAAAAATATTTTAGGGCTCCTGCATTTAAATATACCTGTATAAATAAAATAAACCGTACTGTAAGTAATCATAAGGACTCCATTCGACTTATGATTACCATCAGGAAGAGTGGAGTTAGTTTTGTAGCTTTTATATATTATATTATAAAGACAACATGATGTAGCTTCGTTAAATTTTATACATTTGAAGTTTAATATTCAAAACTATTATATTATTAGCAGGAACCCACATTTACAAAAAACAGTGAAGATAAAATATTTTGATTTAATTCATACTTTATGACAAACGTATATAATTGACATAGATGGACTTGGTGGTATTCACTTATACTTACACACATTTATTCAAATACCTTATTTTCCATAACAATGTAAAAATTATTTACTATTTTAGAGGGTAATGTTACAAAATTATACAAACAAAACTACAGTTAACAGACACGCTAATGCACTATTATATTGGCTATTATATAACTGTACATCAACCTCAAACTGGAGAAGCACTACAATCTACTAAGCCATTACATGCAATGATAACGAAAATGATATTTATTAAAAAAATGTAACTATTAAAGAACAAACAAATACATTCACTTACTCACAAGCTTATGGAAATCATATTAATGATGCCTATGAAAAGTATTAGAAGAAATACGTCATGCAAACAAATGTATGAGGTCATTCGGGTTCAATTTTCAATATTGCTATAATGCCCACGTAAACATATAGTGTGTAAGCGCCTTTATTTAAGCATCACATAAAATGGATAGAAAGTGCCAAACTATACCTATTTCTGTGACATTTCTTTGGTTTATCATTTTGTTTGCATGCAACACTTTTTTTGGAACGCTTTCTGCCGCGGTACCGTGCTGAAATTACATGAAGAAATAGGACAGGTATTCGTTATTATCTAGCATTTGCATGTTAAATGTTTTGTATCATTTTTTAGGGTTCCGAAGTTCATAACTCGGAACCCTTATAGATTCGTCATGTCCGTCTGTCCGTCCGTCCGTCCGTCCGTCCGTCCGTCCGTCCTCGACTTACCGTCCAAACGGTAAGTGCTAGAAAGATGAAAGTTTGCATGAATACGTGTTGTAATTACGTCGACAAAGTGCTACAATAAAATTATGAAAAATAATTTTATTTGGGGTACCTCCCCTACACGTAAAGTGGGGATGATTTTTTTTTCTCGAGGCTATCCCATCGTGTGGGGTATCATTAGATAGGTCTTTTAAAAACAATAAAGGGTTTCCTAGACGATTTTTTGATTTAGGTATCCGTTTGCGAGATATTTCACTTTAAAGGGCACTTTTTTGTAAAAACAGGGCGTCCCCCCCCCTCTAAAAGCTACACGGCTGGTTCAAAAAATTTGAAAAAAATCGTGATGGTGGTCCATCTAATGAACTTTGAAGGAAAACTATAACCGATTAGATGACTTTCTTAGTTCAGGAGTTATAAAGGCTTATATGGTAAAATGCGCTCACTTGGAAAATGTCATACAAAATTAACGTATTATTACGTAAACATAACAATTATCTATTAGATACGATTTTAAATCCACATACCATTATAGGTGACTGAGGAACCCTTTCCTGTGCGTGGCCTGACACGCACTTGGCCGATTTTTTTATAGAAAATTGTCTCTAAAACTAGGTAGACTTAGTTTTATGACTGTAGTCTTTGCCACAGACAATATTTTATTTATACAAGCGCTTGCACATGTGCACGTACGTTCGCAATAGACGAGTACGTACTATGTGTTCTTCAATGAAATGCTTTATAATTTCTGATTATAATTGAATAGAATTGGTCTTGCATGGCGTTTTGCTATATAAAATATCTATAAAGTTTCAGCAAAGTTCTCAGTTCTTTTACTTCTTAACCGGCTTCGAAAAAGGGAGGAGTTACTCAATTCGACTGTATTTTTTTTATGTTTTTTTATCTCAGAACTTTCGATTGGGTGAACCGATTTTGATAATTCTTTTTCATTTGAAAGCTTGTGCCTTCCATGTAGTCCCATGATATCAGGATCCTGGAGAAATCGAGAATACTCCTCAAATATCATTGGTTAAAACCAGTTTATCATAGAATTGATTAAATTTTCATTTATCGTTATTTAGTAAAAAAATACTTACTACTATTATTATTTGATCCAAAACATTTAATTTAATTATAAATCGTGCTTATTCTGACATATAAACAGGACATGCATTTCATTCTGATAACAAGATGCATAGGAAAGTATAATTTTTATTTTGTACGAGCTAAGGTTTTGAACAAAATACCTGTGTAATGCATGTTGCGGTACATATCTGGACAATTGTGGGAGCCCTGAAACAATTTAAAAACATTAGAGCGATGTTTAGTGATTTAAAGTAAAGAACCAGTACCGTAAAATGAGATAAGTCATTAGAAACGGTAGAAATTCAACCGCTTTGGTAATGGTAAATAACTCTAATTATATTTCGATTACGTACATCCAAATAAAGTGGCACTAAAGTCCCGATAGGTAAGTAAAGAATGTACAAAAAATAGTTTGACTGCACGTTGGGCCTAGAGGTTTAAGCGGTCGACATGCCGCTTACTAGTACACCATTTGTTGTGAGTTCAAATCATACATGGAATAAAACTTCGTCTTACAAGTCCCCAATTTGGCCAATGTAGCCCGCATTTGGCCAATGTGCGGCTTTATCCTCTCCTGGGAGGAGTTCTAAGCCCAGCTGTGGGACGTTATGGGGTTTTGATATTCATGTACATAATTATTATTATTGTGACCGTTTCAACCTTGTACGTCAAATTCCATCAAACTGCTTTCATCTATAGAAATAGTTGTCTCAACCCTGTATCTTTTTATGTATTATTAGTTGTGCCCCGCGGTGTTACACGCGGTTATTATCCTATATTTACAACAACTGTAGGTTACACTGCGTGACGAAGCGAGTCCGAAATAGTCTAAGTTACTCCCTACATCATTAACAAGTCAAAATGGACCCAGCTGATCCAGAGATTAACAGAAACCAATAAACACACAAATTTCCGTGAATACTTTCAGATGCATTTAGTGAAAAATGGTTTATCTGAAATTACAATCAGACACTTCAATTTTATTATACATATATACTAAATAAATGTGACTGGTCCAGACGTAAATTATTTCTCACCCTTGAATCGGACAAACGTCGACTTAGGCAAGGATTTGTGACAATTTATTGCCGACCATGCAATTCAGTACTGCTTAAGTCGGCTGCAACGCGGTCGCATAAATATACTGTTACATTAATGTCTATAAATCTATTTTCTGTAATTCTCAACCGAAATTGTCGGCAAGGAAGACGAATAGTAATAAATAAATATTTCGGACATTTTACACACAACGCCATCTAGTCCTAAACTAAGCAGAGCTTGTATTATGGGTACTAAAAAACTGATATAAATACATAAACATACTCTTTTTTTTGTAAATACATACATATTATATATAGAAAACACCCAGACTCCGAAACAAATATTTGCGGATTAAACAAACATTTGGTCGACCCGAAATCAAACCCGAGATCTCACGCATAGCAGTCGCATAACCTAAAGAAGTGACATAACATTTAAGAATGATAAGTTTCGGTCATATGCCACGGAGCATGGCACTGCTAAGATAATAATCTGCTAAGTGTCTGTTTGTGATATCAAATTATCAGTTATCACTAAACGTATAACAAAATATAAGTTTATGAAACCAATTTTAATTTTTTTGTCTTGTCTGGCTGTTGGTGCCGTACAGTGGCGTAATCTTAGGAACAGCTGTACAGAGACAAGAGTCGCACGTGACTTTTTCTGGTAGACAGCTGAGAGTGTAAAAAGTAACTTAGCCCACTTTTTATTCGACTAGCTTTGTCTCGCGATGTTTCCTGCGGTTTTTAGGGTTCCGTAGCCAAATGGCAAAAAACGGAACCCTTATAGATTCGTCATGTCTGTCTGTCTGTCTGTCCGTCCGTATGTCACAGCCACTTGTTTTTCGAAACCATACGAACTATACTTTTGAAACTTAGTAAGTAGATGTAATCTGTGAACCGCATTAAGATTTTCACATAAAAATAGAAAAAAAAAACAATACATTTTGGGGGTCCCCATACTTGGAACTGAAACTTAAAAAAAAAAATTCATCGATCCCATACGTGTACGTGGTATCTATGGATTGGTGTTCAAAAATGATGTTGAGGTTTCTAATATCATTTTTTTCTAAACTGAATAGTTTGCGCGAGTGACACTTCCAAAGTGTAAAAATGTGCTTCCCCCCCCTGTAACTTCTAAAATAAGAGAGTTATAAAACTAAAAAAAATATATGTTGTACATTACCATGCAAACTACCAACGAAAATTGGTTTGAACGAGATCTAGTAAGTATTTTTTTTTAAAACGTCATAAATCGTAAACCGCAATTTACCTTTCATTCAATCAACGAACTACAAGATCTTTTATAAATTGTTACTTGCTGATACGGAACCCTTCATGGGCGAGTCCGACTCGCACTTGGCCACTTTTTTTTTAAGTAAGGCCCTGCGCGCACGGGAAACTTTTGTCACTGTGACTGTTTTGTCACTTTCATTATGGCTGTAGAATTATATGGAGATGCGCGCACGTTGCGACGTGACAATCGGATGACAAAACTGTTTTGTGCCTGCGAACAAGCGTGCGACAAAACTGTCACCGCGCCGCTAGAGTTTGATAGAAGCGCGCGCACGAGTGACGAAACAGTTTCTGCCTGTGCCCTAAGCCAAAAGCGGAAAGCGGAAAGGATTAACTTTTTATTTATATTTTCAGACAACTTGAAATAGCATTGTAATCAAAACAAAAGTGTCTCCTAGCGTTCAATCACCACATTATCATAAAGGGTCTAAGCAGTATGCATTGAAGTTGTTCTAATAAAATATTCAAGGTTTTCTTCGAAATTACTAGAGCTTGAATTGTTTTAGAGAAAATGAAATATGATATAATTTGTTTAAGTTAACACTGGTTGAAAGATTACAAGATGTTATTTAATTTTGAGAATAACACAATGATCGAAGATTCTATGTTTCGGCCCAAAAAATTGAATTTTGTACTGAATCGAATTTACCCTTGAAAATCGACTGTCGATTTTTTGTGTTGGTATAAAAAATATTTACAATAGTTACAATTAGCTGAATGTATTAATTTGATAGGTAATAAAAATAATTCTTATAATCGAATTCCTTGAACTAAAAAATAGATGATTTTACTGATAAGAGATCCCACAGATTGTTTAATTAATATTTTTGTTTTTCATAAAATGGATTTATATTTATATTGTAAATACAGAAAAGATATAGAATCGATCCTTTAGAAATCGTTTTTTTATAAATCGATTCTTCATGTTCTGATTCGAATCGAATCAAAAATCCCTACAAAATAGTTTATCCTGACGCGATTTTCCGTGCCCCGCTCTCCGCTTACTTTTGATTGCCCGCTGGCGATAAGCAAATATATATAGTATATAGAAGAAGTGGAAAGAAGACCAGTACTTTACGAGAAAAGATTAAAAGAATATTCTGACATATGATAAATACTAGGCATGCCTTTTAAGTTCTGTCGTTTCCATATTTAACGGCAATTTTGAATTTGAAACAGTTCTATATTCGAATGTGTTTAAATTTTGAATCTCAAAACATTTTTAACACCCCAACTTTAAAGTGGAATAAATGTTATAATTAGTGGTTTGAGCGAAGGGAAAAGTGTACTAAACTATGTGGTGAATACTTTGAAAATATGCAGTAATTCATTAAAACTTTCTACAATCATTCGAAAACTTTTACGACGTATGAATTCGCAAATAATGACTGTCTCCTCCAAATGCATATCGTTGAATGAACCATGGATTTACAAAAATGTTTCGTGACTGTCATTCGCCGTGTGCGCACTCAGATTTTAAGACGCGACGCGACATGACAAAAACTTTTTTGTCGCAGCGACAAAAGTCACCCGTCAGCGCACTGCTTAAAGCTACTTGAAACAATGCGAGGCTCAGCTAGTCTGAAATAGTATAATCTTCAATACTCCACTTTCCATACTCCAGACGTAGACAGTGAACTGTATGAACTCTTAAGTCTAGTATGGGGAGTTTTATATATTTTGTAAGAATTGTTCGCATACAAACGCTATATGTAAAAATAGGTACCTACATATGAAATAATATATTATGTAGTGCGTATAAGAACTGTATGTTTATATAGAATTACATTATTATTAAAAATATCGAAGTTCGCTATTGCTTTAAAATGAATATGAACCCAGACTAACTGAACTGACTGAACTAAAATGATCAACTCCCAAGAAGTTTAACTCTCATATGACTTCACAACATCATAACTCATAAGTGGAGTTGTTATCTATGTAACTAAGTAGCGGCAGCATGATAATGGTATTCAAGTTCAAACCCTGCCCGAAACTACTATCATTTGTAGCTCTAGTTATTTATATGCACGGTTGGCCTAGTAGTGTTGCGGTAGCCACACGTGTCAAGTGTGGTGAATTCAAATCCTACATAGGACAACATTTTTTTTATTAAACAAATTGTTGTTCTGAGTCTGGGTGTTTCTTATGTCCGCTTCATGTATGTCTGTAAAGTCCCCCGCACACAAAGGATGTATATATATATGTCCTAATGCGGGAATTGTCTTTTAAAACATATTAGTTGGAATTCAGGATCTCGGGATTGCGGGGGTCCGCTGCCAGTCACTCCGTGGAAAAACTGATAATCAGATAAAACCGGTTGAATTAGTAGCCGACTCCAAATAACCTTTGGAAGTAATAAAGGCAAAAAAATGATGAGTGTATATTTGTTGATTTAATGATTATGATTGTACAACTAGAGGTAGTTGCTTCGATTGTCACTTACGATAAATAATAATGATATGATGAACACGGTCACTTATTTTATGCCTGAGTGTACATGTACATACTGGTTATCATAGTTCAAAATCTGTCTAGATTTGGATTATATGAACGTTTTGAGATATATTTCTATATATATTTAAGCCGGCAAAGTGATTATACTCTGCTTGATGGAAAGCATCAGTTGAATTCAGGACTAGTAGTCACCATCCTCATTGTGAATGCAGCATGGTGATCCACACTATGGCGGCGAGATGTTTTTGCATCAACGGGCCTCTGATCTCGCTCACCCACTCACTCATCAACGAAACACGAACTTATGAATGCTGTCATTTTAAGTTAGTCTTCTGTGAGGGCTGTCTCTGTGTTCGTACTGCAATCAGCGAGGCTATACTACCTTGAGTGTGTTAAGCTATTATTATTAGCTTTTAGTAGTTTACGTCATCATCATCATTGCTGTTGAAGAATGTCTACTAACGGACATATGCCTCACATAAAGTTCTTCACAACAAACGGTCTTGTTCTTGCACTTATTCGAATAAAATCTTAATTTAAAGAACATTATTACCTGATGTCCTTGTTTATTAAAGTTGATATTAGTCCTGACGGTGCGGTGGTTTAGATGCTGTACTGGTCTCGCGTTGTTACCCAACGGTGCCTTTGGAGTCAGTTGGGAGCCCTGCATTAGCTGCCGGAGCGCGTACATCTGTTTGCAAAATATTTTACTGTAAAATTTTTGTAAACTCATTTAATTTTATTGTCGGTAGAAAATTAAAAAAATTGTTTTCAATATTTCAAGTGATGATTTCTAAATATGTGAAAATGAAAATCCTTTTCTGCTTCTAATAAAGATTTTATAGTATTTAGTTTTATATTGTGAAGTTTTATAATGTGTTAGTAGTATTACAAATTGTATTATTTTTATTCGTTATAGCCAAGAGGGGCTTTAATGTAAATATGTATTTTTAATTAGTCAATCGTAAGTTTAAAACATACCTCTTGCTTAGAAATATAGATAGGCTTATTGAAAATGATCCAAACAGCAGTCTCCCAGCACCCAGGATGTGTGGTAGATCCTTCGTACGTGAGATACTGCTGTGTATTCGGCAACAACGAACTTAGTGGTAAATGCTTGATTGGGTAAGAAGCCCCTGTAGGGAAAATAAAAAAAAATATAATCCCAGTTTCAGAAAAAACCTCTATGCTGGTAGACTGATGGGCTAATTTTCAAAACCTAAAAACCGTATTGTGAAAATATAAGCATGCCGAAGGGTTTCATTTTGTTTAACAAAGAAAGAGGACATAAGTTCCCGAACGATGAGATTGTTTCAAAGCACAGACATTCATTGAGTCGTTATTCATATTTCCATATTTAATATCACGTGTGGCAAAATAATCACAGACTTAATTTATTTTCATTCAGAAATAGACTCCCACCGCCACGTAAATGTAATGTGACATTTGGGAGACCTTATGCTACACTAGCGCCTCTGGCAGCGAAATCACTCGCGGTAGCCTTATCGTGCCGAGTTTGTTGACAGGCCAGCCCGTCCGCCCGTAGAATCCTTAAGGTGAATCATGTTTAAAACCAAAGTATCTAAGAAAAAAAAATTAAGCTTACCTCGGTAAGTGACTTTGTTAAAGGCTGTAGTGATCAACCTGAAGTCATCGTTGGTCGGCTCACCAACCTAATTGACAAAATATAACAAAGCTATTTAAAATCAGGGCACTCATTGCATAATTCGGATATAGATTAATCATGAATGGTTTACGAAGACGAAGAAAACGTTCAAAAAAATGACTATGCGTTGGAGCGCCCATTCACGCTGAGTGTGAGTTGACCTTTACTTTTTTTCATTCATTGATTGGTCTGGACTAACCTTTAAACCAATCACAAAGGTGATGATTAAGTAGATATGAATTCAACTCATACTAGGTCCTTAGAAGTGTCAAGCGTGCCCTTGGCGGAGAATAAAGCATTATTGTACACATATAAACGTGTCAGTTTCAGTAAGACAATCTTTATTTGAATATTAAAGTAAGTGACAATAGTACTCATAAGTTATTTCTAAATATAAAAAAATTGAAGCTGAATTTAAGAACTAAGAAAAAATATTATAATCTGAAAAGTTTCTTCATTAAATATTATTGCTTAAATTGCTATCACAAATGAATACCAAATTTATAACAAGTGTTTTACCTGCACCATCAGGGAGATACCAACGATGCCTTGCGATTTGTGCTGAGCTTCAGACATGTTGTGGTAGAGCTCCTTGTTGAAACCGTACAACTGGATCTGTATTGGAAAAAATAAAGTATTATTAAATAAATATTTCGGACATTAGACACACTACAACATCTTCCCAAATTAAGTAGAGTTTTTACTGTGGGTATTAGATAACTGATATAGAAATATAGAGAAATTAAAAACGAATTTCGGATATCTGACACACATCATCATCTATTCCCAAACTAAGCAGAGCTTGTACTATGGGTACTAGGTGATATAAATAAATGAATACTTTTTTTCGTAAATACATACATTTTATATCTAGAATACATATATATATATATATTATGCAATAAAAGTACTTAATAATCCACAAGTTTTTGGTTTGCCATCACAATGCATGCATTCTTAGGATCATTAAACCCTAACAAATATTCTCTATTATCATTGATACAGTTTATAATGGAACAATATATTTCAATATCAGAGCGTTACCACGATGTTATTCAAACAATGCTTAAGAGGGTTAACTTGGGTAGTTTAGACCCTGGGGACTAATAATGAGGGCTCGATTGAGTTGTGTTTACGTTCTAATTTGTTAACTAATATAATTATTAGCCTTAAAGTTTAAGATTGTATCGTAAATATTATAAGAACATTTTATGAGGGCCCTAAAGTTAAGTGTTGTGGTATGCAATCACATTTTTCTTTTTTATTGTAGTTTGATCTTAAATATTTTTATTATTTCTCGTAACTAGTTTGCTTCGTACTATTACTTTTTGTTGCTTTTGAATCGAATATTGTTTCACTATTTCATTCGTTTTAATTTTCTAGAAATTACCTTTTTTTAGACTTTAAAGTAGCCTAAGTATTTCATTATAACATTAGCTACTTGCTAGTTTATTCCGTCAAAAGTGATCCAGCCATTGTAGAGATTACTCGGAATAAAAATACAGATAGACAAACATTTTAAAATAGTATTTTTGATGTAAGCATATAGAAATACGGTACGGTATGCATTTAGTGAAAACCTTTGAATTTGAAATAATCAACAGATACTTGAATTTTATTTATATGAATAGATTTAAACAATAATTTTTCAATATTCAACATCAAACCATTACACTTTTTCTAACACACACCACACATACACACAGAATCGTATCTTTCTTTTCCCGAACTAAAATTCTTGAAATATTGTAAATTTAATAAACTTATCTAACTATATTCGAAAACAGATTGAACTCGCATTCTTTATTATGAAACATGTATTTAAAATCCTTCATTTAAAAAAAACACGTAAACAATTGTCATAATAAGCCCCAATGATATTAAACCCATTTATGTTTGAAATATTTCAACATAATAGCTTCAAAACGATCGTTTTCAAAGTTAAGAAGTTAACTTCGGTCGTTCAAGCCCCAGGCTAATAATGAGCGTTCGATAACGACATCGCGTTTTGGTGTTAATTTGTGAAGTGTTAATTTGTTGTTTGTGCTGAGAATGAGGGGCTAATGAACTTTAAGGAGCTATTGTGGGATTGTTGTAAGGACTTGGTTTGTGTCGCTTTTTGTCGTGAAGTCTGTTTTCAGCAATGGATATATTGGTACTCGAGGAAGGTTTTAGTATATAATTTGTCAACTTTAAAATCTTTTTAAATATCTATATCTGCCCGTGCAAAGCTGGGGCGGGCCGCTAGTATTGCATAAAAAGACTAACACACATTAAAAAATCTTCACTCTTTATACCGAATGACAAAGCGGTAAATGTATTCACGTTGTTACCTTGTAAGCAACTTAACTTTAGAGCATAATTAAAACTGAATTAATTGGAAAGGGAAGATAATAGTGCCAGACGGTAAACTGCCGGAATGTCGGCATAGTTCGACATCGCGGTCAGCTAGCCGCATAGTTTGAATTACCTGACAAACTTGGCTATTGTATATTACCGCTACTACGTTTTTGCATATTATAGATTTTATTTAAAGGGTCTGGTGAGTTTTATATATATGTCATAACAAAATAGTTTTAGATAGCTCTTAAAAATGATATGAAACGAAAAGAAACAAAAAACTTAAGACAATGTGAAGCACTTTTGTTTCAATCTCGTATTTCAGGTTACGATTATGGGTCCGTGTAAAATATTGATCCGGCCAACATGACTCTACTCTGCCTGTTGTAAAATATGAATAGAATCTCCGAGAAGTTATTACCATACCCATCGCAAATGCAAACAATGCAGTATGGTGACTCACCCTCTGGCAGCCTATTGAAAGACCTATCGTTTCAGTCACTAAAGAAAAACGACAACACGAATGCTGTCCTTCTAGATTTATATTTTGTGTGAGGGTAGTACAGCTCCACCCCCGATTGAACGACTCATTCCTGTCGAAATCATTGTAATTCTACAAGCTTAAAATGTATTCAGAACGTATTATTGTATATACTCAGTAAGAACCTCTTAAACAATTAAATTTTTGAAAAGTTTGGACTAGTACAAGAATTAAGTTAAGATTTATTCAAGCCCCAGACAATGGAATTGTCAGAAGCTGATATTATGTTTTTTTTTTAATTATACACATTACAATATTTGCCACTTACCTCTCCAGGAAAAGTATGTTTATCGATCTGATGTTCCGACCCCCTGTTGTCCTCCATGCCATAGTGGAAATAGATTTCTTCAAACTGGTATCGGTAAGACAGTGGCCCACCGCTTATGTTAACCTGGTGTTTAGAGTCCTTCTCTACTCGGAAGACTAAAGACTGACCCGTGTTCTGAAGGATACCCGAAACCTAAGACAAAAAAAAGAGATAATTAAGTTATTTAAATAAATGCAAATAAGCTAGTAAGATTAAATACAGTACCAGTAGAAATAAATAGTAAACTTAAATTATAGTTTACGAGCTTTCACCCGCGTCTCCCACCCTATGGTGTTTCTCAGGCTCTAGACTATATGTGTCCTAAATTTCATTTAAATCGGTCCAGTAGTTTTGCTGTAAAAGCCGGACAGATAGACAGAGTTACTTTCGCATTTATAATAATATATTAGTTAGGATAATGACCTCAATTGCGTTAACCAACGTCACAAAGCATCAGAACCCAAAATGTTTAGTTTCGTAATAAACTAATCAGTATTAACAAGTCTAATGATAATAGCGCACCTTCCCTTGTTCTAGAAAGAACTTCTAGGTCACCTACTGTATTTTTTATGGTTTTATTACAGTATAGACAGCTGACTATAACCGTTATATACACGCATAAAAATAATTAACACCAAACCGTGAGGTATTGAATGAATCACACCGTGCCCTATGGGGGGTCCTCCTATCAATCAATGGGTCACACCTTGATTAAAGCCTGGCAACTTATGCGCTTTGAGTGGAGATGATATATTGCTTGTTGACACGCGATTGCCATTGATAGACATTATTTATAAAATGGAAGAGCCTTTTGTGGATCAATTGTTTTAAATAAGCTGGTGTTACGAATGTCATTGATTAAGGTACAATTACGATTTGTGTCTGATCGGAATAAAATACTACAAAATAGATTAATGGTTGATTTCCTAACTATGGTTTGTTTTAATCCACTTTATTTTAGGGTGCATGTAAAACTGAAAGCAATAATTGAATAACATTGCGTTTTAAGTACTATCGTGTTACGTTGGTGAGTGCGAGAACCAAGGCTCAATGATGTAGAAACATTTCTACCTCATCTGCTCTTCGTCAGCAGAGCAGAGTCAATTTGCCAAGCTCATATTTTTATAAAAAAATGTACTTAATATTTTATAAAATAGTTTTCTTGCCCTGCAGTAGTGCTGCAATGAAACTGCAATTGTAGCATTATAATCGTGACTACAAAATAATAGCACTTTATATCTTTAAATTACAAAATTGCTGATATTCAGACACGAAATTAAATACTATAAGACTAGTACGAAAATTAAAGAAGTTTAAATTAAACTATTCTTTATCAACAACCCATAACGTCCCCCAGCTGGGCTTGGGTCTCCTCTCAGGAGCTTACGTCCACACGTTGGCCGAGTGCTGGTTGACGACTGGTAACACACGTGTGTGTGTGTGGCTACGTGATCTTGCCGTTAGATGTTTGTTATTAAGTAAAAAGTAGCTGTACTTTCTCAGCCTAGGTTCAGTAGTTTTGGGGTTAAAGCGAAAGATAAACCAACAGATATACAGGATTACTTTCGCATTAGTAAAGGTTTTTGTGTCAATTAGTATAATCAAACACAAACAAAAACATTCACTCTTTTTAAAAATACTAGTGTAATGTGTCTTCTGAATAAACTAAGCTTTTTATATCCCTTTCAATTTGAGCGCAACCTGCTTTATCGTAAATTCATTTCATCGACTTTATATCCATGTTATTTTATAGGGAGTGACTGGCCTTGTAGTCAAGCTGTTCTGTTTATGTAAGAACGTCTAACATTTTACTATCATAAATTACTTAAAATAAAGTAAAAAGATTGTGTAATTTGCTAGAATTGACTTTGATTTTGAGTTTTATCATATTAAATTAAGAATTAGAAGATGTTTAAATGCAGATTTTCAAGAAAAAAAAATGTTTTCTTCTTCACTATGTAAATATAGTAAATTTTGAAATACATTTCATTTTATTTTCAAGGTAGGGCCTACCTTAAAAATAAGGATATATATAAGGGCCATCAAGGATTTCAGCACCAATGTGAGGGCTCTTCCGGGGCGGTACTACCTTTGCATAGACCAACCTAAAAATAACAGCATTCATGTTGTTGTAATTCATTGGTGAGTACGAGACCGACGCCCAATGATGGAAAATAATTTCACTAGACAGCCATGGTGCGTGGTGTGTTGTGACCATGCTGCATTGTCAATGAGGAGGGTGACTACCACTCTGCTAATGCTTTAAGTCAAGCAGATTAGAGTCACTTTGCTAAGTTTATATTGTCTGAGTTAAAAAAAGATCTGAATACATGTGGTTGAAAAATAATTACGAGCTCTGATGGCACTGTATTGTGTAGTTATAGATCTGAACGATATTGGCTAATATGTATCTACTAGCTTCCATGCCTTTTGGCCATTATGTATTAGCAATTACAAAATACACATATTGCTATTTTCATTGCTTACTAGAAATATATAAAAGAACAATTAAATATGCTTTAATTTAATTTATGCTATAATTAAACTAAAACCATGTAAAGATTTTATTGAAAATATCGACGTATAACTTATTAAACTTCTTCGCATTGTTAAACACATCGTAGTTGTTCTGGATAAATAACAATTAAAATCCGTATTTTAACATCACAGCCTTCAACAGTCCACTGCTGGACATAGACCTCTGCTTAGAAAGAAGGTTTTGGTCTATTATAACACGCTGACCAGACGGGTTTTAGGATTAGGCCACTTAGTCCATGACCATACTGACACAACACGCTGTATTTTAATCCGTGACAATTATTAATATTACGTGTAAAGCAATATCAAGATTGCCTTCATAAAGATTGACATTCTTACTTCGACCTTGAACTAAAAGTAATGTACCTAATAATGTAATAATATTAAAATGACCAAGATTGATGATTTCTAAGAACATAAAAAGTGCGAAATTATTCAAATCTCATAACGTAAGTATACTTTGCTAACTTTTATAATATTTAACTTGAAAGTATTCATAACTGTGTAGACTTTGACATACCATTATAAATTCGTAAACTTTTAAAGTTCGTCATACGATATATATCTTTTTTATGCCTTTGGCTATTAGGTGCCTTATTATTTTATAAGATTTTTTTTTTACATAAAGGTAATGTGTTAAAGTTTTAAAAGAAATATATATTTATGTAAATAAACAATGACACAATACAAAAGTATAAATATTAAAACATATGTTTATGTAAGGATAATTATTAAGTTACTATAAAGTTAGTGCTCAATACGTTTCTGCTCATTACTTCTGGACCATACGACCATGCAGGGGAAGTGGGGACCTCTGGCGGAAGACTAATTGACGGTATAGAAAATGGGATAGCGGCTTGATCACATCAAAATGCAATCAAGCTATCAGGCTGAGAATGAAGGGGAAGCTTTTTCCACCACCTGAGGACCTAAAATAACATGGGTTCTAGAGAAGAGAGCCTGAGACCTCGCGTTGTGGTCGTTTTTTGATGTATTACTACATACTAAAGAAGGTTGGAATTCTTTGAGAGACTAGTTCCTACCCGGTCGAGACGGCCACCCATTCATGTCTTCAAATCTAATATTTTTACTTTGGTGTAGTGTGTATAAGAACTTTAAAACTAATAGAACTCCAAATAGTTACGTAGGTTATTTATGATTTGCATATATATTAGAGAATGAACGTGATTACGTCATACGGACAGACAGACCTTTAAGTACCTGAGCTTTTGACAGGAAACCTGATCGTAATCACGTTATGACTCAGTTGGGGTTAGGGCCCGTAAATTTCAGAAAATTAAGTAAGCATACATACATTTATTATGGAAAACTAAAGTTTAAGTTAGCTGGAAAAGTTACTCCATTACGTAGAAACTGTGGAAATATATGCAAAGTTTAAAATAAAACTCAGTATAAACATCGTATGTTGCAAAAAGCACTCCGATAGTTACACGATAGGCTATCGCACCCCGCATATATTAGCATCACATTGGCCAACCTTGTAATTCACTCTTAATGAATAATTCTGCACGAGAGCCTTACAATATTTAGTAGATACGAAATATATACCATACTGCTTTAAAAAAGTTGCCTGCCTGACTTTGTGAACGTACGCAATTAGGTAGTATATATTTTATTCAGATCGCACTCACTAACAAAACACCTCAATGATGCAGAAGCTTCTCAATAGGCCACCTTAGTATGGGTCACCATGCTGCATTGTCCGTATACACAATAAGTAGGATAACCACTACTTTTGGAATAGGTAGATATAAAAGAACAGCGTGGTTCTACTACCTTGATGTTTTTTTGAAATCGATGATCATAAGCTTATTCCATTGCACCGTGCACGTCTCTCTAATCTCCTAGGCCCATGTCCAGCCGTAGAATATTTAAAAAAATATTCTTAATCGTAATACAAAGTCATTTAAATACAGTTGTTTTGATAACTGTGTGGAAGAACGGGTGTCGTGTTCCTCCAAGACAAAAGGAGGATCCTCCGACCAGGCGAGGTGATCATGCCTGGTGGGCCACTGCCCAACAGTTGATGTTGTGATGATGTATATATGCTAATCGGCACGAGAATGTCACTTTCGCGATTCAGGATTAGTAGTTACTCCGTATAGATCTTTATGTGTATTCTTCGTAGTTCAATGTTTCTTCGGTAGATGGCGCTGTTTTATGTTATACGCTTGCGCTATATGTGGAAGTCGCCACATCACTCCCCTCCAACACCGGAGGTCGATATCTGATAAGTCAGCTGTCTGTGCTCTGTTGCGGAACTTGCCAGTGCAAGGAGTGAGCAGTTCCAGTGAGTCTGAACTGAGTGTCGCTGGTTTCAGTGAATCGGAACTGTATGCCGCTAGTCCCAGTGAGTCGGGGCTGAAGTCCGCTGATCCCAGTGAGTCGGGGCGGTTGCTGCGTAGTGGCTGGCTGGCTGAGACTAGAAGATTGACGGTCATCACTGTGGGAGTGAGCAAGATGGCGCTGCTGATCTGCTTCCTTGAAGGCTGCTTCCAATCACTTCGGGGTCACCACTGTAGAGGGAACGGGTATCATGTTCCTCCAACACAAAGGGAGGATCCTCCGACCAGGCGAGGTGGTCATGCCTGGTGGGCCAGTGCCCAACAGTAGATGTTGGGATGTTGTATATATGCTAATCGGAGCGAGAATGTCACTTTCGCGATTCAGGATTAGTAGTTGCTCCGTATAGATCTTTATGTGTTTTCTTGGTAGTTCAATGTTTCTTTGGTAGATGGCGCGCTGCTGTATGCGCTGTATGTAGAAGTCGCCACAACTGTATCCGATTCTACTTATTTATTTATAATTAGCAACCAAGCACTATGGCAATCAAAAGAAGAAAGTAGATAAGTTTTAGGAATTTCCTTACTAGGGCACATTTGCTTCTAGTCCCGAGGCGGCATACAGTTTTTAGCCACCAGCAGTTGGTATCCGGGGGATTCCGGCACAAAGAAAAAGCGGCCAACTGCAAGTCGGACTCGCCCATGTAGGGTTCCCCTAGCAAGTAACGAGTAGCAGCAAGTCATATAAAAGTTCTTGTAGTTCGTTGTAACTTTGATCGATGTTTTAATAATAGTCTATTGATTGAATGAAAGGTAAATTGCGGTTTCCGAGTTATGGAGTATTAGAAAAACTACTTCTAGTAAGTAGTTTTTCTAATACTCCATAACTCTTAATCTTATTTCTACTAATCTTATTCAAACCAATTTTGGTTGGAAGTATATATTAAAAACAAATGATATTATTTACAACCTCAATATCATTTTGGAAGACCTACAAGACACGTATGGGTTCGATGAAAAAATTTTTTTTGTTTCAGTTCCAAGTATGGGGAGCCCCCAAATTTTTTATATTTGTATATGAAAATATTAATGCGGTTCACAGAATACATCTTTCAGTTTCGGAAAAAAGTGGCTGTGATATACGGACGGACAGACAGACAGACATGACAAATCCATAAGGGTTCCGTTTATTGCCATTGGCTACGGAACCCTAAAAATAGGAAGTAGATGAGAAATTGAAATGTTTTATTTATTAAATTTGTCTTATTGTTTGTTATTATTTGATTTATTATTTAGTACACCAACGGAACAATAAAGTCGGTTAAAGTAACCGTATTCAACACACGCGGTTTTATATATTTTAATGCATATTACATGTAGCAATTAGACGAGAACTATTATTATATTATTATGTAAATTTCTGTTGAACCAATTATTTCTATACAGAAAATGGAAGTGCTATTATTTATTTGTACTGTGTTTGGAAAATACTTTTTTTATCTATGTGCTGTATTATTATTATCTATTAGCCAACCCGCAAATATTTTTGGGAATAATAAAGGCTAGGAAGATTATTTTCTTTACTACTGCTACTTACACGGGATGTAAAATAAAACTATTTTTTAAACCTATTCTGTTTTGGTTCTAAAGTAGGTACTTAAAGTTTCATGTTAAAAAGCAGTGTAAAACGCCTGTGTTTTTGTATCGCTGTCTTACTGTGTTTAACATAGGATTAGGGAATAAGCTGCGAGCCATGTTACGGCGTTAATTTGTGAAGGCTTTATCACATAGTACAGGATTTACAGATTAGTGCAGTCTGAGTTTTAGTCACTTGCTTACACGTAAAAGAAATTGAAGTACCAATTTTTTTTTAAATATTCTTCGCCTGTTCCGTTATTTTTAATTTGCATTACTTAAATACTTATTCTTCTTCTAGTGCCTCTTAATCTTGAAGGTTCGCCGTCAGCTTCCTGTACTATTCTGTGTCATTGGCCAGGCGGAACAGTTGTTCAACGGAGGTGATACCGGTCCACTCCCGGATATTTCGCAACCACGATTTCTTTCTTCGCCCAGCGCGTCTCTTCCCTACCACCTTGCACATCATTATTAATTGAAGCAGCAAATGTCTTTCGTGCCTGAGCACATGACCGAAGTATTCTTAAATACTTAATACTTATGAATATTGTAATGTTATAAGAATTATTTTATAAACTCAAAACTGTACAGTGTATATTGTCATAAATAGTAATGATAAAAAGCTAAAGAGTTTGTCTGTTTGTTTGTAAAACTTTCACTGTATGTTTTTCGGGTAAGGCTGTATATAGGCTATATATTATCATGCTATGACCAATAGAAGCCAAGTGTCAATGAATAATGTTTTAAAATTGGCCAAGTGCGTGTCAGGCCACGCATAGAATAGGGTTCCGTAGTCACCCATTAAGGTAGGTAGATTGAAAATCGTGTCCAATAGATAATTGTTATGTTTATTATACTATTTCTACATTTTCTTACGAAGTTTTCCAAGTGAGTGTATTTTACAAGTTAGACCCCTATAACTCCTAAAATAAAAAAAGTAATCAAAACCGTTATAGTTTTCTTTGAAAGTTCAATATAATAATATGTACTACTATTTCTCTTCTTTTTAGATTTTTTGAGCCAGTCATTTGGCTATTAGAAGGGGGGATGACCTGATTTTAAAATGTTTACAAAAGACATATTTAATGATACCCCACGACGGGGATCACGTCGGATAAAAATCTTTCATACTTTACGTGTAGGGGAGCTACCCCAATTTTTTTTTTCGTAAATATGTTACAGTACTTTGTTAACGCAATTACAACACATATTCATGAAAAGTTTCATCTCTCTCACAAACCGTTTGGGTGGTAGGTCGAGGACGGACGGACGGGACGAATCTATAAGGGTTCTCTATAAGAGTCATGAACTACGGAACCCTAAAACTGGGAGAAAATTATTTTTATTCCATTGAGTGCGCTGCGTTACTGGTTGAAGATTCTTGAAAATAATGTAGGCATTGGTTAAGCGGTATAACATGACGTTGCGGGGAATAAAAGACGCAAACGGGGTTACATGGGTCAGCTTGTTCATTATATAACGGTTAACTTACCCTACCTACATGCTGTCACCGCAACAGAAACTAAATGGGAATGCACTGAGAACTCACAATCAGCATGGTGACCCCTACTCATGGATTCTACTCATGCTTTCCATCAGGCAGTGTAGTCACTTTGGTAGTTAGGTAACGTAAATATAAAAAAAAACTAGTATATTTATGATATGTGTGTATAAATTTAAATTTGTGAACTGTTTACATTCCGACTACAAAATGGGAGTATATGTATAAAAGAATGGCGAAGTAAGTAAGTACATAATAGGAGTGTATCCACAGTGCAACTACCTTAAAAGATTTCTACCGATAGTTGACTGGTAGAAAACACCCTGGACATTATGTCTAACTTTAAAAATAAATAAATATACACTCCTTTCTTGCTCAATTCGGGCAGTTTAAAAAAAATATTTGTATGTATCTTACCTTATGTTTATCGAATTGGATATCCCTTAGCCAGGGGTCAAACAATAACTTATCAGGCTCAATATTCACGGGACTTTGCCGACGTCCCTTGTTGCACATGCTCCATTGGGGGTTGATCAGACCCCAGAAGCCAGGACCTAAGGAAATAAAGATATTTTGTTAAAGTAGGTAAAATAGGTAGAAACTGTGCTTAGACTTTCACGACTTATTCGCAATAACATGACTTAAAAGGTAACGATACTTTTTATGTCCCGTCCCGGGTTATACCACTCGTGATAAGTGCCATTTTAGAACTATTTTTTAACATATGTATTTTACCAAAATGCATCTAAATATCGGTATAGTGGCTTAACCGTTTATTTATTTTATTTAAAAAAGGTATGGATATTCTTTAATTTTTGATTTACTGTGATATAAACGTGGTCGTAGTCACGGGCAAATGTTATTTTATCCGTGTTAATGTTATAAATTTCAAAGTGGCGTACTTTCGCGCACTAAGCCGCTGCACTTAGAAGTAATTATTCTAAGCCGTTGCATCTATTTTATTGAATTTGGTATGGAAATGCTTTGTCTCTTGAGTAAGGACACATAGGCAGTCACGGGTAAAAACTAATACTACTAAATATGTAGGGGATCAATTCAAAACGTACAATAGCATTGCCATGAACAGTGGTATGGAATACCACTTCTTCTTCTTCCTAGCCTCATTCCCAATATAGTTTTTCCACGGAGTGACTGGCATTGGATACTAATATAACTTAAACTAAATATAATGGTAGCTGAGTTTCACCGTGTAATCCGCAGTTATTGTTGTAAATCGCAAGTAACGCCGAAAAGCGTAGCTTGTCTAAAAAAATAACCTAAGTTACTTCTACTTTCTGCTCGATCTAGCCGTTCCAGAGATTAGCCGGAACAAACAGATAGACAAACTAAACATAAAAAATTGCTTCTTTGAAGTAAAGTATCGTAATTACATTCATATGCGTTTTGTAAATAACTTTAAAGTACACCAATTATATTCATTTGCATAGATATTATAGATAAGACTTCACCAACACCTGCGTGTTTGGTAGCCTGCAAAAAGATATTTTTTGTTGATGATGATGATGATTTCAACAAGGGCCGTAAGGCCGACTAAGGAAGCAGAGATGTTAGAGAATTTGTGGCTTATATACCAATCGAGGTAACGAAACCATAGCGTGATTTAGAATTTCGAACACAGCCATCTAGGGAACAGTAACTTCAACTTTAGTCTTTTACTAACAAGACGATTTTCGTTTGGTTGTATATATTATCAGAGGAAATATTATTAGTTGTTAATTTCACTAGCTAAACCAGTGAATCAGTTTTAATTTTGTTAAAATAGGTTGTTTTAATCGTTACCGTTGAAACCGCTGAACATAGGATTTTTTTTATCCCCTAAATCTTGACAACATAAAAGTAATTGTCTATCTATTACGCTATAAATAAAATAAAATAAATAATGAGATGTAAACACACTTTCCATTTGTGGTGAGGTTTCAAATCTAGCATAGAACAACACTTTGTGTGATCCAATTAATCCGTTGTATCCGTTATGTCCGTTTCATGTTTGTTTCGTTTGAGAACGAAGAATAGAGGAATTATGCTTTTTTCTAAGTTAAAAATTTTTTTATTATTTTTTTGTGAAAAAAGACTAATTTGCTTAAACATTTCTTCTTTTTTACGTTTTTTTTTTTCAAATTTTATTGTGTATAATTTTATAATTTTAATATCATCATCATCATCATCATATCAGCCGTAAGAAGTCCACTGCTGAACGTAGGCCTCCCCCATTGATTTCCACTTCGACCGGTCGGTAGCGGCCTGTATCCAACGAGTCCCTGCGATCTTAATCAGGTCATCCGTCCACCTTGCGGGAGGTCTTCCTACACTGCGTTTGCCGTCACGTGGTCTCCACTCAAGAACCTTTCTGCCCCATCGGCCATCGGTTCTCCGAGCTATGTGCCCTGCTTTTAATATGTATGTGTATATTTGTGTATAATTTTAATATGTATTGTCATCGGTCCTCGATAAGTCTGCAAAGTTTGAACGAAATTTAGCCGTTTAAAGTGGGTCAAAATCGCTTCCAAAGGGACTCCTTTACAAACAAACAAATATGCAGGTGAAACTTTATAAAGCTTGTAAAAAAACAGTTGGCTCACTATAACATTTTTTTAAACAGATATCACGAGCCATTAGTAGTCGCAGACGATGTTGCGTGAGTCAACTAGTATAAAATAAATCAATACCCTAATTACTAACGGCAGTATCATGAACTTGATGGCAAGTGACTGTAATGATAGCGATATGATCTTAACGACGCGATCTATATATCTTTTTCTTTAATTGCTGTAATCAGTTGTATTCATTTTATATGAAATAAGTATAGGATATGCACTGTCTGTCTTAGATACAAAATTTCCTTCAATGTGCTTTTATATTGGCAGTCGTCACAGCAGTCGGTTGTTGTGGTATTAATATTACTAGCGATCTCTATAGTGGTCAAAACCAATCGAACATATTTTTCCTCCTCTTCCACATAAACTATAAGTGTGCGAAATTTCATATTACAAAGGCACAAAGTTTTTGGTTCACATACTAATATATAGATAGTATAATACAGACAATAGTGTCTTTGAAAGTTTTTTTTTCGGACATCTTACCCACAACATCATTTAGTGCCAAACTAAGCAGAGCTTGTATTATGGGTTCTAAACAATAGAAAACATCTATATTTGTTGTTTAGCAACCGCAAACGTTAACCACTACACCAACAAGGCAGCAGTTGATATGTACATTTTTCTGGTCATTCTAATTTCTAGTCATATTTTCTAATTCCTTCGTCAATAAAAATTAAAATAAATTTATCGCTTATTCAAAACGCACTTGATATATTTAGTTAGTATTGAAAAATAAATTCTTACGGACTATGTAAGTATAAAATCTATTAGAATTGTTTATTTATGTGACTCCCTATCACAATTTTATAACAGAGGGATACGCCTGCAGCAGCGTTTCACCCCCACAGCTTGCTGGCAATGCCACATTAAATGCTATCGGAGTTGGCCGGAACCATACATCTGTTTACTCAAGATAATTTTTATTTATGTGTGCCTTTCCCAAAAATAATTCAAAGTCAATAAAGTTACGAGACCAAATAAAACTATAAAATCAGGTTTACGACTGGTCCCATCCTTGCAATGAATACATTAAGTTCGCTATTAAAAGTAGGTGACAAAGGGTCTGCATGGTTTGAAAGGTTTGTTTTCAGAAGGGTCTTCTTTCCTGTAAAAGTTTGAATGAGTAATACGTCGATTTCAAATTGAATATATTATCATCATACTCAATTTCAATAAACTACAAACTTAATTCTTTAATTTTCTATCCGTAGGGTTACATGTTTTTTCAAATACTAAAGTTTGTTTTTTTATATACAACCAAAATGGTAGAAAAAAAACTATTTGATATCCTCGCATCTCTGATAGATATGCCCACAAAATTTATAAAACTAGTGGTCGACAAGTGGTCAAAATTCTACCATAATTAATTTTTTATTATAAGTGGCAACATTATTATGGTTTTATTTTAAAGACTATAAGTTCCAAAAACAGGGATTTCGCCAAGTTTAAGCCCCAATTAGTTTGACGTCTACACGTGTTGATTTGACAAAAGAGTCAAATACATGGTAGTTTGTGTGATGTTTTATTTATTGATTTAATGTATTTATTTTTGTAAAAAAATTAGCTTCCTGCACTCCTTCTCTACATAAACTATAAGTGTGCGAAAGTGCATACTCCTCCTTCCACACAATCTTAGTAAGAAGGGGTACAAAGTTCTTGCTTCACGTATTAATATATAGATAAAGTACTGTCCTCTAGTCATTTGAAGCTTCCCTGACGGGTGTAACTGCGCAAGTAAGCATGTCAGGTACATCCGAACGTGTAAGACTACCTTCATTTGTAAAGTTCAAAAGTAACTGTATAGGCAAACCTGATGGGCTTACCTTAAAATA
Organism: Phragmatobia fuliginosa; assembly: GCA_932526445.1. Taxonomy (NCBI): domain Eukaryota; kingdom Metazoa; phylum Arthropoda; class Insecta; order Lepidoptera; family Erebidae; genus Phragmatobia; species Phragmatobia fuliginosa. The sequence goes on along the minus strand of OW052075.1, from coordinate 10,148,953 downwards.
TAGTATGTTGAACAGTTCTGCACGTATGTCCTCTACTAAATTCACGCTTATCTGACTGGTGAAACTGCGCAAGTAAAACTGTCAGGTACATCCTAACGTGGCATACCACCTTGATTTTTGTAATTGTGCAGGTAGGCCTGTCAGGCACATCAAAACGTGTATTTTAAAATACAGGTGCATGAAAATACAAAATCTATTTGGTACATATGTAAATATTTTTATGAAAACGTTAGTCGCACTTTATGACTTTTTAATAGATTCGCAGAACCTAATCAGACTGTAATGCGTATACTACGAAATATGTACATGTGAGTTGAAACGAATTGTTTAAAGAGTATGTGGGTATTCTACTGTAGTGGTTTTTGTAGTGTATGGTATTTTCCTTTAAAATCTATTTGAGAAGAGAATTGTCCTGGTATTAAATAATGAATTTATAAACATATCAACAAACCATTGTCTACTGGCACCAAACAAGCACAAACTGGCACTCATAAACAGCAATGAATAATTTTATTTATTAATACACCTACTTCATAGAGTTTCGATTATAAACTTGGAATAGGAATTAGTTTTAAACGATGAATGATGAAACCAAAATTAGGAGTTAAAACGTTGCTCATATGGAAAAGTCTATTCAAGCCTGTAATGTACCATGATATAACATTGAATAGGAATTCGGGATACCGCAAAATTTGGTCATCATAGTGTATTGAAACGTGCGTAATGCTACTATCGTGGGGTGGGTATGGTGGCCTGGCATTAGAGTGTATTGGTACGTCATTACCGCTCCAATGTTGAACATTATCGTTTATACTAAAAAAAATAACGGTTCACAAGTATTTTCGGTTTTATGTGGTTGTCGATAGATCTATCTAAAAGATTGTATGATGTTTGGCTGTAGCGCGGTAACTGTCTTTTTTTAAATATCAGTGATATTTTGAATGTTCTTGATTTTACAAGTTGAGTTACTTTTAAAAAAAAGTTAAAGTTATCTTTTATTTTATAATTTCTACGCTCATTAGAGAATTTAAAGTATCTAAACACAATAAAAATTCTGTATGTTTGAATATTAGGTATAATTTAAAAATAATTTTTCATTTTGCTACGTAGAGACCGATACCACTTCTTTCGTTGCAAATTACCGAATGTGTTTCCTCTAGGAATTTTACGCGTATTGGATGCGTAAAAATGTATAAAAGTTGCATTACTTTTTCGTAGAAATTCTTAATATCTGTTACTACTATCGTTATCACAATACTTTAATCTACAGAATAGATAGCGTTGCATGCAGGCATTAGCATCAATAAAAAATAATTATTCAAACCATTTCACAGACCACCAATAACTTGACAATACAAAAAGAAATCTCCAAATGTCATCGAAATAGATAATAGGTTGAAATTTCGGGTCCGTCGAGCACTATCCTATATAATGACACAGTTGAGCGCGTTTTACCATTAAGATGTTATCTGTGATCATTACTACGACCATTATACGGATATGTTAGCGTGCCCCCGATATTCAGTGCTTGGCCATTCAGACTGTTGTGATCCCACCTGTTATATTTACGATCTTCATACAAGGATGAATTCAAATGGTGAGACGATAACGGTAATGAGGCTTATAGTTGGCGATGTCCTCAGGATTATGTGTTGAGAATTTTTGAGGTTAGGGAAAGCGATGTAGTGTGTCGTGCGGTTTCAGTGCAGAGCGAAGAGTCAGAAATAAATTCCATGTTTGTATTAAGACAGCTGAGGAAGGCTAGACTCTAACTGTTTTTCTATCTTTTTATTCTGAAAACAAAAGGTAGTATTTTCTTTTCAATCTAAATTAAAAAAATGTCATCAATAATTCATTATAAAGTAATCAATGCATCGTTTATGTAACAAATATACATGAAATGGACTCAAAGAACACTCAGACTCAGAACAACAATTAGTATATCATACAGAGTGTTTTACCGTGTGCGCTTTGAACCCACAATACTCATTACAGTGGAAAGCAGTATGGCGACCACTTAAACCACTAGGCTAACCGTGCAATTTCGATATATGTAATAAACATTTCTTTTTTAAGTCTGTGAAAGAGTATAAGTAAGTTAAGTCGGTCAAGTTTTAAACTTACGAAGTTAGTTATAACATATTTATAAGCTTTCAGTCATAGAAAACTAAACACGGTTTTTCAATGAATGTATGTTCAGAAGGTCGTTTGTATGTGAAGATTTTATAAAGTTTCTCTTCTATACTTATCAAATAAAAAAATCTTATTGATTATTGTAAAATAATCCAATAATAATAGCTAAGTACTAACCTGATATACCATCGTACGTCCACCATTCTTCCCAACTACCGGATATATCTGAAACAAAAAAAAAACTATATGAAACTACTAATAAGATGAATAAGTCTTAAATTCACCTTAATTACTTATAACGATGCATTTACTTGGTAGTAGTGACAATTATCATCACCGTCAACAACAGTTTTTATCATTCCATTGCTGGCAATAGGCTTGTCCTTAAAAAGAAGTTTCGTAGTAACCCCATCTAAATATTCACACTTCGGGAAAACTTTATATTGCTAGTTTTAAATGCAAACTACTGTTGCAATGTTATGAGTTTATAACTTTAGAATAATAAGGGCTATTTTTAACCGACTTCAAAGAGAAGGAGGAGGTTCTCAATTCGTCGTACTCTATTTCTTATGTATCATCATCATCAACAGCCTTTAACAGTCCACTGCTGGACATAGGTCTCTCATTGAAAAGGAGGTATTGGCCTACTATACCACGCTGGCCAGACGGGTTGGTATAGGGTTGGTTTCAAGTTTTCCTTCTCTTTGCATTGATGTTGTCTTGCGTAGTTTATCCCTTAGTCGCCTTTTACGACACCCACGTGGGATGAATAGGGGTGGTGACACTCTGTATTCTTAATCCGTCACCACACGGATGTTTCTTATGTATGTTCAGTGATATTTTCGTCATTTATGAACCGATTAAAAAAAAAGTTTAACCAAATAGTAGGTCCCCAAAATAGTATATATACTGACATGGTGATAATGGGGATACCCAGTCAGTATATATTCTATTTTGGGGACCTAGCAAACATATACGAAACGGACTCAAAAACACTCAGACTCAACAATTTGTGAATCATACAAAGTGTTTAACCGGGTGGGATTTGAATCCACAAATACTCAGTGCAGTGAAAATCGGCCTGGCGACCATTAAATGTTTTTATGGGCACCTTACCGTTGTTTTGTCTAACAGTATTTGTCTTTTAATTAGATAAAGTACATTATTTACCTTTGACGGAGATGCACACCAACGTAAGTATGAAAAGCGAACATTGGTGCATCGTGACGACGCGAACTGTCACACACCAGACCAGTTCATTTGGATGATAGTTCTTCTGAAACAAGAATCAATCATTAAATCTTATTATCAAACAAAATAATTTAAAATGATCTAGAACATGGGATAAATTATCAAGAACTAGTTAGTCTCGTAGATTGGTAATCTATTACAAATTTTCAACACAAGGTTTATATAAAACTCCATACATATATAATAATAATTGTTATGAACTAATGGACTCATGGTTTTTGTCTAGGAATTTTTATGATTATTGCTGGACATGGGTTTTTACGTATGATTTAGGTTTCAGTTCTCGGGTTCTTAGACTTTCACCTAACAAGGCTTAGAATGGCATAGTGTATCGGTAATAAAGCCACTAAAACTACACTTGCAGCCATTTCACGTCTAAATTAGGAGAAATCCAGGCATACATTTTAACAATACATCCAGAGTCCTAGTCCTAGTTCTAGGTTTTATTTAAAGTAGTTTTTGTAGTACTACTACAGGTAACCTTTCGCCTTTATTAGGCCCTAGAATACTCAGATTTCGGCCCTGACTATTAGTCACTATGTGTCAGATATAGACTTTACTCATTGACTACTAAAAAGGTCGCTTGAGGTTATCTGCGTCCTGGGATAAAACGCACAGATTGCCTTGAAACAGAACTTTGTATGTTCTACAATTTCAAACATATTATATACAAGGTACTAAACTAGCTTCAAATCTAAAAGCTCCACAAGTTTCTTTGTTAACAAGTAGGGTCGTTAGGTTTGCATGTTCAAAGGGTATTAGCCACGCTACCTTCATATTTGTCTTTAGTTAATTGCCACTCGTTAATTGCAAGTAATTTATTTCAGCATATCAATTTTTTGTATAACTGAGATTTAAGGTACGTTTTAATTTCTTTTACAACAGCTAAACTGTCTCGGTGGCTCAGTGGTAATCTAAGAGACAGCACTACTAGAGGTCTAGGTTTATATGCTGGGTCGGACGAAATGTTTGTATGATCTACAGATATTTGTTTCGGAGTTTTCGGAGAAAAGTATATATGTATTTATATCAGTTGTCTAGTACCCATAAGCTCTGCTTAGTTAGACATTAAAATGCATTGTGTGTCAAAAATCCAAAATATCTTATTATTACTAACTGATGCCCGTGACTGCGCTCTCGTCCCTTTCATTCCTTAATACCTCAGCGTACAACAACAATTTACGTCCTGTTTTTAGATTTACTAAATAAAAACAAAAATTCATAAGAACCGATCAAGCCGCTACGGAGGAGTATGGCAACTAACATTGTGAAAGACAACAACATTTAGTATATACCTACCTATCTACCTTTATAGGGGGAGGGGATGGCCGGGGGTTACAGGTTTCTAATATCTTTCTCTAAATAGAGTTTTTTTTTTAAATTGTTTTTTTAATGTCATCTTAATAGAGTCATTTTTAAAATCTGGGGCTTAGGAATACAAAAGCCTGTGGGTTTCTTGCAATCAGTCTTAATTATCTAAAGATACCAGCTGGTTTAATAGCTTTGCCTTTGGTCCTTATCTTAATCATTGAGTAAAAAGACGACAGCGTACAAGGAAATTACTTTTATCTAAAACCAACCATCTCATAGATTAGCGTAATGGCGTCTGATCTTGTTTGCTTCGCTAATTATTGTCATTGGATTCAAATGTATAGTATTGTATGTAATTATTATTGTTATAACTGCCTTTTTGGTCTAGTGGTTAGTGTATGCGGCTGCTGATCCATAGGTCTCGGGTTCCATTCCCGGGTCGGACCACAAATATTTTGTGTAATCCACAATTATTTGCTTCGGAGTCTGGGTGTTTTCTATATAAAATATGTATGTTTTTACAAAAAAATGTATGTTTATGTATTTATATCAGTTGTCTAGTACCCATAATACAAGCTCTCTTAGTTTGGGACTAGATGACGAGTTGAGAGTTGTCCAAAATATATAGTTGCCCAACTTTAAAATTCCAGAACTTGATCGCAGCGCCACCTACCGGGTCCAATTGCGAATCTAAACCATTCCTAGATCCCCTTGAAGACACACAAAAAATTTCATCAAAATCGGTCCAGTCGTTTGAGAGAAGTTCAGTGACATACACACTCACACAAGAATTAAATATATAAAGATTATAGTTGATTGCTACAAAAATGTAAGATGTGACATACACAAGACCATAAGCCGGTAATAATTTTTAACGAACAAAAACATAACGGACATCAATTTGTTCCAGAAAGGACAAAACGAAATAGGTGAGTGGCGTGCAATGGGATAGGCCTATGTCCAGTAGTGAACTGTGATATGCTGATAATGGTGATGATGAAGGTGAATGGTGACGTGGAATAGAGGGGAGTAGCCATAGAGACTTTTTCCTATTTAAACCGTTTGTAATTTTTGGAGTGGGAAAATTTTCACACATACACGTTTTAGAATCACACACAAAAACAATTACTACTACTACGGTCACTATGAACTCACACATAACAAGTGAAATAAAATAAAAAAACATTATTGACTGCCTTATTGGTCTCGTGGTTAGCGTATGCGGCTGCTGATCAAGAGGCAAATATTTGTTTCGGAGTCTGGTTGTTTTCTATGTAAAATATGTATGTATTTACAAAAGAAAAAGTTTGTTTATGTATTTATTTCTGTTGTTTAGTACCCATAATACGAGCTCTGCTTAGTTTGGGACTAGATGGCGTTGTGTATAAGAAGTTCGAAATATTTATAGATTTATTTATTATTTTACACAGACATCTACACATTCTGTGTCCTAACAGTGTAGTGCATTGACCCAGTTGGGCTTATATTTTGACAGAGGAATCATCTGCTACTACCTATCGTGTTGCTTTATATAGGTAAAATATAGTTTTGTTTATGGTTCCGAAATCTTCCGTATAGTTAATTCGTATGCGCGATTTTAATTTTTATTACAGTCTTTCAATTTGATACTATTTTTAGATTCATCGTCAATATCAGCATTTAATAGTTCATTGGACATAATATGTAGGTCTCTTTAGCAAGCTTTGGTCTACTACACCAGCCAGCAACTACATCGACAGCCAGACGGGTTTGGATACGATTTCTTTCTAGTTTTCCTTCTCTTATCTATACTAATATTTAAAGAGCTAAATTTTGTGAGTTTGTGCCGTTGTAAGGAGTAATCTCTGGATCTACTGAACCGATTTTAAAAATTCTTTTACTAATAGAAGACAACGTTATTTGTGAGTGTTGCCCGTGTGGTGTCGGATTAAGACTACAGAGTGTCACCACCCCTATTCATCCAATGCGGGTGTCGTAAAAGGCGACTAACGGCCCATTCACGACCTTTCCGCTGTGAGCGGCAGCTAAGAGCGAAACGCCGAGCGGTAATATCAAAAGTATAAAAATGTACGAGGCACGCCACGAGTCGCCGCTCATAGCGAAAAAGCTAGCGGTTTTTGCCGAGCGAATTGCTACAGCGGCGAGCGGTATGGAGAGCGGCAGGAACAAAGGCACAAGTTAGTATGTGCGACGCCACGAAACAGAGCGGCGTGGACAGCGGTGCAGGAGTGACGGACTCAGCGGCGTTAAATAAAAACAAAAAATTTTAGACGATTTTATGACGGTAATGGATACCGAGGCTTTTATAACAGAAATTTAAATAGACCGCCTATATGGATGTCAAAATATCCCCAACATAAATATAAAAAGATTGTGGGAAGAAATTAAACAATGTTTTCCTGCATATAAAGGTACTTACGTTTAATTTAAATTGATAACACAAAAACATAGAACCTAGGTACCTACCAAACGAAGCTACTGATATTTTGACAAAACTACTGGTATGTTTACGTAATGTAGGTGGATAGTTGACAAGTTTTAAAAGTTAATTTTTTTCTCTGTCAGTAGGTACCTAATTAGCAAAACAGTTTACATATCAGCAGTTTTGTCTGTAGATATAACTACACACGAAACTACTAGTATGTCTTATACGCAATGTAAGTAGTTGACAAGTTTTTAAAGTTTTTTCTCTCTGTAAGTACCTACTTAGCAAAACACTTGGAAACATCAGTTACTTCTTATAGGTAGGACCTTCGTATAGGTCACTAAATCCACCATCTAAATACCGATCTTTATTTAGTTCGTGCACTCATTCTATCATATTTAAAAAAAAAAATGTTGTTTCTAAACAGACGTAAGGCCTTAACCCTCTCTTGATAGGAGACCCGAGCCCAGCAGTGGGACGTTATGGGTTGTTGATGATGAAACAGACAGGGGATAATTTTTATAACGCCATGATTTTTAACACGTTTCGACTACCTAAATACGTCCACCGTCGCCGCTGCAACTAACCGCTACTAAGGTTCGTGGCGTGCAAAACGCACCGCTCACCGACGCCGCTCCGCTTTTCGCTAAGACCAAAACTCGTGGCCAGGCCGTAAGGGATAAACTACGCAAGACAACATCAATGAAAAGAGAAGGAAAACTTGAAACCAACCCTATACCAACCCGTCTGGCCAGCGTGGTATAGTAGGCTAATACCTCCTTTTCAAGGCGAGGCCTATGTTCAGAAGTGGACTATTAAAGGCTGTTGATGTTATTAGTGAGTGACATAGGCTATACATTAACCCGAAAAATCAATGCTAAATGTCCTCGTACGTAGCCGAGCCGACTAGTATCAAACAGTTTCAGAACAAAGTTAAAGCTTAAATCTTCAAGGCCCTTTAGGGTGCAATCTTCAGTCGTTAGCTCCGCCCCTTTCCGGTACCACCGATACTATCAACTTCCGGTTGACAGTCACCCTTTAACGAGCCTCCTATCATTTGAATCCATTTGTGAATTGTTGTTTTCAAAGTCGTTGTTATGTGTTGATGGGGGATATTCTATTTGAATGTAGATTTATGAGTTTATGGTTTAGCCTTTTATTTTCTATTGTTTTGTTAGGGTCGGTCGGTTGATGCTTTTTTTAAAAGAAATTGCCCATCTTTTACATAGATAATTAGTTGAAATTGAAAAGTTTTCTTCAGTTCAAGAATTAAGACAAAAATGTCTAAGCGTTAAACATTACATTGGTTTGAGAACAGTCGACAAACAGTTGTAAACAGGGGCAGACACGGCGCCAGACTCCCTGGCGCCAGGCAGGGGAGCCAACGCCGGGTGCTGTCTGGTGCAACAGAATATGTTGATGTCGCCAAAAAGTCTCGATTTGAAACTTAAAAGTTTTATTTTGATTGTATTAACAACGAGTTGAGCTCTGCGGTTCGGTCTGCGTATTTATTTATTGATTTATTTATTTATTCGACTCTAAAACACGTTTTACACTCTTGAAGTGTGCCAAACTGTGAATAGTTTGTCGGACAATCGCTGTTGTGGTGGAAAGAACAAACGGACACAAAGCCAGACAATCCGATTAAGAGTAAAACTCTTAATTTCAAATTATAAACAGATACTTAAATTTTATTTATTTGGAAAGATTTTTTAAAGTACAATTTTGACTATAACTTGTCAGTAGATTTTTTGACCACTCGATACATTTTTTTGTTCGTTAAGGTTTTTTTTTAATATCACTCAGTTTTCATATTGAATTATCGAACATGAATTGGCAAAATAAGATAGTGGTTTACTATTTATATTATGTGGTTGATAAACAGTTTTATTGTTTAAATGAACTCTAGATTTTACGCACCTGGTTTAATATTTGAGTAAGGTATTACTCACTCATATATCGAAAAGTTAATTTAGTAAGTGAGTTTAATTTCAAGAATGCACTTTATTCTTATTAATCTCAGATCTAAACTTTTTCCAGGCACAATGTTGGAAGATTGTTGAAAGGAGTTTCTGTTGTACGTCAGTCGCCAACTCTGTAATGAATACATTATGTAGGCAATGCTATTAAGAAAAACGTAACTTATACCAGTATACATTACAGTATTATGAAAGGCTCATTAAACACGACATTTTTCTTAGAACACAAACTGAAAGCGAAAAAATACATTTGCAGAAATCATAAATCTAAACTACATTAAGGTTTATTGAATTTCAAACCTTATGACTTATGAAATACGCTTGGGAATTGCTTTATTGCTCCTTAAAGTCGTTAAAAGCGTTGGCAATTCTTATTTGGGGCCATGAGAGCAGAGGGAGATAAATTAATAGGAACGACCAAATGTGTAACTACGTTGCTTCCATTTATTATAGTTTAATATATAATTGAGACTGCTCGTGTTGGGTATTTACGACGTATAATAATTGTCATGTTTAACTATAGAACAACACGGTAGAAAGTAGCTGTACGCGGGTGATCCCCTCTGTCAAAGCATAAGCCCAAATGGGTATATATACACGACTAATTTTTAATGTCCAGAGAAAAAAATATGTGGTATTCAGCTTTCGATACTGAACATATTTATGTTATTAAAACAAAAAAAAATACATTGTTAATATTTTCCCGAAAACTACCAAATTTTTGTTCATAACGCACGATATAATTCACGACATGATATTACGTAACAAGAAAGTGTCAATGTCCTAGCCTGCGGGTTGTGGGTGCGAGCGGGGTACATAATACCTACGATGCGCCGCGTGCGCCTAATGGCGGCATGCTTTGAACTGATTTGACAGTATTGGGCGATGCGTCGCACACATTGAAACAGAAAATGTTATTCATTGATAATTAAAATACGCGTGTGTAAAATATTTGGGTGACAATAAATTATGGCCGTATTTTAACATTTTAAAAACCATAATAACTCAGTTATTTTTGTTTTTTGGGTATTTGTTCTATGGTGTTTTATGTTAGTATATAAGTTCTGTATCTGCCCCTAGTTTTTCTTTGGTAATTAAAAACTAACCGTGTATAAGACAGTTATTATACAAAATGTGTTTCTGTGTGTGTGTCAAATTTACAACTTTTTGTTTTAACTGTTATGTATGAGTTCATGGCGACATCATCATCATCAGCCTATCGCAGTCCATTGCTGGACGTAGGCCTCTCCCATTGCACACCACTCTGATCGATTTTGGGCTTCTCGCATACAGCTCCTGCCAGCCATCCCACGCAGGTCGTCACTCCACCTCGCCTGTGGGCGTCCTACACTAAGTTTACCGAGACGCGGTCTCCACTCCAGAACTCTTCTATCCCAACGGTCATCAGTTCTGCGGCTAATATGGCCAGCTAGGGCATCGAAACTCGGTTCAATTTTAAAAACCCGGGTTTTCGGGTCTAAGAGTAATCAAAACCCGGGTAAACCGGTTTTTTCGAGCATTTCGATCTTTTTATTGTATTTTTTTAAAATACACTAATCTGCGTTTATACATCGATTTCCTACAATGAGTACAAAATATAAAGGATGAGAAAGAATTTAAATAAATTAAACAGTACTTTACAAATTACAAAAACAGTTTTAATGTTTAAAAAAGTAATAAAAATCCTCGTCATTGTCTGAAGAATTTGTGTCGTTAGATTCTACAGGTCGCAGTCTTTGAGCCAATACCGATAAAGGCAAATTTTCATACACGTCAAGTTCGGCAAGCTGAGCGACGTTTTCCTCGAAGCCGGCATTGCGTTTGTACATTACGTCCACAATTGCCAGCTGAACGCCATGAGCGATGCATAGCTGATGGTATACTTAAGGGACTTTCCTAATGCAACCATTAGGCTGTAACCGTTTGTGGTTTGAGCGACGATGTCATTATTTTGTTAGAGATACCCCATTTTCGTCCAACTTGGCCTCAATCAGTTGTACGCATGAGGCTGCATTCATGGACCCTTGAACGTGTATGAGACCTAGATTTCGAAAACTGCTATCCCTTGCAAATTTGGTGAATGTAAGGTGATGTGATGAATTCATCGAATAATATCGAAAACTTCTTTTCATCTGACAGTATAATTTTTATCTCGTTGATTATTTCTAGCTTCCTTTTATAAAGTCTTTGAGAATTATGTTGCGAACGGTATCAGCAGTGGTGGGTAATTTATTGCCGGTCTTTGCAAGAAGGTACTTTAAATCTCAAGATTTTGAGAACGTTCTAAGAGGAATTCCATCAACTCGCCATACGAGACACCATTACCTGCATACTTGGGTTTGCATCAGTTTCAAAATAGTGTGTCAACTTAGTTTTCTTTTTTGGCGCTTCGAGAATTTATTTTGAAGAAGATGGACTACCTTGAGCTGTTATTTTGATTGTTCAATGCTTTGCAGCCTTTATATCAACCGTGTGAATATTCTTTAAATGTCTTAGTAGACTGCTAGTACTACCACCGGCTGATTTCTGATTTGTTTTTACTTATTTACATATTATACTGTAATGCATTTGAAGTGGCTTAAACTTATTAAATAACAAAAACAAAAGTACAAAAAAAAAACCGAAAAACCCGAGTTTTAAAAGTCAAACCCGGTTTTTTTTGTAATCCTCAGAACCGGGAAAACCCGGGTTTTTTCGGTCCGGGTAAACCCGGGCTCGATGCCCTATGGCCAGCCCTCTGCCACTTCAGCTAGCTAACCGGTGGCAACCTTAGTTCTCTGACGTATAATAGCGACAGGTGAGTGTTTATGTAAATATGTGAGTCTTAAATGTGGACATTGTGTAATACATTGTGAAATAAATTTTTCATAAAAAGTTCTAAAAATCTGGGTATTTCAAACGTAGTTATTGATGATGTTATCAGCCAAATAAATTCAAAACTCACAAACTTTCATAAATACGCAAAGTTCCATGATTCCTGCTTGCTGTAATTTAAATTAAAATAAATATCATTAAATTTTAAATCAATAGAATAAATATAATAATATGACATCCGTAGATAATAGATTCAATATTGAGGCATATCATGTTAAACTGAATGTATTAATGAAGCTACATAAAAATATAAAGTATCAATATGCAAGAGTGCGTATTCATAGGCCGGCAACAGCTGTGGCTATGAAATATCGATCGCTTCAGAGTGTAATACCCGCGTGTTGTATGGCCACACCTCCACCGGAAGTTAACATCGGTTGGTAGATAAAGCTCGTTGTTTACCGGATGTGGGTGTATTCGAAACTTACGTTTACTGTTGACGTAACTAACCTTCCAAGGGTTTCCTTTACTAAATTATTATAGGTTTCAATGTTATGTGAGCGAAAAGAGGAATTGCTTTATAATTAGTTAGTTGTTCACAACTGTTGTTGTTGAATTATTTCAGTTGTTCTAACTCAAAGAGAGTTCCAAAAGAACACATTTAAAGTACAATGCTGTTAGTAGCAGCAGCAGTTAATAGAGAACCATTTCCAGAACGCAGTCTACGTCTACATAGAGCTTGTAACACTCGGCCTGTAGCCGTACTACTGAATGAAGACCTTTCTCAAAAAAGAACACATTACACTTATAAAATAGAGCTGATTGTTTGTTATTTATAAATAACAGTATTTTTTATAATTATTTATGCCTACGAAAGTGATTCTACTCTGCCTGATGGAAAGCATGAGTAGAATTCAGTAGCAGGAGCCACCATCCTCATTGTGGGTGCATACAATGCAGCATAGTGACCCATGCCATGGCGGCTTAGTAAGATAATTCTGCATCATTGTCCCGGTCTCCGGAGGCCTAGAGAATGATCCAGAATGATTGGTCCTCAGATCTCACACTCACCAACGAAAGACGAACGCGGCCTCCTATGTGAGGAATAAAGAGAAGGAGACTAAAGAGATGTAAGTATTATATATAGAAAATTGTACCATAGCTTAAGTGTATGCAATTGGGTACTGACTGAGACCAAGACTCAATATTTTTGTTTATAATAGGGGGTGAACAAGCACATGGATCAGGTCATTACTACCTCCGTTCATGATCACTTACAGCTCTATTTCACCCCTGCCCCAGATTTAAGAAAAAGGAAGTTTAGTTGGTCACAGGTAAACTCATTCACTTAAACAAAAACAAAAAAGTATAGCTTAACTATTAATATAAAGGTTTAAGGAACCATGGTGGTGTGCCGACTCCTTGGTGTGACGGTTTGCACAGGGTAGTTGGCAGGTATTGGATTCGAGATAGATAGATCGAATAGGAGAGGCCTATTATATCCTACAGTGGACTGCGATAGAATGATGATGATCCCATTCCCCCACGATTACCTCCATTTTCCATGTTCTTCATTTTCTTTAGAATGAATAACTCGATCAATATCAATCACAGCTATCACTTATTCAAAATTCATTCACATCTTGAAACACGCCCTGTGTGGAACAACACATTCATATTTATTAGATAAAGTTATAGTTTCCATGGTGCCGGCGGGTGTCGGAGACGACAAGTCGCGACAGGCCGGCGCCGAGGGGCACAGACCCCCGGGATGCACTGACGTAGTATTGATATAAATGGAAGCTAATTTGAAAAGACGGGGAAATACTGAGACAGATATAAAAGATCTTTTTTTGGTTGACAAAATAAATAGTTTTGGTAAGAAGTTTTTAGTTGTTGACATGTAAGATTATTTGTGCTCTAAATTATTTTAGACGACAGTCGATGTCTGTAAAGTTAGTAGTTAGTTCAAAGAAGTTATACTTGATTTATTAGATTATTCTATCTTTTAATAGCTAATAATTTAAATGTAATTACAGAGGAAAAATAAATTATGGATAATATTGTGCGTCTCTTTTATTTATTTATAACTTCATGCAGTTAGTTTGTGTACATCAGCGGAGTTAATGCCCAGAGCATTCTCTACCAGCCAACCTTTGACGGTGTAGAGATCTAGTGTAGTAGGTATTTAGAAACTGATATGATTGGCATTACCTAGAAAACCAAGTACATAGTGTTATATATATAGTTTACATATGTATTGTGTTATTTTATTATATAACAAACATACAGTCTGACTATGTAGCTTTCTAACTTTGAAATATATTAAAGTCATACTTGTATTTACAAATACAAAGAAATCTTTCTCTTTCTCAAGACATGCTATATCATATAACATAACTTCTTCACTATCAAAGCGACCGCGTACAATACGATTCTCGTTATGAAATCAAAATGGTCTTGCTCATGAAATGCCATTAAACCGTTCACACAAAGGATTTCACCAACAATTTTTCCGAGCAATCCAATACCATTCGTCTATTCGCTGAGGGCGCGTATCGGATTCCCCTATACGAAATACAAATAAATGTGGCCGCACCTTACACTGAATCGATTTTCTCCTACATTCTAAATCGCCTGTAATGGTACTAAAATGTGAATCTGCCCCCCTAGCCAAGTTGTAAACGTTTTTTGACAATTAAACAAGAGAATAGAATAGAAAACGAAAATAAAAAACCAGGCCGGTTACAAATGACTTCACACTTCTTCACACTCATCATTACCATGATCACGATTTTAGCCAAAAGTCATTAAGTACTGGACATTGAACTTCTCCAAGTTTCTACACAACAATCCTGAGTTACATTCACAAAATAGCTTCTTGCGACAACCAGTTCATCGGACCACCTAGTGAAGGGCCTACCAAAGCTGCGTCTTCAGGTCTATAAGAGTTATATATATGTTACGCGACGGTGTAACGGTATCCTAATGCAGCAACAAGGAGGTACTAGTGAGTTAATTTACTTGAGTGGATTCGGTCGTGCATTGTCGCTTGTTTATTGTCACACTCAACAGGGAAGACTTAATGGTATTAAACTTTAGATATAAACGTTCAAAGCAGTTGAATTTTTCCTATAACCAATACCTCAACTGTTATCTAAATAGATGTATTTCGGATTCTCATCGTGAGATATGAGCTACACGTTTTATAAATGACAACTCTTGCATTAGCATTACATAACTTGTGCCGCAGGGGGCGTTACAAACGAACATGAAACGGAAAAAAAGAACACCCAGACTCTGAACAACAACAAGTTGCCCACACAAGGTGTTGTCCGATGTGAGGTATGAACTCACAGAACTCAGCTCACTAGAATCAATGCCAGTCAACCAAAGTCAAAGTTTTTAAGGCAATGTTAAATTTTTAAAGTTACTAAATGAGTAATAAGAGTAATATATGTGGTAATTTGATTTTAGAATTGAGTCGCGGTAGTTAACAATTAGATATGAGTTTAAATCTTTAGTGGTCATCTAGCTTATCTATTGAGATTAATAAAATTAGTAACATAATATAAGACACATCAATAAAGGTCATTTGCCTGGGGAGGAAACTCATTAAGGAAAAGGAATTAAAAGCTACATTTATTCATTCATATACAGAATTCAAACACTTAAGTTAATTTCTACACAACGCCGAAATATTACTGTTCGTCACAATGTAAAACAAAAAAAAATTTCATTGTACATAAATCTAATATCCTTCCCCCTATTATTAAAGTCTTACAAATACTTGAATAAAATCTGCAATACAGTTTGCAGATTCTATTCAAATATTTATAATCAAATTTAATGTAGTAAGTAATTGAAATATTTGCAAACAAAATTATCCTGTTTAGCACCTCGTAGTGGATCAAACGAGGAGACGATAAACGGAGATTGATGTATTCGCGGTACACATTTGCCCGAACCTGAACAGCCCCCCTGCCAAGTTGCAAACGTTAATTCGTTTTCTATTCTATTAAATAAATTCAATTCAAAACAAAGTATTAGCCAATGAAAGAAGAGAATAGAGAATAGAATAGAAAGACCTTTGCAGCTTGGCTAGGGCGGCAGGTGTAAATTACTTTTAAAATATGTTAATCTCAGATTATGAACTCGGTATTGTGTTGATAAGTATTCAAGAAGTTAATCAACTTTATATTATTTGCCATTGTTATACAAAAGTGCAGTATCTTATAATTACTTAGAAATTCAATCATGATTCACGCTTTAAAGAAATTGTATTAACCGCTTATTGTCTAAAGCGTTTATTCTTGAGAACTGTTACAAATAAAGATAATTATTCATAAAAGTGAACTGAATGTGGATTACTGAATTGCATTAACAAAGATTTCGCAACTTTTGGATTTCGTAACGTAACGGTTGGATTTCGTAACTTAACTCTCTTAAATGTCAGAGGAATAAGAAAACACCGTATAAAAATTGAAACACTGTTGAAAAGAAAGTACATGTGGTTATATTTATTTCCATTTTGCAAATATATTTTTTATACACTTTTTTAATACGTGCAACGTGGCGTGCAATTGGAGAGGCCTATGTTCAACAGTGGACTGCGATAGGCTGATTATGATACCTATTTAAACCTACCAAAGCATCATTAGAATCCAGGAGTAGGGGCCATCATCCTCATTGTGAGTACATACAATGCAGCATGGTGAACTACACTGGAATAGGAATCGTATTTTCACTATTTTTAGAATAATACATACAACTCGTTATTTTTTTATTATTGCCAGTAATACCGAGAAAATCATAGTATTATTTTATAATAAACATGATAAACACTATGGCGGCTTAGTGAGATGCTTGTGCATCATTCTCCTGATCTTCGGAGGCCCACAGAATCACAAGTCAGACATTTACACTAATTATAATAATGTGATCGTTTGGATAAAATTGGGTGAATTATTATGTATATTTATGTGTACATATTTGATTTAGAGTCTGATAAGTATTAGTAACTAAAACACAAAAAACAAAAAATAAAGGAACATACTTTCCAAAAAAAAACCGAAACACGTATCCACTAACATACATCTTCTGAAACTTCCGGTGAAAATGCGTGCGCACGATGCGTGTCGATTGACCGGAAATAGTAGCCTTGTATTTACAACTTCCGCTTGGAGGGATGGCGGGACCCAATTAATAACTTTTATCACCGCCTGCGCCGACACCGAGCTCAATTAGCACTACCATAAAAATCTTCACGGCTGATTGGGCAGAAAACCCTTACGTCTTGATAAGTAACAAACTTTCTACCGACTCTGGGGTTAGCCTGCTTTTATTTTATAAAAGAAACGATTTATTTTGCTCTGAAATTACTTCTTACTTGATCGTATATATTTAGTGCTTACGGGTAAATTGCAGACATTTTGGTACATTTTTGTTAATAAGGCTGCGGAGGCCCGGGAGGACTATCCCCACTCGGATCCAATCCGTTAGACCAACGAGGCAGGTTATTAAATTACTCACATATCTACTTTATTAACTACACACAAAAAGTGTGATACACTAAGAAAGACACAAGGAAAATAATTAAATCAGAAAGGAGACAAATAGAAAAATAGTACATTGGTGTCAACACACCAATGTACTATTTTTCTATAATAATACTAATAATACTTTGCGATTACATCAACAACCCATAATGTCCCACTGCTGGGCTCGGGTCTCCTCTCAGGAGAGTGTTGAGGCCATACGTCCCCACGCTGGCTGAGTGCGGATTGGGCACTGGCGAGACACGTTGTGGCTACGTAATCTTACCGTGGGATGTTTTTGAGCCGCCCGAAGCCCTCCAACTAAGCTTCACGACTGCTATCTTATGACAACAACCCGGACCGACTGTTTAGCGTGACCTCCGAGTCATGGAAACGTTCATAGCATATCATGCCACATACGATCAACCATCTAGGTTTGACCGCGACGTCGTTGCTTACCCTCGGTGATTGTTTCCAATCACCTAAGACCATTTGATGATTACGATTCGACATTTTCAATCAATAATAAACTAAATAGAGTGGAATAAAGAGTTAGATTTCTTCTTACACGTCACTATATTAAAATGTTATAATTAATAGACAATAATATTATAATAAATAAAAGCTTATAAAGAAAATAAAAATCAAATTTTACATTTCATTATTTCAAATAATATCCCTAAAAAGTACGTAAACAGTCTTTCTACAGACACCTCACAACAATGACAGCGTACGTGTTGTCGTGTTTGTTGGTAAATTCGAAACCGAAGGCCCAATGATGATGCAGAAGTATTTAACCAGGCCGCGATAGTGTGGGTCACCATGGTGCACTGTCTGCATTCACATTGAGGATGGTGACTACTCTTAGATTTTTATCATCCTTTCCATCTAGCAGAGTAGAGTTACTTTAGCGGTCTCAAATAGTTATGTGGCGACTTCCACATACAGTGCAAGTGAAAAACATGCAATGGCGCCATCTACCGAAAGAACACTGAACTACGAAGAAAACACGGAATGAACTATACGGAGTAACTACTAATACTGAATCGCGATATAGAAATTCTCGCGTCGATTAGCACATATACAACATCCCAATATCAACCGCTGGGCACTGCCCGCCAAGGCATGATCACCTCGCCTGGTCGGAGGATCCTCCTTTTGTGATAGAAGAACACGACACACGTTCCTCCACAAATACATAACAAAAACAGTTTCCCCTATACTTATACTACCACCGGCCGACCCTAACCTAATTTAGGAATAAAGACACGGGGAGAGCGAAAATTATTTCAGTTTCTGCATACACCATACAAGTAAAAATGTTGATTTAATAAAAAGGCATGTTTCTGTATTTCTGTAATGAATGCAGTTTCAATTAAATTTTTCATGTTCTACAAAGTTCTGAGCGTGTGGATATGGTTCACTTCACCATAATGTAAAACAATTAACCTCATTTCGAGCGTGAAAATGATATGCTGTTATTAACATAATAAGTTAATCATTGTACAAAGTAACACATATAGGATCATAAAATATCGATATAAATTTAAAGTACTTCTATTATAATTATTATTTACTATGGAAAGAAAAAAATAATTAATAAAATCATACTGGTGTTATTTCTATAATTTCGAAAACTCTTTAAGCTAAACTAAAAGTTAGAAATAATGGGTTTCGATCTGCTAAACAACACTCTAAATATCAAAGAATGCCAAAAATTAAATATGTCGCAATAAAACTAAACGTGATATAAATACATAGAAACAAAATTAGCATCTTTAATATCGATTCACGAAAATAATAGAATAAACAACAATTTAGGGATAACTTAAATTGGTGACGCAACAACAGGAGTGCCAGCGACAAAAAAATATAAAAGTTATATAAAACAGTTTCTAAAATTTAAACTCAATCGGTATAGAAATTATTGAGTTTTTTGAAGTGATTACAAACAAAGTTAAAACTTTATTTTTGCGAAGAATATATCTGATAATAAAAATACACTGACGGACTCATAAACTGCATCAAAATAAAAAACGACTTTGAAATTAATATTTTAACCAAGTATGCAAACTTTCTACACAGATTTAAATTGAAACGTCTAGATTGGTTCGTTAACTTTAAAACACCGTAGGGTCATATCCTTAAGTTCAAGTTTGTGTACTGGAAAGGACTTTAATACTTTTTTGAAGAAAAACAGAAATTTAAAGAAAATTGGTTTAATTAAAATATTGGTTTAAACAGTAGACTCAAGCTTTATTATGCAAGGGTTTTTTATGTTTTAATAAGGTGTATTACCTCCACGTGCCCTTATTATGAATTCTAATCGATTCCGCATAGATTTGATTAGGGTTATTAAAACACCTTGCGGAATATTGTCCCATTCTTCTGAAAGTGCTGTTTTTAGTTGTGCCACTGTCGTAGGCACAGGATTTCTCGCATATACAGCTCTTTTTAAACTGTCCCAAAGATGCTCAATGGGATTAAGATCCGGGCTGCGTGCTGGCCAATTCATTGCACGTATCCCAATATTGTCGAACTTGTGCAGCGGCGTGCGGACGGGCATTATCCTGCATTAAAGTTAAATTTTCGCTTATAAATCCCATGTAAGGCACCACGTGATCTTCTAAGATCTCTGTTATGTAGCGATGTGCAGTCAAACCCCCTCTACTACCGTTTTGACGGACCATGTCTATCAACACAAGTTGTTGATGATGTTGTTGAAATAAAAGTATAAGAAATAATGGTTATGATCCCACCAGACCTTCATAGTGTCGGTTATCATCTCTGGATTATCAATATTCGCAATGAGGATGATGGCGCTCTTGAATTCTGAATTATGCTTTCCATCAGGAAGAGTAAAGTTATTTTGGCAGCTTAATATATATACGCTTAAACATATATCTAAAAGAGTGGGGCCCACTACCACCAATTCAATTCTTCATGAGTTATTTTTGCTAAAATAGATTGCTTATATACAATCTCACCTGTATACACAAGAATGTAAGATAATTACATTTGTATCAAGAACAGAGGATGCTTTTAATTTGATTTAGTACCTGTGGTTATTAACTGTTAATTATCGTCTGTATCCACTATATATACATACAATGATAATTAATTATTGTAAACCGGTGACTAGCTCAATAGTATGCAGGCAATGAAGTATCTATACTGCATAGTTTTTTTTGTAACAAGCCAGGGGTCTGGCATCATCGGAGTGAACGCACACTTAGGTAAGAAGTTTGATAATAATATTAAAATTGTTTTATTTTTCGCCTTTAACTTGTTTTGATATTGTCTACCTTCGGTAGACAGATATTGTCAGTAAATCTTTAGAAATATATTTAAATAATAACCTCAATATCAATTTAGGAGATAATGTTTTGAATTCTGTTCACCGGAAACTTTAAAGTATGGAAATAATAAGAGTTATAATTTTAACAAAAAGGAACCGACTTCAATGAAAAACTATTCCGAGTACCCAAATCGCGACAATTGTGCCCATGATATTTGAGGATTTCCCTCGATTTCCTTGGGATCCCATCATTAGATCCCGATATGGTGACGATGGGATCACCTGTAAGCTACGCCCATTCCAATGCAAAAAGAATTTTTGAAATCAGTTCATAAACGACGAAATTATCACTGAACATACATAAAAAAAAAGATTCCGATGAATTGAGAACCTCCTCCTTTTTTTTGAAGTCGGTAAATAATATAGATATGTACTATTAATAGACGTTATCTAAAACATAGGTTAAGTAAATAAATAAAACACTTTCAAAATGTCATCACTGAAATACGAGAAAATTTTGGAAGAATTTAGTTAGGGGTGGTGGGTGACAGTCTGACTCGAAATTTCAGAAATTTTTGGCATTCACAGACAGAGAAACCGGGATCATTAAGATATCATAGAGAGAGGATCCACTAGCCAGATTCACAATGAAAAGGATTTCTTAAGTTAACCCTTTCTTGCAGATCTACTGTTCTGTGTAGTTTATTCCATTTTTCAGGTGATGGATTAATAGGAATAGTGACGCACCGATGGGTCAATATAATATATGAAATTTTGTAACTTACAGATGACCGGGATCATTTTCACAATGATCATTATAACGATAACCCACACTTGGAAAGACCTTGTGATGTTCACGATTTGAATTGCATCCGTAGTTTCTTCGCCAAAAACACAGGATGCACACCAGTCCATGAAACACTTAGTGATCCCATTTTAAAGCATTTAAAATTTGACATACCCTTGTTCAATTTAACGCTCGAATTGAACAATGCTTTGCTTAGAGGACTTAGCAAAGGAAGAGTCAGGACCCTTTTGTAAGTACCAAATAATATCCAAGCTTAAAATGTTCCATAATTCGTATTTTGTCTTTACTGCTAAGTATTTGATCTTCGTCGTGTTACTATTTGATCGTCCGTGTGGTGACGGATTAAGAATACAAAGTTTCACCACCCCTATTCATTCCATGGATGTCAAAAGAGGCGACTAAACGAATAAAATAAGCAGCTAACATCGCTGCCAAGAGAAGGAAAACTTCAAACTAACCCTTTACCAACCCTGGCCAGCGTGGTATAGTAGGCCAAAACCTCCTTTCAAAAGAGAGGCCTATGTCCAGCAGTGGACTGTTAAAGGCTGTTGATGATGATTTGATCTTGCTACATTTCAAGTTCAGAATGATAGTGTATGTTATGTAATTCGAGAAACCTGGTAGTGTAGTTTTAATCTTGACTTATGGTCCGAGAGAAGTAGTAGTAGTAGTGATTCTGATAATATAGAAATCCAGACCTGACAGGAGAGTGATCTGAGTGGTCATTGAACTCCTGAAGATTTTCTACCTTTCAAGTGATCAAAAAGTTACCTTACGTTAAATTATCACTACTATCCAGGCAGGTCTTTATTTCTGTATTAGGATATGAAAGAGGTAGCTGACATATTTTCAGAATGCCTGAAACACTTACTCCAAAACGTCTACCAGTTCTCCTACTAATACTTAAATAAAACCTCTAGTCGTGTTATATCAAGAAGCTTTCCCCTATCTAGGTTTATGAGGTCGAAGTTGCTCAGAGGCAAGTTTGCCCTCAGTGATCAAAACCGGTCAACACTTACATGGATGGGTGACCGATAGTTGTATGGTACCATGAGCGTCTCCGTGATCATAGAGGTCACGTTAAGCAGTCAAACTCAGTCCCGGTACTTGTTTTTTCTAAATAAACTAAGAACATTCTTATGTTACAGCATCAATAACAAAACAGACACGTTAGTTTTCGAAGTTGTATTTGATATTCTTCGAATAGAGTCTCTGAAAACGGTGGTAACCCAGTACTTCAAGGGCAGAGAGCCACTAGTGGCTACTGATTTTGCATCTGGTGAATTTAGTAAGTATAAATTTTGATGGATTAAGAATTAACCCTTACTCATCCTATATATGTCATAAGCTGCGAGACAGGGACAAATTATTCAGAAGAACATCACTGCAAAGAGAAGGAAAACTTGTAACAAACCCTGTACCAGCCCACCTGGCCAGCGTGGTATAGAAGGCTAAAACTTACTTTCTAAGTGTTTTACTGTAAATACGACTTATTCGCGATGAAATTAAAAAGGTTACGATACCTTCTACTTTCCGACATTTCGAACGGGTTATATCGCTCGTGGTCACGGGTAGACTGAAAAAAACATGAGTATGTGTAAATCGCAGAAATCTAAAAACAGTTATTCCTTTCTAAGGTCAATGTGCCAGCAGGGGTTTGTTAATAATGCTATTGATGATGATGATTGATGAAATTTTAAAACGTTATATATATATAATTAAAATAATCTAAGATAAAGTTAACTTAAAGTAGGTTAATCTCTATTAACCTACTATAAGCAACAAGATCGTTGTGGAAGTTGGAGTACTAGACAACTGATATAAATATATATACTTTTTTAAATAAATATTTGGCCCGACCCGGGAATCGAACCCGACCCTCTTGATCAGCAGCAGCATACGCCAACCACTATACCAACAAGGCAGCCGTGATTAGCTTCTGCTTCATCATTATACATTCATCCTGACTAGCTTTCGTATTTATAACGTTATGGCAGTATAGGATAGGAATATATATTTTGGTAAATAAGTAAACGATATTATTGTAACTAATTTATTTACAGAAGACTTATCGCTAACTTTAACAGTAAGGAATATTTATGACGACAAACATATCAGAAGCCACGTTCAAGGCTACATCTCTGACCCATATCCAGATGTATACTTAGCTCCAGGCATCACTCATAAGGAAGAAGGTAACTATAGTAATTTAGCGCACCTAATTGGTAAGGTCATGGACATAGCCCACTGGATTAGCAAGCTGAAGTGGCAGTGGGCTATCCATATTAGCCGCAGAACTGATGACCGTTGGGGCAGAAGAGTTCTGGAGTGGAAACCCCGTCTCGGTAAACGTAGTATAGGACGCCCACAGGCGAGGTGGAGTGACGACCTGCTAAGATAGCCGGCAGGAGCTAGATTCGAGAAGCCCAAAATCGATCAGAGTGGTGTGCAATCTCCCATTGGAGAGGCCTATGTCCAGCAGTGGACTGCGATAGGCTGATGATGATGATGAATTGGTTTTTCATTTATTAGGTTTAAAATCGGCTGGTAGTTTCGCTAAAAATACTCATAGCTCAGTGACTTAAAGTAATTGGAAAGGCCAGCGTGGGGACGTATGACCTTTACCCTGTCTTGAGACCCGATCCCAGCCCATATATATTATACACGGGACCCGGGAGTCAAACCTGAGACCTTAAGCGCAGCAGTTGCATACATTCAAACAGCGCCACCGAGGCAGTCGACTCAGATAAAATATGATTAATTCATAATATTTCATTTTCCAGCTTACCGTCCAACACTCAAGTGGGTAAATAAGTATGTAATTGGCTTGAGTACTCAAGAAGCCATGGTGAAGCAGGCTCCAGCATATTTGGACTTATTTCTAAAAACAAAGATTTGTGACTTTCAACACAAATATTAACATCCTGCTTAACTTTGCTGAAAAATATTTGATTTTGTAAACTCCTTGCCACCATTATATGCAAGAGACTTACAAACAAAAAATATTATCAGAATTGTTATGATGGACGACCTACTACTTCTTTCTACTACTATCTACTTTATTCGAAAACTTTGTATTTAAAAAAGTATCTAATTAAAAGTTTGTTTCTGTATCTTTGTGTTTGTTTGTGTAATGCCATAAGTGGGCTTGTCCATGATGCAAAACTAAAAGACGGAAGACTAAGTAATGAGTTTATATTTCAGTGAAAATGATTATGTAGTCCTAGAATACGACTATCTAAGTATGTACGTAATGCATATCATAGTGCACAAATGTGTGCGCAAACACAGGTGCACTTTCTGTACCCTCACTACCACAGCCTCGATGGAACGGCTGTAATATATGACTGGGCAGAAGGCACAGTTACGACCCTAACTTCGAAATCCCAGGACCTCAACTTCTAAATTCAAATAAAATATTTGACCAGACTCAGCAAACGAACCCAAGACCTCTTGATCCATAGTTGCGTACGTTAACTGTTGGACTAACGAGAAAGTTTCACTCTAGTAATTTTGGTTTAGTAACTTTATTTTTGTACTACCAGATATTTACATACTATCAGAGAGGCTTGTATGCCTCTCTGGTAGTATGTAAATATATATTTATATTAATATACTCTACCTGAACGGACAACCTGTTCCGAATATATGTTTTATCGAAAATTTATTTTGAAAAAAGAACCTTTTAATTTTATTAGTTACTGAGTCTTACAGCTACGCAACGGAGCGAAGCATACAACTTAGTCTAAGTTACTCCTTATGTTGTCAGTTTTCTGACAGTGAAAGTGCAGAAGATATAAAGAAGAAGACATAAAGAAATAACCTAAGTTACATATTACCCGCTGTTCTTTGTGGTTGTACCAACAATCACTTTTTTATATATTATAATCTGACTTACCAAAGCTACTGATTTCGTTTGCATACATATTTTAATACTTAGTACGTCTGAATTATTAGTCTTTTAGCTAAAACTCTCTTAACTTTCTTGAAATTAAAGTCACTTGTACTTCTATACCACTATTTAGTTTATAATGTTAATTAAGTACACTCGGTTCCAAAAATAACGGGTCAGTCACAAAAATTGAAATACCTCCAGAACTGTAAAAGCTAGATCAATGAAATAAAAAACAGAATAAAGACTTTTTAGTTGCGCTTCTAATAGCATATTATTTAAACTGGTTGATGAAAAAAACTTCATTAGAAAAACAAAATTTAAAAAAATGACTATTTTTAAAAACAAAATTTTTGTTTCATGTCATTATGGATGCTTTCCATTTCTATTCTGTCACAAAAAAAATTATCGTGAACGTCTTCCACGTGCATAATTATTATTCTGTGAGGTGAAGCATGGCAGTCACGCTAGAGGAATGTACCAGAATCCTAACTTTTTTGGAACTTGGGCGGAGCCAGCGTGAAACAGCCAGAAACATTGGTGTATCTTTGTCGACTGTTCAGCGGGTAGTCCAGCGGTACCAAGAGACCGGATCACACCTTAGAAGACCAGGAAATGGCAGACCAAGATGCACAACGGCCAGGGAAGACAGACAACTGGTGGCTACAATGCTCCGAAATCGTTTTCAAACTGCTGTTGGTCTAAAAACTCACTTTATTCGCTTTGGAGGTGGCAATTTAAGCGCTCAAACAGTAAGAAGACGTCTTGCTGAAGCAAATTTGAAACCATTGAGGCCCGCAAATGGCCCCAAACTGGAACGGGGACATCGAATTGCAAGACAGAGATACGTGCGCGAACACCTAAACTGGACACTAGACGATTGGTCTAGGGTAATGTTCACGGACGAGTCTAAATTCATGCTTTATAAGCATGATGGTAGGCAGTTGGTGTACAGAAGACCAGGGGAGCGCTTCCATCAAGCGTGTGTGGAGGAAAAAGTGGCGTACGGTGGAGGCTCCTTACAAGTTTGGGCTGGGATTTCTGCTGAGGCACGCACCGAGCTGGTGCTCATTCAAAATGGAACTCTAAATGCAGAGAGGTACGTGGAAGAGATCCTCAATGAACATGTAGGTCCTTTCATGGCCAGGATGGACCGGCATGGCATATTAATGCATGATAATGCGCGTCCCCATACCGCCAGAATTGTACATGACTACCTTGAAGAGGTCGGTATCGAACTCATGCAGTGGCCAGCGCGAAGCCCGGACTTAAACCCCATCGAGCACGCCTGGGACGAGCTTCAGAGATGCGTGAAAGGTCGAAACCCCCCACCAATCACGCTTCCCGAGCTCATACAAGCACTGGTGGAGGAATGGGAAGGTATTCCTCAGCACCGGCTCCGAAATTTGGTGTACAGCATGCCTAATCGCCTGGAAGCTGTCAGAAGAGCTCGTGGAGGCAATACAAAGTATTAAATGAAGAAAGTGATGAAAAACAGCAAAAAAACAATCATAAAAAAAATGTAATCTTAAGAAAAATATGACTACTTTAGTTTTTTTTTAATTTAAGATTAATAATGTGGGTGTAACTAAGTTTTATTTTATTTTTTATCTGTATAATTAAATTCTCAATTGAACAGTCTTCGTTTCATTAGGATGGCATACGTAGTTCGGGAGATATTCGGGTTTATGTGACTGACCCGTTATTTTTGGAACCGGCTTTAGTAGAATAGAAGTACAAGATAGGGTTTGTCTCAAGTTGGCCGGTCTATGACACTATACGGTGCACCGGTGTGGGCGGCGGCTCTGACCGCCCAGAATAGGGTGCGCCTCTGGCGTCCCCAGAGGATATTGACGGTTAGAGCCATACGCGGATACCGCACGGTGTCCACCGAGGTGGCGTGCGCCTTGACCGGAATACCCCCGTGGGATTTGGAGGCAGGGGTGCTTGCCGAAGTTTATCAGCGAGTGGCTGACTCTCGGGCGAAGAGCGGTTTCGCGGCCGTGGAAGCTCTCCAGCCATTCATCGCGGAGTTGGCAGGGTGGCAGCACGGGACCCTTTCCTTACGGCTGACGTAGGTGCTTCCCGGGCACGGTTGCCTCGGAATGTTAGTGAGGACACAGCCTAGCACACGCTGGCGGTTTGCCCCGCATGGGCGACTCAGTGTCAGGCTCTCAGTGCAGTCGTCGGAGTGGATCTCTCGCTACCGGCCGTAATGCGCTCCATGGCCGGTAGCGACAGTTGTTTTACCGCGGTCGCAACCTTCTGCGCAGACGTGATCTCATAGAAATGTAAACAAAACTAGTCTCAAACGAGTAACGACAAACGACCACAACGTTTATTAGAAAACTTTAATAATAAGGAAATAAGTTAATTATAACATTTGTTTCTCTACCTTTTTTTATTACCTCTGAATCAACTTGTCAATTCATAGTGCAATATTTATATTATGAATTGTAATTGAAATGTCCAAAAGCTATTGAATCTATATATTCATACGTAAAGAAAAAACTTTGTATTCGAACAGAGGAGTACGAAATATGGAGGATAAGTGCAGTGCAAATATTATAGGCTAAGCTATAAGTTAGTAACGTAAAAAAAATGTATTTTACCTAAAAGCAAGATGCATCCAGCGCGGCTATTGTTGAATCAAATCTTATTGGCAAATTTCTTGGTTTTCTGGGTGGATTCTTTTATAAAAGTTAACCAGGCATTGCATGTGTATGCACTCACGAAATATGCTTGTAAAACCATCAATGTGGTGGCTGAAAACCCTTGACTATGAGGAAACCGAGAGCTCATGCTCAAATCCCCACGGATGCCACCAATTGGTGGCTATGTCGGACTCGAACCGACTAAAACCGCCTCAGGTACTATGAGTCGAGACACCAGGTATACCCTCGAAAGGAAGTCCCTGGAACCCCGACGTACTATCTATCGTTTGCAGACGGCCCCCTACTGTTGTGAAAACCCCAATGTTCCCTTTCTGCTAAATACACGTGTGCGTTGGGGTAACTCCCCTTACACGTAAAGTTGGGATACCTATTTCTCTTTCTTTTTCTTGCGACTACTTTTTGTAAGAAACATTGAAAGGTTGCTAAAAAGTTAAATAAAAATATAAGTAAGTGATTGCGAGTCATTCCACTTTAAAGGTTTTTTTTTGTTTTAACACCCTCTATAAAAGCTACAATTCTGAAAAAAAAACATGGTGATAGTTTAAAGGAAAACTATAGCAGATTAGATAACTTTGTTAGTTTAGGAGTTATAGACACCTAACTTGTAACTTATACTTGGAAAACTTCATACGAAAAACGAGTAAACATATTAATTCTATTGAATTGGCGAAATCCACGTACCAATATAACTTCCACTATGAAAACCTATGCGTGGTCTGCATTTGGCCAATTTTATACATATTTAAACCTGCCAAAGTAACTCCATTCTGCCTGATGGAAAATATGAATGGTTTTGAAGAGTACACCATCAGTTGGTCACCATCCTTATGAATGCAGACAATGCAGTGTAGTGACCACAGCGAACTAATGAAAAGTGTTCATGTAACCTAATTTAAGAATAAATGATTTGATTTGATTTGATGAGCTGCTGCTGTATCATGGAGCCTCCACTCGCACTCAACAATAAAACATGATAGTAATTATGCTGTTATTTGAGGTTAGATTCCTGTGTTAGGGTGGTACCACACCAGTCGAGCCGATTCATTTGTGCTGAAATCAACGTGGCTCTACGATACACTACTCTTTGTTTGGGATCATCATCATCATCAGCCCGTCGCGATCCACTGCTGGACATAGGCCTCTCCCATTGCACACCACTTTGATCGATTTTGGGCTTCTCGCATCCAGCTCCTGCCAGCCATCTTGCGCAAATCGTCACTCCACCTGGCATGTGGGCGTCCTATACTACGTTTGAGATCAAACTTTTCATTTGAAATGTTAAGTGATTTTGTTTATGATATAGACCTCTTTTACCCATTATATAATTTTGTCATAATTAACTGTTAATTTTGAGATGTGTCATCCTAGGTTCATCTATACAAGTTATTGCTAGTCGGAGTACTTATTAATTATTGTTCTCTACTCTAAGAAGAGTAAGGTTAGATTTTAATTTGCTTTCAGAAAAAAATTGGTAGTCTTTATTATTGGTTTTACATTGCGTGCTACTGATTGCTGAAGAAAACTACGCACTTTGTACATTGTAAAACATGTAACAATTTGCGTATTAATTTAACCTACATTATCAAAACAAACATTATTATCTTGTCACGTGCTTACTATACTTCAATGATTGATTGTCTATAATTGAAAGGCTGAGTTCGTACGTAGTTTACTTAGCATTTGAATTTTAAATACCAAATCATTATTACACTTATTAACTCTAAAGTTTTGTCTTGACTAAAAAAATTAGAGATACATGATTCTAAAGGGCCCGGTAAACGATCAAATTTGTTTGACAAATTTGTTGGTCAAACATCACGTTTACGTCAAAAGAGCCCTGTGAACGATCACACTTGTTTGACAAACGCGTCAAACACAGCAGCACACTATCAAATAATTTGAGAAACACGCAAATTTGTCCAACAAATTTGATCGTTTACCGAACCCATAACAATAACAAAACATTTGAATGACCAGTAAAATTACTATTCATATGATACTTTTATATGTGTGACGACGCGTGATTATGTACCATAACCACAGAATACATAATCATCATCATCATCATCAGCCTATCTCAGTCCACTGCTGGACATAGGCCTCTCCCATTGCACACCACTTTGATCGATTTTGTGCTTCTTTTGTGAATACATAATAGTACTTCCATAACTTACATTACTTTTAACATGATTTTCCTACTTTTAACCACGGCTCCTCCCGCGTGTATCTCGATTATTGCAGTAAAAAGTAGCCTATGTGTTATTCTGATATATAAGCTATATTACTGTAAAGTTTCATCCAAATCCGTTCAGTGGTTTTTGCATGAAAGAGCAACATGCATCCATACACACATACTCACAATCTTTCGCGTTTATAATATTAGTAAGGATGTTAATCATAACTCAATATATTTTAGTTTTGGTCGGTTCTGTAATCGATATGGAATGACATTTAATGTATTTAAAAAGAACGGATAATTTCCGAATGGGGTAGTTCTTGTGGCGCCACTTGTAATGGCGGTCGGTCATTCTAGTAATGGATGTTTTCTGTGTATAATATGGATGAATTAAAAAAAAAAGAATGATTATGTATTAATGTCAGTTTTCTAGTACCAATAGCACAAGCTCTGCTTAGTTTGGGAGTAGATGATGTTGTGTGTTAGATATCCAAAAGCATTTATTATTATTTATTCTACTGACAACTGCCGCACGAGGTGCACATGTGCTAACCTATTCAACTCGTTTCAATCTTGTTAAGCCCTTACGATTTTACTTTTATATGTAACATGTTAAAATAATACGACATTGGACAACACAAGTGTACACTTACTGAAATTCCTGCCGTTGCACCGCCAAGATGGATAGCCATAACTAAGACCGCTGTGAGGCGTCCTCTGACGCCCCGACATGTACATATATCTAAGGCTGCCAAAGTGACTCTCTTTGATGGTAAGCATGAGTAATGTAGTGGTCACTACACTCACTGTGAATGCAGATAACGTAGCATAGTGATCCCCACTGTTTTACCCTTGTTAAATTATTTTTCACATCGCGCTAAATTACCCAGGATCTTAGTGGAAAGCACATCTTACATCTACAAGCGCTCTTACTAGACAGTGTACGTTGTAATGTTCCGAAAAAGTCAAATATATAATAAAAACCACACAAAGAAACCATACATAATAAAATACATAATCTATATATATATATATATTGATATTAGTTCTTCTTTGCATATTTTTATTGAGAACCCTTTCTATGGGCTATCCCTATGCCATATGTATGGCCTTAGCCCTCTCTTGAGAGGAAACCCAAGCTCAGCAGTGGGATATCAAGGGTTTTTGATGATAATGTATTAGGACTTTTTTTCCTATAGTAAATAGTTTAATCTAATTTGTAACTCGGTTTGTACCAGTGTACGTTCGTCCTACAAATACACTTTTTTTTAATAATTGATAACTTCCTGGCAATCAATACTAATTGAGTAAAACTATATAAAAGCCGAGAATCTTGATACATTACGTTATTTACTGGTAAACATGAATACTGATTTGTTTGTAATTGTTTTAGTCGTCCTTGAAGTCAGCTGGGTTTCAGGTAATTACCGTCTCGGTAATGAACATGGCTACAATTTAAACTCAGGTAAGGAAAATAAGTGTTTCTTTTTTATAATTTTACGGGTAAAATAATTAATTGATAGATTATACTTTTAAAAAGCCAGTACCATTATTAATTACAAGATTAGCGTAGTAGTATTAGCAGTCGCTACGTTGCTTTCTACTACGGTGAGTGTTATGAGTTCAAACTCAACATAAGACAGCACTTTGTGTGATCTATAAATTGTTGTTCTGAGTTTAGATGGTGTTTGTGTCTGTTGTCTTGTATGTTTCTAAAGTACCCCGCGGCATTGAAATCTACTAATATTATAAACGCGAAAGTTTGTGAGTATGTATGTTTGTTGCTCTTTCACGCAAAAACTACTGAATGGATTTTGATGAAACTTCACAATAATATAGCTTACATATCAGAATAATACATAGGCTTCCATTTATTGCGATAACCTACACGCGGGCAAAAGCTAGTAATATGCGACTGATGTGTCTCAGGTTTGATTCTTGGGTTGGTCAAAATATTTGTGTGATCCGCAAATATTTGTCTCGGGGTCTGGGTATTTTCTATGTATATTATGTATGTATTGACAAAAAACCTGTATGTTTATGTATTTATATCAGTTCTTTAGTAACCATAATACATATAAGCTCTGCTCAGTTTGGGACTAGATGGCGTTGCGTAAAAGAGATCCGATTATTATACCTATTGCTAATGCGGGCGTTGTCTTCTAAAACATATTTCATAGTAAAATATTTATAAATAGCTTATTAGTAGACATAAGCCTCTTTATAGAAATGAGGTTTTGGCCAACTCTACCACAAAAAAAAAGCTTCAAGCAGTAGAAACTGGTCAGTTAAACCAGATCAATGTTACAGCCCCAGCACATCGATTTCAACAATTATTATGAAAAATTCTCGTAAGAAATAATAATGATAGATATTAAGAAATCTATGGTCTTGCTAGTCCCCAACGCGCACCAGGCCTCGGCTAACGCCTTTAACGCCTTCCCGAGCCCAGCAGTGGGACATTTTAGGTTGTTGATGATGAGCATGCAAATATTCGTAGCGTCCCTTAGGAAAAAATAGTGTCAAATTACGTTATATCAAATGCCAAACAGCAATTACTTAGAATTAGTTATATGTTATTGTATGTTATTCATTAATTTATATTTTAAACGTGTGTATCCCTATTTACCAATTGTTTTTTTATAATTGCAGCTTACTTAGATAACACCAAAGAGGAATATAGTCAAGATTATCAAATTAGTGATTTAAATCCTCCTAATCAACAAAATGACAAAGAAATCGTCGAGAGACCCTGTGCCGTTAATGATATTATCTGTATTCGTAGTTTCTTTGCACACAAATACAAATGTCACCCCGTGCGTGGATTAACCCCAGAACCTTATTTTATAAACGATGTGCTAATAGGGTTACCCCATGCTAATATTACGATGACGCTTTATAATGCAAAAGTTCGAGGTCTCAATTCTGGAAGAATTCAAATATTTTCGTAAGTAATAAATTAATTTAAAGATACTTACTTACTTACTTCGCTGGCTCAGCGACCCAAAGTGTGTCTTGGCCTCCGACTGTAGAATGCGCCATTCTTTTTTTCCTTTTCCATTCCATTCCCCTGGGTGGCGGATAGGGGAATGGT
The DNA here is from genome assembly GCA_932526445.1 of Phragmatobia fuliginosa. Taxonomy (NCBI): domain Eukaryota; kingdom Metazoa; phylum Arthropoda; class Insecta; order Lepidoptera; family Erebidae; genus Phragmatobia; species Phragmatobia fuliginosa. The sequence continues at coordinate 10,115,560 of OW052075.1, read as the reverse complement.
CGGTAGTACAGCCTAGCTACACTACTCGGCTAAGTCCAAGGGACTCGCTGACCAACGGAGGGTGTGGTCCTCCAGCATTATGGGGGTTGTGCGGCGGGTTAACAACCCTCCCACGGAAAAAGACATAATTGTTACGAAACCGACAAAGAAGAATTTAAAGATACGATATAATAAAATATATCCTATTGTAATATTTCACTCTTTATTATTTCGTTTTTTACCGAATTTATTAGAATCTAAAGGAACCTCGCATTGTCACACGCGGTTTGTTGTTGTAACTTTAAAACAATGACAGCGGGAAGAGCTGAAGTGGGAAGAGCGAGGTTACTATAAATTAAGTAACCTAAGCTACTCATTATATCGTCAGCTATCCATCAAATCGGTAGAAATAAACCGGAACAAACAGACGAACAGACAGACAAAATTAAAAAAAAACATTTGTTCTTAAGTACCAGATATACCCTCATATGAATTTAGTGAAAAGTGATTAGTTTGAAAATAGAAAAAAACACTTCAGTTATTACAGTATTGGTATAAATATGATTGAGGAAATCAAAATAGCTAATAAAATGTTTTATACACTTCAGCATAAATAGAAATACCGACACATTGGTTCTGGAAGTGGAATTTGATAAGCTCGTGGTGCATTCGCCTAACACATTGATGGTGTATCACCGTAAAGGTCAGGAGTCCATAAAAGTTGCAGATTGGAGCCTTATCGAATTTAGTAAGTATAAAATTGGTATTTTATATGCTTATATAAGATGGGTTTGTTAGTTTTATAGGTTCTGCATATTTTATACTAATATCAGACGACAAAAGGCCGCTGCATACGTGACGGGATTTAACACGGACGGAACGGGACGGGAAGTTTTGCAAACATCGTTACATACAAAATGTATAAGGTAGACACGGACGGGGCGGAACGTGGCACGCACGGGACGTGCTAAATATCGTCGCCAACGATGTTCTGCACGTCAATAGCAATTAAAGATAATTCTTGAAATGAAAAATACATCTTTCCTTGTTCACAACACTTACACGTTAGATCCGAGTCACAGTCACGGTGCGTATGCATTTAAATCACGTTCCCGTTTATAACGAGGCAACCACGTCCACGCCCCGTCCGTGTTTAATCCCGTCACGTATACAGCGGCCTTAAGATTGGGCTTTTTACATAGAGTAACAGACTCGTGGACCGGGAGTAGCCATAGCGTTTTTTACTGATACCAAATTATAGTCTGTATTTTTTTGCGGGAGGAAATTTTCACACATGTTTTAGACTCTCAAACAAAAACAATCGCCTGTCACCATATACTTGCACATAACAGTTAAAACAAAAAATTCAAAATATCACACACACATAAACATACGAGTATGTTGTACCATAATACGTGGCCACTTGGGCTTATGCTTTGACAAAGGAGAACGCCTGTGTATGACTACATCCTACTATGTTGGTCGACGAGCCTACCGGTTTTAAGAATTTTTAATTTGAACTCCTTAGAGAAGCTGTAACTTAATCTCAAAAAATAAAAGGTTGTCAAGGAAAAAGTTTTGCTTTGATCTGTATTTAAACTTTATCCGTGTCAATACTTCTGTTATAGATAGTATCGTATTACTTTTCATATTATTCTAATTAATATCGTCGTTTAGTGGTGTTGAAACTCTAGGGCGAGGAACAATATTATTTACGAGAACGAATAAAGCTATTTCTAATATGAATATTTACCTAATATTTTATGTTGTTATTTGTCTTACAGGAAACCTGTCATTGACCTTGACTACTTCACTCAATAAAATGACTAATTTTAATACCTACGTGTATACCTACTTACCTAATCCAAAACCATTGTTACAAGTGGGCTCTGGGCTTCTGCCCACTGATGAAAACGGTATTTTAGCTTTCATATATTTAATTTTAATTAATTTTTAAGTTGAGCGGCGTTGAAAGGGCCCTTAACTATCATGTGCTGCTAGTAAAAAAATCCTTCATATATTAATCCAAAGCAAGTGGTTGCCTTTTAAATTTGACTGCATGGTAATTTAAGTGCTTGCCACTCAGCTTTCTAATGTTCTAATTGTTGTGGGTTCAAATCCCACAAACGACAATATTTTGTGTGATCCATAAAATTGTTTGGGTGTTCTTTGTGTCCGTTTCATGTATGTTTGTAAAGTCCTCTACGACACAGGAGTTATATTTCTGTTGCGGGACTAGTTTTTTTAATAAAAATGTGTTAATTTCATTAATGATTTTTTTAACAAAGAAGAGATTTCAGCCTGAACTGCAACCACACCCAAGAGTTTGTCATGTTAGCACTTTATTAAAACCTTTTTGTATTGCCTGTGCAGCTTCTCCCAGAATAGAGGTTAGGGCTGCTATCTTGGGGGAGAGGATCTGTAATAACATAATATGGGTTCTTCTCAGTGCGGGGCGCATCCAAAACTTCGCGACCACCATTCTAAATTTTAATAATTTTAACTTATCTTAAACGTAAAGAATATTCAGTCAATGTAATTTAATTAAAACTTATCTTTTGTAGGTCAATCACTATTGGATATGACATGGATGGACAACATTGACTTGTCAGTTCAAGAAGCTTCTGTCGTGATGGGTCCAGTTTATATGGCTGCCTTTTTAAAAAGCAAGATATGTGATTTCGACTATCAGTAAACAGACATCCACCATCGGTTTAGATATTTAGATTTAGAAATTTTATGAAAGCGTACGTTGTTCAACGATATATTCTTATATTAATTGGAATACTTTTTTGTGTTTTTTATTGTGAACTTCAATTCATCTTACAAGACGTCTAGTGCTGCCTGAATTTCTCCAAGATTCTCCACAACAAGCAGTCTTATGAAAGATATCCCGTACAAATAAAATAATACTTGACTGTACAGTTGGCCTAGTGGTTTAAGCGGGCGCCACGCTCTCTACTGCACCAAGTGTTGTAGGTTCATATCCCACATGGGACAACTTTTGTGATTCATATATTGGTGTTCTAGGTCTGGGTGTCCGTTTCATGTATGTTTGTAAAGTCCCCCGCGACACATAATGAATATTCCTAATGCGAGAGTTGTCTTTAAAGAATAAAAATACGATCAATGACTCTCAATAGGTTGATATCGATTTAGTGATATAGTGCTATGTGATAACATAATGAAACTATGTTTTAACTACCAGAACAGCTGCCTTGTAGGTTCCGCTCGCGCCTGTTTCATCCTTTATTACCTAGGGGTATAGAAAATTATTTACGTCCTATTCTCAGACCTACTGAATAAAAACTAAATTTCATAAAGAATCGATCAAGCCGTTTTGGAGGAGTTGGGCAACTAACATTGTGACATGTGAACTTGAGAATCGTTCTACATATTCTTTAAAAGTTATTATTAAGGCACATGGAAGGTTGTAAATAAAAATAATAAACCTAAATACTAAAAGAATACCTATCTTTTTCCATACAATCCTAGTACCTAAGTAGAACAATGCAGATGTCAGCAAGAATGTGGAGGCTCGACGCGGGCAATACTACCCTCACACAGATGACTAGCCTAAAATGACAGCATTCGTGCTGTCATCTTTCGTTGGTGAGTGTGAGAATGATACAGAAACATCTTATTAAGCCGTTATGTTTTATGTCACCATGCTGTATTGTATGCAATTACAATGAGGATGGTGACTCTTGGATTGCACTCACGCTTTCCATCAGGCAAAGTAAAGTCACTTTGGAAGGCCTAAATATATATAAATACTAGCTGATGTCCGCGGCTCCGCTCGCGTCCTAGGAGCATAAAATAGATAGTAGCCGATTTTCAGACTTGCAATGCTGAAACTGAATATGCATAAAAAATTTCATGCAAATCGGTCAAGCCGTTTTGGAGGAGTATGGGAACGAACATTGTGACACGAGAATATTATAAAATGTGTCCGGTTACGGACTAGCGATATTTTAGATACTTAATAAACAACTATATATTTTAATATACATGAGCTGTCTACAGGCTGGAGGTGGACACATTGAGCAACTGCTTAAGGTAATAATAGTTATGTCAATTTATATACATTAAATTTACATACAGTTGTAAATTTAATGTTATATTGTAGCTTAGCTCAAAAGCTATCTATCTAGTAAAAACATTTAATGGGTTATGGTAGATGATTTTATAGTAATTTGCATTAACTTGTTAATGTACGTATTTTTTTACCTTTTTTTTTTTCAATTTCACATTTTTTTCTAAAGTTTGTAGATAGTAAACAATTTCTTTTATAATGTAAATGGCAGACAGTATTATTACCCGGCGAATCAGCCTATTTTTATCCCATTAAAATCCAAAATTTTCCTGATATGATGTTTTTTGCATACACGTAGAGAAATTTCATTAAAAAAACCAAAATGGCTGCTATTTAGCGTGGAGGTGGGTTGGACCCAAGTTTATGCTGTATTTGTATATTAAAATAGTTATTTTATAAATATCTAAAATATCGCTAGTCCGTAACCGGACAGATTGTATATTAGATATAAAAACACAGAGTACATTTCAAAGAATTTTACTTGCAGATAGCCCATGATATAAAAAGTAACTAGCTACTTTTATTAAACACCGTTGCTACCCGCCATTGTTCTGGTACCTTTACATCGAATGAAGATTACTGGGCTACATACAAAGTTAATTATTTCTATACTTAAAATTTTTGAGTAAATTAAAAACAGTTTTAGGTCGTGACCCTGTGTATTTGCGTTGAATTTCAACGAACAAACCCGTAGTAAGTAATCAAAATCTCCAAGCTGCAAGTTCTTCATAATGCATTGGCAATCTCAGCGTGTAATCCGTGAGCATTTTCCTTGGTACCCTGAATCCATTGAATAATAGAACCGATGTAGCACCGTGCTCTGTTAATATTGTACACCTTAATTACATGGGATTAGCACAAGCCATTACACCTGTGAACATCTTGAAACATAAACCAAGTGAGGATTACTGGATGAAGTGGTTGTGAAGATAGTGGATCGTATGCGAGACGATGAAATTAATTTTCGAAACTAGTATAAACATCAACTATTACTAGATTTGCTTCGATCTATAATTGTAATTTGGAACAGGAATATTTTTCAGCTTTATATATTTGTTCATAAATAAATGCCATAAAATACGTAAATAATTTTCTCTACTTAATTTTCGTACAGTTTAGTGCACAGGTACCGATGAAAGTCAGTACATATATTCGGAAATATTTTGTGCAAAATGTATAACGGTAAAACAACATTCTGTTGTTATTCATACCCAGCTCATCCCATGGGAACCCACAATTAAAGATAAAAAGTTCCGCTAATCCAGAGTTTTTTTCAGAGCCATTTCACGTTCAAGAGTAACAAACATCAATAGGTATCAGTATTCGCCTTCATGTAATACTAGCACGATTACACCCAATACGCACCGAAATACATTGTGAGGTATTTTTTTGGTTTTTTTAAAATAAAAAACAGCCAAACTTCTAATGTTTTTAAATTCATTGGTCGAGGGGTAGAAATAGCCGGATTATAAACAATCAAGTGATTATGATAGAAATGAAAACAATCAAGGAAACTACACACAAATTCTACAATACTGTTTAACAACCAACATTCAGATCACGAACAATTGTAATTGAATAAAACTTAAAGTGCAACATATTTTCCGTAGTATGTAGAACTTTCACAAATTTTAAGTCAGATAAACTTAGCATTCATGAAGTGAAGGGAAGCAAAACAATTTGTTAAATAAACAAAGCTACAATCTAGGTGGCTTCAAGCGAAACTGTGCCTCACTAAATAATAAATTTATTAAACCTCTGGGCGAGAGTGGCAGCCCACCTACATATTAGTATTCCTATTCACCATTTTCTGTATTACATTCTGCTGTCTCTTGTCCATATGTTAATTACAACGAGTAATTACATTTGTATTATAAACTTGCTACGCCCCGCGGTATCACTTAGCTATCGAGTACAAAAATTCAGGAATAACGAGTTTAAAAAATGTATTTATAGCTCATGCACTTTGTTTTAATACTTAAATTAAACAAAAAAATCGGATCCTCTGCTATTGTATGATACTAATGTGAAATGCTAAGCAATAATTCAAGATATGGTGGTACCATTCTTGTCGTATCTGTTCACGTTTTTCAAAAATTTGCTTGCCATACAAGAGAAGAGGAATCCATATTCATCCATGCATCCATGCAGAATACGAGGAATGAACACCTTATCAAATACAGTTATGTAATATTGTAGTAGCTTTTTCAACAACCAGGAAAATAATGGTGATGGATTAAAAATACATACGTACGTACGAATCGTAAGACATACTAAAGGACAGTACAGTATTCTTGCAAAAACAAAGGAAACCGTAAAACCATACCGTATGATAATATATTAATCCATCTGACCGGCGTTATATAGTAGGATATACTTTGGTCGCTGAGCCAACGTATTAACTATTTTTTGCCATAGTATATAGTCGCTGCAAAGACTCACACTTTATTTAACCTTAAATACTTTTTATGCATTCTCAAAATACATATTATTAGGAAAACCTTTGTAGAACAATATCTTCTCATTGTTTTTATATAAATTACAATTGATTATGACAAGCTGACAGAGCACATTCTGTAGACCTTTTGTTTTCCAAAAACAGATACAGATCCATTAATAAACTGTGTTAATTAATACTAATTATGTTATACAAAAGTTAATGTGATAGCATGATTCGCTGTTTTCCATACATTAATGTATTCAGTATTACGTGCACCTATTTACAATGTACATATACAACATGCTATTATATACCTAAACCAATCGCCTAATGAGTTTCTGCTAAGGAGTATTCTTAGGTTTAGGACTACTACACTTATTTTGGATTATCCTAGACCACTGAAAAAAGAAGTTTCTAAGTAGTAGAGCTATGATGATATCTGCTCAAACGAGCCGGCTCGACCTGGGCAATACTACCTTCACACAGAAGATCAACCTAAGAACGACAGCGTTCGTATCGTCATATTTCGTTGGTGAATGTGAGACCGAAAGCCCAATGATGTAGAAGCATCTCACTAAGCCGCCATAGTGTGGGTCACCATGCTGCATTGTTTGTACTCAAAATATAGCTCGTTCCGTGAGTGCTACGTACCCGTCCCGTCCGTTTCTCAGTGAAGTATGCATTTCCTTATACATTTTGTATGAAACGATGTTTGCAAAACTTCCCATCCCGTCCCGTCCGTATAAAAACCCGTCACGTATGCAGCGGCCTTTAAACGTAACTACCCTCATTTCAGTTTTGATGTAGATCTCCGTTGAAGTAAGTTTAACCTTTTCCAATACTTATCTTTCATACTATCTAATTGCGGAACCTACTTGACTTGTAATTTAATAAATATTAGCAGGTTTTTCAAATATTATCTTACCTAATAAACGCCGGACCTAACCTCAAAAGTGTGTACATCGTATTAACAATACGCATTGTGTACGAACGGTGTCACAGGAAGTCCTTTGTGAGTCACCTCATATCCTTGATTGGGTGTACCGCCGAGCAATGTAATTAAGTATAATGTGTCCCGACCATCTTTTGTGGCGTTTTAAACTCTTTGAATTTTATGTAGGCGCTTTGTGAAATGGGCACTAAACGTTTGTATTTTGTTTTCTGTGTTCGCATATCACGGCTTTTTTTTACAACAGCACGTGTGTTATTTTCTTCTACGTGTGAGTCTTGTTTTACTGACTGTTATGTTATACTTTAGATACATTAGATCCCTTATTGACATGTTTCGCAGTTTTAAATTCATCAGGACAGCAATGTATACATTACATGTACACGTATACATTTTAAAAATGCACTTCTTACTCACGAAATGTTTCTTGATGTTCTACCTCTTGGTAGAGTATTTCTTTAAAATGAAGTTAACTGATGTTACAATCATTGATCAACATCAACAGCCTTTAACAGTCCACTGCTGGGCATAGGCCTGTCCTTAGAAAGGAGGTTTTGGCATACTATACCACTCTGGCCAGACGGGTTGGTATAGGGTTGGTTTCAAATTTTCCTTCTCTTTGCATTGATGTTGTCTTGCGTAGTTTATCCCTTATTCACCTTTTAAGATACCCGCGGGATGAATAGGGGCGGTGATACTCTGTATCTTAATCCGTCCCCACACGGACAGTTACAATCATTATCATCATATAACTATCCACTGGTGTATATAATGCCTCTCTTTAGAAAAGAAGTTAATGAATCTTTATTTTTATAGAAACTGTAGACAACTAATGTGACAGCTATAAACAATAGAAGTGGTAGCAATCCCGCAGATTTATATTTAAATGTTACTGAACATGAAAGTTTAAAACAATATGTTACAATAGAAGTGTTTGAATTTTGTAAACATAATGTTATAACACATATTTTTATACGAAAGTCTTAAACAAACAAAAGTGCTAAAGAATAAGGAAATTTAATCCATGGGCCATAACTTTGCTTGAAAAGAACGATTTTACAAAAGAGCCTCCTTTGCCGTGACTGCGTCAAAAAGTTCATCCTGTCTTACAGTATGTATAAATTGATGGATGTGGCAACTATGAGATTGAAATATTATTAGATATTTTTTAGTTTCATTGGTAAAGTAGCTGTGTCTTGCAGTATTATCAATGGGTTTACTTAATTTTGTTTTAAAATAATTATTGTCAGAAATATATTATTTTTTAAACTAAAAAAGACAACTAACGCATTAGGAATATACATCCAGTGTCGCTGGTGACTTAACAAATATACGACACAATAAACATCCAAACTTAGAACAACAATTTGTGGATCACACAAAGTGTTGTCCCATGTGAGATTTGAACCCACAACACTTGCGGCGAGGCGGTGTGTCGGACTCGAACCGACTAAAAACCAAACGGTGTGCCCTCTTTGCGCATTTCTCTTAGGAGGAGTCCAGGGTGATATCTCCTTCTAGACTCCTCAACAGCTTAAAACACTAGGTCAACCATTCAGTTTGTTTTATAACTTTAGGTACCAAAGTATAATGACAGACTTAACTTAGACATTCTCTATCTGCCTTCCCTAGAGTTGTATGGAATGTATGATGGAGTTCTCTACACTTTGCTAAAGAGTTTCACGAAGTACATTTATAACATCATCAACAGCCTTTAAAAGTCCACTGTTGGACATAGGCCTCTCCTTAGAAAGGAGGTTTTGGCCTACTATACCACGCTGGCCAGACGGGTTGTTAAAGGGTTGGTTTCAAGTTTTCCTTCTCTTTGCATCGATGTTATCTTGCGTAATTGATCCCTTAATCGCCTTTTACGACACCCGCGGGATGAATATGAGTGGTGACACTCTGTATTCTTAATGCGTCACCACACGGACATTTATAACAACATTATCTGTAAATACTGAGAGAGTTACACACATACATTTACACATACACACACACATAACATTCATTCAGGAAAATTCTGCTACACTTTGGGACAAGAATGAACACACACTGAAGTGTGTGAAGGTACATAACTGAAGAAGGTTATTTACAGATGGATGGGTTCTGATATAAGCAGAACACACAAGCTGGACTAAGAATGTCAATCAGATTTATATATATTAAGTGGAAATAATCCATACGAGTTTTTATACCGCATCCAAAACTTCAAACATGAATGTTTGGTGGCGTTTATAAGTTTTTTCATGAAATTGAGTGCGGCGGGCCCTTTTTAATATAACGCCTCGTCTATTCACCTCGCTAATAATATGACAAACTTTCACACGTATTGCGGGTTCTTGTTTTAACCATCACAAGTTTTGCTTCAGAATATTACATTTCTGCTCTTTATTTCTTATTTTAAATAGGTTATTGGAAAATAAACTTTCACGTTCAGACAGGTATGGGTCTGATTAGTTTATCACATGGTTATGGTATTAAGAATTTGACAGATTCAGATAAACTATCAACAAAACTAGTTCAATCGTGCAAGATACGTACATTTTCCATTTTTACACATGAATCCTAAAATTTGATTGAAGCTGATACTCTTAGTTGACTGTGACATTTTGATACACACCTTTTAATTCAAATTTCTCTCCTTATCCGCTCAATGTGAATATTGTAGGCAAGGTAGGTTGTATCGGAATATTGGTGGGAGAGTAAGTTAGAGTTTTTGTTTAAGCATATTTTATGGCATATTTATGTTTTAAAAGATGTTAAAGGGCGTTTTCACCAACGTCTCCTAAATTTAAGGGCTACTTATAAGGTTCGGTAATCTTAGTATTTCGATGTTTTATAAAATTAAGCGCCTACCTACCGTTAGGAGACTCTTAGTATGGAGGACGGTTTTAGTATAGTAAGTGAAAGCGGGTTTTTGTAAGAAACTTTGTAAATATTTAGTCATTTTATGATATATCGAACATCGCGTCAATATTTTTTTGGGTTAATATGTATCATATGATACACACGAATAACTTTGATCATTATTGGTAAAAGAATTTCAAAATCGGTTCAGTAAATCCAGATATTATCTCCTATAAACTTTACCTCTTTATATTTTTAAGTATAAAAGCTAGATTGCTACATAATAATCATAATATCGTCAGTTGGGTTATAAAAATATGTTGTATGTTGGGTATGGATAACATTAAGTTTAAAAAATCATCAATTAAAAATAAAATTATTATCGTCAACAACCCATACGTCCCCACGCTGGCCAAGTGCGAATTGGGGACTCACCCGGACTCGGTGGGTGACCGAGGATTCCGTATGAGGGATTTATTTATTTATCTATAAAAATTTCGAAACATACGTATTTACGTAAACTTAGAAGTTAGATTTTTCCAACTTAAGGGGACTGTAAACCTAAGTATACCATTTAAATTTCAATTTGATAACTTCGAGCGTTTCCGTAATAAAATATCTTGTCAGACAGACAGATAGAAACACAGACAGACAGCCGACAACTATTCCATTTTCTCCTTTTTAGGTACTGAACCCTAAAAATAGCATCGTTCGTTTGTATATATATATATATAAGGTATCTTTTTACACTAGAAAAGTCAATTAATATAGATTAAATTTGATTGCAAAATCAAAAGTGACAATCTTATCCGGACGATTGACCTGTCAAAAACGCAAAATCCCGCCAAGTGACCCGGCCTCTGACGTCAGCGAGTCGACGCCGCGCGTTTCGCCGGGAGACCTTACCTATAAATTTTTTGTGGCCTCAATAGTGCCAATTGTACGTACGATTAATGTTATTTGTGTGCGTTAAGAACGACGCTATGACGTAGTACGGACGGTTTGTTGAGATTTAGTTTGTAATGTTGGTTAAACGACTGCAAACTTTCACTATGGTTGAAAAAATCACTATGTATATTGTGAACTAAATTATTTTATAAAGTAAATAGATAGCATGCATATTTTATTACTTTTAACGGTGGAATGGACCTATCTACTCGTAATGAAATTAAAAAAACAAACTCCATAGTACAAAAATATAAAATTACAGGCATAAGGAATATCACGAAACATTTTCAAACGGTGAATATTTTTCTATGCATATTAAACAATTTATTAGGAGCATACGCTTTCACGTAAATAAGAAATATTATTATTATATTATAGCTATGCTCATGTTGTACGATATTGTATTACGATTTCCTTGGTAGGTTTGTAAAATACAGAAAAATATGGAATTGATTAAATAGACTTTTAAAACCCCCAAAATTCTCTACGCCGACAAAACTTGTTATAAATCAAAAAAAACTCACTCTGAACTGCCAACTCCATCACAAAACACAAATGTATATTATAAATATACGTAATAATCACTTAGTTTATTGAAATTAAACACAAACACGACTAAAATACTATTAAATAAATGACGCGCGTTAGCGCTTCAACGCGGTACCGGAGACTGACTTGTACTAATTTATTACGAGTCGAGACATGACTGTGTGCGAATGACGTCATATTTTCAACGTAGCGATATTAGAACAGAATAATGTACAAAAGAGACACTAAATGGCACATTTACGTGATAGAAAGAAATAAAACATTTTTAAAAGGTCCGTCGTGGTTATGTCGTTTGGACAAGAATACTTCACCGGAGCAAACTAACAATAAAATTTTTGTGAAGTTTTCTTGTCCGGTGCAATTGCTAAAATATTACATACATTGTGAGTGAATATTACCAATATGATTATGATATTTGAGCGATTGCTCATACTCAAAAGGTCTTAGGTGATTGGAAGCAATCACAGAGGGTAAGCAACAATGGCGCGGTCATACCATACTAGATGAGTGACCGTTGCTATTACTGGGCTTATCACACTCACCTTGAAGGCCTGACCTGATTGGGGACTTGTCTTGTCAATCTCGTATTTGAATCTCATTACCACTTAATATAATTTGAAGTGTGGTTAATCTAGAAGTAGGAATAAAATAAAAATATACAATCTTAGAAAGAAAGGTCGTGGCAAACTGCTTATTTCATTTATCATCGTTATTAGCCTATTAAAGTCCACTGCATATAGTCTTCGTCGGCCCACCATCTGACCGGAGGGCCCATTGCCACTTCAATCGTACTAACTTTAAAACCTCTGTCGGTCATTATGACTTTCTGATGGATCACTTCGTTCTGTTGTCCTTCAGAAAGACGCTGAGCATACTCGTACTCTTTCTATGCCGTATTTTCTATGTTTATCTGTTTTCTTTACCTACACCTAAAGAAAGAAAGCTTGACTATATATCACTCCTTTGCTTACGAGAACTCACTTTTAGTTAGGTAATTAGAATCATCGTTTTTGATTGTGTTTTCTGAAAATTTATGTCATACACTGTAATTTGAATTATAAAATCGTTGAAGCGAAGAAGCGATGTACCTATGTAAGTACATATTAATCATCATTGATTATTGTAGGTACGCAGTCTCCTACATTACTTAATAAATCAATTCAGTATTCTAAGCTAAGCTTTAGATTATCTACTCATAATGGCTTGTGCAGCTGTTAACTTAGGCATTTGTAGCTTGAATGCATAAGTTTGGTTAGTTTGCAAATTGTTAACTATAGATGGATTCTATGAGATACACTCTCTCTCTTGGTAATTAAATTTACTGTCAAGGTGTTTCCCTTTACGAGAAAATTCTTTATTAATTGTAATTTTCGATCACATAATCCACTGCTGATCTTAAAATAATGAGGACTGAAAAGAAAAGGAAATTTGGAAACTTAAATTTGGAGCTATATCATAACTATTTCTTTGAAAAAAAATAGAAAAACTAACTACTTACGATACGATACGTTCATTGTGACTGATCTATCCATGAATGAGTTCTTAAACTGCTAAACTAGTCAGTTGAATTTTGGCACACCGATAATTACTATCTATTAGATAATTTCTAAAAAAAGATATTAGAAAATTCATAAAATTTTATCATGACAGGGATTAGGGGGTTTACTTCGAGGTAAGTGACTAAGGTCGCTTATGAACACGTGCTACTCAACAGAGCTTTCCTTTTATAAATTGAAGACTATCCGTGTGATGACGGATTAAGAATACATAGTGTCACCACCGCAATTCATCCCGCGGGTGTCGTAAAAGACGACTAAGGGATAAACTACACAAGACAACATCAATGCAAAGAGAAGGAAAACTTGGAACCGACCTATACCAACCCGTCTGGCCAGCGTGGTATAGTAGGCCAAAACCTCCTTTCTAAGGAGAGTTCTATGTCCAGCAGTGGACTGTTAAAGGCTGTTGATGATTGATGATGATGCTGATGTTATTCTGTGTAGTTCGCTGCCTTAGTCGGCTCTTTTTTATATTTTTTCATTTAAAAGCTGCGAGTATGACTATAATCACATCAACATCTTCTAAAATACATGACATAGGCACTTTAAAAGTTGCTTTGGCCTATTAAATCACGCTGGCGAAACGAATTGGTTTACGGTTAGAAGGTGGTTTTCGCCAATTATTTTTATTTTAAAACCTAATGCACACATAGTACAAAGGCGGACTTAATGCCATGAAGCATTTTCTGCCAGTCAACCTTCAGGTATATGCGTGAGGTGCAGAATTAGGATATAAAATCTGACAAGGTAGTTGAAAACGTAATTAAATTACGCTCGCCAGAAGTATTGGTTTAAGGTTTGTTTCAAGTTGTCCTTCTTTTTGCAATAATATTTTACTTAGCAATTTGCTACATTAGTCGCCTCTGCCACCAATACGATGAATGGGGATGGTGTTACTCCGTATTCTTAAGCACACACATACATCTTATCAACACGCAGAGAAACAAGCTCTATACCAGCCCGTCTGGTCACCATGGCTTAGAAAAACCTATGTCCGGAAGTATACTGATAAAAGCTGTCAATTTGGTGTGATAAGAAAGTGTTAAAATACAGGTTCGTAACGTCCTACTGCTGGGCTCGGGTCTGGACTCAGTAGGATGTTAAAGCCATACATCCCTTACGCTGGCCAAGTGCGGGTCGAGAATTGATAAGACAAAGTTGTAGCGACGTAATCTTACCGTTGGATGTCTTTAGGCCAACCGAATACTAAATATTGGCTGATATTTTCATTTTCAGCCACTTTACAGTTTTTCATTCAACTATGTATAAAACATGTGAATACTGGCCTTCTATATTTTGTGTACAACAACAATGTAATTGAAAAATATACTGAATACCTAGCGCTCAGCAGCAGCGCTCTTCTGTTAGAAAGTAAGCTCACCATTTCAATATGAATGTTTGATTTTATATACATACCTGCCGTTTAGATATTTATGGTTTAGGAATACATATAGGTGATATTTTAAATAAATACACTATAACTTTTATAAATATCAATTAACAGGTACATAAAATATTGATTTAAATTTTATTTTTTCTTTAATTTCGTTGTAATTAGCATTTTATTTATTTAATCGTTTCTTATTGTATTTATTATTTGCGTTCTAACACTTCTTTTCTTAACATTGTGATGGTTTAAGAAGACTTAGTTTCCAATTTGAAATTACATCAATTGAAGTTGTAGTATTTTTATTTCTTTACAAATAACCAGCAACGCAAAATGAAGGTTATTTCAAACAAGTTAAGCAATGCTGGATGTTAATAAAAGGATGAAATAACGGAAAAGTTATCTAGCCATACAAACAATCACCTAAACAAATTTTCGCCCTTATAATATTACTGGGATGGGTTAAAAAAGGCCATCTAACTAAACTAAAAAAAACGAGATTTGGACCTGCAACATATAGATCGCCTTTGCTATATTTCTTTATTTGTTTATAAAACTTTTTATAAGAGTAATTGAAATGTTATTGTTATATTAGGCTACACGCACAAATGAAGAACCCACAAACATTAGATAATAGTAAAATATATTTTTTAAACTTATTTCTTAGATTGTAAGCACATTTTAGGGTTTTATGATGTTTAGTGTTTTTTTTTCATTTCACATTCTACCTATTGAATAACATATTAATCAAGTGATGCAAAACAGACTTGTATCTACTGCTAAACCTATTTTTCACGTCAATATCTTAAAAAGCAAATCATAAAATACCATATTCATGAATCAAAATACAACAACTTACCTGAATCAAAAACTTATCGAAGTACACATAACATTCACAAAAATAAAAGAAAAAGTACCACTCACAATGAACACGAAAATCACGATAACGTAAACTTTTCCGAAGTGCCCGACAAACGACAGATTTCTGTCCCCTACACGTTCGTCCGCGCGAAAGCTCGCGGTCAACTGAGTGTATTTCAGCACTGTCAGGCTCCACTTTCATGAAATGAACTGAAGCCCTCTTACTAATCCACAATGTCGCAAATAACATTCCCCAATAAACAATTTTCAACTCTATACAATCGTTGTAAGGTGACAAATGGAATGTTTAAAAAAATGTTTTCCAAGTCCTCGGCTGTTTGTTTGGGAGGGTCGCAAGGCGGGAATGTGTGTGTCGAAAAAAAAATAAGCCAACCACGTCTCAGTGAGTTAAGGCTTCAGGGGCGGGTTTCCACTGAATATCTTTAATTAAAACCTCAACTTTCCTTGGTTCGCTGTTGTAATGAATTGAAGTTTGTAAGAGAAAAAATCTGAGTGACAGTACTATGTGTCTATGAGGCTTAATAGAAAAAGCCTGCAGTAATTTTGAGAGTACATGTTGAGAGGAAAATTAATTAACAGTGAGTAGATTTTGCAGTGCACCGCTTTGAAGTTCATTTGGTGCTTGATGAATTTATGTACAATAATAGAGCTATATTACTGAACGTTTATAGTGTTGTTTTTGATGGTTAAATTTTACGGCCATATACAGTACATGTTATAGTTAGTTTTTTATTATACATACGTTTAGCACTGTAGTGTACGTATGTGACACTTTTATCGCGGTTTAGTCCATTAATTTTAGTTTATTGAAATAGTTAACTAATTTGCAGTAAAATGATTTTGTGCATAAGAATATTGTTGACAAAAATTTACAATGAAACATACATTGGTATTTTATACTGTCTTTTGTTTTTAATTTTTTAATATCTGTTCATTGTTTACCTGACACTCAATAATGATAATTAATAGTCAATTTCGTCCTTTAAAATTTAAGTGACAAGTAAGTAAACGATTACTAAGTTGCAGAAGTAATAAGTTTAAGTATGAAAAGGTGTAATATATACATATTGTTGAGTAGTTTAAACTTATTACTAAATGTAATAGAAGAATAAAATATTCAAAACAATCCTAAGTTTATCGTATGTTAGTAAAAAATACCAAAGCATGAATTTACTACTAAAACTATACCGACATGACCATTGACAAAAAAGCTTTTATTGTGATTACCATCAACTTATCTGAAATCAATCTTACGGAATCAGATTTTGATGGTTTCAAAGGTAGAATAGAAGAATGGACAATCATCTCTTTCTTTGATAGGCGTGGTTTGTCCTCGCGCATGCTCAGCGTGAAATTCTTAAGAATAAGATACTTGATTTTTTGCCTTTCTGCTCGATAATATATTAGGTGTATACAATGAGTTATACATAACATTAGTATATAGATATGTAGGTACTGTTAGATAGTCCTTTTCAGCACTTATAAAAAAAAACACAGCACTGAAATTTTACGACTATTTATTTACTGAAAGTTTTTACTCACACAGAATTTCTACTTAAACTTAAAACTTATACACGCGACTTGGATTATAACGGCGCGGATAGCCCTAGCGAAGGGCAGAGTAGACCCGGAGTGTATCCTTAGCTTTCACTGATAGCCAGCCGGCAGGCAAGAACCAGGTCCGTAGCTGGGGAGCAGTTTAGCTAGAGAATAACCAACTGAACTAATTTAGTAAAGTCTTACGTATTTATAGCATAATTATTGCTGATTTATAATATCATATTTAGGTAAACCAGCAATAATTGCAAGTCAGCATTTTACTCTAACAAATAGTGATGTGACAGTGAAAATAGGGATGTAACATCTCCCCCCTTTAAAACGGAACATACGGAATAGAAGAAGTATGTGAGTATAATCCAAGTAACGATATAGAAATTAACATGATTAAGAAATAAGAAGAGAACATTTAATTAAGCAATAAGACTTATAAAATATAATATTAATACAGTGGAAATTAGATTATACATTTAAGTTTTACAATAACTCAAGGTTTCGCCTTGGTGAACTTATATTAGAATCAGTACTTTCTGTATCATAATTTGTATTGGCCATTTCAATACTAGACCTTGCACGAATATTTGTATGAGGTTTAGTCATACAAGTATTGACAATTTTAATACAACAGGATGTACTGTTTCTTCGATTATTACAACAGAGACATTTATATAATTTATAAGAAAAATATACAAATACAGAGACAGATAATAGGGTAGTAATTATACTAAAATAATAGCTATACTTAATATGGTAAGGTTGGTTTTCTATTTTGGTTAATTCGTCTTCATTTTGATTTAATTTATATGAAGCATATTGCAACGAATCAAGATTTACATGAGATAGTTTAATAGGAGTCAAATATGGTAATGTTTGATTTACAGTAGCTTTTGAACAACAATCATCTTCTATAATATTAAAATTTGGATTAGGAACATAGAATTTAGTTTCGAATTCTTGAGACGGAACAAACTGTAGTAGCTTATGATAAGCTTTACAATATTTAGGTAAGTCTAACACACCTGTCCCAACAATATTATAGTCATTCATTTTACCATCACAAGTTATGGATATCTTAGATATATCTGATTGAACATATATCCATCTATTATTACTAAGTCTTTGCCATAAATCTATTTCACCTAATATAATCTTATAATTACACGATTCTGGGATTCCTTTCACATGTTCGGTTAAAATAGTCACTTCACAAATAGGATTTCCGACACTATATTGTATATTTCCTAGTTTACACAAATAGTAATTATTTTTTATCACTTTGCACTCACTTAAGTCTTGAAACGCGGAATATGTTAATCTATCTTGTGTCATAGCTAGATATTTTGCGGATGGATTTATTAATGCAAAAGTATTTGGATTTTGAATATCGTGTGGAGTTGGTAAAGCATATATGTGATATAAATTATAATCTACAAAAGTAACTAGAGGAATTCTAATGGCAAATATTAGTTTATTTTCGTTGATAAATGAAGATATTTCTGCGACATCTATTATTGTATGGATATTCTCAAGAGATAAATGTAAAGGCAAACTAGAAAGAATATCATTACTTTTTGAATTCAGTTCATTATACAACTGTATTGGACTTAGCGCTGATGGATGAACTATATTCTGTTTCCCAAATAGAATTGCATCGATTAGATCTTCAAGGTTAAAATTAAGAATCATTAATGAACTTTCTAAGGCACTAAAAGTCATTGATAAATGTGATATTATTTCTAACTTATTGGCATTAGCTGAAACAGTGTCTAAAATTTTGCCTAAATTTTGTATATTGCTATTGAGAATATTTTCGTTTTCGTTAAGTTTGGCAATAGTATTATTAAAAGATGAAATGGTAGAAGTTATTAAGTGAATATTTTCTTTCATAATTGAAGCTAGGTGTCTTTGATCGTCTTGAACCGCATTAATAGCATCAGTAAAAGCCTTACCGTCATCTTCGTCTAAAGAACCAAATAGTTGTTTTAAGATTGGACCACCTATACCAATCCAGGCAGACCTTTTAACTTTGTGAGTAGTATTAGAATTAGTTAAATGGGATAAAGAGATGTAATTATTTTGAACATTGATAAAAAGACTTTCTAAAGGACTTAGGATATTCCAGCAATCAGTTTTGACTTTAGTAGATTGATGTGTATTACAGATTAGTTTACATTTTTCTAGAATTCTTTGTAATGTTTCTATATGAGGCTGTATATAAGATAGATCAGAATATGTAACTATCCTACAATGGTTATTATAATATTTCAATGTACCTATCGGATCGTAGAAAAGACCTGGACTATTAACTATCGGTGTAGTCATGTTTGATCCTGCGAGGAGTCCTGGCGCGACGGCCCTGGAAGGGAATTATCATGGGCTAGTTTAATTTCATCAAAATGATGTCTAACATGTTTACGATTAATTAAAAGGGTAACGTTATTATTATTATGTACTTTAATAATTCTATATGGGCCTTTCCAAATGCTAGAAAGGGCTTTACGTAATCTATGATGTTGCTTTAAATATACCATATCTCCGACATTATAAGTAATATTTCTAGTATTTTTATCATAATAATTTTTGGAATTCTCTTTACTACGGCGGATATTCTCTCTGGCTATGTTTCTAGTATTTATAAGCTTTTGTTTCAAAGTTTTTATATAATCAGGGTATGTGACTGTTGGTTCGATATCATAGATAGAACTTGGCATGTTTGGTTTACAGCCAAATAGTAATTCATGTGGTGTAAAATTAGTAGAAGAGTGAACAGATGAATTGTAAGATACAAGAGCAGTTGGGAGATATTTATGCCAATCATCTTGATTGTCATTCACGTAAGATTTCAAATATTCTTTCAATGTGGCGTGACTTCTTTCAAGTGCGCCATTAGTTTGGGGGTGATATGGAGTAGAAAAAAGATGTTTTATTTTGAAAAGAGAAGTAATTTGTTTGTATACTTCGGCAATAAAATGAACTCCTTGGTCGGATAAAAGAGTTTTAGGAATACCGAAATGAGAAATAAATTTTATCAAACAGTCAGCTGTTTGTTCAGCTGTCGAATTAGTAATAGGGTAAGCCATGGAGTATTTTGTTAAATCATCCTGAAACGTTACGATGTATTTATATTTTTCCAGACCTGATTCTGGTAAAGGGCCAACAATATCAGTTGCTATTCTTTGGAGAGGTTCCTGGCATGTAGAAGTTATCTCCATTGGAGCTTTATTGCAAGCACGTAAAGCTTTATTTTGTTGGCACTGTGGACATTGTCTAACATATGATTCAATATCATTCTTCATACCTTTCCAGTAAAAAGAATCTTTGAGTTTGTTATACAAACGTGTGGAACCAATATGTCCACCAATAGGAGAGTCATGATTATCTTTTAAAATCGTAGGAATTTCGTTAGGCTTAGGATAAATGAGTTTATTGTGGTAGATATTAATTTTGATATGTGTGTTATGAAAAATAAAAGATATGATTTCGTAAATTATAATAAATTCTAGTTTATCAAATGGATTGGAAAAGTCAGACATAGAAATTTCTTTTACATCAGGATGAAATATAATTAATTCATTTCGGAGGCAATTTAACACCTTAAATAATTCTCTATAAGTACAAGAATCATAGTGATGAATTTTAGTAAACATGTGGATGTATAATTTATTATTAATATTAGTGTACTTTAGTGAATATAGTTCTTTCTCGGAGCTTATAAAAGATTCTTTATCATCTAGGAGGTTAACAATTTCTTCACAGTAAGGATTAGATGAGTCTAGATCAATTGAAGTAGGATAAGCGATTGTAGAGCAGGATGTTTTTAACAGACTTTGGTTAAACTCACGGATTTCAGTACTAAATACCATTGGATTAGAACGAGATCGAAGAAAGTTGCCATATGTAATGTCGTTAGTAAGATCGATATCATTGACAGGACATATTATAGGAGGGCGAGATAGTGCATCAGCGTTAAGGTTAGTTTTGCCAGATTTATAAACAATTTCATAATCATATTCTTCTAACTTAAGTCTCCATCGAACTAATTTACTGCTAGGGTCTTTGCAATTAAATAACCAAACAAGAGGACGATGATCAGTCACAATTTTAAATTTGCGTCCATAAAGATAGGGTCGGAAGGTTTTCACACCAAATAAAATAGCTAAAAGTTCCTTTTCTGTAGTGCTATAATTGCCTTCGGCTCTATTGAGGGTTCGAGAGGCATATGCGATTGGAAGATCTTTGCCAATTTCTCCTTGTGAAAGTATTGCACCTAAAGCATAGTTAGAAGCGTCAGTAGTAAGAATAAATTCCTTAGAAAAATCAGGATATTGAAGAATAGGAGCACTAGTTAACATTGATTTAAGAGTATTAAAAGCATTTTCTTGATCTTGAGTCCAATTGAAAGAAGTATCTTTACGAAGTAGTGAAGTTAGGGGTTTAGTAATTTTTGAGAAATCTTTTATGAATTTTCGATAATATCCTATTAGCCCGAGAAATGATTTTATTTCCTTTGGATTTCTGGGTGTAGGGTACTTGGATACGGCCTTAACTTTATCAGGATTTGGAGAGACACCTTTATCAGTGATGATATGACCAAGATACGCAACTTCTCGTCGTAGGAATTCGCATTTATCTGGTTGTAATTTCAGATTGTGCTTTCTGAGAGCATCGAAGACTAATTTAAGTTTTTCTATGTGTGAAGAGAGGCAGTGAGAGTATATAATTACGTCATCAAGGTAAATGAAGCAGTGAAGACCTTGAAGACCAGCGAGAACTGTATTCATAAGTCTTTGAAATGTGGCTGGTGCATTTTTTAAACCAAAAGGCATCCTAGTGTACTCAAAATGACCATTAGGAACAGAAAAAGCTGTTTTAGGGGCATCTTCTGGATCCATGCGAATTTGATGGAAACCTGACACCAGGTCCAATGTAGTAAAATACTTGCTATGACCTAACTGATCCAGGATGTCAGTGATATTAGGAATAGGATAAGCGTCTCCGACAGTAACGTCGTTTAATTTCCTATAATCTACGACTATACGCCATTTCTTTTGACCAGAAGCGTCTTGTTTTTTAGGAACTACCCAAATGGGAGAAGACCAGGGGGAATTTGAAGGTTTGATTATATTTTGATCGAGCATCTTTTGTATCTCTTTATTAACTTCTTCTTTATGACATTCAGGATATCTATAAGTTTTGACGTGAATCGGTTGTGAGTTAGTAGTTTTAATTTTGTGTTCCAAGGTACTAGTAGAAGTAAGAGTGTCTCCTTCTAAATAAAACAGATCGGAATATGCAGAGCACAAATCAAATAAGGCTTTTGATTCTTCAGAATTAAGATGTGAAGTTCGTATTTGTTTCTTAACTTCATAGGATCTATTTGGTATAGTATTTTGATTGAAGGAATTAGAAAGATTTAGAGTGTTAATATTATGCAGATAATCATCTAATAAATCACAAGGGTTTAGGACTACGCAAAGAGACTTTATTTTGACATCTTCAGTATTAGTGTTAAGAACTGATACAGTGACATGATTGTTTTGTTTAAGTGTAACGAGACAACTAGATAAAAACACACCTTTTTGAATTTCAGACTTATCGATATATCCAGTAGTTACTTCGGGATTTAGAACATAGCATTCTACGATCATTTCCGAACGTGCAGGAATAGTATATTCTGGTTTGGAAAAATGAATTTGTAAAACATAATCGTTTATGTTTAAAGTCTTATTCCTATAATCTATTTTTGAATCATGGGATTTGAGATAATCGTTACCTATAATGCCATCGAATTCTACGTCGACACAATCTGGTATTAAATGAAATTTGCCGAAAATAACGTCATTATTTGGAAATATAAAATCTAATTGAAAGTGACCAAGACTTTTTAAGTATTCCGTATTTTTGTCGATTCCTTTAAACTGAACAATTTCTGAAACTAATTTTGGTTGAATTTGCATCGAGGATTGTTTTATTAGTGATACACCTGCACCGGAATCAACTAAAAGAACTAGTAATTTATCAGAGTATTTAGTTTTAATATACACATGAGGCAAATGTATTTTATTGTTATAATTAATTTCAAATAAATTAGAATACGAATCAAAAACGTTATTTAAATTGTTATTATTTGATGGGCAATTGTTATTTTCATTGTATGACATGGTAGGTAACATAGATGTATTGTACTTAGGAGATTTAGTAGAAGTATTTGAAATAGTAGATTTGGTAGACTTATTAGACATAGGAGTAGAGTATTGATTGGATTTGGTAGATTTAATATTAGATTCAGTGGATTTATTAGATTTAGTAGACATTGTATTCGATTTAGAGGATTTTGTAGATTTTGTATTAGATACAGTGGATTTCCTAGGCTTAGTATTAGATTCAGTGGATTTAGTAGACTTGGCATTAGATTCAGTGGATTTAGTATTCGATTCAGTGGATATAGTAGATTTAGTATTAGATTCATTGGATTTAGTATTAGATTCAGTGGATTTAGTATTAGATTCAGTGGATATAGTAGATTTAGTATTAGATTCAGAGGATTTAGTATTAAGAAATTGTCTCGAAAAGACATCAAAAGCGTCGGTTTGAGTTGAAGATTCCGTACGACGCGTAACCGGAACCTTATTTAGTTTAAATGTTCATCTGGATCAGAGTTCGGATTATCAAATTTATTATCAAAATCGCTTATTGGTGTGAGATTATGTACTTGTTTTTTAAAATGATTGGTAGAGTTATTACTTTGCCGCGAGTTGTTAAACTGACGTTTACGACATTGAGATATATCATGACCAATATTTTTACAATATCTACAGAAGGTATTATTTTGCGAGTTTGAAGATATAGAAGGTTGAGCCGTATTTGGGATTTCATTCTGAAAATTGTTAATGTGACGTTGGCGATTTAAAAAACATGTTTTTTCTGAATGACCTATCTTTCCACAAATTTTACACTTTGGTCTATGTTCAGAAGATCTAGTAGATTGCATATAATTTTGTAATTTTTCTTCTTGAATAGCAAGATTAATAGCTTCCTGTAAGAGGTAGGGTTACGACACCTTACTATATTTGATATGTGGCTAGGTAAGCCCAGTAAAAAGGTATGTAGCGCCAAGTCTTCCGTACTGGCGATTCTACCTCTTAATTCACCAGGGTCCCTAGTGGAATGTGTAATGTCCGTCTGTAAACGAGTGAGGTATGTTTCTATTCGTAAACTATACTGTGTGACAGACTCGTTTGACTTTTGTTTGCAACTTTGTAAGTCTAGGAGTAAGTGATCCCTATGTTTGGTTTCACCAAATGTGGATTTTAAAAACTGTTTCAGCTCAGACCATGTTTCAAAAATTTTAAGAGAGCAGGCGGACTCAGCCTTGCCTTCTAGTTGGGAAATAATGTATTTGAATAAAATGCTCTGTTGCGATGCAGTAGCTAGGTTTAAAGCATTTTCGCAATTCCTAATAAATGGTGATAATTTATTCCTATCGCCATCGAATGGCTTAATAAATTTTGTAAGGATAGAAAAATTTAACTCCTCTACGCCTACAGTCTGTAAACTTGAACACGACTGAACGCTTTTCTTTTCAAGTTTACTACCTTCGTTAACCATTTTAAATAATGAATTTAATTAATTACGCGAAACGGAGACGGAAATTAAGAGTATAATATAAGTATATTATTAAAAATCCACACGCAAAATAATGCAAATGACAAAAAATAAATCAACATAAATCGAATAAACAACACTCACAGTATTATTAGTAGATACAGCGATTTCATGGAAACAGCGGCAGGTCGGTGACGTCGGTGTCGGGTGACGGTGCGGCGATGCGGCGGAAGCGATGGAATGTGCAGCGTTTGCAGTTGGTACGGGTCAACGCTCAAACCAAGTGTCGCGATGTATTTTTTTGTAGAAAATTGGTTATTCGTGTAGCCAATAACTCGGTGCTGGGCAGAAAACCCTCACGCACAATGGAGCGATGCTGACACGTTGTATGCGATGACTAGGGTTGACGGCGGCCTCTTACAGCGTCAGGAAGACAGGCAGGGACAGCAGGTGGCCAACTTACTAGTTCAGGATCGCAATATGGACCAATTTCTGTGTGGAGCTGGTCGTCGTCAGGAGTAGGCGACCCGAGGGACTTCAGAAATCCCTTTTCTTCTGACACCAAATGTTAGATAGTCCTTTTCAGCACTTATAAAAAAAAACACAGCACTGAAATTTTACGACTATTTATTTACTGAAAGTTTTTACTCACACAGAATTTCTACTTAAACTTAAAACTTATACACGCGACTTGGATTATAACGGCGCGGATAGCCCTAGCGAAGGGCAGAGTAGACCCGGAGTGTATCCTTAGCTTTCACTGATAGCCAGCCGGCAGGCAAGAACCAGGTCCGTAGCTGGGGAGCAGTTTAGCTAGAGAATAACCAACTGAACTAATTTAGTAAAGTCTTACGTATTTATAGCATAATTATTGCTGATTTATAATATCATATTTAGGTAAACCAGCAATAATTGCAAGTCAGCATTTTACTCTAACAAATAGTGATGTGACAGTGAAAATAGGGATGTAACAGTACACTTAAGACCTTGAAAGAGACGTATAAGATTTTCTCTTAATATATTATCTTTGAAGATATCTTGGCTTCATTTGTTTGGCTTCTCGTAACGTTTTGTCGCGAAGTCATCGTCTTTAGTTATGTTTTAATATCAAATATTGCTAATACATTACTACGGATGTTTGTCCACGAAGATACTCAAAAACTTAATTTAATTGTAGAGGTAATTATATTATATCAGTAACATACGGCTTCCGGAGTCCGGGAGAAATATGCAGAAACATCTCACTAAGCGGTCATGGTGTGGGTCACCGTGCTACATTGTATGCACTAACAATGAGGATGGTGACCCCTACTCCTGGATTCTAGTCATGGTTTCCATCAGGCAGAGTAGAGTCACTTTGGCAGGCTCCAATATAAAAGACATATTTGTAGTATTTTATTAAACTAGATGAACTGAAAAATAAACAACTCTATGTCTACCATTCAAAAAACTCTACCACTATACGCTTTAAAGAGACTATTTGCGTCGCATTACCATTGTGTAACTGCTTCGGGGACGCAATGAGGTCAAGAGTTCTATTCCCAGGCAGAAAACATTTTTTTTAATTTTAAGTGTTTTCTGTGCATTTATAAAAAATGGAATTCTGTCTAACTGTAGTTTGACCAACTGTCATAGTACAATTCTGCTTAGTTTATCTGCGTAGTCAACTACTGCATTAAAAGTGTTATATCCTGTGTCGCGGTGACTGGAAACAGACTACCAAGACTTAGAAAAGTTATTCTTCGTGGAGTATGAATACTAAAATACTCGGCGAAGTAGAAAACTGCGTGGTGACAAACCACTAAACAGTACAATATGTAAACCTGTCTTATTGACTGCCTCGTTGGTCTAGTGGTTAGCGTATGCGGCTGCTGATCAAGAGGTCTCGGGTTCGATTCCCGGGTCGGAACTAATATTATTTGTGTGATTCACAAATATTTGTTTCGGAGTTTGGGTGTTTTCTATGTATAATATGTATGTATTTACAAAAAAAAAGTATGTTTATGTATTTATATCAGTTGTCTAGTACCCATAACACAAGCTCTGCTTAGCTTGGGACTAGATGATGTTGTGTGTCAGATGTCCAAAAATATTTATTATTCGTATTTTATTATTATTCATTCCATTTCTGAGAGTGGACTAAGGGAGTAAACTGTACCACTGTTCAGATATTGAAAACTTGTAAAATCAACCATCTAGCCAACGTGGTATAGTACGCCAAAACATATTTTCTTTTCTTTTTGATCTAAATTTGTTAAGAGGCTTTTATTACAAACTATTATGGTAGCCCCATCGTGTCTTACTATACGATACAGCTGACTATGTATTCATAGGAGACAGAGGAGGACGCTGTTGTGCCAACATATTATTCAATAAGTCGAACGCGTCGTTTGAGTTAGGGTTCCTGAGAATACAACTAAACAGTCAACCTCTTTTCTAAGGATATATTTATGTCCAGTAGTAAACTATTAAAGCCTGATGATAATGAATGTAAAGTTGTCATACTGGTAACACGACATTTCTAACACTCACGGCTATCGAGGTTCCAAATTAGGCATAGTTTGTACTATAGTAATGAGACTGGTAATAAACATACTTCTACACTTCTAAGATTTCTCTTATACACTCGGTTCCAAAAATAACGGGTCAGTCACATAAACCCGAATATCTCCCGAACTACGTATGCCATCCTAATGAAACGAAGACTGTTCAATTGAGAATTTAATTATACAGATAAAAAATAAAATAAAACTTAGTTACACCCACAATATTAATCTTAAATTAAAAAAAAACTAAAGTAGTCATATTTTTCTTAAGATTACATTTTTTTTATGATTGTTTTTTTGCTGTTTTTCATCACTGGAGGCTTCATCACGTGGAGGCAATACAAAGTATTAAATGAAGAAAGTGATGAAAAACAGCAAAAAAACAATCATAAAAAAAATGTAATCTTAAGAAAAATATGACTACTTTAGTTTTTTTTTAATTTAAGATTAATATTGTGGGTGTAACTAAGTTTTATTTTATTTTTTATCTGTATAATTAAATTCTCAATTGAACAGTCTTCGTTTCATTAGGATGGCATACGTAGTTCGGGAGATATTCGGGTTTATGTGACTGACCCGTTATTGGTTTATGTGACTGACCCGTTATTTTTGGAACCGGCTTTAGATAAATTACACCGTGATCGTGACACTCATTTCAAATCTTGAGCCACATGTAAGTTAACTTTAACTGTAGGGTGTTATTTTACTTAGTCGATTTTAAACATTTTAGCATTTCTATCCTAAATTCTTTTATATGAAAATTATAGCCGTCAAATATGAACCTTAAAATATGACAATCATATTTTTGAGTTTCATGGTAAGTTTTTACTTTATTATTTATAAAATTAACAATTCTTATATCAAAAATAGTCAATATTTATTGAAAATTCATCAAGTTAATTTATAAAATTTAATAATAAAAGTTTCACTTTGAAATTAACTATTGTAGTTATCATTTAAAAAATTCAAAGAAACTATTCATAGTTTCATTGAATTTTTTCGATTCATTACAACAGCGAACCAAGGAAAGTTGAGGTTTTAATTAAAGATATTCAGTGTCATTATTTATAAAATTAACGATTCTTATATCAAAAATAGTCAATATTTATTGAAAATTCATCAAGTTAATTTATAAAATTTAATAATAAAAGTTTCACTTTGAAATTAACTATTGTAGTTATCATTTAAGAAATTCAAAGAAACTATGAATAGTTTCTTTGAATTTTTCATGCAAAAACAATTTCCAGAGTTACATTTACGGGAAGAATGTCTTCCGTTAAATGTAAACGTGACACGTCTTCACATAGCTGAGTTCGGTCACGGACTACCGCCCTAGCGTGCAATTCAGTGGCGAGACGCTAGGTGGCGCTGTCAATTTGTGCTGCCGAGACGTTTTGGCGCCCAACACGGGACTACACGAAGTTTCTGTCTGTTTCGAGAATACTGACGGTCACGTTTCATGTTTTGAATAAGTTTAAGAAATTTGGTTTTAAAATTATCTGTAGTAAAGTTATGAATAAGATGTACTGGAACTTTTATTAGTGTAAGTATATTAATGTTATTTTTTTCATTATGAAACTTATTCATTTTTGTCAACGATTTATGTTATTATGACAGCATGTTCTTTTTTAAATTGAAGAATAACAAACAACAATAAAAAGGAAAAGAACAATAAAGAATTAGAAAACATATATCTCTACTAGTTTATACTAATGATATATAATTATGTATCGGTAAATTTTGTAAAAAGGGATTTGTCTGGATTTACAGAACAGATTTGGGAAATACTTATATATATAGATAGTTAAATTATTTATGAGTGTCATAAGCAATATGAAAATTCTTAAATAAATAGATTCATAGTAGTCTCTTTATCACGACGCCTTAAGCTTACTCTTTTGGTTTCAAATTAAATTTGTTGGTTTACCTTTCATTTATCCTTGCACTTTTACTCACACTAGTGTTTGCTCAGTGGTCAACTAAATTCGATCAAAATTTTTATTTTTGCTTTCTACACTAACCTGAACAAAAATTATAATTGTGCAAATGTCATAGTCCTCCGTTCTCATAATTTTCGCAAAAATTAATACAAAGGTTTTGCTTACATAGGATAGATATAAGTATTATACAGTTTTAAAAATGTTTGAATTCAGAAACCAATTATGAAATCTTCACAACCTATCATAAGAAATATGTTGCATTGGGCAGTAACTGATGCAACGCCATCATCCATAGCCACAATAAAACAAAAAAAAAAACGATCCTACTCACAAAACCCTCTCGTATAGTAAAAGTATTACAAAACTACGAACGATACAAGCGTTTAGTATCAAAGGTCTACCCTGGAGAGCGGCGGTTACCCGACGATTAAAGCCGAAAGCCCGAAGCCTGAAACCATTTGATGTATTCATCCCCCTGAAGCTGCGAACTGAGATAAAAGTACAGGGTTAATACTCCCTCGGGATCCGTTAAGTGATTCGATGTTCGATTTTAAAATTTATTTTGCTTTGACTGTTTGACTTTATTGAACTGATGCAACGTTCGTATCAATTTGTACATGGTCTGTCTAGGGTTATCAATCAGCTGTGTGCTAATGATACTGTACAAATATGGAGTAATGTGCTATTATATAAATAAATAAAATTAAAGTGTCTGTTAGTAATTTCAATTTAACAGATTTTTACTAAATGTATATTAAGGAATATGGTAGGTACTTCTTTAGAAAAAAAATGCTAATGCTAATAAAACCTAGGTAAATGCTCACGACATATGGCAATCCTAAAGCTAAATTAATTAAAGCTGCAAGTATTGGTTAACAATAACATGGCTATGGCTACGGCTAGTTTAGTAGTAACCAAAGTGACAATGGTTCATAATCACTAAACAAATAGAAAAGGTCTTTAAGCAGGTAATAAAATAAAAGACCTAATTCCCTTCCCCATAGCCGCGAAAGTTCTTCATCTAATTGAATTGAAGTCAACTTCTTGTTAAGGTGAAAGCGAGTTGGTCGTGTCGCCCGCGGCAGCATGGCAGTACCGGCGTGTCGTCTGCAAAACTTTGAAAAATTCCTGACTAGTTTGTTTCACGGTAACTTAATAAAAACTACCGCTGGAGCTTGCAAAAGTTAGGGATTAAGTTTCGAAAACATTGTCTTTTGTGCGACGGAGATATTTTGTCATATTTCTTTAGTTAGCTGAGAATGTATGACTCTTATTTAATATTCTCGGCTGTAGTTGTTTATTTTAGTCTTGATTTTTATGAAATGTTTTAAATATAATACAAAATATTGAAACATTTTTTGAACATAACAAAATAATATGGTGATAAAACACTTTAACTTGGAAAAAAATACATTTTAAAAGTGCCAGTGGAATAAGTCTTTTTGTTACATTTCTAATTTAAAAAAAAAGTCAAAATTATAAGTTTTTGTAAGTCAGAAAAATAGATAGTGGAATCAAAAGGTTAGCTTTAATCCTATGAAATTCTATTTCATTTTCTTGATATTCATATATTTTAACGTCTCGTCATTGTCATCATCGAAGCGTTCATCGCGGTTGTTTCCAAAGTTTGGACCTGTAAGCAACCAGATTAAAAGACATGTTAATCTGGTTGCTGAATGACATGTTGACGAATGAATAAACACAATATTCCTTGTAAAATCACTAATCAAGTTTACAAACGAATCTGGGAAGCCAAACAGTGGTGTTAAAAATTTGCCTGGAATGTAAATTATGCAAACAGCTCCCCGCAATATTCTCGTTTTCGACAATATATTTAGCATTTAAAATAGAGTTGTAACGGAATAAATGGTTGTCGTAGCACGTCCGCTCGCTTCGCACTCAACTCACGAACTGATTTGAATTTGGAATTTCGTTCGCTCAGTTGGTGTCGCCGTGGATGTTTAGCTTTTTATGTATTAAGAATTTTTATCAATTTCAATTTTAAAACTTCTGTCTACTATGATTTATCTACCTACCTGTACAATACTTTTTTTTAATTTAGTGAAATGTACAACATTAATAAGATATCTTGTCAATTCTGTATACCGTTTAAGCGTTTTTTGTCAACTGAGCTGGATATAATAGATCTACACCATATTGAGAAGAACCAGCTGAGATAATAGTTACATTTTGGATTGTTGTAACGACTGATCTAAATCACACAGAATCCTAAAATTAGGTGATTATTGCAAAAAGCTAAAGATACGTCCGTGTTACAAAACATTATGTAGTGACTGTTCAAATTTTAAGTGGTCCATAAAATAATTGTGGTCGAAATTAAATGGTCGAAATATCTGATATTCATTTTTTTTTAAATAAACATCAATGTTAAGTAGAAAACAGTCAATATCCCAATTTAATCCAAGAATAATTCTCACAAATCTTCGAAGGCATGTTTACCTATTTAGAAACGCAAAGCAGCTTTCCCGTGAAAATGCTAATGTTTACCGCGGTCGTCCAAATTAAAGGAAAAAAGGACTTACGGTTTTAAAACTTGTGTCACGTGAAACTGTACTTTATGCCACAGGGTTTAAAGGTGGAGTTTGCTTTTGTGTTGTTCAGTAAACTCTCTAATGAAGTCGGGAGTAATGGAGTGGTAAGGTTTTTGTTTTTCCGCTTTGCTGTTTGACTCTCAGAGATTAGCGATCAAGTTTATCCGATTGTTATATTTATACGTTCATATATTTTCTTTACTTTTGTGTACTCTTTGTTTCTTTACTTACGTTCCGTAGCTTCTCTACTCATAAGTAATTGAATTGAATAGAAGCACATTATTAATAGTAACTTTACTAGAAGCATGCGCTATCACCTATATAATACTATATATATATATATACTTTACCTATGAAATTGTCGTTTTGTATGCAATGAGTGAAAGTACTTATTTTTTCAAACTTTTTTATTTCTGTTATTCGAAGTAATCACCCATGCAATCGACGCATCTTTGCCAATGCATTGGCAGTTTATTGATGCCCTTCTTGTAAAAATCAGCTGGACGGGAGGCTACAAACTCTTCAAAGGCATTTTGTACTGCCTCTCGGGAATATAATTTTTTACCCACTAAAAGTTGTCTAAATTTTGGAAAAAGTAATAGTCGGTAGGTGCAAGGTCTGGTGAGTATGGCGGATGAGGGAGAGCTTTCAACCTCAGCTCTTGCAGCTTGGAGACTGTCTGTTGCGCAGTATGGGGTCGCGCGTTGTCGTGAAGGAGCAGTGGGGACGACCGATTGACCAAAGCTGGTTGCAGATGTTCAAGCTTCTCCATCATTCTCTGCAGTTCATCACAGTACACATCTGCTTTAATGCTCATGCCGTTTTGTAAAAAGCTGATGTGAATCACACCCGCACTAGACTACCAAACAGTGACCATCACCTTTTTAGGGGTCATTTTCGGTTTAGGGCATTGCTTTGCTTGCTTGCTTGCATGCTGAAACAGGGTCTAACCAACTTGCTGAGCGCTTTCGTTTGTCGAACAGAATCCATTTTTCGTCGCACGTAACAATTCGTTTCAAAATTCCTTCATTTCTTTGCCTGTTGAGCAGCGCAAGGCAGGTCTCGACGCGTACGTTGCGCTGGCGATCGTTAAGGTCGTGGTGCACCCATCTAACAAGCTTTTTTACTGAAACAGCAGTCACAACTCAAATTGTGACTGCTGTTTGATTGCATGATTGGTTGTGTGGTGTGGTTTAAGCAGTCGCCACGCCGTTTTCTACCGCAATAAGTGTTACGAACTCAAATTCAACTTAAGACAACACTTTGTGTGATCCACAAATTGTTGTTCTCAGTATGAGTGTTCCTTGCGTGCGTTTCATGTATGTTTTATAGTCCCCGCGACACTTGATGTATATTCCTGATGCGGCAGTAATTTAAAAAAAAACAAGCAATAATCTGCTGTGCCCTGTTATTTTTAGTAGAATAATGTTAACTTCATAAAAACTATGCAGTTGTATAACCTTTATTTCAACTCAACTCATTTAAATTTCAATCGTAAATCATGCAATAATTTGCTGTGCCCGTTATTTAAAAGAAGGGATCTTTAAATACAACCCTTGAGCATCTTAACAACATCTTATTCTTTCTGCGCTCGTTAGTAAAGAATACATGCAAAAATATAGAATTTGCTTTCAAAATATTGTACAATACAATTCCAACCAGACATACCAGCGTACTAAGATACTCCTTGCCCCCCCCTATTTCCAAACAACGCATGTTACACTAAGCATGTTGCAAGTTAGGTGAGGGGTCTAGTCTGGCTGGTTACATTATAAATAATGATGGCTGTAGATGGTCCTTGCAATTCGTCATGTGCTATAAACGTTTTGCTCATTACGTATCATACTGTATCATAGAGATTAAGCACAAATATATTTATGTAAACAGGTTCTAATAAGCAGTTATACTGATTTCATTCAATTATTACTACCTTGGGAAGAACGTACCCGCGGGATGAATAGAGGTGGTGACACTCTGTTTTCTTATTCCGTCACCACACGGACATTCTATAAAGTCTTTAGTCAAACCCTTTTCTTGTATTATTCTTATTTTTTCTGCATTGTCCGAACTTCTAAGTTATAAATACACAGGCTTTTGCCCGTGACTCCACCTTGCTGATGTATCAGAATAACACATAGGCTACTTTGTACTGCAATAATCGAGACACACTGGCGGAGCCGCGGGCAGAAGGTAGTATTAGAATAAAGTGACAATGGTACTATTTGTCTACTATTACGTGAGCATTGATTTCAAGTAGTATGGTATAATATGACATGTATCTATATAATAATAATAATAATAATAAATATTTTGGACATCTGACACACAACATCATCTAGTCCCAAGATAAGCAGAGCTTGTGTTATGGGTACTAGACAACTGATATAAATACATAAACTTACTTTTTTTTTGTAAATACATACATATTATACAAAGAAAACACCCAGACTCCGAAACAAACATTTGTGAATCACACAAATAATATTTGGTCCGACCCGGGAATCGAACCCGAGACCTCTTGATCAGCAGTCGCATACGCTAACCACTAGACCAACGAGGCAGTCATATACATGTATCATTAATGATTGAAAGACCAACTCGTATTTTTGTTAATACTGCAGAAATGTTTCAAATCTAGAAACATTTAGAATCTAAATTAACATCCTTTAGATAAATTTATTTTGTTTGTTTGCCCAACACGTACAACGAGTCATTACAACATTACCTATAATATTATAAGTTTGCCTTGTCTTATTTAATAATATTCGTTTTCAGATTTAAGGAATAGTTTTTTAGTTTATAAGTAGTGTTTTCTACACCAGCAGTGCAAGCTTCAAATCGAACTGTTCCAACTACCTTCATATCAAGTTAATACAATCTATTACAATACCACAATGAAATTTCATGGGTAAAGTTGCATCGTACTCTCTCAAAGGAGTTCCATCTGTCTCTAATTTAATTATCCGTTTAGATGTCCCGGATCGCGATAGCTGTCGCATTGTTCACAACAAATAATATAATTGCATTGCTTTGCTCTTATATGACAAGCAGCTGCCAGGCTTCATATCTGTGTAGCATTGATTTATTCTTAGTTCAATAGACATAACTAGAGAATAAGATTGTATGATTAGCATTGATATATATAAATTTTAAGGGAATTATACTATAAAGAGATAACTGTTTACAATGAAGACGTTGTGACTGAATACAGATGCCAAGAGGCAGTTGAAAGACTATGCCTTTATAAGAATTTATTAAGTTTTTTGTAGAAACTAATTTGTATAATAAGTGTAATCATTCAAGGATTTTAACACAGTTTGGGCGTAACGTTACAATAGACACAGGAATTCCTAATGCGGGAGTTGTCTTTTTAAAGTAAAAAAAAAACTTAACAAAACAAACCATGGGTTGTCATATGTAGAAACTGATTATTGTTAGTGAAATAGTAGTAATCGATTAATGTTTTAATTTAGTGTCGGATTATAGCCTATAGTATCTAGTAGAGATTCAGTGTCGTCATAATTTACAGATCCAAGGTACTTCAAAATTGTTTCTTTTCAATTTAATTCGGTTAATTTATAGGTAAATCTTGAGTCTATTCAGCGCGTCTAATAAAACGAATGGTCCAAGTAATAAAACAATTCTTTTTGCAAAAGTTGATTATTTAGAGTTTGTCTGTAGTTATCACCTGTTCATCTGACATAAATTTCCAACAATCAAAACTTTAAAAGAAAACCCATTTAGGGTCTTCTTTAAAATTCGTATCCTATTTCAAAATACCAGTATTTTGAAGTAAGAGTTTTGGATGGTATCCAATTTGTATCCGTATCCGACGTCCAACTCGCTGGCATCCGCCGTGTCTGTCCAGAAACTTTGGTCACATGTCTCGCACGAGTTTAGGAGATTTCTATTGAACTAGGTTCATACGCGGTTCTGTTACAGACATCGCAAGTAAGGGAAGGAACTTATTGTGCAGGCTTGTACACCTGTACATATAAATAAATTTGAATTATCTGTTTGAAATATCAAAAACAGCTTTTTACGAAATTCGTATGAAAGTATATACGTTATGCATAACCTAGAACCATTTTTTTAAATTTATGTCTGTCTGTTTGTCTGTCTCCTGAACGGCTAGACTGATTTTGACGGGATTTGCACTCTCAGTTAGCTGTTAATATAATTATTAACTTAGGCATTTTTATACTAGCTTCACTTCTTATCGTTACTCACGAATTACAACTATAGCCCCGGGGTTATAGTTGTAAAAGTCCTGCGGCGTTACCTATTCCTATAATATAATGACTGCTGCTTAGAGAAATTGGTCATTTTGGGAAGTAAACTTAAAGCCTAAGCAATATACTATTGAGCAGAAGAGTGAGATACTTTATGTTCAACGATTCCTGTTTAAACTACCGGTTATGCTTGTCACAATTACTAAAAGCAAACAAAAATATCGATGATCCCAACTTTGATATCGTCATGACTTAGTGTAATATAATCATATTAGACTAAATTAAAACATTATAGCCAATAAATTGATGTAGGTACATGCCACTTCTAGTTACAGTTATTTATGTGTTCCATGACGTTGCAACTTCAGTCCGAACGTAACATGTCTCAGTTGCAAACAGCTTCGATGAGTTTGGCTCCAAACTTGTAGGATACACAGTCATCGAACACATTCAATATTTCTAACATCTCTGTCAAGCCTCTTTGAGGAAGTTCTTTATTTGTAATTGTTAAGTTATTTATAAATTTTGCTTAAACAGGTACATAAATAATACAAGGTAGCGTGGGCCGGCGCGAACGGAGTGGTCCTACTCTCACACAGAAGACAAATTAACAGCATCCGTACTGTCCTGTTTCATTAGTAAGTGCAAACCGAAGTGTCCTAACGATGCATAAGCATTTCAATAGGCCACCATGCTTCATTGTTCACAATAAGTTTGGTGAGCACTCCTATTGGATTCTACTCATGATTTTCATCAGGTACTGTAGTCACATTGACTGACTTAAATATACATAACCTGAGCTGTTTAAAACAGACCTCGGAAGTCTATCAATATTCATATTTACAGTGAACGACTTATTTGAAATAGTTTATTTACTTAGTAATCAATTTCATCTTATTTATTTAACCTTGAATGTTCAATACATTCAAAATACTCGTATATTAAATTGATAAGTATAAGTAGGTATTATTAGGTATACAAAATTAAATACTATTCTGGAATTAACATTTTGACCAAGAATTGCTAGTGCAAACTATCTTATTATGAATAATACTTTCTTAAATTATAAATTTATGAACGCAAATTATATTCTCTGTTTTTTAATATTTCAAAGTGTAATCCTGTTTGTTGAGTAAGCATAAAAAGCAAGGTAAGGTCATAAAAAATGCAGGAATGACAAATGGCCACAGCGGGCCGACAAGTGGCCGACATCAGTCTTCAGCGAGAATTTCGTGAAATTCTTAAGATTTGTATGAAAGTCACGATATCTAAGGTCCCCTTTTCACATCCAGTATAAATAACAAAGGCAGTTACATTAGATATTTTAGTACGAGTGCTATCCCTCATATTGATAAATTGAAACCAAAATTTTGGCTAGGTCCGGATTGTGTTGCATACGATTACGCCGTTGAAGTAATTATAACAAGTTCACAAATATTCAACGGGTTTTGAGAAACCACACACAATCCCTATTTGTAACAATTTATAAATATAATATTGTACAAATATTTATAATCCGTAAGCTTTTACAAAAAGTGAAGCATTTTATTCACTTGTATTCCGTCTTCAGAGTTTAGCTTAACGTGAAGAAAGGGCAGAAAAGCTGAGAATCATAATTCCTCGTTCGGGGAATGTAAATCAAAGCGACGTCCACTTTTTGTTACATTTTGTGAATTACTAGTCTGAGGTCTGAGAGTATCCGAAAAAATTATGGGGAACCAAATTGGAGCACTATTCTGAGTAAAGTTTTATATCTCATCTTATTATAGACAATACAGATTACAGCTCTTTAAATATAACTTCAATGATTTTTAGAGGTTTATTTCTCGAACGAAATATATTATTTGATACGTTTGTTGGACTAGTGACTTCGGTTTTTACACGGAAAAAATAATTGGATAATGAGCACACATTTTTTGTGTTTCAGTCAGTCAGTGTGTGTCAGTCTAGTCACATATATGTTAGATACATACATATTTACATAGATATATGTTGTTACGTTACATGTTTATCAACAGTTTTGTATATTTCGCAGCAACCATACCTACTTTAGTTTATAATCAATTTACCGGTGTGAAATTTGTAGTTATTATTTATAGTATTTTGACATTATTGACTCAGTGATGCAGAAGCATCATAATAGATCACCATGGTGTGAGTCGCCTTCCTGCATTGTATGCGTTAACTATGAGGATGGTGACCACTACTTTTAGATTCTACTCATGCTTTGTCGACTGGCAGAAAATGCCTACGGCATTAAGCCTGCCTTTCTACACTTTTGCATAAGGAATAAAATATTAATAATAATTTTTGACATTACATGTATATATGGTTTTATAGAAAAAATTCAGCCACATGCAACCACGTGTGGCTCGTACGAAGCGCTAATAAGAAGTAAAGGTTCTTTGAAAAAAGTATTAAATATTACTAGTTTTACTTCCATGTTATGCCATGTCATCTCCAGGTGGTGACGTATTAAGAACACAGAATGTTATCACTTCTTTTCATCTTATGGGTATCGTAAGAGGCGACTACCCAGGACAACAAAACTGCAAAGAAAAACGAAAACTAGAAACAATTATTATCAAAACCGTCTGGCCAGTATATAGCAGGCTACTGTCCTGCAGTCGAGTGTTAAAGACTGTTGGTGTAATGTGAAGAACCATGTCACGAACAAAACATATGTATGTAAAATCATTATTGAGAAATCAATCACACCTAGACCGCGTATAATCTGTGCGGTTATGCAATTGATAGTAATTTGTATATTGTTACCCAGAGAAAGGAATTGTGAAATAGCTACCACCGTTTATACTACTACCAGAACTTGCAATGGCTACAAAAATATGATCATCTCATCTAATTCAGATAAAGATGAATATTTTACGTAATGTGTGGTAGACAAAGGGTATGGTCCATTACTAAACATAGATCTCTTTTAATGAAGGAATGCCATTAGCTCGAATAGAGGAATGGGAAACAGCCGAAGGTTGATATTAGAAACGTGTATTTAAGTCAATCGGAGTGAGAACTTTCTAAACCGCGATACAGGATGGAAAATTACTATGTAGTTTAATGTAACTCCGCTAGATGGCAATATAGTATTTTTTTCTTTTACTGTGTGAGTCATAACACTTGTTTGTCAGAGCTTCTCATCCAAGTTTATTGCACTATTTTGTACTACAATAGGTTTTGAAAACGGGCGGCTTGGACTCCATAACTCTTAAACTTCAGGGCTTATCACTTGTTCGGGTTATTCATACATTTATATTATAATATGTGACCTACATAACCAAATTTCGTTTGATGTATAAAAATTAAATCTCAAAAGTATTGATTTTAAGCCTTGCACATTTTCAAGCGAAGCATTATGAAAAGCGACTAATTAGTTGGCCACTGTACGTGATTAAAATATTTAACGTATACATATAGCCAATAAATAATAAAAGATGTGAGCTTAAATTTTTTAATAGATTTTTTATATCTTATGTACATAACCAGTGACAAAGGTGGACATTTTCTGCCAATCAATGTTAGGGTAATTCAGAGCCAAAATTAAGTTAAAATTTAAAAACATTAATAAAATAATAGTAAAACCATTACTTGAACTTAAAAAGAATTCATACTTAAACCATACGTTAAAATAAGATAAAGTTTTGTTAAAA
Source organism: Phragmatobia fuliginosa (assembly GCA_932526445.1). Lineage (NCBI taxonomy): Eukaryota > Metazoa > Arthropoda > Insecta > Lepidoptera > Erebidae > Phragmatobia > Phragmatobia fuliginosa. Next base: position 10,075,824 of record OW052075.1, on the reverse strand, counting down.
TAAATATAGCCTATGTCAACTGGGCCAAAATTACGAGTGTATTATAATCTAATTTATTAATTTCCATTTAGTACGACGAAACAAAGAAAACCTGAAAATAGATATTCATATTCTGGTAATGAATTCATACCTACATCGCCAACATCGGGCGCAGTTATCTTTAGATAGAGCGAACGTAGTGAGCCTGTTTATTAAATGCGATTACCTTCGATGCACCCTCTTAGCATATGATAAATTCATTATGTCTCTAATTATGTTACTCTTGCCAATCTTATTATTAATCACATAAAACTATTTAGACATGGGTTTCGTAAAAGATGACTAAAGAAACAAAAAAGTGCACTAAAATATCACTACAAAGAGAAGGAAGACTTAAAACAAAACTTAAACCAACCCGTCTCTGCAGGGTGGTGGTGGACGCCAAAACTTGATTTTTAAGAAGGCAGAAGAAGGAAGAAGGAGGTAGAAGATATCCTGTAGTGTACTGTTAAAATCTATTAATGTGATGTGGTTAATGTAATCGATTACCAGCTTTATAAAATTTATTTTTAACAAATGCCAACCACAAAAATTCATTGCGTAAAACTGAAATCACAAAAGTGATCTATTGAACTGATCAAAGTATTATTTAATTGCAACGTTTGCCATTAAGTCTAATAATACGTTCGTATTAATTTACAAAGTTCCAAAGTATATTGTCAATGTACACACAGGTACAAACACACTCAATTCAATACGTTTATGCAGTCCATAATATCCGTTGTGCGGTTGGTTGACGGGAAATGAAAATATCCTATCTGCTGGCGCACACATTTAATATGAACATTTAGATAGATTATGATGTATTAGCGAAGCTAGAGGGGATTTATAATTACATTATGTTGGTCTATGTTTTCTATTTTAGATTTTTTGTCTTATGCACTCTAGAATGATAATTCTATGAACATATAAGATTTTTGACACTATAATATAAATGATTGATATACGATGATTTTTAAAAGCTTGCTGTTTAAATGAAAGTTACAATTTAGCACTGCACTTTCGAGTAATATTGTACGCATACATATTATTTTATCCAGATTTTTGTAAAAGTACAAATACTTAATTTAAAATAATATAACCAATAAATTACTTTTCATTTTATACTTTCATTATAATTTATTGGATTCGGAAATGTGATAACATAGCATAAACAAGATATTAATCTTGTTTACAAAATAACTTTCATTAAAGATATCATTTTGAATGGAATTAATTGATTTTGTACTTTAAACAAGAATACTAAAACCATACGTATCTCATGATTAACTTCTTTAGAGATTATTTTTAGTAAAACTCAAATTAATCATTCATCAGTTGACTGACCTATTTTTTTTAATATATTGAAAACAATCCACCAACATGTTATTTACAAGTAATGCGTCCATTCCCAGAGACATGAGCTTTTTTGATTCTAAGTGAAAGCCTTAATACCGGTTTTCTATCCTCTTGCCACTCAATTTTCTTCAGCAACAGGGCATATTTCACTGTGTAACAAGCCAGAGGGATTGGTTAAAAATTACCCTTCGTGTTCCCTATAAATTTGGACGCCTAGCCACGCCAGCGGTATGGATATTGCATGTATTTCATGCGGAATGTAATTTAAAATAGCTTTTTTTCTGCATTAAGATTAGGGGTCTTCTGATTAAGCAAGAATATAATATATGGCATATTCTTGTTGCAATACACTGACGATTACATACCATATTATGTAAATTTAAAAACTAGATGGGCTGAAAAGTTTCCGACGCAGGGCGCTGCCATTTGATTCTCCCCTTATAATTATCTAGGATAGGAGGAGAGTCGCGTAAAGTTAAACATTCGATAAATAAAGTGTATAAAAAAAATGGATAGATTCTGTGAGAAGAGTTCGTCTTGAAAGTGAAAAACTAAAAGTGAAAAACTTTTAAACAGCACAAGTACGAATGAACCGTAAGTTGTCTTTATGACCCAACCTGTAAGTGATAACATAGAGCTTGCGTTTTTCGGATCCCCTCCTTTTATATTACTATTAATGTTACTTTATATTAAAGCCTACAAAGGTGTTTCTACTCTGCCTGGTGGAAAGTATGAGTAGAATCCAGGAGTAGGAACCACCATCCTCATTGTGAGTGTATACACAACGTGGCGGATTAGTGAAAATTTTCTGCACCATACTGCTGGAGAATGACGCAGAATGATCGGACCTCCGGTCTCACACTCATCATCGAAAGACGACCACGAATACTGTTATTTTAAGTAAGTCTTCTATGTGAGGATAGTACTGGTCGAGCTGGCTCATTCATTTATTTACCTACTAATTGTAAATAATTTACGAAGCTCTTGTTAAATACATACCCAATTATGTACCTAATTATGTACCATTGTTATAACTTTAACACAAACGTTTTATATTAACGATGTTTTAATAATAAATAGTATCTTAGACACACACAGCCTGAAAAAGGACATTATAACAAAGCTTTCTTTTCAAATAGAAGTATCATGACAACAACATACATTTTCCCACATTATATTAATACAACACAATAGCAGCAATGTAGGCAAATGTCTTTTTCTGAAGCTTTTAATGTCACGCACAGACTGTCCTGATATTTTCTTTTGTATTAAGAGTGTATGTTACACTTACGTAGTAGAAATTAGTACTTAATTTCCTTTTATTATTAAAGTTAGTAATTATAACTAAAAGAAAATATCTAATTTTGGTTGGTTTGGTTACTTTTTGTGTAACAAGTGACACTTTCCGTGTGTTCGTTTTATCTTTTCAAATTTCTATTCAATTTCTCTGTTGTTTTGTTTCATTAGGTAATATTTTGTTTTGATCATGTGACTGAGTGATATTAGCTTTTGAAACAAGAGAATATAGTAATAGAATAGAGAAGCGAATAGAAAACGAAAAACATTAGCAAATTGGCTAGGAAGCAACTCATAACACCCGGGTGTGCACAAGTCTGAGCATTAGAAAGGAGAAACATAAAACACCCGAATATGCATAAACCCGACACTCAATGGTCCAAAATTTACTTTTCTCTCGTTAAATATCATAGATTTTTATTACACTATTTTAGCAATTAACAGTAATTACATGTAAAACTCGTCTCTCCACTACATAACATCATTAGGCGGCGGCATTAGCGCCGGCCCAGTTAACTGCGCGAGACATCGCCGAGTAAGTGCCCCTTAATTTAGTTAGGTATGCCCCTTTAAGCTGATTCAAGCCTATTGTGTTTTGTTTAAAGATTCAAATTCAATAATAAAGTCATAGGACATTAGACGAATAAACAAAAACATTTATAGCGATTCCACAACATGATACTTTTTTATTTATCTAAAAACAAAAAAAGATCAATTTGTATTACCAGAAGGTGGAGTCACGCTGATTGCAGCATGAATGGCTTTCGGCTTAATCGGGGCGAAGACCTCGTATAGAAGACTAATACAAAATGTCAGCATTCGTGCTGTCGTATTTCGTTGGTGGATCCAAGACCGGAGACCCAGATACAGGAGCATCTCAATAGGCTGCCATAGTTTTGGCCACTATGCTGCATTGTCTGCATTCACAATGAGAATGGTGATCACTACTTTTGGATTCTACTGATGCTTTCAATCAGGCAGAGTAGAGTCTTTTTGGCAATTTCAAACTTGTGATACCTTTAAACTGGGAGACCCCAATCATAAGAGATAGAACAGTAGACTCAATATGGAAATGTACAAAAGAATGGTCTTATCACAAATATCGATTTAAATAGATGCATACAGTATGCTAGTATGATTGGATGTGGTAAAAAGAAATACATGTTATTCCTGCTATCCACGTAACGATAGGATGTTGTGATTTAATCGTCACGTAATCGCCAAGTGAGTACTGATTTGCGCAGATTTATTGAAGGTATGTATGAGAAATCGTTGCAGATTATCGTTGGTCGGTAACATTTGCAATATATCAGATGAATCATTGTCGTTTGTATTTGTATAGATTTATTATCACGTGTAGCGAAAAAAACAAATTAAAAATATTAAGTCAGTCATTTTATAACTTTAAATTAGTTAGTACACAAACCAAATAGTATCATGTCTTGATCCGTGTAAGGTTATTAATAAAGCCTTAAACATTACCTCGAATCATTCATAAAACGAAAACTATTCTGCAAATACGCTTGTCAAAACGTCTCTCAAAATTAACCAGTACTGGCTATTTAGTTTAGAAGGAATATATTTATAAGTCGCTTACTCAGAATGCACATAAATTTTACTAATTGTTATACTGGTACTATAATGTATTCTGTGCTAATAGTTCTTTCAGCCTTACCTTAATAGAAATGGAGGATATTTTTGAAATGATTTCTTCTAAGTTTCATTTTAGAAATAGATAGGATAGAAATAGATAGCTACAACGTTTCATTTAAGAAATAAATAAGTTAACATTGTTTTAAATTAAGACAAAACAATTTTTTTGTTCAAACACGAAAGATGTAAATTAAATGTCTTGAAATATAATACGAAACATTCAAGAAAAGAGCACAAAGTTTGGCAGCGCGCTTATAACTTAGGACCTTTTAGTAACTTATTTTTCACAAACAAAAATGTTACTATTAAACTTAGAAATGTATGAGAAATATGTCATCTCAACGAAAAGTCACATGTAATAGGTAGTAGAGCCATGCTGATTTCAGCACGAATGGGCCGGCGAGACCGGGGCCCTCACACATAAGACCACCCTAATAATGACAGCATTCTTGCTTTCGTATTTCGTAGGTGAGTGTGAGGCCGGAGGCCCAATCATTCTGCACCATTCTCCCGGATTCCACAGGCCGGGAGAATGATGCAGAAACATCATTGCCAAGCCGCCATGGTAGACGTCACTATGTTGCATTGCTTACCATCAGAATGAGGATGGTGGCCACTACACCTGTATTCTACTCATGCTTTCCTTTAGGCTGAGTAGAGTAACTTTGGCAGGCTTAAATATAAATAAATAAATAAAATATTCGAAACAAAATATTAACCAGTATTACACGAGAATAAAGGCGTTAGCGATTGTAGAAGAAGATTCGACGAGAAACACTCGCATCTTGGTTAAAGCTGGCCATAGACAGTAGGGTATACCTAACAAGTGTACTAAGACAGTTATACCCTTCAGGTACGCTTAAGATGAGTAGAGGGTACCATTATAATACCAGCACAGTTGTTGAACATACACACTATGGTTTACCTGTAAAGTGTACAGGCAAAGCCTTTTGGGTTTTGAGATGCAGACGTTATCAGATTTCCATTAGGTTACCCGTTTGCTCGTTTCGTATAGAAATTTTTCTTATGTACTATAAAAAATCTACAGTTAAGTTTTTTTATAGTAAGTTTTTTTAATTGACTCTCCGACTAGCGAGGGATGGGATTCAGCTAGGTGTATTTCTATAATTTCCGTGGGATGGAAAAGGACGTTATTAACTATCACGACTGCCTCGTTGGTCTAGTGGTTAGCGTATGCGACTGCTGATCAAGAGGTGTCGGGTTCGATTCCCGGGTCGGACCAAATATTATTTGTGTGATTCAAAAATATTTGTTTCGGAGTCTGGGTGTTTTCTATGTATAGTATGTATGTATTTACAAAAAAAAGTATGTTTATGTATTTATATCATTTGTCTAGTACCCATAACACAAGCTCTGCTTAGCTTGGGACTAGATGATATTGTGTGTCAGATGTCCAAAAATATTTATTTATTTATTTATTTATCATAAAATACTATTCACAAATATTTTACTATACTTTTATTGCATTATCGTGATAAAAAAATGCCGGGCCCACGTTAAAATTCTACTCATGTTTGTTTGAATTACAATCGCTCAGATTAAAAAATAAACAATAAGTAAAGGTTATTAATAACAATCATCGTCCCATGCATTTATATAAACGTAAATTACTCATAAATTATTTATTATTACAAACCATTTAACAAAATATATTTTAATAGGATCGACGAATTATCGCTAAATATGAGCAGGGAAATTAAATTGGCAAGCCGTTCCGATTGGTTTTAATACTGACAACAGATACGAATAATTGATGCGTACGGTTATCCGTGAGTATGAACCGGTACTGTGGAGTACAAAAGAGATTAGAATGACTGTTTTTAGACTTTTGAGGTTTGTACTCATAGTTTTGTTGTATTAACTGTTTAAAGGGGTTGCGATTAGAATAAAATTAGGTATATTTTTTTCAGAGGGTCAATATTTCATGATATGATTTTGGAGGTTTATGTACTGTTTCATTGACTTAGAAGATGACAACAGTTTAAGTGAAAAGTCTGAAAGTTTCTAACCTAAGGATAAAGTAAGACATTTTTGTACTTATTTTTGTTTTTTTTTCTATATAGTCGCCTTGAACTCTATACACTTCTCCCAGCGATGCACTATGTGACTAATTACATTCAAAAATACATAATTACATTCACTATTTTTTATTAATAAGTGCTGATAATTTCACATTGAAGTTGGAAACTTCTAGAGCCACTTAATCATTCTTTTTGACTTATCATAAATGAGTACTAATTAAAACGTTACATTTTGGCATATGACATTGGAAAACGAGTAGAATACGTTCACTATCTGCTTTTTATTCATTGAGGTAAAGACTTTTGTCATTGGGTAAAGGGACCAAACCAGACATAAACAAGATATAAAAATAATGCCAAAATTTACCATTGTACCTTTTTGACACACTTACTAAATACCATACCTTCGGCTATAGTCACTAATATAGTAACAATTAACTTAAAGACAATATCACTAGTATGTCGTAGGAAGGGTGGAGTGCTATCTACAATTTAGAATTGTACACTTGTGTGGCTTACTGTACTTAGTCTGGACAGGCGACGAGAGGCATTTTGAATGCATTCGCTTTGTGTGCACGGTTAGCTGTTAGCCACTATAGTCGCCTTTGTTAGATATTTCACACAGTTATGAACGAATAATGTTCAAATGAAGAGAAAGTTAGAATATATCTGTATTAAAAGAATAGTGATACAAATACACTCAACTAATGACTAATCATAAAGTCTAGAAAATACTGTGAAACAGCTATGATGTAATTACCCACGGCTCCGATTAATTCTCTTATTACTGTCACAACTATGCTCACTTGCTTCAACACTATCATGCGAGTTTATCGAAATATCATCAGGAATATGGAACGTTATTTTTATATCCATCCAATATCCAGCGTGACATTTCAATTTACATACCTCTGACTAAATAGTGACAAACTTATCGTAAACCATGTAGAACAATAGAATTGGAAATGTAATATTAAACACAAGAAGCATTTAAAGTATCTCTTTATTAGATATCGTCGTCAACATCAACATCATTGGACAGTACGACGCTTTATATAGCATAGCATAGCTTTGCAAGCCTGTTGTTCTTAGTAGTCCACTCATTTAGTCAACTCTTACGAAACCCACGGTATAAATAGGTATACTCCGTATCCTAAATCCACCACCTGGAGATTATAAGACGTACTTAAAAATGATTCTAATGGTATAGTGTAATAACCCTTCAAGCCTGGCATTCTATAAACGCAAACGTTATTAGAAAACTAATAAATGTTTGGAAATGACGTCTCTCAACGCTAAGATAAGATAACAAAATATTAGCCAATAGTACAAGAGAACAGCCCCGCTAGCCAAGATGCAAACGTTTTTCATTTTCTATTCTATTTGTCTATTCTCTTGTTGTATTGGCTAATATTTTGTTTCGATCAAGTGACTGAGTGACATTAGCCAAAGAATTAGAAAAAGAGAATAGAAGAATGGAAAATGAAAAACATTAGCAACTTGGCTAGGGAGGCAGGGGTATTAACGATTAGTAGAAAGAGAATCGACCCGATATACTTGTAACTTGGCTAAGGGACGGGTAAGGTTTCGTATTACTATTCATTGTGTCGTATTTTTCATGGAGTAAATTGAGCCAGACCATTTAGATGTAGTTAAATTACTGAGAAAATTACACCTAATTCAGGAAACAGTGAACCTTAATTGTATAGGAGAATAAATCTTTTTTTCCTTTACAAGTTCCATGTCTACATATGAGAGCTTTCCTTTATTTCAAACTGAAATTGTAACGATAACGAAAACTGGTTCTTAGGCAGGCGTTATAAAGTATATAAATATTAAAAGGCTCATATTAATAGCTTCACCTGGTAATTTGTAATTGACTTTTGTCTTATAATTATTTTATTGCCTAAGCTGTAAATACGCATACCAATTAAGTTAAGTGTGCAATCATTCAGGTATTGCCTTCCTGCTATGATTTCGGATCCTTTAAGCGAGGCGTGAAAATGCATGTCACTAGGTCGCCATACTGTCTGCATTCGCAGTGAGTATGATACTTTTGAATTCTACTTATTGTTCATCAGATCGAGCAGAGCTACTTTGTCGGGCGTAAAATAAAATAAATCTTAGGAGTAAGTGTGCAGTCACGCCTATCATACAAATATTTTAGCATCAAACCCAAAACCATTAGATCATCAGTTGGAATTACTAACTGCTAAAACAACAGACACTCAAATCTAATAAAACTTCCAGGCAAACTACTCAATCTTTTAGGACTTTAAGGACTTTTATTTCTTATTTCTCTAGTAAATCAAGACGAGCAAGAATATTCCAGATTCATTATCCTCCAATTAAATTGCATCATTTCACAATAAAACAGACCCAACCATCAAAACGGTTCCATTAATCGCAATCCTTTGAATTGTCGAGAATTCGTTCTAAATATCGGTTTAGAATCTCGTACCAATTAGTAAGTGAGCCGCGTCGGGTTCCATGGAACAAACGGGGTTGAAAATAAGCGAAAAACATCTAAGTGCGGGGTTTAGGGTTCCTTCGCTGTGTAATTGCTGCGCCTTGGGCGAAGAAGGTGTAGATTGAAGAAAGTACAATAGGTAGACACGGCAGTAGGTTAAATAGTGAAGCTGATTTATCTTTTATAGTGGAATATTAATAATTATTCACGGTTAAGTGTAAATAACTCTGGAAAAATTATGTTTTTTCAATTAGATATTAATTATGTACCTTTATTTATGTTTATGTACTAATAATGTTGAAAATATCTATAACATATATTTGGATACTGCATAAAATTAGACTAAAAACAAATTTACTGACATTATTCTTATGTGCTTCACATATAAGATTAACTAGAAATATAGTACTTATAATTCTAATTCTGCACATATTTTATTTAAATATAATTTGAATTTGTGTATTACAAGACCTAAAAGAGTTGCAACATTTTGTTTTCCTTTATTTATTTTAATGTGAACTGTTTTTTAATTGAAATTTTTGTTTCGTTACTGTAAATAAATACTATGTATTTTTTTACACTTGTAAAATAAGTAGTATAAGACAACAGAAGTATAAGTTACCCTATCCATCACATCACATCATTACAGGTCTACCTGTACCGATAGTGAAGGTAATGTAACACAAAATAAATAAATAAAAGTAATCATGTTTCCTCTTACATCTGTTAGTGAATTTCGTCTCGAATACTGCCGCTAATGGTGACCGTCAAAACGAGGGTTAAAATCTAAACCACACTCACACGTGACTTTACTTGCGTATATTGTATTAGTTTAGTTAGTGATTAGTGGTGCAAAGATATTCATGCATTGGAAAAAAAAAACATTTCGTTAGATAACCTTAGAATAAACAGAACCTATATTTCTTGTTTTCTAACAATGATTTACTTACCTTATTAACCTCATATAAATATCAGTTTAATTTTATACTTAACCTCCTTAAATTTAAACAGAACTTTTCTGTTCCTTGTTCTTATTCGTGTGTTTGTTTATATATTTCATTGGATTTGGAGAATAAGAAATTATTAAAAAGGATTTAAAGAAATTTCTTCAAGTATCCACTTACTGAAATAAAACTAACATCTTATTCGTAACTACTGGAGTCATCCAGCAGTTGAGTGATACCCACGGTTATTGTTGTAAATCGCGAGCGGAGCGAAACTAGTTAAAATATAAATAGCCCAACTTACTTCTTATGTCATCAGCTATCTGCCAGTGAAAGTTCCATCAAATTCGGTCCCTGTTTAAGAGACAGACAGACACACAGACGGACACATAGACAGACAAAATTTAAAAAAAATGCTTTTAGGATGTCAATACCGTATATACTGGGATATGCATTTAATAAAAAAGCGGCCAAGTGCGAATGGGACTCGCCCATTAAGGGTCCTGTAGCAGCAAATAACATCATATAAAAGTTCTTGTAGTTCGTTGTAACTTTGATCGATGTTTTATTAATAGTGTATTTGATCGAATGAAAGGTATATTACGGTTTACGATTTATGACGTATTAAAAATAACTGCTTACTAGATCTCGTTCAAACCATATTTCGGTAGAAGATTGCATAGTAATGTACATTATATATTTTTTTTGGTTTTTTGATTCTCTTATCTTAGAAGTTATAGGTGACATTTTACCACTTTGGAAGTGCCTCTCGCGCAAACTATTCAGTTTAGAAAATGCTATTAGAAACCTCAATATCATTTTTGAAGACCTATCTATAGATACCCGTATGGGTTTGATGAAGGTTTTTTTTAATTTCAGTTCCAAGTATGGGGACCCCCAAAATCTATTGTTTTTTTTTCTATTTTTGTGTAAAAATCTTAATGCGGTTCACAGACTACATCTACTTACCACAAGTTTCAACAGTTCTTATAGTTTTGGAAAAAAGTGGCTGTGACATACGGACGGAGAGACAGACAGACAGACGTATCTATAAGGGTTCCATATTTTGCTATTTGGCGACGGAACCCCAAAAACTGTTGTTTTGATATTCATACACACACTCAGGCACTCCAATTTACTTATTTGTATAATATATAAATCTTCTCATTTATTTCATACAGCTTACTTATTACTACCTACTTATTACCTTGCACGTGTCAAAACTTGTCGAAATAAATTCTCGCCTCGAAACCTTCAAAATAATATGACATATTGTGCGTCGTTCCAAGTTTACAACACATTTCCAGATCACGGGTTAAGTACACGTGACAAGCATTAAACTTTCACCTGCATTGAGTCCGACAGGGAGGAAGTGAATGAAGTCGCCCCTCCCGATGCACTCCCGGAACAGAGCTAAAAGCCCTCCCTATTTGTCTTAGTTTTGCGGCAAAATCGATAGAACTTAGGTTGTTGTTGATTTACTTAGTTTCATAAACTTAATATACAACCTATACTAATGCTTTAAGGATTCCTCGACTCGTTCAATAACTTTGATTTATGTGAGTTTATGAAAAACATCAAAATAGTTTAAAATACATAGTTTCATTTTTAGGGTGCCAAAGTTCATGCCTCGGAATATTTATAGATTCGTTATATGCGTCCGCCCGTCCTTGACATACCATCCAAACGGTTGATGATAGATGAAAGTTTGCATGAATATGTGTTGTGATTACGTCGACAAAGTGCTACAATTTAATTACCTTAGAATAATTTGTAATTATTCCAAGATAATTACCAAAAGTATTTTTATTTGGTGTACCTACACGTAAATTGGGGATGTTTTTTTGCGTATACCTCGTCGTGTGGGGTATCACTGTAAAGTTCAATTAAAAAAATTGCGAGGCTACTAATACTTTTTATCAAGTTAGGTTTCAGCCTATCAGTTATTCAACTTTAAAGCTCCTTGAGGAACGTAGGCGACTAAGAAAAGATTTCGGAAAATTCCACCCTTTAGTTGATAAAAGGCAATCAAAGTTATACATCAGAATAACACGCAGGCGAAGTCTGTACAACAGAACAATAGCAGATGACGTATTTTTCCTATGACATTCATAATTACTTAAATTAATGCAACGGTTAAGTTCGGCAACATCAAGCGAATTGGTTGAGTGAGTAATAAGAGTTTAAAATAGCGGCTTAACTTTGAGATGTAACTATTTCTATTATTACGTGGGATAGAACGTCCCCCGATTCTGTCTGTTTACGATTAATTCAAAAAGAACTTAACGGATTTTATAGTTTTCCCAATATGTAGAGTTATTTTTGAACTGCAACTATAGTTTATCGTCAAATTGTATGGTAACCTACGTCACACCGAATTATGGAACTCGCTAATGGCAATATTTTAGTAGCCATAACGTGTCTTACCATTTCTTGTCGTGGGACATATGGCCTTAACCCTCACTTGAGAGGAGGCCCGTACTCAGCAGTGGGACGTTATGGGTTGTTACTGATGGTACTCTCTTTTCGTTTACTAGTTGTGCGAAGTCGAGCCAAGTAGCTAGTTAAAGATAACTAAATAGAGAACACTTTATTTTGTTCTAAAAGTAGACAGTAAAAATGGATTGATAGAAATAAATATTTTACAATTATATCAGTATTTGAATATCTGACACACAACGCAATTTAGTGTAAAAAACAGAACTTATTCTATTAGGTACTAAAGAACTGATATAATTATATATACATAGAAAATACCCGCCAAAATTATTAAATCCTATTCATAAAACTCTAAACCCGCAAAGAAGTTGCTAACTAACACATAAAACAATTTAAATTAGAATACATCTTATAACATTTTTGTTTATTGTTTTTGTTGATTTTGCCATATACTTCTGACCCAGTGTTCGAGCTGTGTGTATCGATGCTTAACTGAAGCCTGTCTACAGCAAGCGTCCATTGATTTTTAATGCTGTATTTTGAAGCCGTGCCTAAACATTCGTGTTTTCAATGATTAAATATAAAACAATGCTCTGAAACGACTGGAACGAAGCAGAAAAGTGATGACATAAGGAATAACTTATGCAGTTTTTTTTAATACTAGTTTCACTCCGCGGCGTTACTTGCGATTTCAACATGAAGGGGTTAGCTCGACCGGGCCGATACTACCCTCAGACAGAAGACCAAAAATGACTGTATTCTTGCTGTCGTGTTTTGTTGGTAGAACTGCACGGTTGGCCTAGTGGCTTAAGCGGTCGCCACACCGCTTCCCACTGCGCCAAGTGTCGTGGGTTCAAATCCCACGTAGGATAACACTTTGTGTGATTCACAATTTGTTGTTCTGAGTCTGGGTATTATTTGTGTCCGTTTCATGTATGTTTGTAAAGCCCCCCGCGACACAGGAATTTATATTCCTAATACGGGAGTTGTCTTTTAAAAGAAAAAAAAAATGGAATAATTGGCCGCCATAGTGCGGCTCACCATGCTGAATTGGCTGCTTTAACAATGAGGATGGTGACCACAACTCTCGAACTCTAGTCATGCTATAATGAAGAACTACATAGATGATGTTGTGTGTAAGATGTCCGAAAAATGCTTTCAATCAGGAGAAGTAAAACCATTTTGGCAGGCTTAAATAAATAAAAAATCGTACAAAGTTAAATGTAATCAACACATTGTCTGGTAAGACAGCTTAACTACGTGAATACAGATGAGGAAATCGCGTGAGATTGAAATCGCACAGAACTAGTCAGTATTCTGATTATATGCAACGATTTAGAGGGACGTACTATCCTAGATATGTTTATTTGCTTCTAGTTCTTCTAACAGCTGGTCTACGTATGTATGGTGTCTACTTCTGATATCTGAATGTACTTCTTCTCTATTTAGTTAAAAACTCTAGTGTAAAATTGATATTTCGAAATACGACATTACCACTTCTGCCGTCGATACACAATACCTCGGTGGTGTTCGAGTAGTAGTAGCGTATGCGAATGTTGTGCTTCAGGGTTTGATTGTCGAGTTAGAATAAATTTATATAATTTAGAATACTGATTCGTTTCCCGCGGGTATACAAAGAACCACGTGTAACACGAATGTTCTTACTCCGTCTCTGATTTCGATTAAATGTAAAATAATACGTAAATCTATTAATAGCCTTCATTAAATCACTTTAAAAATAAATGCATAAAAATTAAATAGCAAAAGTAATTGTCTTGGAATAATAAATCTGGGCATCCGTTGCATTAACATTACAGAGCGGTCTTGATGGCATCCTGTCTGAGATAACTTTTAAATGTAAAGTTGCAAATGTTGTCACCATTTTAATTGATGCATTTTGTATTTACCTCTTACGCGTTACGTAACGTAAATGTATACTAAAACGGACATATCGCTATTGTTTATTTATAGGGAGTCAAACCTAAACTTTGGAAATGCCCAAAACTGATCACCTAGTTGTTTGAGCGGTACGCAGCTTTCTACTGCGCTAAGCGTTATGGGATCAAATCCCACGTGGGACAACACTTTGTGTGATTCGCAAATTGTTGTTCTGAGTCTTGGTGTTCTTTGTGTCCGTTGCATGTATGGCTGCAAAGTCCGCCACGACACATGATTAATATTCCTAGTGAGGGATTTGTCTTATTTAAAGAAGAAAGAAAAGAAGAATTCTTTTTGTTAACTTAGTAACAAAGATTTGGTGAAAAAGTATTTCTTATTAGTACATCACTCTAACATGAAAATGTATTTTACTAGTCCATATTAATATTGTAATTTATAGGTAACCCTGACTGCCTGTTCCGCTTTCAAGGCTAATTAATAAACCTCTGCACTGATTTCAATGAAAAGCTAAGCGATAATTTACTTAAGAGTTTTACTTGATCTCACTTCAATTTTGCCTAGACTTTAAATCAGTAACGCTGAACACTAAACAATTATTACAAATTTTGTATGTACTGTCAAAAGAATGTAAACAAAAAAGGTAGTTACGCAGGATGCAAATAAGAATATGAATAGATCGATCGATAAAGCTTCATTCACTACGAAACCACCGCATTTGGGGGTATTTTAATTATAAACTGTCGAGTGTCAGGCAATCGGTTCACCACCGTTGACTTCATTCATCTCGGCATGCAGCGGTACAGAGAATGGTCCAGCCAAACTTCAATTATTGATGGAGTTCATTGTTGGCGAACAATATTTGAACCAATATATATATCAAGTAAAGTTTATACATAACGTACCTTAACTTTATTCAGTAGGTACTAGAGCCACGCTGATTTCAACATGAATGGGAGGGCTCGACCGAGGCAGTACTACCCTCACACAGAAGACCAACTTAAAATGAAAGCATTCGTGCTGTCGTCTTTCGTTGGTGAGTGTGAGATTGGAGGCCCAATCATTCTGCATCATTCTCCCGGACTGAATGATGCAGAAACATCTCACTAAGCCGGCATGCTGCATTCTATAAAGTCACAATATCATGATTCTACTCATGCTTTCCATATCAGGCAGAGTAGAGTCACTATGGTAGGTATATTAATATAAAAAAAAGTTTGATTGCTTTTGACAAAAAAGAGTAAATACTTCTTTATTTTATCCTTTTTTGATGATAATATTCTCACACATCTGACACACGGCACACATTGGCAGATTACCAAACTAGGCAAAGCCTACTACTACTCAGTAGTAGTACAATTCATATGTTAACACCTTAGGCGCCATGTGTATCTTTTTGTCACATAGTGTCTGGAACATTGTGTATTCAAAAATATACACATCTTTCTACTTAGTAAACGTTCCGTGTATCCTTTAGGAACACGTTTTCTATACATCTATTATACAAAAATGAAAGCCCTGGCCTGTCGCATTTTTCCGATGTAAATGGTCTGGGAATCGGTGATTTTACAAAAAAAATATGGACTTTTCAAATTTAGGTTAATATTTATAGGTTAGGAGGCAAGTAATCAATAAAACTAAATATATATTTTGTATTTTTATGGACTGGAAAAGTAAAAAAATAATAATGACCAACTGAAAGCAAAAATTAGTGACAATCATTGAAACAACTTTTACAAAATGTCACTTCACAAATAGAACATTTTGTTACAACTTGGAAAGCTTTTCGTAGTTTTCCGTCGATGGTTTTTCCTTGTAGACCGTATTTTTTATAACATTCAGAACAACGCGCTTTCTTTTTCACTCCATCTTTCATATTCGGGACAAGGTAATGTTTAGCACTGACCGAACTAGGTGTAGCAGTCACTGATGTGTGATTGGATCTTTCGAGCATACCTGTAATAACTTGTTCACGAAACTCTGTGATAGTTACTTTCTTTTTATAGGTATACTGGTTATACAAGAAATGGGCGTTCACCAAGCTGGTGCCCCATATAATTTCAAACATCAGCTTCCGATATCATTTGGTGCATCTACGTAAAGCTGACCCATAAGTCGCCATCTGGTCACTCACATCTATTGCTGATTTACCTAGATTATAATCTTCAACACATGAAGGTTTTCTTATGCTTTCACCTCTTCTGTTCCTTTTGGCGACCGTTTTCAGACCAGATTGCTTTGTGGGAAGTATAAGCACATCTCACTTGTCAAGCCATTTCAAAGCGATTGTTGAGCTGCTATTTCGCATTTTTTTAGTTTTGTGCTGGTAACTTCCTTAGACAAATATTTTCTGTTACTTCTCAATGTCCCTACTAAATGTGTCTTTCTTTTACGCATTCGCAGTGCAAGTGGAACACTTATGTAATAGTTGTTTGTGTACATGGTCCTGCCCTCGTTGAAAAGACCCTCTGCCAAAGATAGACCTTTTCTGAGACTTCTGTGTTAGGTTCCTTCGATTCACCACAATATACAATCAGGTTCCATGTATATCCCTTCTCAGTACACAGTTTGAACACTTTTATTCCATATTTGCCTCTTTTGCTTGGAATATATTGGCGGAAAATAAGTCTGCCGCGCCAAGCGACCAATGACTCATCGACACAAACTTTTTCTCCTGGTATGTACACATTTTGACAGTTTTAACAGTATCAGACATGCAAAACTGATTAAAAATTAACGCATTACGAATACAGTCTAATACATTGAAGTCATTCAGATTTGTTTCAAAGTACTTAGAAGTGAAGTTGTATGTTCATTGTCTTGAACAAACTAATTAATAAATATGTATTAGCGGACTTCCTCTCAGAGCGCGCTATATTCGCATCTCAATGAGTATGAATTCAGAGATAAATACTGAAGCGGACAGCAGGACCTGTCAGTTTCTGATTGCGATCTGATTGGAACGTGCAAACATGAAGACATTTTTGTGTTTAGTTTATTTGTTCTGCGTTGGAAGTAGTCAGGCGGCTGGAACTGAAGGTATGTCATATCATTTGACACAAATTAAAGCAACATTCCTTTTCATTCAGTATTGTTATACTTTCCTTTCTTTTTCAAAAGGCAACTCCCGCATTAGGAATATACATCCTATGTCGCGGGGGACTTTACAAATATACATGAAAAGGATACAAAAGAACACCCAGACTCAGAACAACAATTTCTGGATGACTTTGCGAAGTAGAAAAACGTGTGGCGACCACTTATACCACTAGGCCTTACGTGCGTGCAGTCTATTCATTGCCCACAAATATACTAGACTAGTTGAACCTGTACATGTATATAAATATTATGTATGAGTGTCTATAACATATTTTCATTTTGATATGCAAGAAAAAAAAGCGGCCAAGTGCGAGTCGGATTCGCCCATGAAGGGTTCCGTATCAGCAAGTAACATCATATAAAAGTTCTTGTATTTCGTTGTAACTTTCATCGATGTTTTTATACTAGTGTTGATTGGATGAAAGGTAAATTGCGTGTTACGATTTATGACGTATTAAAAAAAAATTACTCACTAGATCTCGTTCAAACCAATTTTCGTTGGTAGTTTACATGGTAATGTACAACATATATTTTTTTTAGTTTTATCACTCTCTTATTTTAGAAGTTAGAGGGGGGGGGGACACACATTTTTCCACTTTGGAAGTGTCTCTCGCGCAAACTGTTCAGTTTAGAAAAAAATGATATAAGAAACCTCAACATCATCTTTGAACACCTATCCATTGATACCCCACACGTATAGGTTTGATGAAAAAAAAATTTTTGAGTTTCAGTTCCAAGTATGGGGACCCCCAAAGTTTATTGTTTTTTTCCATTTTTATGTAAAAATCTTAATGCGGTTCACAGAATACATCGACTGACCAAATTTCAAGAGTATAGCTCTTATAGTTTCGGAAATAATTGGCTGTGACATACGGACGGACAGACAGACAGACAGACAGACTTGACGAATCTATAAGGGTTCCGTTTTTTGCCATTTGGCTACGGAACCCTAAAAAACGATTTTACAAACAATCTCCAATTAAAAAACCAATTTCAAATTAATAATCCCTTTAATTTCCAGACAACCACGTGAGGCCATGTCAAAAAGGGGACCTAGACTGCATTAAGGGTTTCTTTACTACGAATTTTAAGTGCTCGCCTGGAGCTGGTGATTCACACATAATCAAAGTGAAACAACAACGTTTTGAACTCCCAATAGCTGGTATGACCGCCACTATCCACAACGCTCAGGTCAAAGGTTTGGATAAAGGACGGATTGAGGAGTTTTAGTAAGTTTTGTGATTAAAAAAATTGATGATTATTCTATTTCGAATAAATCCCTTAATTTCGCTTCAAATTGACGTCTTAGTGAACATATAGTTTCTTAAATGTACGTACCAGACGTAGATATGTGCATATAGTCATTCGTACATTTGTTGGAGTTAGTAAATGTATTTATATATCATAAAAATATGCATTATAAAAAATGAAAAGTAAGAATACTAATTAATACATTGTGTACTATTTTTGTTCTGGTATCTACACCACAAAAAGAAACAGTTTTCAACATTTTTTTTGGGCAAGCGTTTTTGTTATAATTTGTACAGCATGGAAATGGTTGAAAAAAAAAAACAGAAGCAGCTTAATCAAAGTAATAAATAGGACGTCAGATATTAAATTTACAATTATGAAGAAAAAATATTCATGCGTTATAAGTTTGTAGATTGAAATATTTATGAATGAGTTTTTCTTTTTCATTATTGCAGTATAAACAAGAAGACAGACATATTGGTAATGGAAGTAGCTTTTGACCAAATCGTGATAGATTCAGAGAGAACTGAAATGGTTCATTACCGCATTGGCAGAGCACCTACTAAACTAGAAGATTATACCAGCACAATATTCAGTAAGTATACGCTACCCTACTGCTGAAGAGAAGATATTATTCAAACACGCCATACTTTTGGAATACTTTTCCCATACTTTCGCATTACTTTTCCTATTCGGTGTCGAGACCCTTGGGCCGTGGGGTCCTAGCGCTATTAAGCTTTTCAAGGAAATAGCAAAAAGATTAGTCGACATCACAGGAGACCGAAGAGCTGGCAGTTACCTCGATCAAAGAATTAGTCTAGCTATTCAAAGGGGGAACGCTGCCAGTATCTTCGGAACCATGCCTAAAGGGACTCCTTTTAATGATATATTTTAGTAATAATATTATATTTTATTAAGGTTTTTAGTTTTAAGTTCATTGTTTTTGTTTATAACCAACATTGTACATACATTATAATAAAGAGTTTTCTTTCGGAATTAACTCCCGACACAAATAGAATTACGTGCACTATAAAATGCTTATGAAACAGAATACAAACACTGAAACAGTACACGTTATAATATATTTTTTTTTTATATTTCAGAGGATTTGAAACTGACAATGACCATTTTAAATGAGAGTGATGTTAATTCGTCGTCTTGTTACGTAAATGCTCTCATACCAGATGCAAGTGATGTCAATTTAATAAAGGGCCCTGGACTGGCGGGATTAGATGTGACTGGTAATATTTAATTATTTACTATTATCAGCAGCTTCCAACAGGTAACTGCTGTGCATGGAATTCTCTTCCTCGACCTAGTACTAGATTGATGTTTTGGCCTACTATACCGGACTGGTTAGACATTTTGATATGGAATTTGTGTCAATTTTTGTATGGTATAGTATGTCCTTTAAAATTGTCGTCTCACTGACTATGGTCGTTAACAGTCGACTTAACTTTGTCAACACCGCAGGTGTACTGGAGATGACATAATGCTTCCTTCTCATTCATTCACAAATAGTACAATGAGCGAGTGAATCAATGAATGAGATCTGGTTTGAGAAAAAAAACTAATTCATTATATTTATGTTTTACAGAACTCTTTAACATGGGCAGAGACGCAATGTTGACGGAAGGCAAAGCTCTCATGGAAGCATTTCTACGATCCCAGATTTGTGACTTGAAGTGCGAAATTTAGGCAATATTTTCTTCTTTATTGAATGTTAAGAACTTGCTAACTAATTCTTATATACCATATTAGTTTCTTGTTCTATTTAACGTGTACCATATTTTCGTGCTCTTTATCTTAAAGATTTATGTTAACCACTTATTTCATCAATATACAAAAATATATTCTTTTTATTTTAAACTTATAATATATATGCAATGTAAGATGTTAAACTGTATACTTTTGAATAAATAGTTTATTGTTAATATCGCCTATTACTTTATTAATTATTTTTAGCCCAAATTTATTAAATCAAGAACGCTCACTATTATTATGCGTAGCGTAAGCTTCTAAATCTCAGAATAAATACTCTAGTAGTACTTGTTCTCTAGAAGAGGTCGTGAGCAACATTACAGAACAATGGATCACATAAAAACGATAATTGTTTACGATACGATAAATGTCGTAAGCAATGCTAAGAGTAACAGAAAACAAAAACGCATGCAAACTCGCGTTTCCCCAAACATAAGACTAATTTAGATTGATCTTTCACCCCCGAACACCTTCAATTAATAAAGTTCAGCGAAATCGAAATTTGAACTATTTCCAAGATCACAAATTAAAAATACTTATAAAAATAAATAAATATATTTACAAGAAAACATTTTTTTTTACAACTCCAGCTTTGAGAATATACATCTCTTGTTGCAGGGGACTTTTAAATCATACAACACCCAGACTCAGAATAACAATATGTGGTTTACACAAAATATTAAGTATCCCATGTAGGTTTTGAACTTGAACCCAAAGAGTATGTAACACTACGTATAAGAGGCGGGACTGCCATAGAAATAAACGATGTATGAAACGTGCGTCTATTTTCAATACCAACATTACGGAACTAAGGCGTGATACAATGCTGCCAACACAATGTCCGTAATGTCATTACTAGTGATGTGGTATGGTGGCTAACGAAAAATTATCGATATCGATTGCAAAATTTTGGGCTTTCAGGAAATAAATTAATAAATAAAAGAATATTAAAACTCAGATCGTTTTAAATCATATTTATTTACAAGGAATTAAACAATTACCAATACTATTGATAGTTTTAATTTTAAAGATAGGTTTTACAAACACACGTCAATAATATTTTTATAGAACTAGATGGGGTAGACGTTTCCTATCTGAAACTCGTAAACATAAATTACATCATTATAGCAAAGTAATTTATTGAGAAATCAGGATGTCAAATATATTGACATAAAACAAATAACTAACTTGGTTCACACAAAAAGGCTCGGTGGTAATTATGTTCCTTCTGTATGACTGAAGACAATTCTGTAAATATAAATTACATCATTATAGCAAAGTAATTTATTGAGAAATCAGGGTATGCTTTACAAATATATTGACATAAAACAAATAACTAACTTGGTTCACACAAAAAGGCTTGGTGGTAATTATGTTCCTTCTGTATGACTAAGGATAATTCTGTAAACATAAATTAAATCATTATAGCAAAGTATTACTTTGCTATAATGATGTGATTTATGTAATTTATTAAGAAATCAGGATGTGCTTTACAAATCAACAAATATCTCACCACTGTATGAGAGCTGCATATTATCAGTTCTTCTAGCTGGCAATGGTGGACTTTTAGTAGTAGTATGTAGTGGAAATCCAACTAAAATTTCATCAGATAATGGTGTAGATGAGATTTTCAGACTCGGAATAGCAGTTTTCTTCAGTTGAGTTTTTTTCTTCTTGAAATCATTACTTCTGAAATGCTTTTTACAAACATATTTTAACTTATGCACTTTTTCAATTGGCAAATAGACTAAGTCTTCTTTCCCTATTACTTTGACCCATTGTTTGCACCTAAAAAGTGGGTGAAGTTATTTTTACTTAAAAATACATAAACTACTGTATTATAAGAATGTAACAAAATAACTTTATACAATATTATGATACGCTAAAATTATATCATAAATCCATATATTTTATAAACTCTTTCGACCAAGTATAGCTTTACAGGAAAGGAAATTATAGTGACAAAACCAACTAATTGAGAAAACATTGATTTTACTTCCTTAAATCATTATCATCATCAGCATAGACTTTCCACTGCTAAACAAAACTTTGTCCAGTAATTTATATAACTAAACATCGATATCGATAAATCCGATTAATGGGTGATCTCACTATGCAATGTTTTGTTAAAGTTATTTTGATTTGATTAAAATGCACTAAACCTTTAGGAATTGTACTAGAATTGACTTATTTAAAGAAATAAATATATAATTTTGCTTACCGTTCTTTGTCTAATGGAAATTTAGCAAAAAAAGACGTTTGTTCCAGTTTGTTCACAGTCATGGCATGCTTTTATACCACAAATTTCACAAGTAATTTTTCTCATTTTGTTTATTAGAAACATTCGACGACAACCAGACAACAAATTTCTTATAACTAAATGATTATTAATACACTTTTATGTAATTTATACGCGAAAAAATAGCTTTAGAAAACATTAACAAACTAACTATCAAACGCTTAGCAAGAACTACACAGACAGAGTACTTTTACTTGCTAGTGACACTAATGACAGTCAAAATTTTGACCACCCATTTTGGAAATCGCCATTTTCATTTTGAAAATCGCCATTTTGACTGTCATCTATGTGAAGAAGAATCGTAGCCCGATATAGTTCCAGAGTACTCGGTGTTCTTCGTAATTTTACGGGTTATAGCCGCCATCTTGAAAGGACGCACGTTTCATATAGCACGTCTTTTGTATGGGAGTTTCGCCAGACTGCTTGAACCCACAATGACATGTACGGTTATTATCTATATTGGAAATGGTCAGTTTTGCATCGGTTATTTGTGATAATAAATACATAGCTCACACGTAATCGGCTTATTCAAAAATATTACCTATTCTATAGCTATACTTTAGTGCCTGAGCTGATAAACATACATAATTAGGTTCATATATTTCTATATACATACATATTTATTTATAAATTACATCCAACTACAGAACAAATGCGTAACGGCTAGAAACCAAGGTTTAGCAATTTAAATCAATAGCCTAAAAGTTTGATCACTCACACACATATTATTTTTCTTAACTTAGATACAAAGCTACCGTGAAAAAGTATTTCTAATTATTATTATTATTACTCTGATATGAAAATGTATTTTACTAGTCCATATTAATATTGTAATTTGTAGGTAACCCTGACTGTCTGTTACGCTTTCAAGGCTAATAAACCTCTGCACTGATTACAATGAAAGGCTAAGCGATAATTTAGATACTTGAGAGTATAAATTCAGATTATTATGTTTTATCAACATGATCCCACTTTAATTTCGGCTAGACTTTAAATCAATAACGCTGAACACTAACCAATTATTACAAATTTTATTTATACTGTCAAAGGAATGTAAACAAAAAAGGTGGTTCTGAAATTTTAAAAACCAGGAATATAGTTTCACGCAGGATATATAGGTTTTATATTCAACTTTTGAGTTCACCACCGTTGACTTCATTCATCTCGGCATGAATCGGTACAGGGAACGGTCCAGCTAAACTTCAATTATTGATGGAGTTCTTTGTTGACGTCCAATATTTTAACCAATATATATATCTGGTAATGTTTATATATTATAACGTACTGAGCCTGAACTTTATTCAACAGGTATGTAATAGAGTGACACTTATTTCAGCACTAATGGGCCGACTCGATCGAGGCAGTATTTGACTCATACAGTCTTTCGTTGGTGAGTGTGAGATCGGACGCCCAATCATTCTGCATCATTCTCCCGAACTGAATGATGCAGAAACATCTCACTAAGCCGACATGCTTCATTCTATAAACTCACAATGGAATGCATGATTCTACTCATGCTTTCCATATCAGGCAGAGTAGAGTCACTTTGGTAGGTAGGTTTGTTTGTTTTGTTTGTTTTAAAAAGACAACTCCCGCATTAGGAATATGAATTCCTGTGTCGCGGGGACTTTACAAACATACATGAAACGGACACAAAGAACACCCAGACTCAGAACAACAACTTGTGAATCACACATAGTGTTATCCCACGTGGGATTCGAACCCACGACACTTGGCGCAGTAGAGAGCGGCGTGGCGACCGCTTAAACCACTAGGCCAACCGTGCAGTCAATTACAGTAGAACTCCAATTATCCGAACTCCGACTATCCGAATCGCCGATTATGCGAATCACTTTCAGAAAAAAAATTGTCCAAAAATACCACAAAACAGCTTACATTGACGAAGATGTTTGAAAAACAATGATTTTTATTTCTAAACTTGTACATTACGTTAAAACATGTGAAAATATCATGTTTCTTTCATTTAATTCAATAAAAAAATAGTGCAATATCAAAACGTAGCTTTTTTTCTCTCCAATGGCAATTTTTTTAAAAAACTCCGATTATCCGAATATTTGATTATCCGAATGGGTCCCGGTCCCCATTAATTCGGATAATTTGAGTTCTACTGTAATATAAAATAAAAGTTTAATTGCTTATGACATAAAAGAGTAAATACTTCTTTATTTTATTTCTTTTGATGTTAATATTCTTACACATCTGACACGAGGCTTTTGGTATCAGATTACCAAACTAGGCAAAGTCTACTACTACTCAGAAGTAGTACAATTCATATGTTAAACATAATTAATTATCTATACTAATACTGTGATTAGATAACACTGAGAGTTTCTAAAGTTGAAGGTAATCTCTCGATTACTAAACATAAATTGAAAATGATTGACAATTAACTCATTACGAATATAGTCTTATACATTGGAGTCATTCAGATTTATTTCAAAGAACTTCGAAGTAAAGTTTTATGTTCATCGTATTGTACAAACTTATTAATAAATATGTATTAGCGGACTTCCTCTCAGAGCGCGCTATATTCGCATCTCAATGAGTATGAATTCAGAGATAAATACTGAAGCAGACAACGGGACCTGTCAGTTTCTGATTGCGATCTGATTGGAACGTGCAAACATGAAGACATTTTTGTGTTTAGTTTATTTGTTCTGCGTTGGAAGTAGTCAGGCGGTTGGAACTGAAGGTATGTCATATCATTCGACACAAATTATAGCAACATTACTTTTAATTCAGTATTATGATACTTTTCTTTCTTTTTCAAAAGGCAACTCCCGCATTAGGAATATACATACTATGTCGCGGGGGACTTTACAAATAAACATGAAAAGGATACAAAGAACACCCAGACTCAGAACAACAATTTCTAGATTACTTTGCGAAGTAGAAAAACGTGTGGCGACCACTTAAACCACTAGGCCTAACGTGCAGTCTATTCATTGCCCACAAATATACTAGACTAGTTCAACCTGTACATATATGTATATAAATATTATGTATGAGTATCTGCAAAATATTTTCATTTGATATGCAAGAAAAAAAAACGATCTTACAAACAATCTTCAATAAAAAAAAACAATTTCAAATTACTAACCCCTTTAATTTCCAGACAACCACGTGAGGCCATGTCAAAAAGGGGACCTGGACTGCATCAAGCGTTTCTTTACTACGAATTTTAAGTGCTCACCTGGATCTGGTGATTCACAAATAATCAAAGTGAAACAACAACGTTATGAACTCCCAGTAGCTGGTATGACCGCCACTTTCCACAACGCTCAGATCAAAGGTGTGGATAAAGGACGGATTGAGGAGTTCTAGTAAGTTTCGTGATTACAAAATTGGAGCATTATTCAATTTCTATTAAATAACATATTTTAGCTTGAATTGGATTTTTGTTATAATTTGTAGTTATATTTATTTGAGCACATATAGTTTTTACCTTTGTTGTAAGTAGATGCTCCTACTATGTTGTACCCACTGAGGCTCTTGTTTTTATTTTTTTTTATTTTTTTTAAATTAGCTTATGTTCTAATTTTTAATCACTATAATTTGCATCAGTCCTCTAACATGGTGTATAGTATATTAGTGGCAGCACCTTACCCCCATATCAGGTTTATAAACATTAAAACTATGTAAACGTTGGCGATTTGAAAGGAGTGGCCGCGAGTTTTTATTGCCATGTTCTTTTCTCCGGCTTTACCTATTCTTTGCGAACATGGCATAAATGTACATGTAGAACCTGTCACAAGAGATGTATTGCATCCTAAGTGAATAAAAGAAATTTGAATTTGAATTTGTACAACAGGAATATGGTCAAAATAAAAAAAAAAAATACAGAAGCAGCTTAATAATCGAAGTAATACATCGGAAGTTAGATATTAAATTTAAAATTATGAAGAAAAACCATTTTTGGTTTATAGCTGTTCATGCGTTTTAAGTTTGTAGATTGAAATATTTATGAATGAGTTTATCTTTTTCATTATTGCAGTATAAACAACAAGACAGACATATTGGTAATGGAAGTAGCTTTTGACCAAATTGTGATAGATTCAGAGAGAACTGAAATGGTTCACTACCGCATTGGCAGAGCACCTACTAAACTAGAAGATTACACCAGCTTAATGTTCAGTAAGTATACATTACCCTACTTCTGAAGAGAAGATATTATTCAAACATGCCATACTTTTGAATAAAATTACGTGCAGTATAAAATTCTTATGAAACAATAGACAAACACTGAAACAGTACACATTATAATAAATTTATTTTATATTTCAGAGGATTTGAAATTGACAATGACCATTTTAAATGAGAGTGATGTTAATTCGTCGTCTTGTTACGTGAATTCTCTCATACCAGATGCAAGTGATATCAATTTGATAAAGGGCCCTGGACTGGCGGGATTAGATGTGACTGGTAATATTTAATTATTTACTATTATCAGCAGCTTCTAACAGGTAACTGCTGTGCATAGCATTCTCTTTCTCGTCCTAAATTGATGTTTTGGCCTACTATACCGGGCTGGTTAGACATTTTGATATGGAATTTGTGTCAATTTTTTCACGTCAATCTAGATTTCGTGTAGCTGTCCTTTAAAATTGTCGGCTCACTGACGCACGCGCTCAGTAGCTATCGTCGGCTTAACTTTGTCAACACTGCAGTTGTACTGGAGATGACATAATGCTTCCTTCTCATTCATTCACAAATAGTACAATGAGCGAGTGAATCAATGAATGAGTGAAACATACACTTCTTCTGGTTTGAGAAAAAAATCTAATTCTTATGTTTATGTTTTACAGAACTCTTTAACATGTGCAAAGACGGAATGTTGACGGAAGGCAAATCTCTAATGGAAGCATTCCTACGATCCAAGATTTGCGACTTGAAGTGCGAAATTTAGGGAATATTTTTTCTTTAATGCATGTAAAGAACTTGCTAACTAGTGCTTATATACCACATTTCGTCTCTTGTTCTATTTAATGTGTACCGTATTTTTGAGCTTAATATCTTAAAGATTTTATGTTATCTAGATAATTCATCAATATACAAAATATTGTTCTTTTTATTTTAAACTTATAATATATATGCAATGTAAGATGTTAAACTGTATACTTTTGAATAAATAGTTTATTGTTAATATCGCCTACTATTTTATTATTAATTAGATATTATACAAAGCATTTTACATAGAGCCCAAATTTATTAGATCAAGAATGCTCCCTATTATTATGCTATCGTAGTAAGCTTCTAAATCTTGGAACAAATACCCTAGTAGTACTTCTGTAGTATTGCTCACGACCTCTTCTCTAGAGGTCGTGAGCAACATTACAGAAAAATGAATCGCATAAAAACGATAACAGATTTGTTTCATGAAACATTGTAATCATCTGATCCTTTTAAAATAAATCTCAGGTGAAACCTGAAAGGAATTTTAATAAAGCATAAGACATTCTTAATCTTTCTAATACTCATGAATTGGAATATTAAAATCATGACTATAAATATGCTTAATACTCTACTCCACGCTGTCGAAGGTTGACATATAACGTTGTAAACTGTTTTTTTACAACTCCAGCTTTAAGAATATACATCTCGTGTTGCAGGGTACTTTCCAAACATACGAGAAATAGACAAAAAGAACACCAAGACAGAATAACACAAAGAATAAATTATCCCATGTAGGATTTGAACTTGAACCTATGATGAGCTGTACAGTTATTGTCTATATTGTAAATCGTCACAGTATTGTGTGAATCACCAGCTCCAGGCGAGCACTCAAAATTCGTAGTAAAGAAACGCTTATAACGCCACGCCACTATTTGACATGGCTTCACGTGATTGTCTGGAAAATAAAGGGTGCGATTATTATAATTTGAAATAGCTTTTTTAATTGAAGACTGTTTGTAAGATCCTTTTTTTTCTTGCAAAGAACTGCCTTAATAAATTATATTTTTATCTACAAGTTAAGCTTATAAAGTTATTTTTACACGTCCGTCCGGTTGGAATAAGGGTTCCGAGTCATACGCAACCCTAAAAAGCCGACATTTCCTAAGACTCACTCCGATGGTATGTCTATCAGACGGGGCTGGAGAGAGAAATATAATGCAGAACGGCGCTCCGCAGGGTCCCCACCCTTCGGAGCTTGACCTCGCTAAGCACAGGTCATCATACTGGACAAGACCCGGGCGTTACTAGCACGATTTCGTTGGTTACGACCCCCCCCCCCCCCCACCGGACTTACATCTTGGTACTACCACCAGGCCCAACCGCAACAAACCCAGTGACCCGTCTGTAGTTGCAGGCGACACGGAAAACTACTTTAGCAGGCCTAACGCCTGGATAAGTTACCCCGAGACCATATTTAGGGTTTGCGAGAAGTACCACAAGGAGGAATGCAGAACCGAGGGCTTTACAGACTCTCCGCGTTATCTCAAACTTCAAAATTTTAAATAAATATTTCCTCAGAAATCAGAAAAGTTCAACAATGCGTTTTGGCACGACCCGGGATTTGAACATGAAACCTCTTGATCAATAGTCAGGTAAGCTAACCACTAGATCAAGGAAGCAATTTGAATTTTTATATATATTTATAAGCCCTATGCACTAAGTTCGTACATGATCGTACTTAATGCCAAGGACATTCTATTGCCAACAACATTTGGGTGGTGTAGAAATCTTATAAGGCACAAAAGTTAGTACCTATTATGTAATGAAATGAAATGTATACTACAGTTCACAACATATTTAACCCTATGAACACATATAAAATACAACCCTACATTACTCAGATACTTACAAGAGAATACATATGAATAAAAACATATAAACCAATACATATACAGAGTCATCATCATCATCAACAGCCTTTAACAGTCCACTGCTGGACATAGGCCTCTCTTTAGAAGGAGGTTTACAGACACACAGATTGACATAATTATACGTACTCGTAAATATAATAATTATACTCTATGAATACTGGCAACGTTTAGAATGCTATGCATTAGATGGTTTTGCCAATTAATTATAAATCATAAAATTTCTTTTTGAATTGAAGTCGGTTGGTGGACATCCAGATTTCGAGTGGGAGTGCATTTTAGAGAGTACTGCTTGATTAAAGAACGAGCGGTTCACGAAATCGGAGTTACATAACAGGAACATGAGAGAAGCTGATATTAACCGAGTTAAAGCATAGGCATGGGAAAAAACGGAGTAAGGTAAATAGGTAAAGATGGTGAGTCGAGAAATCAAAATGGAGAGATAAGTGCTCGCTGATTGCGCCTTAGGCAAATTGGTAGTCATTTTATCTTAAAACGCAAAGCAGGCACATGATCATACTTTCGAAGATCAAAAATGTTTCGAATGCTGTTATTGAGAAGACGTTAGCTGACATGCCGGTTTGTATGACTTCCCATGTTTCTATGTGTTTTCAAGGCAGTAGAGCCACACTGATTTGTGCACGAGCCACACTGATTTGATTAATGGCCTTGTG
This sequence comes from Phragmatobia fuliginosa, assembly GCA_932526445.1. Classification (NCBI taxonomy): domain Eukaryota; kingdom Metazoa; phylum Arthropoda; class Insecta; order Lepidoptera; family Erebidae; genus Phragmatobia; species Phragmatobia fuliginosa. The sequence continues at coordinate 10,045,781 of OW052075.1, read as the reverse complement.
GCGGTACTATCTTCGCATAGAAGACCAACTTTAAAATAAGAGCATTCGTACTGTTTTATTTCGGTGCTGAGTGCGAGACCGAGGCTATGGTGTGAATCACCATGCTGCATGGTTTGCACTCACAATGAGTATATTATTATAGACTGGGATTCCGCTCATGATTCATCATACAGAGTAGATTCACTTTAGTAGGTTCATCTATACAAAGAAATAAAATTGGATTAACTGTTTGTAATATTAAAATAACCGCTTTTTACTAAAAACACATGTCGCTGCTTTGCGTGAATACCCGCACAAAGCAAAATTTGGAAACACTGGTTTATAACACAGCCAAATGCAAAATAGTCCTTAAGATATATATATCCTTATAGATTTTAATAATCCTTGATTAATGCCCTTACATTATATTCTTCTATTGATCAAATACATGATAAGTTATGACAGAAAATATTTCGTTAAATTTTCAAATAGCTCCCCTGTATAATTTGTGATTTTGGTTTGTGCGAGTATTCATGCAAAGCAGCGATGTATGTATATTTACATGGTACATAAATATGCCAAAATAACATTTTTAACAATTTTTGTCTGTCTGTCTGTTTGTTCCGGATAATCTCTGGACCGCTTTCGACGGGACTTTCACTGGCAGATAGCTGATGATATAAGGAGTAACTTATGCTACTTTTTAGGGTTCCGAAGTTCATGTCTCGGAACCCTTATAGATTCGTCATGTCCGTCCGTCCTCGACTTCCCGTCCAAACGGTCAGTGCTAGAAAGATGAAACCTTGCATAAATATGTCTTGTAATTACGTCGACAAAGTGCTACAATAAAATTATGAAAAATATTTTTATTTAGGGTACCTCCCCTACACGTAAGGTGGGTATATTTTTTTTTCTCGTCGCCACCCACGCCACGGGTATCATTAGATAATTATTTTAAAAACACAAAAGGGTTTTTAAGACGATTTTTTGATTACGGTATCCGTTTGCGATATATTCTACTTTAAAGAGCACTTTTTTTGTAAAACAGGGTGTCTACCCCCCCCCCCCCCCTCTAAAAGCTAAACGGCTGGCTCAAAAAATCTGAAAAAAATCGTGATGGTGGTCCATCTAATGAACTTTGAAGGAAAACTATAACCGATTAGATGACTTTCTTAGTTCAGGAGTTATAAAGGCTTATATGGTAAAATGCGCTCACTTGGAAAACGTCATACAAAATTAACGTATTAATACGTAAACATAACAATTATCTATTGGATACGATTTTAAATCCACACAGGAAAGGGTTCCTCAGTCACCTATAATGGATAGGTGACTGAGGAACCCTTTCCTGTGCGTGGCCTGACACGCACTTGGCCGATTTTTTAGACTAGCTTCGCACGCAGCGTTTCCCGCGGTTACAACATCAAACGCGAGTAACGTTGCGGGGCTCAGCTAGTATACAAATAAAATCATAAAAATATCTTGATACTAAAAATAATTTAAACATGACTATAAAATTTCATTGATTATATATAGATACAAATTAACAAGATAATGATTAATGTATTAAGGAACTTCCTTTGTGAACGGTATAGTTCGCATCTTAATGAAAATAAATTCAGAGATAAATACTGAAGCGGACAACGAGATCTGTCAGTTTCTGATTGCGATCTGATTGGAACGTTCAAACATGAAGGCATTTTTGTGTTTGGTATATTTGTTCTGCGTTGGAAGTAGTCAGGCGGCTGGAATTGAAGGTAGGTAATATTTTTGTCTGCACGATTGGCCTAGTGATTTAAGCGGTTACCTGGCGCTTTCTACTACGCTGAGTTTCGTCAATTCAAATCTCACATGGAATAACACTTTGTGTGATTCACAAATGGTTATTCTGAGGCTGGGTATTCTTTGTGTCCATTTTATTTATGTTTTTAAAGTCCCCCGTGACACACGTTGTATATTCCTAATGTTGAAGTTGTAATTATAAAAATAAAAATAATATTCAACTGTTAGGTACTGTTAGGAATATACAATGTGTGTCACGAGGGACTTTAAAATAATATTCAACTGTACCTACCTGGGTAACGCTGGTAACTTATGTGACGGTCGAACTTGAGGTCTGAGGATCTTCAAATATTTGTTTTGGAGTTTGGCTGCTTTTTTAGGTATAATAATATGTAGGGATTTATAAAAAAACTATAATTTACTGCTACCCATTGATAAGCTTTCCTAAGTTTGGTACTAGATGACGTTGTGTGTCAAGTTATGATATAAATAAATAAATATATAAATAATATTCAGTCTGGTTAGTATATATAGCAAAGGCTCAGCCTATTTCGAGATCGGACGTTCAAATATAAAATGTATGAAATCATAATTTTAATTTTTAATATTTACAATTACTTTATAGATAACCACGTCAGACCATGCCAGAAAGGTGACGTTGATTGCATTCAACGTTTCTTTGCTTCAAAATTCAAGTGCTCGCTCGCTAGGGCTGCTGATTCACATATAATCAAAGTAAAACAGCAACGGTTTGAAGTTCCAGTAACTGGTATGACCGTCACTATCCACAACGCTCAAGTCAAAGGATTGGATAAGGGCCAAATTCAGGAGTTCTAGTAAGTTTTATTGCAAGTTTCGTATTACATTAATGCTATTATCTTTTTCCTATAGAATATACTATAAATATGACTTACAGAAATGATTGGTTTGGTGGCTTGATCTTTCGCTAATCTGGTAAAAGTACATATATCAATCATTACCTGGTGTTAATGATTGATATTGATAGTATGGTTACTATTTTGCCACTTTGAAGATTTAGGCTAGAAAGTATGAAAGTTACCATGAAAGTATAACAGGCGTATAGCAAATTTAATATCTTTATCCTAAGTATTTAAAGTTTGCGGGTTTTCGGGGTCTTTAAATTGATCTAGATTAATCTTATGTTTGGGAAAACGCGAATTTACGAGTTTTCATTCGTTTTTCTTTCGCATTTATCATTGCGACATCTATAGTGCTCTTTCAGTAACACTAAGTTGGTGGTTGGTACTCCAACACAGCAACACTACAGCTACTTGAGAGAATAGATGGCATTGTAAAACTATAAATAGTATAAACCGAGCAAAGCCCGGTTACCTTGGTACTTGTATTAAAAAGAGCCAGTTTAAGAAGAATAATTAGACCGCAATCTGTATATGAACCTTGCTACAGGCTTTACTACAACGGTTTTCGATATCTTTTCATTCGAATTTTCCTATAGCGCTTCCTCGGTTACTTAAATCTACTTTTTTTTGATAATTGTCACTTATCAATCTTTTTAGCATAAACAACAAGACAGATATATTGGTAATGGAAGTCACGTTCGATCAAATCGTGATAGATTCAGAAAGAACAGAGTGGGTACAGTACCACATAGGAAGAGCACCCACTGAAGTAGAAGACTACACCAGCTCTATATTCAGTAAGTATATACTGCCTTATCCGTAAGGTTTATAGAATGTACATTCCACGCACAGTCATTAATATCATCAACCTCTCGCTACCCACGAAACGAAGTCTTCCCTCAAAAAGCGCAAAACCATCGTAGTCTTAAGCAGTCCGTATTTATTCTCTGCAAGCCATGCGGTTCATTGTGCTGAACTACGTTTACTTCTAGTCACACATATATGCAGTATCCACACACACTATTTACGTACATATAATTTATTTTATTACTGATATAAACAAATAACGCTCTTGCCAAGTTAGCTTAGGTGATTAGAAATAATCACTGCGGGTTACCAATGACGGCGCGGTCAGTACCTAGATGGGTGAGTGTTTGTGGTATAAATGTTTCGGACATTTTTACACATATCTAACGCCATGTAGTCCCCAAACTAAGCAAAGCTTGTATTATGGGTAACTAGCCAACTGATATAAATACTTAAACATACTTTTTATTTGTAAATACATACATAATATACATAGAAAACACCCAAACTCCGAAACAAGTATTTGCGGATCACACAAACATTTGGTCCGACCCGGGAATCGAACCCGAGACCTCTCGATCAGCAGTCGCATACACTAACCACTAGACCAACGAGGCAGTCTAATGATATGGTATGATATGTTATGAGCGTGATTGTTGTGATTTTGAGGTCACGTTAAGTAGTCGGTCCCGGTTTTTATCTTATGTTAACAGGGTGGCTTAAACTAATCCAACGGCAAGATTACGTAGTCACGTGTCTTGTCAGTTCCCAATCCGCCCTTGGACAGCGTGGGACATATGGCCTTAACTCTATCCTGACAGGAGGGTTCAGCCCAGCAATGGAATGACAAACAAAACTACTCGCAGCAAATAAATTTTCTTTGTACTGTACATACTTATAAGGATTATTATATTTCAGAGGATTTAAAACTGACAATGACCATTTTGAATGAGAGTGATCCTAATTCGTCCTCTTGTTACGTGTATGCTTTGATACCAGATGCAAGTGATGTCAATTTGATTAAAGGGCCTGGATTAGCAGGTTTAGATGTGACAGGTATTTTCTTACAAAGTTAAATTTTTGCTATTCAAAGAAAAGTGTAAACGTATTTTAATGGAAATGTTTTTTGCAGAACTTTTTAACATGGCCCGAGATGCAATGTTGACGGAAGGCAAAGCTCTAATAGAAGCTTTCTTACGTTCACAGATCTGCGATTTTAAATGCGAGATTTAAAATTTCCCATTTAATAAAACGATTTAATTAAGATGCACTAACCACGCCAGACCCTATATGCACCAGAAGAAGCAAGCAAAAAAAAACAAAAAAAAAACAATTTTCATTTAATTTACATTGTAATACTTGATTTATTACCTATATTAAGTAGAGAGCTCTTAATATAATTTTAAGTCACATTTAAGTTACTAAAAACAATTGTTGTAACAAAAACAAGACTGCACGGTTGGCCTAGTGGCTTAAGCGGTCGCCACGCCGCTTCCTACTGCGCCAAGTGTCGTGGGTTCAAATCCCACGTAGGACAACACTTTGAGTGATTCACAATTTGTTGTTCTGAGTCTGGGTGTTCTTTGTGTCCGTTTCATGTATGTTTGTAAAGTCCCCCGCGACACAGGAATTTATATTACTAATGCGGGAGTTGTCTTTTTAAAGTAGAAGTAGAAAAAAAGTATTACTGCCTTTTAATATAATCAGAAATAAATCGGTTATACAACAATAAATGTTTAAAATGTGTAAAATAATAAATCCCACAATTGTCCTTTGTTCTTCCAACTAATAAATGACATCACATATTTATTACTCATAGTAATTCAAATGAAACGGCCATTTTGATTCGAATAAAAATTCTAACTTGGAGAAAAGGAAATTACAATATAAAGAATACAAATATCACAAAATAGACATGTTGAATTTGGGGTAATCTTTTTGCAAGTTTACTATATTTGGTTTCTTGAACGGACTTTATTTTTGCATTATTATATGTGGTGTAGGATTGTATAAAGTAATGCTTTGTGAACTTACTTGATATTCTGATGACAAACACTTGGTACCGCCATTCAAAAATATTTGATACCTTTAGGGACATAATAATACACTGTATTATACATGTGTACTTACATAATATAACTGGCCGTTAAAATATTATTTAATAGGCCAGTATTACGATTGTCAAGATTATTAATAACAAATAAATATGTATGCGGTTGTTTCAACTGAACTTAGTCCTTCCCTTTATTCAAAAGGAAATACAAAAAGAATACGTTTCCTAGAGCGACAGTAGTTAGACTTACTATCAGGTGCACCGTCTGAAGCCGTTTAACAAACTAACTGTGAAGATTCATTTGAAACAAACGAGAAGAAATCGTCTTGTTACCCGTTTAACACAAAAATTACCACAAAAATTAACTTAAAAATTAACACAAAAATTACCAACATATATTATATGATCAAAAACCATATATTTCAAGTAGAAAAAAAATAAAAAGGTATAGCTTATATAACTCGACTACGTATAAACGTTTAATAATAATTCAATAGCCCATGTTGTTCAGGCCATTATGACAAATTTACTGCTACTACATTCATTAAAGTCAGTTCAATACTTTAGGCCCTAGAGCATTTAAATAATAGACTATGAAAAGTTTTACCCTTCATTTTGGATTCACAGTAGTCAGGTAAAAATAATATACTTAAATGTCAAAAAAATGTTTATCGCTACTTACCATTGTGTAATTTCATCATTCTCATCAGCCTATAGCGGTCCATTGCTGGACCTAGGCCTCTCCCATTGCACGATTTGAAAGACGCTTATTACGAATTTTTTTTTTGTTATTTTTATACAGAACTCGTAGCTTTTTGCCACTAAATGAAGGAAGTGAAGTGAATGTTCTAAAGGAAGGAGTGACTGCTTTTGCTGACATACAGCAAAAGCAGTCACTCCTTCCTTTAGAACCAAAGTATTTAATTGAAACCAGTGACTTCACCAATGAGATACCAGTAGCTTAGCCGACAAACAGACAGACAGAATTTCTAATGTCTGTTGTGATATAAATATTAGTTTTGATTTCAATACGCTGATTTGCTAATAAGAGCATCCAAATCATCATATACATAGAAATAGGCATAAGGACACACATCTAGAAACAAAGAAAAACTTTCAAGGCATATTATAACGGAAAAGCTGATGCTACTATTATTTATTTTGGATATAATAATATTTTACTTGTCGTCGGTCTGGATTCATTTCCGGTAGCATGACGCGACGCACCACGGGGGAGCGTCCGACGCATTATCGAACAGATAAATATTTTGCGCCGCTACTCCATAAATAACCTATAATGGATTCCCATTCGAAAACGACTTAGGGCGAGATATCTTTGGAACCATGACTTGGATAACCTTTAATACTTTTCCGATTCCATCTTTTGATGTAGTAGTAACAGCACAGAATACATAATAGTACCAGCACAGAAGACTCACTCCGAAAAGTAAATTAAAGTTATAGATACCCTCGGTGTCAAAAGATTAAGTTCAATTCAGATCGCACAGCGCCGAATCACTACGATTATATTTACCTACAATTGCGTCTCTTTCTATCGTGTAACTCTGAACTGTTCTGACAATGTCTGTTCGACCGGCGTGTCTGACCCGGCAGGCAGACGGCCAAATATACCTAAACTGCGGAGTGACACCCCCCTGGTAACAGTCAGTTAAACGATTGCTACAGAAAGTAAAATAGTTGGCCAAAGCTGAAGAAAAGGCGTTTGAAGTTTTCACGTAAAACTCAAAGTTAGCTTACTTACCTCTAGCTGAAGCCGGCGGTTGATGTAACATCCTTACAATATTCGTCGTGAGTAACGCCAGAGGTCAAAGATAGTCTGAAGAATTAGTCTAATCTTACTCTTCATATGATCAGCTATTGAAATAGATAGAAGAAGTATAGATAGTAAGTTTTACTTTTAACTAGATTTACAACAAAACCCGATAGATTTTCAGCGGCTAGTTTCAACATAACAACATATGCAAACCTTTTTTAAATCTAGATTATGTCATTTTATACTTGTAAGTTCATTTAGCACTATCTAAATACCCATATTCATTTACTATGCTATTCCCATAACTTGTTTCTAAATTTAGAATGATAATTTTTTTAAGTACCCTTTTCAAAATTGTAGTCATAATTACTAATACTAAGTCATTTGAGAAAGCTTCCATAGTTTTGATTTATTCGAATCAACATACTTAACTAAAAAAAAACCTAACATTCTTAACGATATATCACCTATATAGAGATACATTAGTTTCTTACACTTAATGCAAAACTCCATTTATTTCAACTCAAACAATTCCGATTTCCAATTGTCTAAAGACGTAAGAATGAAACATACAGAACCTCGCTACTTAATCAGTCAGATGAGACTAGGGGATCTCTAAATCATTTATAAGAATGCCGTACCAACGACGACGGAAATTTTTCTTGTCTTATGTAAATAAAAATCCAATCAGAGGCAAATCCAATTTTCATTCCGTCTCTCGGATTCACTCGGGATTCTGTCGAGGTTCATTTTTTAACTTTTTTTTCTACGTTTTCACACTATTTCGTTCCGTTTCGTTACGCCTTCGGGACGATGGTAGATTACTTGGATGTTTTCATAGTATTTCTTTTAGTTTTAACACATTGAGAGGCAGCAATTATGTAGTTCCGGATTGGTTTGCTTTAAAAGTTGCAGAGCTGTTAAAAAAATATTGGAATGCGACGGAGATTTCAATCAGTTTAGTTCGCTTTAAACGTTTTCATTTACACTTAGTCTTATTTTGGAAACTGACTTTACTTGGAAATTGATCATTATGCGTGATATGTTTCTTGTATACAAAAAGCAATACATATTTTAGTTGATGATAACGAAATAATAAAGTATCTATAACGTTTAGAAATTGTTAAAATGAAATTACCGTATTCTTAAAATTTAGACGATATGTTGAGAAATAAAAGAAAAATCGAGCAAGTGCGTATCAGGCCACGCATTGAATAGGGTTCCGTAGTCATATACAATGCCAAGCGATGTCCAATACATAATTGTTATGTTCACATAATATTTTGTTATTTTTCTTTGTAGCTTTCTAAGTAAGCGTGCGTATTCACAAGTTAGGCCATCTGAACTAACAAATCCATCTAAGCCATTGTAGTTTTTCTTTAAAATTCAATATATGGACTTTCATGTTTTTTTTTTGTATTTTTAAGGAAGCCGTTTAGCTTTCAGATGGGGGGGGCGCATTGTTTTAACAAATAAATGCGCTACAAAGTTGAATATCTCGCAAACGCCTATCTAATGATACCCCAACACGATGGGGTAGGCGCGAGGAAAAAAAAATCTCACTAGGGGTAGGTACCCCTAATAAAAATATTTTACAATTTTTTTTTGTAGCAATTTGGCGACGTAATTACAACACATATTCATGCAAAGTTTCATCTTTCTAGCATCAGCCGTTTGAGCAGTAGGTCGAGGACGGACATGGCGAATCTATAAGCGAACGAGTCGGCAACCTAAAAAAGGAAACATGTGAAGTGATATACGGTCCTTCAGTGTTTTCAACAATAATTTAAAATATATTAAACTGTTTATCTCATCTATAGTCTACTGTAATTTATCACAGTATTAGGCGTTGCATGTCTCAAATTTTCAAAAAGATATAATTAACTAAAATGTTAATGTATTTCCAAGTCCTGATTCATAATTTAGCGCTATTCAGTACAACATATACGTCAGCGTGTAATTCCGTCCCTAGGGGCGCAACTTGCTCACAAATTTCAATTGAACTGTAGGCTGCAGGGTAAGTGCATCGAAGTGTTGGCTCGTGGGACGCTCAACTTTCAGACATGGTCGACAAATTTAATCATTCATGTTATAACAAGTTTTAGGATTTGACGTTAAGTAAAATCGTAGTCATTTTTTTGTCACAAATTGAGTGAGTGGAGTGTGATTTACCTAAGTCATTTTTATGCTTTTCCTCGTTTTCCGCAACCACTACAGTTTGTACTTAGGATCAGACCCTGAATTGTTATTTAAATTTCACATTCAAAATAATCACTATCAGTTTAATTATAAATATATGTTGTATATAGCCTAAACTAGGATTTCCAGTAACAGTTACAATTATAAGTCTAAAATCTGCTATTACCATGTAATTAAGTTTAAATTACAAAACATGAAGAAAAGTTTAAAAAAAGTAATAATGTAAAAACAATTAAGACCATAACATTACTTTTGTATGTGTGTATGGTAAGTGTCCAATCAACAAACTTTAACGTCCCACTGCTGGGCTAGTATCCCTTCTCAGGAGAGGGTTAAGTGCATACGTTCCCACACTGGCTGAGTGCGAGTTGAGGATTGGTAATGTATTTAAATATGTTAAAAATAGTGATGATGTATTTTCTGAGTGTATTTTTAATGAAATGTACCCAACTTATTTTAAATGTATCAGTGTAATGGTTAATTAAAGGTAATTCGACGCAAATCTATACGGTTCTTCTTAATTAAGAGCAGATCACGTAGCTAAGAGGATAACCGAATGTAATTACGATCTTGTGCACATGTGCACTCATGTGCACTCATCACAAGATATACAAAATAGTAAGATTCCAGTCTGAACATATTTTCTTTCTTTTTCCTTTTAATAAAACATCTCCCGTATTAGGGATATACATCCTGTGTCGCGGGGGACTTTACAAACATTTGTGCCTGCAACTTTGCCAACCATGCAGTCTCAATGTTTAATTTACATCTTAATCCACTTAGTTTAATTATTTCTAGCATATAGTTTTTTTTTATATGTAAACCTACCGAAAAATAATGAACATGGTATTTCTGTAAGTTACAGAATTGAAGTGATTTGTAAAATGACAAAAGATAAATAATTATGTTTTGGTAATGAACTGAAATAAAAATGTTCTATAGACATTAAGAATGTCACTTTATTTATTGTTGTACTTACTTTTCATTTAGTATTTTTCATTTACTATATTTTCATATCCATTGTTTACACAATATTGAAATTTTGCTAAGTACTAGCTGATATCCACGGCTTCGCTCGAGTCCTAGGGGTATAAAAAGTAGATGTTGGCCTATTATCAGACCTACCCGATATGCAGACAATTTTTTTTACCAAGCCGTTTCGGAGGATTTTGGTAACAAATACCGCGATACGAGAATGTTATACATTTGATTAACTTCTAAAAAAAACTATACTAACATTATAAATTCGAAAATAAATGTCTGTTACGCTTTTACGGCTAAACTACTGCAACGATTTAATTTAAAATTAGGAATGGAGATTTTTTTATTTGTCAGAAACGACTAGACTACTCTGACTGCGATATCGGACAAAAAATCGAGTGAAGTCACTGGCAAAAGCTATTCCTGTATAAATTCAACAGGAAAAGATTTTCTCACTTTCAATATACAAAAAAATAACTTGAAAGGAGGTTCTAAAAGTCTCTTTAAACATCCCGACCTCTGTATCAATATCAACAGATTAGTCCTGCGTCAGAATCCATCAAAAGAGCAGAAAAGTCTCGGTGAAATTGTGGGTAAAAAATTCACTCGGCTTCGGTACAAAATATACTATGAATACATTGAGCAAGCGTTCGGTGTGAATATAGAATGAATAAAACTGAGAAGCGCAGTTAATCATCCCCTTTGAATGTACTTAAGTATTTTTTGCTTTGTACATATCAAATTAATGCTGCTTGCTAAATTGAGTTTCTTTTACGGTGGTTGTAATGAGTTCCAGTTACATATTTTTTAAATCAATGTATATTTGTATAACTATAATAGATTTTCACGACTTTTACACATATTCATGTTTTTTTTTGTTGTAAACTTAATCGCGATTATCCCTCTTCCCGTGACCACCAGCGGTATAACCCGTTCGAAACGTCGGAAAGTAGAACTTTTTAACCGACTTCAAAAAAAAGGAGGACGTTCTCAATTCGTCGGAATCTTTTTTTTTTATGTATTTTCAGCGATAATTCCGTCGTTTATGAACCGATTTCAAAAATTATTTTTGCATTGGAATGAGCGTAGCTTGTCCCATTGTCACCATATCGGGATCTGATGATGGGATCTCAAGGAAATCGAGGTAACTCCTCATATATCATAGGTACAATGTCGCGATTTGGGTATTAGGAATAGTTTTTCATTGAAGTCGGTTCTATTTTGTTAAAATTATTAAATATAAGTCCCGTTTACAACAAATCATGAGTGAATGTAATATAAGTTTATAATGCAAGAATATGATTTCTATAAGTTGACAGTTAATTATATATTAGTACTAGCTGATACCCGCGGCTCCGCTCGCATCCTAGGGGTTTGAAAAATAGATGTTGGATGATTCTCAGACCTACACGATATGCACTAATTTCATACTAATCGGTCCAGCCGTTTCGGAGGAGTATGGGAACGAACATTGTAACACGAGAATCTTTATATATATAATTCTTGTGTGAGTGTGTATGTCACTGAACTTCTCTCAAACGACTGGACCGATTTTGATGAAATTTTTTGTGTGTGTTCAAGGGGATCTGGGAATGGTTTAGATTCGCAATTGGACCCGGTAGGTGGCGCTGCGATCAAGTTCTGGAATTTTAAAGTTGGGCGGTACGAAGTTCGCTGGGTCTTATATAAAAAAATCTCGTGTCACAATGTTCGTTCCCATACTCCTCCGAAACGGCTTGACCGATCTTTATGAAACTTTATATGCATATTCAGTAGGTCTGAGAATCGGTCAACATCTATTTTTCATACTCCTAGGGCGCGAGCGGAGCCGCGGGCATCAGCTAGTTTTATATATATCTTTTAGAGTTCAGAGTTACTTTGATTTTTTAATTTGATTTTTATTTCTATGCTTTAACATAATTTAAGACAAAAAAGATATCAGATAGTTATCTGCCATATAATACTTTATAACAGATAAAAGTAGCTGATAAATATATATCTATGACATAACCAGAAGTTGTGTAACCTAAGCTGTGGTTATTTGACAGATAAGTTAACATTAGCCCAACTAAAAATCATTTAAATTTTTTAAAATAAAGCACCAAATTTGGTTCCAATGGTATGTTGTAAATTGTTTGCCAAAACCGCAAGTATGTCTCAGTATTGAGTCAAGTACGGAAAATCAGTTCAATATTGAACTATCACGATATTCAAAACAAACCCGATACATCACAGATATATCTACTCTTCATTATATGTATTACGAATTGGCAACCGATCCATCACTTTTGCTCCACAATACACAGTTTTCGCATTAATGCGATAAAAATAACATTTTCGCTGAAGGGAGTCTCGAGATAAGAATTTCATTACAGTGAGATGTTTTGAGGTTATATTTATACTTGGTATCTTGGTGAAAGGAAGATAGCTGCATCTATATCCCACGAGTTGGGCGGATATTGTTGTTCTGAATAAAATAGCTTTAAATCCACAAAATTTCATTGTGTGTGCTTCGTGAGCGTAAAAAACTAAGCCCAGTCATATCTTAGTAGACTTAATACCAACCTCTATCTAGTTTAGGAATAAGGGTCGAAGGAAAAACATCAGTTATTAGAATTAAGTCTACTTAAAGTGTATCAACATCTCATATTGTCTCACTACTGCTCGGGTCTTATCTCAGGAGAGGGTTAAGGCCATAACTGCCCACGCTGGCCGAGTGTGGTTTGGGGTCCCCAACGTGTCAGATTGTGCGACTACTAAAAGTTGCATGGGACAAATTAAGATGATTTTTCTGCTGAATCGAGTTGGTATTGTATGTTCATAGGCACTGATATAGCTGTACTATTTTTATAATTTGTCTGCCTGTTTGACGTAGTAGTAGTGTACTCGTCTCCTGTACATGAGGTTAGAGTTCAATTCCCGGGTCATACCAAATGTTTGTATGAACTGTAAATAATTATTTCGGGTTCTGGTATTTTATAGAAAAAAAAGGTATATAAGTATTCTATTAGTTTGAAACTAGATAGTGTTGTGTATCAGTTCAAAATGTGTATAATATTAATTTTATATAATGTTTACCTTGTAACATTGTTAAACAGTCTATTAAAATAAAAAATAAATACTCCAAGTGAAAACGTTACCAAAACTTTTACATTTTTTCAAAACCCTTAACGATAAAACAACCCCTGAATCATTAAACACAATAAAAATTCGTAAATTCATATTTTTGCTCCCGTTTTTTCTTAAAGCTAACGCTAGTCTGTGTGTTCATCTCATGAATACATTTGGTTAATGCAGCACGAACGAAAGAGAAATTGAATTAATTCACGAACAAATTGAATAGAATCGTGAAAAACAGATCGTTTGAATTGTAACTAAAGTTAACTTTTGTGGTGACTAACGAGAATCAGAATCTTAATATTTCTTAACACTTCTGTAATAAGAGGTTCAAATTTTACCACAGACATTTAGTTTTTTCAAATAATTATGTAAATAAACATAAAACTAAGTATAGTAAAAGTAAAGTAAGATCCGTATTCTTTTCAAGTAAGATAATCCTTATCTTTTCTAATGTTATAATATTTTCTCTAATATAGGTATATAAAGTAGCTCTGTCTGTCTGACGTGCTTTCACGACAAAACTACTAAACCTAAAACTACTAAATTTAAATTAACTTTGGTGCCTACACAGATAGTCTAGAATTGACACAGGGATGACCGACATACACGCGGGCGGAGCCGCGGGTGAAAGCTATTTATTTATTTACCTTATACCTATTTATCACTACGTATACATAACATGGCGTACATATTAAACGAGTATAATATGTATAAATAAATAAATAATAATCATAAATATTTTAGACATCTTACACATAATGTAATCTAGTAGCAAACTAAGCAGAGCTTTTGCTATGTGTATTAATCAACTGATATCAATATATATATATATTTCTATTGTAAATACATACACTAAAACCACCCAAGAAATCATTCAAACTCCGAAACAAACATTTGGTACGACTCAGGAATCAAATCCGAGACCAACAAAACAATCAAAGTATGTTAGGTTTTACGCACCTATTTATCTTGAATCCCGTATACAGAGTAATGAATAATTCGGCTAAGTACATTTCTTTTTATTTCCACCGTAGATTGCAATTTTACGCGGGCTGCGCGGGAATATTAAAAATTAAACCTAATAAGCAAAGAGCTGTGGCCGCTTTGTGAAATGTAACACCATTTTAGTTTTATTTTGTCCTGTACAGAGTGTGCCCAATTTGGGATGTTGTTCTCATATTATTTTTTACTGTAGTCCTGCATCCTCTAGGAGACCTAGTTACAAATTATTAATTATTTTAGATTACGCGACACGTCATGTCATGAGAATTTTAATTTCAACTATTCTAGTTTTCTTTCAATTAATTTTGATGCGTGTTCCAAGACGATTGTGCACGATTTGCCTAGTGGTTAACCATTACCACTTGATCACGAATGGTCGCCACTTCGTTATGTGATGTGAGTTCGAATCCTATGTGAGACAACACTTTGTGTGATCCAGAAATTGTTGTTCTGTGTGTTCGTTTCGTGTATGTTAGTGAATTCCCGCGACACAGGATGTATATTCATAATGCTAGAGTTATTTATAAAAAAGAAAGAAAGATTTTTTTCTGGGACTTCTCGAGTGTCATATCTTAGTGTATTAGAGAGGCATCGCTGTTGATCCTGGTGTACAACAGTTACAGTGGTAGGCGTGTAAGAGGGATTATTAAAAAAATTATAATTAATTAGTTAACGTAAGTAACTAAGTGTTAAGATTCTTTTAATTTTATATTTCACATAAAATATACAGGTACTTAGTTGGAGTTATGTTTCTTCCAAATAAAGTTTCTACAAATTATAGTAATAAAATCTTTATTTAGGGAATCTACTATGCGGACTTCCATCAAAAGCTTGGTTTTTTTTGTAAAAACAAGCTCTTCACAAGTTTTATGTTGACGAACAGTTTACTGACACCATTTAATCAGGCTTACCAATAAATAGTCAGACTACTTTTATTCCAGCGGAATACTGTATCATACCTATATGGAAAAGAAAAGAGAAATACAGCATGCAAACTAAAGGTAAACAAATTTCTACTAATATATAAGCAAAGTATATAAATGTTCGGCTAAAATAACAGTTCAAAAATATTTCCTTTCAGAACGAAGACAAGTACAGTCTCGCGCTTAAGTGTCGAGTGGCTATATATTTTCATTTTCGAGTGTCGACAGTGGCGCCGCCTGCTAGCGACTGCCAGAATTATTACACTTCAACAAGAGTGGACCAATGTGTCTATATATCCTTTTTATTGCGGTTAGAAAAAAGTGCGAAGTAGCGGAGCATTGGTTTGCGTATGACAGCAAAACGATGTTATTAACTTTTTGTGCTGCTTTTTGGTTTTATAAAGGTGTATATTTCGTTTCATTAAACTGTTAAATGATGATCTTGTTGGCTAGCGTATGTAGCTACTGATCAAAGGTCGATCGAGTTCGGGTGTTTAAAATGTATAATATGTATGTATGTATTTATAAAAAATAGATGATGCTGGTTGACAGACGTTAGAAATATTTATTTTTTATTTGTTTGTTCACTATTGACTCGAGTGTTAGTCTCATAAAAATCGGCCATACCGTTCATGAGATAAGTCGGAACAAACAGACTGACAGACAGTTTTTATGTACTTACATAGCCGAAAATACTTTCATATAAATTTAGAGAAAATCTGTTAATTTTAATATATAAATAGACACTTCAATTAACTTACTTATTTGTATGGATTCTTACTTATTTGAGTGGATATTTTTAGAAACAACAACAACATTATCATTGAAATCAACTGATAAAATTCAAACACATATAATAAGAGTATACGAGTACTACATCTTAATTGATAGAAACAGCAAAGAAAACCCAACTAAAACTTTCTGTTCACGGCACGTGAGACGAAGTACAGTCGTCGTCAGTTCCAATATTACAGGCACCTTGTATTGAGTATCCTTTTCCGTCCGGCTGAATTAATCGTACAGTCGACAATAAAAGTGAAAATATATAGTTTTTGTTATTTAATAAAAACATTCTCATCTAATTGGTATAAAGGTTTAAAAACTAAATTAAGTGCGTAGCAAACAAACGATGATCAAAAATGTTAGTGTTAAGTACTGATAGTTTTGATATATTTAAAATGTCTTAGTGCGTTTATTAAGTTCAAGTGTAATTATATCAAGTAATTAATTAAATTGAGTAAAATTTAAAAAAAATATCGCACATGCATTATTTTTATTTACAGTTAATCTCTTGAGTGCGATTTATCTATTGACTAGAGATTTACAGTCTTTAGTCTTAGTTCGTAATTTTGTAATGAGATTTTAGTTTAAGTAGTTAAACTTAAATATCTCATGAGTTGTTAGAAAAATATTTTTTTTAAATTGTCTACAATAATAATTATAATTAAATAAAAATTGATATAAACTTAACAAATTATATGTACAAACTACGCAGAGCCGATGCCACGGCTGTCACTACTAATAAATTACTTTAACATTACTTATATTATTATTATTATATTACAGACAAAATCAAGATCGAGTATCGAAACAAGGATTTTGCAATTGGAGAGGCCTATGTCCGGCACTGGACTTCGATAGGCATTAACCTTTCGTAGTTATCAGCCTACTGCAAACAGTACTGTCATACTTTGAATATGTCATTATTGTGATAAGTGATAATCATCAGATGCTGATGACGACACAACTACTAGTCTAGGTGTACTCACCTATACTACTCACTAATAGTCTGGTTCACTAACTTCCAGACCATCAAACCAGTCAATAAATCGAGTATAGTGTCAACCTATCGCCGTCCACTGCTGGACGAAGGTCTCCCCCAAGGAACGCCAACCATCCCGGTCTTGGGCAGTCCACATCCATCCGCCGCCAGCCACCTTCCTTAAATCATCGGTCCATCGTGCCGCAGGGCGCCCTACACTACGTTTGCCTAATCGCGGTCTCCACTCTAGCACCTTTCAGCTCCAGCGTCCATCAGTCCGTCTGGAGACATGTCCGGCCCACTTCCATTTCAGCGTGCTAATTTTCATGGCGATGTCGGTAACTCTAGTTCTCTGTCGAATAATCTCGTTACGTATTTATCGGACAGAGAGACACCCAGCATCGCACGCTCCATCGCACGCTGAGCTACTTAAGGTTTATGGACCAGTACGATAGTGAGTGTCCACGTCTCGGCTCCGTATGTCATTACGGGTAGGACGCACTGGTTGTAGACTTTGGTCTTAAGTGATTGAGGTATTGGTGACTCAAAAATATGACGTAGCTTCCCGTATGCCGCCCAGCCCAGACGTATCCTTCTGTCGGCTTCCAGATCGAAGTTGTGCCGGCCGAGTTGGATTATTTAGATGGCCAAGGTAGATGTATTTTTGCACAACCTCGATAGCAGCGCCATTTACGGTTACGGGACTAGGTGATACATGCCTGTTAGTAGTACAAGTAAATCGAGTAGTACTATAAGAATGCATTATTATTTATTAGTACAAATACTAATTTTCCTCAAATTCCTAAACTACCCTAACTAATAAATTATAACAGACACTTTTGTCGATAATTACACCGGCTCCCTAGGGTGGTGACTGGTACAATAAAAAAAGTCATCTGTGATTTTTCATTTCGTTCCATGTCCCGCCTATGTTAGGCGTGCTTGCTTTATATAGGAGGATCGCTACAATTTGATACTATTCAATAAATATAAGAAGACAATCTTGAATCCCATGTACATGAAACTTCGTCCATATGTATGTCGGTTATTTCGTTAAAAAGTATTCTATGTCCTTTCTCAGTAATTAAAGCATCTCCATACATTTTTTTTCTAAAATCGATGAAGCAGTTTAGCCTAGAAATCGTAACAGACAGACTGAAAGACAGTAAGTCATTAGTAAGTAATTATGGATTAAATCTCCTGTTTGATACAAGGGTTTGAGTCGAGAGAAATCTATAATTAGTTAATTGGATTCAAGTTCTACAGCAAATATATAATCATCATCAACAGCCTTGAACAGTCTACTGCTGGACATAGGCCTCTCCTTATAAAGGAGGTTTTGGCCTACTATACCACGGTGGCCAGACGGGTTAGTATAGGGTTGGTTTCAAGTTTTCCTTCTCTTTGCATTGATGTTGTCTTGCGTAGTTTATCCCTTAGTCGCCTTTAAATATATAATACATAAAGTTATAGTGTCTGTTTGTAATTTCAAATTAACTCCTACCCACTTAATACAAATGAAATATGCTTATCTGTCCGTCTGTGTGTTTGATTATTCATGCTGAACATTGAAAACGGCTGGATCAATTTTAACTGGCAGATAGCTGCTGATATTAAGATTAACTTACACTAATTTGATAGAATAGAATAGTTACCTAGTTTTTTTTAAACAACTCCTGCATTATACATTCTGTGTGGAATCAACTGTCCAGAATATCAGCACATATTAAAAAATACTGTTATAATTTAATAAAGCTTCTTCCATTGGTATCAAGATTATTTGTCTTTACAAGTATAACGACACACATCGCAGTTTTCTCGTAAATTATTTCAATGGTTGTTTCATAAATATATTGCAATATGACCAGCCCACACCAAGGCATTGGTACGAAAAATGGCTGGCTTAGTAGTTAAGATATTTAGACCGATATTTCAGAAGATTTTTTTATGAAAATCAAATCTAAAGAAATACTAATGGATGCCCGCGGCTCCGCTCGCATCCTAGGGGTATGAATAAATAATATCAGCCTATTCTCAGACCTACCATATATACTTACAAAATTTCACACTAATCGGTCCAGCCGTTTCGGAGGAATATGATAACTAACATTGTGACCCGATTTTTTTTTTAAATAAGAAATAAAATTCTTTTTTTTTCTTTTTTTAAAAAGACAACTCCCGCATTAGGAATATAAATTCCTGTGTCGCGGGGGACTTTACAAACATACATGAAACGGACACAAAGAACACCCAGACTCAGAACAACAAATTGAAGTGTATTTGTACCGTATATACCGTACTTACATACATACATATGTAGAGTTTTTAAATTTTGTTTGTCTCTCCGTCGGTATGTTTATACCAGCCAATCTTTGGGAACAACTGGACCGATTTTGACGTGACTGACTTTGACGACTAGCTAATGATATAAGGGGTAACTTAGACTACTTTATATTTAGTCTTGCTTCGCCCCACGATGTCACCCAGTTGTTTTTTTAAAGAAAACTCGCGCATTAGGAATATACCTCCTGTGTTGCGAGGGACTTCGAAAAGAGAAATAAAACGGACACAACCAACACCCAGACTCACAACAATAATTTGTGAATCATACAAAGTGTTGTGGGATTTGAACCTACAACATTGCGTGGCGTGGAGATCACTTATAAACCACTAGGACAACTTTGCAGTCTTTGTTACAGTAAGTTGTCGTAATTATTGCGTATAAATTCTGCTTTTCATAAAACTATATATATACGTAATGAAAAATTATGATACAGATGTTGGGCGTAGCCCCTGCTGGTGCACCAAATAGTGTTCAGAGTTCCATTAATCATGCATTTCTTGCTCTCCTTTAGTTGTTATAAACGACTTCAGAGTGTACAAAGATCGAACTCTAGTGTCAACTAACCGACCGTTTATCTTTCAAAGTACTAGATGTTAAAGCAGCTTAATTTACAAATATTTTGACACACTTTACATTGTGTTGTGTCACAACTTTCAAAATATTCAGCATTGTTTATTCCTCAGTGTTCCTCAGCGCCTGCTTTGTTGGCCGCATGTAATGTACGTCAAAGTTTAAAAGCCTCAATGCATGTGCTCGCCTTCTTGTGAACTTTATTGAGAAATGGCTCCAAGAATTGATTCTGACATGTTATTCTCCCACTTTAAAACACGCTAAAATGTCTCTAGTATACTATTAGGAAAATTTCAACTCTGTTCTTTGAAGTTAAAGTTGGTTTTGCTATGTTTTTAATGTTAAGGTTTTTATCAAGAAAACGGTTCGTTCTTCATATTTATTAGCTGCTCTTTTTGTGGGTAATGGATTTTTAAGTGAATAAACAACAACAAAAGTTAATGTTGCTTTATTTAGATCGACTAACAATTTCTGAGCAAGATTATGTAGGCATGTCGACATCAGCCATCTTGTTCGTTTAAGAAAATAATAAAAATTCTCCTTTTTTATTATTCATCTGCCGAAATTTCAAGAAACAGTTAAAATTTAATTTCAACTGTAATGAGAACGAAGAGCTATTGTGTTTGTGCGTTATGCCAATTCAAGAGATAAATAAAAACTCTACCGCTACACATTTGATGTAGATATTTACTTTTTTTTAAATTAAAAACAAAAAGAAATTAACATGTTCAGATTAAACACAATTATAAATATTTATATATGAGAGCGGTAAGCTCACTTGCCCACTTTGTGCAAGGGAGTTTGTTGCGAAAATCGCCCATATAAGCCATCTCGAATCGCCATGGCCGAAATCGGTCGGATTGATTGAAAAAATATATTTATAGACTAGTTAAAGTCCTAAAGACCCTTAGTTAATAAACAACTAAATCAATTGTGCATTGAAATACTATATATATAATAAAAATAATAATCCAATTGCCAAATTTTGAAAGTTAAGTTTTTATTAAAAACAATAGAGATGTTTTTGAAATATTTACATAACGCTTTAGAAAAAGCTAAGAATAATTAGACAAAATAATAGTTAGGCAATCAAAACCTTGTTTTTTTTAAGTGTTAAGAGAAAAGTAATATAAAGTAAACAGGTAAGTAGAATAAAGTAAACAAGTTTATCTTATTTAGGTAATATCAGTTTCAATTTGCCTACTTGCTTCTTACTATACTTTCCGCAAATCTAAAACATTATAAAAGTATTGAAACCCTAACTTTATGTGTATTATCAACACGGTTCTAATTTGTTATTCTTTAAATACGATTTAAATCTCTAAAAAATATGATTTTTAATAAAAGTATAAATAACTGATCTTTTATTCTAAATAAAAAAAAAACAAATTAGTAAGTAACGGTTTTTTCATGCAGTCCCTAAGAGTGTATCAAGGATCGTGAAGGCATACATCGTGTACAACAAGACAAAACATGATAATTATGTAAGCCTGGTAATAAATCAACGCTACCAATGTCCAGGGAGTCATCACAGATTTTCTCAGCCCTGGGCGGAGTCGTAACGCCCTCCAGAAAGAAAGTTACGACTTTATGCTTGGATGAATACATTTTGATCTACGACCTACAAAATATTATAATACAACTTCAGATATACTTTAAGTCTAACGAGATGAAGACGAAACGATGATTAAACAAATTTCAGCCGACTTCAAAAAAAAGGAGGAGGTTCTCAATTCGTCGGAATTGAGAACCTCCTGCTTTTTTTTTATGCATGTTCAGCGATAATTTCGTCGTTTATGAACCGATTTCAAAAATTCATTTTTGCATTGGAATGGGATATATGATATCCATATCGGGATCTGATGATGGGATCCCAAGAAAATCGAGGGAACTCCGCAAATATCATAGGCACAATGTCGCGATTTGGGTACTCGGAATAGTTTATATATATATGAGTTTAATTATTGCAGCTTCGATTAAATAATTATCTGTTAAGTAGGTAGAAGATAGCATAAATAATTATTGTTAAGGTCCTACTAATATTATAAATGCGAAAGTATGTGAGTATGGATGTTTAGAGTGTACCGGGCGATACTAGTCCGTCACGAAATACTAACTGACACAACGTTTGTGCTGTCTTGTGTCGTTGGTGAGTGCGAGACCGAAGGCCGTATAGATTAATAGACCGCCATGGCGACTTCCACATACAGCGTAAGCGAAAAACATACAATAGCGCCATCTACCGAAGGAACACTGAACTACCTATACGGAATAACTACTATTCCTGAATCGCGATAGAGAAGTTCTCGCGTCGATTAGTATATATACAACATCCCAACATCAGCCGTTGGGCAGTGGCCCACCAGGCATGATCACCTTGCCTGGTGAGAGGATCCTCCCTTTGTGATGGAGGAACGCGACACGACACTTCGTCAATCCATAGGGCCACCATGCTAAATTGTTGCATTGTCTGTACTTGCAATGAGTATGGTGATCACTACTCTTGGACTCTGCTCATGCTACCCATCAGGCAGAGTAGAGTACCTAGTACTTTTATTAACCGACTTCAAAAAAAGGAGGAGGTTCTCAATTCGTCGGAACCTTTTTTTTTTTTATGTATGTTCAGCGATAACTTCGTCGTTTATGAACCGATTTCAAAAAAAATTGCATTGGAATGGGCGTAGCTTACAGGTGGTCCCATCGTCACCATATCGAGATCTGATAATGGGATCCCAAGGAAATCGAGGGAATTCCTCAAATATCATAGGCACAATTGTCACGATTTGGGTACTCGGAATAGTTTTTCATTGAAGTCGGTTCCTTTTTGTTAAAATTATAATATGTAAAAAGAAACAAGAAACTAACCAATACCAGTCGAAAGAAAAATAGAATATTTAAATGGATTAATGTGAAACAGTCAGGACAAACTTGTCTGAACTTCAAACGATTTATTACTAAGCAAATATTATTATGTGTATTCCTTGGCAAGCAGAGGCTTATATCTAGCAGTGGATTTTTAAGGCTGTTGATGTAATGCGTAAAAGAATACAATTGTACAAACTTTTAAATGTCAACAATTATGTCCAGCTGATGCAAAAAGTCATAAATTTCTGCCTATATTATGTTTATAAAGGTTAATTTCATTGCAACATAATAGTTAGCTTTGTTAACCAATTTAAAAAAGGTAAAATTCCCTCATTCCCGTAATGCGTGGACCGCCAAAATGAAGGCATATTTTGACACAATCAATCAAATTTCTATACTTTTTTCATATGTTAAATTAGTTTACTAAGTATTTCCACGATTGACTGACCGTTGAAGCTTTTTTGTTAATATACTAATGAATTTAAACCAAATTTAAAAAAATAACATTACATCTTGTTCTAACAATCAGCAAACGCTGTCAAAGTGTACAAATAATTATAATTAATTTTTTGTGTCAGTTTAAAAATATGAGATTCAGTTGGGTGGTTTTGAACAGTTTTTTTCTGCTAGTGTTCCTAATATAAGATTTTTAACATTACGCTTAGAGAAATAGGAGTCAAACATAATAAAAATAAGATGTAGACTAAATAGCGTGGGTCATCTAGTATAAATATCACTACCAGCTCACGTGTTTCCTTCCCACTATAAAAAGCGTAAAAAAGCATCTCACTAAGCCGCCATAGTGTGGGTGCATTCGCAGCAAGTGTGGTGGCCCCCCCTCTTGGATTCACTTTGGAACGCTAAATATATATGTCAAAAGAATATGCAAAACTTTCAAGAACCGCATTTAAAAGTAACTATAGACCACCACATTTAGAAAAACATCTCATCGCATATAACAAACATCCTCAAAAAAATGCTATGCAATTTTAACTCCCCTAATGCCCTCTCTAGAACGAAATTACCCGAAAAATGGTACCGCTCTAGAGGGATCGTAGGGGAGATAAAAAATATGCGCGCAGAAATGACAAGTTGAGGTCTACTACGAGCTTGAAGATTAGATAACGCAGGATAGCGATGTGAGAATGGCTTGATAATGTTGAAGGGGTTTTATGTATTTTCAGACCTCGTTATTTAGTTACGGCTTCTACAGTTAACCCACATTGAAATGTCCGTTCAATTAACATTTATACAAGGCATTGTACCAACTATGTAAGTTTTATGTTTGTGTATGTAATATATTTTCACGCAAGCGAAGAAATCATAAAAATATCAATGAATATATTTCGGACAAACATTTCGGATATGTGACACACAACATCATCTATTCCCAAACCAAGCAGAACTTGTACTATGGGTACTAAACAACTGATATAAATACATATATACTTTAAAAAAAAATATTATATTATACATTTATACAAACATGTGGTCTGACACGGGAATCAAACCTGAAACCTCAAGCACAGCAGCCGCATAATATGCTAACCAATAAAATAACAAGACAATCGAATCAAATCGATGTTAGCACTAAGATTACTGAGCATGTCACTGTTGTCTTCTAAAAATAAAAAAATCTGAGGTGCTCAAATATGCTCGTTCACTTGTAATGGTTGTAAATTTAGTTAATTAGCTTTCGAACGCGGTTCCGCCTGCGTGTATATCGGTTATCGCAGTAGAAAGTTGCCTATATCCTTTCTCAGGCTCTGGACCAACTGTGTACTAAATTTCATTTAAATTGGTTTAGTAGTTTAGGCGTTAAAGCGCGACAGACAGACTTACTAATGTAAGGATTAATCAAACTACTAGCCTTTACGTGTTATGTAGGTATATGAAGCCTTTTAAACATAAAAAGAGTTTTAATAAAAACAGATACCTTAGTAGGTATCAAACAAAACAAGAAATAACCTTCAAACATTAAAATAAGTGAATTAACTTCCTAACTCATAACATTTCTTTGAAAAGGGAAGTCGTATAAAAAGTTGTAATAGCTACACACCTTTTTATTTTATGAAGTTAATAAAATTTCGAACCTTCAACAGGAAAGTCTAGGAAGGAACAGTCTATATCGTGAGTTGTAAACTTTGGAAAATATGTTGCCTTCTCTTGAGTGAAGTACCGCGTAGGAAAAACTTTAGTACTTGTTTCTAAGTCTACTTTTTGGATACATTTGTCATTTATGTATGTAGCTAAGTCCCGTGGATTTACCCGCGGCTATTGTTGTAAATCGCGAATAACAATGCGGAGTGATGCTAGTCTATACAAAATTACTTCTTATGCCATCAGCCATCTGCCATTGAAATTCTGTAAAAGTCGGCCCAGCAGTTCCAGAGATTTCCCGGAACAAACAGATAGACAGTCGGACGGACCGACACAAAATTTTAAAATTGCATTTTTATTGTCAGTCGTAGTATATCTTTGCATTTTAGTATATCTTTGTAATTTAAGATAAGTGAATTATAATTTTATGAAACGGTGGATTAGAAAGACGTCCTCTGCTCAGAATAGGAATTCATCTACTAACGTATAGAAGATTCAAACTTTTTACATGCAAGGTAGAAATTCAGCCCACTTTAAAAAAGACTCTCGAAATACTCAAATCACTTTATTTTAAACACTCCTCACTGTAACGAAAAATCTATGTACTTAATCTGTGGCTATCTATAAGCGGCTTTGAACGGGTTTTATATCTTCAAAATCATACGTACATTTACACTAAAAGTTTCATAAGTTGTTGTAAATAAACCTTCAGTGCCCAACTTCACTACTTATTGCTTAATGTTGGTCACCTTGTCTCGCAAATTTATGTTTAATAAAATTTTATACTAAGTAAAGTGTTAAATAGTTAAGCACTACATCCTGTATACTCCCGTACACTACTATTACTACCTGGGACTATCACTTTGTAAATAGTCACTGACGGCACTGTTAGAGAATCTCTTATCTCTATTTATCCCTCAATTATGCACTCTAACTCAATGAACCAAGGTGCAAAGTCATTTGACATTGTTTTAACTCATATATCTCTGCTAAGAAACATCTTAGGTGCAATTTAGCAAGTTTAACTCATATGAATTTGTTATTTACAATGTAAGAAATTAGTTCTAAATTGGATTGTTATTAATGAGCTTTAATGAGTTGTAGTGAATTTTTATTAAGTTAACGTGGCTTATGTAGGTTTACATAATTTATGCAAAGGTTGTTACAGTAAATATTTGATGGTGTGCAAAGGAATCTCTTTTTGTGATAAAAGTTTTTTTTTTAAATGCTTACATTGTAAGAAAAACAAAGTTTACGGTCTTTATTTGTCGATCATGGTTTTCTACTCAAAGTTCTGTGTGATTGCACAAACAGTACTATGTGATTGCATATATAATGCATGTTCATGCGATAGCAGCAATCGTTGATTTGCTTTCATTTTCTAAACATTTTCAGAGTCATAGATACTCATCATTAGATTTATATAAAATTAAAAAGGGACCATTTCGGCATAAACTCCTTTCGAGCCAATAACATAAATTATGCAATTTTACAAGGAGACCTGATTTGTGGCACAATATTCCTAAGTGTAAGCATATTATACCCTTATTAATAAACATTATTTAAATTTCAGTTGTGTGTTAAATTTTGTACGTTTTTATACTGTAAGTTCATAAATAAAGATATTGAGCATCAATACTAGTTGCTTACAGTCTTATCAAATACTTTTTATAAAAATACACATAAGAACAAACAAAAACCGAAACTATAAGCGCAATTTCTTGATTAAACTTTAAAGTAAAAGTTTCAAGTATATTTATAGCATTCATACTAATCTATCTATCCAGCCAGTAAAATCTAAAATTTGTAGAGCATTAGCCGGCGAGTGGCGGCGGGCACGCACTTTGACACGAAATAAACTGGCAATCAGAGGAGTGCGATGTCGGGGGGAATCCTCATAAATCCGGCGTCGACTTCACTCCGGCCTTATTCAATCTCCGGGGAATGGGTCCAAAGACATCTACGCACTAGATAGGACACAAAATTACAATAGTATTTAGATACATCGAAATGTAATTCAAATATAGTACGAGTACATAGGGTTTGTTTCAAGTTTTCCTTCTTTTTCCATTGATTTTTTTCTGCGTAGTCTGTCCCTTAGTCGTCTCATACGATAATCACGATATGAAAATGAGTTGTAATGTTCCGTGTAATTAATTTGTTACCCTACCACACGGACAACAGCAAGAACACGTTCACTTCAGCCTATTGCCATCCAGTGCTAATCGAAGGCCTCAAACGAAAATTGTAAATCCCGATCGAAGCACTCCGAATCCACCCGCTGCCAGCTAGCCCACTTCAGCGTGCTGATTCTCCGAGCGATATCGGTTCTCTGTGGTATAACAACAATACTTAAACAAAATAAATTGTATATTTTGTTAAAAACTACGTAATAAGTACGCATATCTGGTAATTTTATATCTGTAAGGTATACTTCACGGAGAGAGGTCGTGTTTCGCGGGCCACCGATATAAAAGTCCACTTTATAAAGCTGACCGCAGACGATCGCTTTTGTACGTTTGTCTTAAACAACCCCTCAAAGTTTTAATGTGCAGTATTGAATGGGGATTTTACTCAGTTTTCAAATACGCTCCTTTTTTAAATGAGAGTATTTTTGTCAAAGACCTGTGAAAAGAGAATATTAACATAATATTTTACTTTATAATTAGCTCTTAAAAGGTTTAATGAAAGTCGATTAAACTTTGGTTATTAGACCTACGTAATGATAGCTGTTAATATACATTTAGGATTCAGTATCATTATCAATTATCTTACACGTTAGAAATAATTTAATAAACTAACAAAGTTAAGGAACTAATAATCTCATTTAATTGAACATTTTCATAACATAAATATCGAAACAAAACACCAATCACTTACACAAACCAAATGTTATCTACTTGCAGAGTTTTATAAGACTTTCAGTAATTTGAACTAGTTCCCTATATACTAAATATACTGTCTTATTTATATCTTAATATTGAATCCTTGAGGTGGTAGTGTAACATACAGACAGACCTCCAGAGCGACTCGAATATATAACATTGCAGTTATATATGTATACAATTAAGTAAATATGCAACTCTGATTCAGATTCAAGTTCTGAGTAAAGTTTTCAAAACATATCCCATGTGCAAAACTATAAATCGGTCGTCCGATTGATAAGGTCACATTGACTGATCTTTGTCAAACATTTATCTTAGAGCTGACTCACGTAACCATATCTGCGTCGCTGATGATTACGAGTTTAATAAGCCAACCTCAAAAGATAGGAATGCTATTACAGACTAATAGATGCAATTAGAAATTTTAAAGGGTAACAATTCTATAAATATGTATTAATTTTGGAAGCACTCAAAAAGGATAATTTTCTTCCAGTGATCACACTGAGTAGGGTCATTTTGGCAACTAAAAATATTAATATAGATAAACTAGATTTTCTAGAAAATTTTGCTGCAATCGTAAGACTATTCAGTTTTTATCTGTTTCCCTAGAAGCAAACATAAAGTAACACAATCTTCTGATATACACCACATTTTAATACTAAACCATCTAACTTTCACACATAACTTGGAATTGCCGTAAAGCATTGGCTAAACGACTTAGCCGTTTAACTTTAACTCACTTTCAGCTTAGCTGTCGTAAAATATCTAGTTTAACGTTATACAAAGTGTCGGTGGGTTTACCAGAAGTTGCCAATCTCCGTTTGTAGATGGCGCTGTGAGACACGCTCGTAAACTCTTTTATTGGCAGTTGAAGTGCATCAACCAGACTGCGCACACGTCTCTCGGATATTAAATGGCATGGTTTATGAAAGTGTTAAGGTAAATCAATTTAATCTATCTAAACAAAAATCGCGTATGTATGTTTGACCAAAATAAAATTCAATATCCCAGAAAATCAATTAGGCTTCTACAACCTCATTTTCAAAAGTCAGTTGTGGGTTCCAATTGTCCTGTCTCACGGATTTGTGAACAATATAATCTTTACACTGCCCAAGTTCGATCCTGCATGGAGTACTGCAGTCACCTCTTGGACGGTGCAGCCAAATATCATCTGGAACCTTGGACTCAGTTGAGCGAAGAGCCCGTAGGTTAATTAACAACGAAAAGCTCTGATATATTAGACTATATACACCCTTGAGCATTGTCGTCGAGTTGCCAGCTTATCGGTTTTTTATAGGATACACTTTGGAGAGTGCTCGAAAGCTCTTTTCGAACTGACCGAGCCCTCTCCATTCCTTTATCGAACTACTAGGCGCAAGCAAAAGTTTCATCCATACGCTGTTGACATACCCTAAAGTCGAACTTAACGGTTTGACAGATCGTTTTTGGTGAGAGTCGCCAAAATTTGGAAGGACCTGCCTGGGTCTATTTTTCCTGATGAGTTGAACTCTGGAGCCTTTAAGAGTAGAGTGAACAGGTTTCTTTTGGATGGGTGTGTACCACCTTCGTCTTCATCTACACTTTCCATCAGGTGAGATGGAAGACAAAGGCCTATTCCACTAAATCTATAAAAGAATTACATTAATCAAATGTAATATTGAAATTACCCTTGCCCCCTAAAAGTTGTTGAAAACAAAAATATCTCTAAGAGTTACCTTACTCTTTGCCTAAATGCCCTCTTCAATTTAGGGGAAGTTGATGAAACGGCTACAAATGTTCAACTACACGGAATATGCATGCATTTATTAAAGATACCCAATTAAAACCAAAAACATTTATTCTCAAACACACACACACACACACACAGAGAGAGAGAGAGAGACACACACACGCACACGCATTTGCCGATTCAAAACAGTATATCAGTTTTCTGGGTGGGGCAGGGGGAATCTTCACACATACACATTTTAGACTTACATACAAAAACAAACGCCTATCACTATGAATTTATACATACAATTAAAACAAGAAATTTTAACTCATTTAGGCTTGCTATGTGCCTAAGAAGCATGTGAAATAAAATTATGTAATATGTCAGCAAACCTATATCCAATTTTACTACTTAATAAATCGAATTACTGTCCATCTGTGCCTGCTCGCACGATTGTCATATTTTACTTGTTCATAAAAAATATAAAGGCAATTGTATGTGAGTCTCTTTTATACGACATCATAAGACTAGCCTTGGTCGTCCCGACTTTACGACGGGTGATACGACGCGTTTTATTTGAGTTTTATAGACCGAACATACGGATTCGTACGAATGTACGGCCGGACAGTGGCCAGCACTATCATCGCTCAAATGGATTACGATTTATATAGAAAAAACTCTGGCGTACTTGTGAGTTTCATCCGGATTTTGTATGGCACTTGCATTTCGAAGCCTGTCGAAATCTTTCCAAAAAATAAATATGTAAGAAACGTGAGTATGTGTAAAAGTCGCAAAAGTCTAAAACAGTTCAGCCTTTGCATTATTGAAACCAGTATAAACACATTTATCATCAATCATAAACAGCCTTTAACAGTCCACTGCTGGACACAGGCCTCTCCTTTGAAAGGAGGTTTTGGCCTACTATACCACGTCTGTGTCTTCCTAATACAACAAGTACCTAATATCAAAATGATCAATACTGTTAGTGCCTACATGTACCCTAATATCACAGTTGTTCCACAAAAGTCAATAATCTCATAAATATATCTGCAGCGTTTAAAGTCTCTATCTAAAACGCAATGCAAACGCATATCGCCAATAAGGGTAGTCGTTACCGATACAGAGCGAGCCGCGACTCACAAGTGCATCGCAAATAGCGATGGACACGTACAATCTACTCTGTTCCGTGTTAGCCGTCGATATGATCGGATTCAAAGAAGAAAATTTTAAAGAACTCACACATGTTATTTTCCTAATGTTTCTGGAAATTTAGAAAAACCGTCTTATCCATACACACAAATAAATAAAATTGAAGTGCCCGTTTGTAATATCAAATGCAGATGAAAACATATACGGTACCTATATTAAAAACACAATTTATAAAGTTTTCTCTGTGTGTCGGTCTGTCTGTTTGTTTCAGCTAATCTCTAGAATGTCTGAACCAATTTTAACTTTCACAGTACATAACTGATGACATAGTATAGCGGGTATGACCTATGTCTCTCCACAGGCTTTAAATATCTTAATTCATTCAATCATTCATCAAAATGAGTGTAGGCTGGTGCCTTGAAAGCACGATGTAATTTCATAGTACAATGTAATCTCATACGAAAGATCTGCACATAGTTTAGCTCTGAATTCAGGCTAATCCATACTAAAATCGTAATTCGAAAGTTTCTTTTCAATGCAATATTCACTTGACCTAATAAAAATAGTACGTAAAGAATCTCATAAGCAAAGTGCCGAACATCGAATATATATATAATATGTAAACATATAAGTTAACACATAATATCGGGAGGCAAGCCAATAGACCGGTCGCCTGAGGCGAGGTCTCACTACCCTGAATCTTAATACGAAACGCCTTTTATTGCTTCTTATTCGAAGAGATTGTTATATGTAGTGGTACATTGCTTGATAATATACTGAGCCATTTATGTAAATCGATTCTCAATATTCTTTAGCCTTATCATCCTCTGCTGCCATCGAAAGACGATGACCGTTAATAATTATGTATTTTAGATTTTATTTTCTTAGAATTAAATTGCTTTATTATATCAAAAGAAAAATTAATAATAGATTCAATTTAATTTCAATAATTATCTTTAAAACACTGGCAGAAGTAAATACATAGGGAGACTCCGTCTATAAGTTATGCGATAAGCCTTAGACTCTAAGGCCGACTCGGCTCTAAGGCTTAGAGCGACAAAACGATATGTCGACCATCAGTGAACAGTTCATCAGCACGACTAATTGTTTTCTCGACAAACGACAGGGAGACGGAACTTTAGATCGATGAACGACAATGCGTCACAAATTTTGTACGACTAAATAAACGCTAACAGAGATAAACATTCAAATAAATACATACCTTCATATAACTAATTTAAAACTGGGTATTGTAAAAGATATTTTAATATTTGTAAGATTAAGAAAGCAAATAGTAACGAAAACAAAGCGTTTTATTTTCCGCCAATGAAATAGAATACCTTAATTAAGAAATAAGGGTAGAGAGCGTGACTATGACTACTAATTCGAGTAACAGACAATATAGAAAATCGACATTCTGAAAGACAACTATATTAGTAATGGGTTTCATAAGTCCTTGCATTTTACCCTAAAAGAGGTTGCCTTTAGGCACTACTTTATATTCTATACTAAACACTACATAACACTTTCCAGGTCTTAAGTGAAACAAACGAAATAAATCTCTATCAACAGTTGGTACTTTAAACTATTCATAGATTTTTAAGTCAACAAAGTGAATCAATTGATAACATTCAAAGTCGGTCACGTAAGCTACCCACACATATGCTATGGGCTAAGCTATGCACATAATACCCCATGTAATACAATACTCCAGGCAGCAGTAAACTGCTATAAGTATTGCAAGTCGGTCCGGCATTTAGGGGCCGCGGGGCGCATACTGATGCATGCTTTAACATCGAGGGGAAAAGGCAGAAATACAGTGGATACGGCTGTTTGCATTTTTCTCTGTATTTTTGCAAGACAATTTATGCAAGCGAGTGATGTGAACAAAAGGTTCCTAAGAAGTATTTTCAAATTTACAACTATGTGTCTACAGGTACCTATGTGGCTCCAGGTACTGCACGGTTGGCCTAGTGGCTTAAGCGGTCGCCACACCGCTTCCTACTGCGCCAAGTGTCGTGGGTTCAAATCCCACGTAGGATAACACTTTGTATGATTCACAATTTGTTGTTCTGAGTCTGGGTGTTCTTTGTGTCCGTTTCATGTATGTTTGTAAAGTCCCCCGCGACACAGGAGTTTATATTCCTAATGCGGGAGTTGTCTTTTTTAAAAAAAAAGAAAAAAAAACTATATAACTCATAGATAATGCATCACGGTGACCCACACTATGACGGCATTGGGCCTCCGGTGTCACACTCACCAACGAAATACGACAGCACGAATACTGTCATTTTTAGGTTGGTTTTCTGTAGTAGTACTGCCCCGGTCGAACCAACCCATTCGTGCTGAAATCGGTGTGGTCCTCCTACCTCCTTACTTATTAAACGATAATATTATAATAAGTAACTAAAGAATCCTAATTATGAAGTAACTTTTAAGGAAACTTATTTATTAGGTCGGTATTTAAAGTGGTTTATGAATCTATTTTCACGGTTACGAGCTTACGAGTATGTCTCTTGTCAGGAATCAAAGCGTCTTTATGCCAAATTTTGTTAATAAACGCTTTAGAGTTTTCGTCTGGGAGCAAGACAGACAGTTTGACAGTAGACAGAGTTACTTTCGCATTTATAATATTAGTAGGGATACTTAATAGTAGTAGGCATTATATTATGCAATAAGGTAGCTTATAGGTACATGTAAGAAACTTATTATGCCATAATTTTAACAAAAGAAACTCGACTTCAAAGAAAAACTACTCCAAGTACCCAAATCGTGACAGGTATGCCTATGATATTTGAGTTAATCCCTCGATTTCTCATGGATCCTATCATAAGATCCTGATTTCCATGGAACCACATGAGAGGCACCAGCTTTCAAATTATCGAAATCGTTTCACCCAATCGAAAGTTCTGAGGTAAAAAACATAAAAAAAGTACAGTCGAATTGACAACCTCCTCCTTTTTTGAAGTCAGTTAAAAAGTACTTTTAAAAAAGTATGAAGTACTTTTAAAAAGTCTTCTCACGTTCAAGTTGTTTCCAATTCTTACTCTTAAAAATTGTCACATCCATGAACCTTCCGAGGTCCCAAATCTAACTTAGCTACTTTATTTCGAAAGGTGAGGCCGTTGAAAGTGAGATAGTTCATTCCACTTACTATTGAGTCCGTTTTTCGAACTCCATACACGTACAGATAGTTTTAACTTTTCCAATGTATTTCTTTAGTGATTATGTAGACAGTGTTATGTACAAGACGTACTGTTGGATCTCTGTCAAGGTGAAATGTGTTACTGTGTTACATTTATTTAGTTTAAATAATTTGTTAAATTTCTATAAAAGACATAATATGTACTGAGGTTTGTTCTTTATGAAATAGTAATAAAAAGATTGTAAAAAGTTGCACATTTCCATAGCATAAGGGTTCAGAAGTGAACGGCGATTGATTGATACAAGGGCTTCTTTGAAATTTTAAAGATGCGATCTTGAAATGAACCTCATATTATACTACTGTCCTGTGGTCTATGTTAGTTATATTATAACTAGTTTAGTAACAAGTATTAAAATACAGCGGAGAAACGTTGATGACAAAAATTTATATACTAATACACTATTTAATATATTAGTACAGAACTATAACAGAACTCAGCAAATACTATTTACTGAGTTCTGTACTAATATATTGAATAGTGTATTAGTATATAAATTTTTAAAGTAGTAACTCGACTCTGGAATAAAAAAACTTAAACCATTGTATGCCCATTTTACTGACTTGTTGGTTAGCGTATGCGGCTGCCGATCCAGAAGTCTCGGGTTCGATTCCTGGGTCGGACCAAATGTTTGTATGATCTGCTAATATTTTTATTTCGGAGTTTGGGTGTTTTCTGTGTATAATATGTGTGTATTTACAGAAAAAAGTATGTTTATGTATTTATATCAGTTGTCTAGTGCCCCTTTTTTTTTTTTTTTTTTTATCGTGTGGAAATCCCCACGGACCGTCACCCCACCGGGGCTCTCGGCGGGGCGGTGTGTCGGACTCGAACCGACTAAAACCACACGGTGTGACCTCTCTGCGCCTGTATTTGGAAGGGATCCAGGTAACTGTTTTCCTTCTGGACCCCTCCCGGCAGTTGTCTAGTGCCCCTAGCACAAGCTCTGCTTTATTTGTTCAAATTCAAATTCAAATTCAAAATTCTTTATTCACTCAGGATGCAATACATCTCTTGTGACAGGTCAAGATTCTACATGTACATTTATGCCATGTTCGCAAACAATAGGTAGAGCCGGAGAAAAGAACATAGCAATAAAAACTCGCAGCCACTCCTTTCAAATCTCCAATGTTTACATAGTTATAATGTTTATAAACCTGATATGGGGGTAAGGTGCTGCCACTAATATACTATACACCATGTTAGAGGACTGATGCAAATTATAGTGATTAAAAATTAGACCTTATGCTAATTTAAAAAAAAAAAAAAGCGGCCAAGTGCGAGTCGGACTCGCCCATGAAGGGTTCCGTATCAGCAAGTAAAATCATATAAAAGTTCTTGTAGTTCGTTGTAACTTTCATCGATGTTTTTATACTAGTGTATTGATTGGATGAAAGGTAAATTGCGTGTTACGATTTATGACGTATTAAAAAAAAACTACTCACTAGATCTCGTTCAAACCAATTTTCGTTGGTAGTTTACATGGTCATGTACAACATATATTTTTTTTAGTTTTATCACTCTCTTATTTTAGAAGTTAGAGGGGGGGGACACACATTTTTCCACTTTGGAAGTGTCTCTCGCGCAAACTATTCAGTTTAGAAAAAAATGATATTAGAAACCTCAACATCATTTTTAAACACCTATCCATAGATACCCCACACGTATAGGTTTGATGAAAAATTTTTTTTTAAGTTTCAGTTCCAAGTATGGGGACCCCCAAAATGTATTGTTTTTTTTCTATTTTTATGTAAAAATCTTAATGCGGTTCACAGAATACATCGACTGACCAAATTTCAACAGTATAGCTCTTATAGTTTCGGAAATAATTGGCTGTGACATACGGACGGACAGACAGACAGACAGACAGACAGACAGACAGACAGACAGACAGACAGACAGACTTGACGAATCTATAAGGGTTCCGTTTTTTGCCATTTGGCTACGGAACCCTAAAAACAACAGCCTCAGTGGGTACAACATAGTAGGAGCATCTACTTTCAACAAAGGTAAAAACTATATGTGCTCAAATATTGGCCAAATTACTGGTAACGAAAGATTAAATATAAAATATTAATATTAATTAATATTTTATATTTTTTTGGGACTAGATGTCCAAAATATTTATTTAGTATTATTTATTTATTGTAATCGGTACAACAGGAATAATAGTATATTCAGATACATGAAAAGATTAGATACAGACATGTACTACAAAACAAGCAGCCATACACACGTGCACAATACTCACAAAAGTTTAAGGGGACACAGTATTTTTAAATACAAAGGAATCCGAACCTCGGAGAGAAAATCTCGAGTAAGAAAAACATTAATATAGTATTTATAAAGATAAGATAAGTCGGTTTGTATCGACTTTCGACCATTCTTTTCTATAGATCTCTTTATCTATTGAAATAATTGTTGTTAATGCGACTAGTTTGAAAACCCTCATAAATGTAAATTAAATTCCGGTTCTAGGAACTAGTGATCCATTAAAACTTATCCCGGTAAATACACACATATACATGGAAATATTAAATCTATTCTTTACGACTTAAGTAAAGTAACCAAGTATCCTATAACTCATGGTATTAGCTGTATATCAATAACTTATATTATCTGTAGTAGCGACGCAATCCCGAGATTGGTTATTTATGAGATATGGTACACTTCATAAATAAATCCATACGTGAACTCGGGTTATTGGCTACTTGTACTAAAACCTCTTATATGTGTTCCACTATAAACATAAGCGAATAAACAGGGGTCCTGTCAGATTTTTCCACACACCGAAAGCTATGAGTGTTATAAATTATAGCAAAACTGCGGTAAGCCCTGTTCTTTGGTAGGAATGGTTCTGGTTGTGATGGTCCATCTTCATAATTAAATATGATTACCCTTTTTCACTTTCTTGGATATTTGTTGAATAAAATCATTTTGAAGACTCATGTCTTCAATTTTTTTCTATTTAACAAATATTCGACGCGATGTAATTAAAAACGTCTGTTCGTCACGCTCTTACGGCTAAACCACTGCATCAATTGCAATCAAATTTAGCTTAAAGCGATACATGAAGAAGGATATAGGCTAGAATCTACAGCCCGATTGAAAACACGCTCTCAACCACAGACACATGAACATAGTTAGAGCTTAATTTTACTCAAAGAGGCTTTTATATTACCTAGTTTTAATTTGTTTGTTTTGAGAATTGTTTTAATTTTTTATTGTTATTTTATTTTTATTTCACATTCTATTACAACTAAACTATATGTTATACTAACTGAAATGTATAAAATCTCTGTCAACTTGAACCGCTGTCCATTTCAAAGTTGTAATGGTGCCAATTACTGCTGTTGAGTCACTAACATCACAAAACCAATTTTTAGTGATTCCTGGTGTTGCTTTCAAGACTTTTTAACGACAGAATTGGCGCCAATGAACAAATTTTGGTATTGGCTGCCGCGACACAAGCCTCGAGCTTAGTGCGGAAACCGTTGATAATTTCACACTGTCAATCTATTCTTTAAGTTGAATAAATAAATAAATAAATAAATAAATAAAAGTCATAATAGGAAAATGCATAGAGGTACTATGGTGGATGAAGCCGAGCCCATTTAATGTATTTGAAACTTATGAAAATGTTTATTTTAGTACGTGTGATTATTTATCAAATAAATATATGAAAGCGCGTTACTAGAATTTCTTTTATACTTATTTTATCTTTCTAAAACATTGTCTTACATTTTCTTCATACAACCTATACCGATAATTTTATAACAAAAACTACAACAACTTATCTATTAGTTAATAAAATTTATTTGGGGATAAACAGAGAGGATGGGGTAGTAATCAAATATTTGCCGGGACTAACAGCCCCGGGGTAGCGCATTCCTTCCACGCTATATTTACGATACGCAAGATATTTTATTACAGAATAAATGCAATTCTTGAGATATTGAGAATGTTAGCAAGATGATGAGATATTATAGTTGATAAATTAACGTTCTGAGAAATCGTGTGGAAAATTTTAAGATATTTACTATCAGTTTTTTACCAGTGGATAGTTAATAATAAACTTGGTTTTACTTTTCAGTGTTGGATCTTCGGTGGGTCGATGGCAGAGACACATGTGACTATTAAAATTAAAATATTGAAATCCACACCGATACTAATATCCATACTAACGTTATAACTTCAAAAGAAACTGTCTGTTTGTCTGTGCACTATGCTTTCATGGCTCTAGCCTTCACCGCGTGCCTTTTAGCCTTCACAGCATTCATCAATCAATCAATCATCATCATCAGCCGATTTCAATGAAAATCAGCATAAAGATACTTTGGTTATTGAAGAAAGATACTATGTAGATCACTCTTCACCGAGATAACATTAGCAAAAGTAATACTTATTAATATAATAAAAGCAAAAGTAACTATGACTGTCTGTTCGACGCGTGTTCACGCTAAAACCATTGAACCTATTTAAATGAAATTTAGTACACCAATAGCGCCAATAGCGAAGTGGCCGTAGGTGATGATCAGCGAAGGTAAGCAATGACGTCGCGGTCAATACCTAGATGTGTGATCGTTTATGGCATGATTCGTTCATAACTTATGAACGTTTCTGTGATACGGAGATCACTTTAAGTAGTCGGACCCGGTTGTATCATAAGATAACAGTCGTGTAGCTTAGTTGGAGGCCTTCGGGTGGTTTAAAAATATCCAAAGACAAGATTAAGTGGCCATAACGTGTCTTGCCAGTCCCCATCTCGGCCAGGGTGGCCTTATGGCCTTAACCTTCTCCTAAGAGGAGACCTGAGCAGTGTGTCGTGGATTGTTGATGAGTAGTACACCAATAGCCTAGAGCCTGAGAAGGAATATGAAATAGATTACTTTTTAACGCGGTAACCGACATATACATAAGCGCAGCCGTGAACAAAACTATTTTAATATAAACATGGCAAAAGAATTAAGTAGTTTATCAAACGCTAAATAAGTTATCTATTCGCCTAAATTCGGTACCAGATTCAATTTATACACGTAAAGAATTTCCCCTTCAAAATGCACAAGTAAATTCGCCGTACTGTATTCGTTCCTCACGTGTACGAAGTACAAAAGAGCTCTTTAAGAAGAAACTCCAAAGAGATCGTGTAGATTACCTAATCTAGTTTTCTATTGTGAACTCACAGTCGTATACAAGGCACGTTTTCGACCTATGGGCCCGTCTAAAGGTGTTAACGCACTGAAATGTCGTACGAATGAGTTTACAAACTTGAAAGGTATAATAATGAGACAAGTGCTTAAAATACCTGTGTATATTTATGTATTTTTTAATTTTTATTGTGTATGAAAATATTTTTAGTTTTTGTTACTATATAAAATATTATAAATACAAATAAAATAAAATTCTAGTACCTGTATTAATATCAAATGAATATGTTATCACTAAATATCCTCCTAATGCGGGAGTTGTCTTTTAAAAAAAAAAAAAAAAAAAAAAAAAAAAAAAAAAAAAAAAAAAAAAAAATGTCTATGAAAGTATATACGGTACTGACAAACAAAATGTCTTCCTAGCCTTATTCCCAAGTTTTTTTGGGGTCGGCTACTAGTTCAACAGGTTTTACCTGAATTTCAGTTTTTCCACGCAGCGAGTGGCATCGGACCTCCGCAACCCTATGGGAGAACTGAAATTCGAAGATTGAACTAGTTGTCAGTATATTTGAGGGCCCTGACTTCCCAATAATGACAACCGGGACCGACGGCTTTACGTGTTCTCCGAGGCACGGGTGTGAATCACCGCCGAACTTCCAAACTCCGGGCAGCTATTAGGAATTTCCTAAGAAAATCCCAAAAACACTTTTTGGCCCGACCCGGGATTTGAACCCGAGACCTCTTGATTAGCAGTCGCATACGCTAACCACTAGACCAACGAGGCACTGACAAACAAAATGTATTTTTTATAAATGTTAGTTTGGTCTGTTTGTTCCGGGTAATCTGTAGAACGGCTGGACCGATTTTGATGGGACTTTTACTGGCAGAGATAAGGAGTAACATATACATAGACTAGTTTTTTTTTCAAATTATCTTCACTCCGTGGCGTTATTAGCGATTTACAACAAAAGCCTTGGGTACCACCGCTTAATTCAGCTAGTTGGAGAACAAGGTCAGTTTTATAAATTGTCAAATTCAATAGAGCCTTTGTTTTTTTTTCCTTACAATGAAGTAAACATCGTTATGCAAACTGTATATAAACTAGAGAGGTGATTTTTATTCTGGGTCATAGTTATCACAGTAGGTAGTAGGTAGTCAATTACATCACCAGCCAGTTTTGTTGCTTTTTGAATCGGATACTGTTCTTTACCATTTCTTTGTATGTTTATTTGGTTTAAATTTGTTCTAAAAATAGTTTTCTAAAAAAGGACCTTACCTACTTTTAAGCAAATTGTTTCAGCTGTTTATTTGAAATTACAAGCAGTGTTTAATTTTATGTATTCTTTCAATTCACGTCAATCACCCCTTGTTTAAGATTATGGTCCTTCGGACACATTGGCAGCTTCGAGCTGAGTTATCAAATCTGTTTTGGAAACCGATTTCCAACCAATATTTTTTTTTATTTAGGTACCAACTATAAAACACATACTTGTAACGTGCGGCTAATCCACGAAAACCTCTTAGGATTTCCCAGGGTATTGGCGAGGCGTAATCAATGTGCAACGACTGCAGGTTCAATACTCTTACGGAACAACACTTTGTATGATTCACAAATTTTAGTTTTTCACAAGTCTGTATGTTCGTCGTATTCGTAATTGCCCCTTAACATAAGAATGAGCAAAGATGATTTCAGCAAAAATAATCCGTTTGAACTGGGGCAGTACTACCCTCCCACTCAAGACAAACCTAAAGTTACAGCATTCATGCTGCAGTGTTTCGTTGGAGACTGTTAATCATCAGAAAATCAACACACGGTTGTTATCGAAGCAACCGTGCCCGGAGAGGACCTGCGTCAGCAGGAAGAAGAGGATCCCGTGCTGCCGTCCTGCCCACTCGAGGATGTCCAGCTGGAGAGCTTCCACGGCCGCGAAGTCAGCACGTGGAATATCCATCTGCAAGAGATAAAAACCTCAACCCAGTGTTATAATTGAGTTCGTACTACCGATGATATGAAATCGTACGCTCAATGTTGTGTATGTATGTCTTAGTCATGTCCATTGTTTTAAAATTGATGTCTTTGTGTCTGTGATCACTTTGTGTCAGAAAATACAATGAGACCGGAGGCCCAATAATGCAGAAGCATCTCAACATGCCACCATATTAAGGATCACCATATTGCATTGTCTACATTCGCAATGAGTTGGTAACTACTCTTAGATTATGTTCATGCTTTCCATTAAGCAGAGTAGAGCTACTTTGGCATGTTCATATGAAATTAGATCACAAACTAAACCAATTTTGTATGTAATAGGATCTAAATTTCTCTAGCAATAATATTAGAGATGATCTAATATAGCCGTACGTATATTATGTTAACCGTTGTTTGTCCTACCAAACGAACCGGACGTTGAACAACTACGAAACAAAGTTACGTGAGCCGAAGGGTTAAACATTTTGTTCAGAAAGGAGGGTATAAGAGATTATAGGATTGATATATGTGTATATATATATATATATATATATTTATAAATACTTAATCTACAAAAATACAAAATAGGTATCTAAGATGTTTTACTTTTCTTTTAAGTTCATCATATGGACTACCATCATGATTATTTTCAGATTTTTTGAGTCTGCCGATTAACTATTAGAGGGGAGAGGGGCGACGTGTCTGCCCTTTCCTCTAGCCAGGCTTGCATTTCTATATTGTAATATATAAGATATAGCTGACAAATTTTCAGTATACCCTTTAGTTCAAAATATTTACCAGTTTTCCTACCAAAGTCTATGTGTATGAGTAAAAGTTGCGAAAATCTAACAACAATTATTGCATTATAGTAACACTTCGTATTTAATAAGCACCTACTTAAGCACGACATTAGGAATCTAAAGCCCCTATTATACATGTACACCCACAAATACTCGTAAAACGATAACGACAATTATTTAACGTCTATTCATTCTGTAAATAACATAGAAGACACATAGGTACAAATTATTACAACTCAAGAAATTCAATATCGTTTTATGTAAAAGAATAAATGTCCGTAGACCTCTGAATATAAAAATGGTTACAGTGAGGGTCGATTCAACCATTCGGTTTTATTAGAACCCGCGATCGCCGATACCGGGTCGATAAGACCCAAGCAAATGCGCTAGTTATCAGTACAGCACTGTCCTATCAAGGGACCCGATAAGTGCCTGTGAAACTTGCAAGATGGACGCAGAAATACGAGCACTCGTTTGTTTTTTTAAGATTTTCTCTAGTGGGTAAGGAGTGTTAAATAAAATGATGTAAGGAATTGTAGTGCTTGTAACTTGAAAAGATTCAGAAAACAATAGCTCTTACGAAAATAATTGCAACTATATAATTAAATAAATAAATAAACATTTCGGATATCTTACACACAACGTCATCTAGTCCCAAACTTAGCAGAGCTTGTATAAGGGTACTAGAGAAACTGATACAAATACATAAACATACTTTTTTTGGAAATACACACCTAGACTCCGAAACATATATTATATCATTATACAATACAAATATCTTTTAATTTATCTATTTGAACTGATTATTAAAAATATTAAAGTACCAGTAAAGATGAATCCTAAACTTAAAATTATTCAAGGCCTTAATTTTGGTCTTCTCTGTTACGAGGGTCCTGCCCCGGTCGAGGCGGCCATTTCGTGCTGAAATCAGCGTGGTTCTACTACCAGAAATAAGGGTCTATTCAAGTTGTTCCATTGAGTTGTCCCATAACCCATCAATATGTATAGTCTCACTTACACCAAGTTAGATTTTTTGTTTCAGTAGTCCCATAGTACAAGTGACTGAAGTATTTCAGTCTCCGAAGTCCCATTGCCTTGTCCCATCATAAGAATACTCAATGGGACTGCGGCTATGTAAATTTCACATATAAGGAGAGGCCTATGTTCAGCAGACTTAACTTAGTTGTTGATGATGTGTGAATTTTCGATGTAAATTAAGAATTATAACAGTAAAATATTATGAACTTGAAACTTCGTCATGCAACTCTATCTATTACTGATAACCGCATTCAAACCTCCACTCTATTACTCATATTGAAATGTCTAAAATTTTACATTCTTACAGGAGCACTTGATTTCAATACAGCTTGTATTTGATATACTAGTTTAATAAATTCACGAAGAAGAATACTGCAGCCGGAATAAAGGTCAACTTACGTGTCTCTGAGAAATAAAAGAAAATAAAAATTACGATGTATTGTTAACATAGATCTAGGTTATAGAAATAAATACTAACTGCTTAAAAATTATCAAAAAATTTCGTAGCACTTATGTTACAAGAAAATAACAAATACGTAAAAATAAAATTGGTCGGCGGTCAACGACTTTCTTGAAATGAACCGAAAGATTTCTCCAAAAACATAAATACGGTCGGCGTCGAAATACGTTCAACCATCCGCTCGGGTTACGGGCGTCGTAACCCTTTGTCAGTGTTTATTGGGGTACAGCAGTCATTCGAAACCATACGGAGTCCGATAACGAAACGGTTTGATTGAAAACAACACAATATACGCACAAGGGGTTCTGGACTCCTTTGCCTACTGGTTTGATTCTATTGTTTACGTTTCCTTGGTTAATTTTTTCATTTCTGTTTGTTTCTTTTTTTTGGGTTCCGTAGTTCATGACTCGGAACCCTTATAGATTAGTCATGTCCGTCTGTTCTCGGCCTACCGCCCTAATGGTTGGTGCTAGAAAGATGAAACTTTGCACGAATATGTGTTATAATTACGTCGACAAAATGCTACAAAAAAATTATATAAAAAAAAAATTTGGGGTACCTCCCCTACACGTATCATCATTGTCTATAGATAGATATTTAAAAAAAAATCAAGGTTGCTTAAACT
This sequence comes from Phragmatobia fuliginosa, assembly GCA_932526445.1. Taxonomy (NCBI): domain Eukaryota; kingdom Metazoa; phylum Arthropoda; class Insecta; order Lepidoptera; family Erebidae; genus Phragmatobia; species Phragmatobia fuliginosa. The sequence goes on along the minus strand of OW052075.1, from coordinate 10,001,652 downwards.
TTAAAGCGCATCTTTTTGGAAAAACAAGGCATCACCATCCTCCCTCATACCCCCTCTAAAATCCGAAAAAAATCATGGTTGTACTTTCGTACGTACTGATGTGATCTTCAATATCTTGCTAGGACCCCCAACCCCCAACAATACCTGGCGACCCAGCCATCTAGGTCTGCTAAGGGGCTTTAGTAAAGTTTAGTTACTACTCTGGTAGTTAGTTATGTATGTGTCGCTTAAGGGTGGAAAAGAAGTATTCCTGAACCAAAATGCGGCTGGCAATAACAATGATGCTGTATTGAGGAACATAGGAAGCCACATGGAACGACTGAGTACACTATCTCCATCAATGGACCGTTAAAGTCTATTGATGTTCTGAAAATAAACCATAAACTATAGGGTATAATAATAATATTGCTTCATGTACATCAGAATAATTACATACGAAACGGTAACTTAAACTAGGAGGTACAAGTGACGGCTTTATTGCTCGAAGGCAATCTCTTACAGGTAACCATGGGATGGAAAGAAAGTCATGGAAAGTAAATATTAGATTAGATGTTACATTACAATATTAGATTAGATGTTACATTGATAAAAGATTTAATATTTTTGTAGTGGTTTTCACGATATAGAATGAATAAATACTTTACTCAAATATGATAAAATACTATAAACAAGTCTTATTACATGACATAACACTTACACGAAAATAACAATATTGTTAAGCAATGGCAGTAAGCCCAAAATTAATAATAAAATATCGTGTTGATACATTTTTCATTTACAACTTATAGTGACTGTGAGGAGAGCGTTACGCTGGTTTTACTGCCCTAAAGGCTGCTTCACAATGCAAGTAATAATAAATAAGTAATTAAATGAAATAAAAAGAATAACCAAAATTTCTTACATATTTTTAATGCTAAGTTAGGTATTTGGTAAATAAAAGCAAAGAAATAGATGCAGAAGAAATTATGTTTGTTTTATTTATTTACTGTTCTCAAATTCGTGAAACAAAATAGTTTTCTTTGCCTTTTTGCAATAACTCCTTGAAAATAACTCAGTTTTAAAAATAATTTACCGCATCATTCAATGCTGGCGATACATTCAGACAGAATTCGAATGCAAAATGTAAACTAATCTCATTCTACGATTTGCAAGATCTTTACTATCTGAAGAAGCACGCCATACGTTTCAAAACTTATTTTGTAAAACTTCTGAATTAGTTTTACGAGAACTAGAGAAGATTTGTTAGCAAAATTTATAATCTAGTTTGTTGCTGTTTTTTTATATTTAAGCCTAACAAAGTGACTCTACTCTGCCTGATGAAAAGCATCGCATGAGTAGAATCCAGGAGTAGAGGTCACCATTCTCATTGTGAGTGCATACAATGCAGCATGGTAATCAACACTATAGCGGCTTAGTGAGATTTTCTGCATCATTTTATCGGCCACCGGGGGATGATGCAGAATGATTCAGCCTTCGGTCTAACACTCACCAATGAAAGACGACAGCACGAATGCTGTCATTTTAGGTTGATCTTCTGTGTGTTCGGACTTGCTGCGGTCGAGCCGGCCCATTCGTGCTGAAATCAGCGTCACTCTACTATCTCCATAATATTATTACATAAGATTTTACAAATTCATCATTATTGTACTCCACGCTGATTTCGTGCTATAATACACAGGTACACTCTCTGTTCACTCACTCTCATAACCCAGCCTGTTCTTATACATTGCTATAAATTGGAAAAACTCCATAAGACTTTTATATCCCGACCCGGGAACCAAATCAATTTTTTGAAAATCATTATTTTGCCAAGAGACAGCCGATCGTCCTAAAAATTTGTTCATATATTGTTATCTTAATTAAAAAATACGTTTAAGAGAACTGACATACTTGATACCTATAATAACACGAAGAAACCACGGGCAAAGCATACGCTTACATTTTTAAGAAACATATTTGTTATAACCGAGTCAACATTCCAAACAGGCCTTAACCCGCGCAATTTCCAGATTGAATTTTTACGACATCAACAAACAGTCGGATAAAGTGATAAACAAATGTGTAACCGGGGAGCAGAATGACTAAACTGCGAAATAAAACGGAAGAGAACGCGGTAATACATAAATTTATTAAATGGGCCAAAGATACCCTCCGTCGAGGCTTCGAGGGTTATATGCGTTTTGATGGCAATTTTTAGTATTTTATTTCTTTATTGATAATGGAATACCTTCATACATGGTATTACTAATATTTACTCGTAACTTTCCTACCACTTTTTGACCCGACCCGGAATTTAAACCCGAGATCTCTTGATTAGCAGTCGCATACGCATTTAAGGGTTATTACAACAAAATAACAGTAAATAAATTAGTCACCAAGTTTATTCCTTTATACATACATTTCTACATTCTCAATAGAGTTACAGATGCGTTCCCGCCGCTGCCAATTTAATAATGCTACCGTGTAAGGACGCTTTACATCCAGACCGTATGAGAAGATTTTTCACTAATAACATTATATTATACGTTCACGAATACGAGAAATTCTGTCTACTTTTACGTGAATTGGACGCAATTTGGTAAATTAAGTTGTTTCTTTTTTGAGAACAAATTTTAAATCATACTAGAACGCTAAACCAATGAAATTTAAAACACAATATATATTCTGAAAACATACAAAAGTTTGTTTAATTGAAATTATTCCCAACAAGGCAATGAAGTTAATAAAAGGCTTGTACGAGCAATCCGGTACATTTGTAGTAATTAACGCAAGTAACCGAACAACGTATTTGTATTTTTTTATAACCAACTTCAAAAAAGTAGGAGGTTCTCAATCCGACTGCATGTTTCTTTTTTATTGTTTGTTACCTCAGAACTTTTGATTGGGTTAACCGGTTTTGATCATTCTTTTTTTATTCAGGATCTGATGATAAGTTCCTAGAGAAATTGAGGGAACTCGTCAAATATCATAAGCATATAAGGGTTACTCGAAATAGTTTTTCTTTGAAGTTGGTTTTTTGTTAAAATTATATGCTATTAATTTAGTAGTAATATAATCATCATTCGGTGCAGTTGTTGGTAAAATACCTACTATACGGTATACCCAGAATACGCATAAACTTTTGATAAAATTAATTGTGAGGTAGTAGAGCTACCCTGATGTCAGCCCGGTTGGGCCGGCTCGACCGGGGCAGTGCTGCCCTCACACAGATGACCATCCTAATAATGACAGCATTCTTGCTGTCGTATTTCGTTGGTGAGTGTGAGACTTGAGGCCCAATTATTCTCCGTCATTCACCCGGCTTCCAAAGGCCGGGAAAATGATACAGAAATATCCGACCAGGTCGCCATGGTATGGGTCATGTTGCATTGCTTACCGTCACAATGCGGATAATGACCCCTACTCTTGGTTTGTACTCATACTTTCCATCAGGCAGAGTAGAGTCACTTTGGTAGGCTTAAATAAAAAAAAAGTACAGCCTATGTCGCTTAGGTCATTATTAAGTAGTTTAAGCGCTACGGCTTAATGCTCCACATACCAACATACATAGACTGCTAAAACTATTACCCTGACTTTTTGATTAGCTGTAATTAGGTAAAAATTAGAATTGAAGTAGGTAAATTAAACGTATTGTAGGACGTCCACAGGCCAGGTGGAGTGATGATTTGCGCAAGACGGCTGGTAGGAGCTGGATGCGAGTAGCCGAGGATCGAACTAAGTGGTGTGCAATTGGAGAGGCCTATGTCCAGCAGTGGACTGCGATAGGCTGATGATGATGAGATACATTAACACACGTTAAACATTATCTTTTTTTAACTGACTTTAAAAAAGGAGGAGTCTCAATTCAACTGTATTTCGATTGGGTGAACCGATTTTAATATTTTTTTAAATTTAAAAGTTGGTGCCACTCATATGGTCCCAGGATCTGATGATAGGATCCTGGAGGAATAGAGGGAACTTTATAGGTATACCTGTCGTGAGTTGGGTACTTAGAATAGTTTTTTTTTCGTTTTTTTTAGTCGTATTTTTGGTTTATACTCTCGTAATTTAAGTTAAAAATTACCTTATTTATCATTTAGAACTCGGTTCGGATCGAAATTGAATGATGACCTAAAAATAAATACCTTAATTGTACTATAATTTAATATTTATTAAAAAAGATTTTCGTCTTAGCAAGTAAACATGCACTCTACAATTCTCGAAATTACCTCGAAATACCCTTGAATAGTAAATATTTTTTAACAGCAACATTTGCCTGCAGTACTAGACAGTTTTTACTGGTGACCTAGCCATGCAGTTACTCTAATTTCCCTGAGGACTATGGTTGCGCTTTTATTCCTAATACTTTTTAGGTACAAAACCGCAATTCTTTATTAAAAATAATATCATAGGTATTTATTTTAGCGTTTTGTTTATTAAATTTGAATCTGCAATAAGACTTCAATGCAATCTAATGTGCCACACTACATCTTCACAATCGATCATAAAATATTAATAGCAAGTCAGGACATACAACGCGTCTTAGAACCTCGGTAGGTATTACGCACCCGATGGGACCATCTGATCTTCATCTTCATGATGGTGCGCAGGTATTTTAGGTATCAGAACTAATAGGCCGGCAAGTAAAAAAGACCAATGACTTTCGAGAGATGGGTCGATTAAAGGATAGTATCATGGGATTTTTTCATTATTTATTCATTACTAGTGAGTAACGCCACGGTGCAAGGCCAGTCTAAAAAAAAAGCATTAAATACTCCTTAGGTCATCAGCTTTCTTCCAGTAAAAGTAACGTCAAAATCGTTCCAGCTATTCTAGAGATATACCGAACAATCAGACAGACAAACAATTTTTGTATAAACCAGGGTGGTACTACCCTTACATAGAAGTCTAATGTTAAATGACAATATTCGTATTACCGTATTTAATTTGGTGAATGTGAGATAGGACGTACGATGATGCAAAAGCATCTGGACTGTCGTAGTGTGGGTCACCATTCTGCATTGCCTATACTCACAATGAGATGGTGACCCCTAGTCTCGGATTGTTTACGCCAAAGCGTAACGTATTCTACATACATATATTATATTTCCCATCAGGCAGAGAAGAGTTACTTATTGTAGGCTTAAATTTAAAAAAATATATAGTAAGTGTTCCTTCTACAGCTGACTTATTAGTTTTGATATGACTATGTTGGACGTTTAAAGGCCTTCTACACGATCGGAACCGCGGACCGTCCTGTCCTTGGTCGGGTCAACCAACTTTTATATTCGTTCTACACGGTCAGTGGTAGACTCAACTTATTAGTCCTACTCCGGTATTCACGATAGCTTTTTGCCTTTCAAAAATCAGAAGATCGGTTTGGCATTAACTTTTTTATGATTGAGTGAAGAAGAAAATCAAAGAAAAAAAAGAAAATGGATGAAACTTTCTTTGAGCTTTTCTTTTAAAAGGTCCCATGCTTAAGTTTTTTGGTTCTTATCTTTGTATAAATCGGTTCCAATGTCCCAAAGACATGGTAAATCAATAATCTGATGAAAATAAATGAATAGAATAGAGTTAAGTCTACCAGAAAGTGTTGGCAAAAATGAGTATTAAACTTAAACATTTTAAGTAAGTTAGTAATTAATATTCAGATTGGCGAAAACTTTTATAACACGTTGTACGAAAACTTGAAGCAAAGTGCTTTCTAAAGACTGTTGCTACCAAAGGGTAAAAGTTAAATTAAACTCTATGATTAGGGTTAATAGAATTAATAAGACGATCTAGTACAAGCTAGCTTTGTAGTTTTGTAGCTGCGTACAATTTTATACTTACGTTTTACTCACTTATTACCAAAAGCAAAATAAATGTAAAGATAGACATTGGAACATTCGCATAAGGTTCTAAGAAACTCTTTTTTCAGAAAGATGAGAAATAATTTCCAATAGACAGAAACGAACTCTACATCAGCGCAATTTTTGTAAGCCAATAGACTGTATAATTAATATTTTAAAGGTTTCGTGTATGAATTAGTGTATCCTGAGTATTATTAGGAAATGTGACATTTAATTAAACAGTCTTTCGCTTGCAGTAATGGCGTTAAACGATGGCGTTATCAAAAATTATATATTTGGTTACTATAATCTAACACAAAACTCCTAAACATACTCTTTCCAACTAAAAACGACAGTATCGAGTTATTCCATGAATATATCAGCACATCAGCAGTTTACGAGTACTTGAGCTAAACATTCACACTATCAGAATTTCCTGTGTACCAAAATGTTTCACTTTAATATTGAGATATAAACCAGTGTTTGGGCTAGATGTTAAATATGGCGCTTAGATTATGAAGCAATAGTCTGTGGCTGGATGTCGCCCGCTGCTTGCAGATTAAACAAATATTACCCGCCGATCAACAGTGCCTATCAAATATTTACACCTTCCATTTAAATAATATTGACTGCACGGTTGGCCTAGTAGTTCAAGCGGTCGCCACGCTGCTTTCTAATGCGCTAAGTGTTGTAGTTTCAAGTCCTACACGGTACACTTTGTGTGATCCACAAATTATTGTTCTGAGTCTGGGCGTTGTGTCCGTTTCATGTATGTTTGTAAAGTCCCTTTACAAGGGTTATGCGGGAGTTGTATTTAAAAAAATAACAAATAAATAAAAAATGATCCTGTACAGTTTTTGATATACATACATTATGGAAGTATATTATTACTGTCACCAAATTTTCGCTTCGTGAAGAGCCTTTCTTACATGCATACTTAACAAGATCGCGCCATAAAAATTAAAAAAATATTTATACTTTGCTTATAATATTTTTTTAACTTGAACAAAAACTAAAAAATATAAGTAATGTAGTAAAGTAAAAATTTTTTTATAAACAAAGTATAAATATTATAAGATATTATAATAATATAAGAAAGGCTCTACGAAAGCGAAATTTTGTTACGACTATTAATTAAACATTTTTTTTCACTTACAATTATGACAGTAGTTCCAGAAAATTTTTTAGTTAACAATTGTTTAACTTGTTGAAAAATTAACTTTAAATAAAATTTCCAACGGGAATAAATTATTTATAGTGTTCAGAACACACCATATTTTTTTCAAATAAAAAAAAATTCAATACCTTAAATAAAGTAATTAATGTGCCGTACTCGCTTTTGACGCCACGCGTGCAACCTACATATGTCGAACGCATACTTATTTTCAGCGATAAATTAAAATTATAAATAATGGAGATAGAGTTCTGGGAGTTCAGAGATTTTTCTTTGAAATTTTCTTCTCTTTCAGAATATTTTTTTGAAAATTCCTAAATATTAAGTTTGTGAAAAATTGGTAAAAAACCAAATTCCATTTTTTTTCATCTTTAATTGTTTATAACTTTTGCAATTTTTTATGTGCTAATTCACGATTTTGTCACATTTTTTCATCAATGAGCTATCGCACATAATTTTAAGAGCAGTATCTCTATTTTGTACCATTTCAACTTGTCGACTAGACTACAAGCTCAGTTCATGGAGAGACTGATTTTCAGATAAAACTAGTTGTACCTAGCTGACTTTAAATATTAACAATCTTAAGAAATATAAAAGCCTGGAAAGACAAGAAAAAACTTACAGTATCAAAATATTATTAAAAACGTAACATTATACCATATATTATTATTTTAATTAACACTTTCTCCGAATCTATTACATTTATAGCTCTATAGTAGCCAGAAGCTTTTGGCGCGTAATACCGAGCAATATCAATACTGGAGTCGAACCTGAGAAATGAGCGCTAAACCACCCTGCCTACCTCCCACTCATTTCACCACCCTCTACCAATATTATGGTAAACTTATGTCGATAACTCACTAGCCTTTAAATACTAGCGTGTATATAATTAAAATGCAACTCATTCGATAACGCAGGTACTCAGAAACATGACATAGAAGGTATGGAAAAAGACGGCATCTAAAGAAGGAACATAGCGACGGCAACAAGTGGAAATGTTTTATGAAAATTTGTCAAAATTACTTTTAGTATAGTTTTAATTAGATAAAAAAACAAGTTGAATAGTCTGTCTCATTACGTGAAGTTAAGGTAGACAGCAAGAGCGCAAGGAGGCCTGAACCTCCTTCAGCAACAGCATGTGTAAATTGCGGGAAATGTAATGAAGAAAAAAAACATAAAATCAAAAAATATTAAATTGCATGTAGTTCGAAATAAAAGGGCTTTATTACTATTATACTTACATAATTTCTCACATACAATATTACATATGAGAAATACGAAATGTTTTAATCTTACAAATATTAAATTAACAGAAAGTTCAGCAATAAAATAGATTTAAATATAAATAGCTACATTACCTAGATTCTTTAGATTAAAGAAAATTTGTTTTTGAGCTTAAATGACATTAATATAATAATAACAGATAATTAGAAATGACTTAAAACTAGGTAAGTAGATACAATTGGTGGCCTTATCGCCTGGAGGCAATATTTTACAGGACACCATAGGACGGAGAGAACACGATGGAAAGTACAGGGTATGGCGAATAGGTCCGGGATCGCGGACTACTCAGGCACCAGAGATCGCAGAACGCAAGCCTGGAGGTAACAGATGGGGCCATTTGTTACCCTAGCAGAAGCAGAAGAACAATATTAATGTATCACTATCACATAAAGTGATATTTATACTTAATATTGTTGATTATTAATAAGTACAAGTAAAGTATGAGTTAAATATACACAGAACCACAAAATCATCTATCATTCTTTTAGCAATTATGTTTGTACATTCCATTTTTAAACGAAGCACGTTAAAACAGGTTCGTTTCATTCGTTCAGTGAGGGAGGTAGACAAAAATCTAATTTCCTGTGCAAGAGTGAACGAATACACTGATAAGGTACATTGCTTTTTAACACATCACTGGTGTTTAGAATTTTGCGAATAAAAAGTGTCTGTGTAATTCTCATTGTTTTTTTTGTAAGCAAAGAATTTGACAAAGGACGAAAGTGGTAATTTTTTGATGTGAAACATCTATAGCCGCACGTAAAACAGATTTCTGGCCTGGCGACGCCTGGCGACGCTTCGCCACGGCCTGGCGACGCGTCGCCACGGCACGCTATACGATGGTATATATATACAGTCTATATGCAGTAGTGTGTACTGTACTATTTTAATAATTAGTAATATTTTATTTTATCATTATGACATATTTAGTTCCTATTACAATATGTTCTTTTCTGCATAATACTTTTACAAAATAATGGCGATGTTTCACATCTGCCAGGCGTCCCGTGACGGCTCACATTTTTTTTTTATCCAATTAATACTCATACCTACGCTCTATCGGCTACCATAAATAAAATACTGATTATAATAAATTCTATACCAACTTATTATGCCAGTCTTATATAGTTGCACAATCTTTAGTTTAGTAGTTTACTAACTATTAAGTAAAAATTGATTTTCAAACTCTTATGTGTCAACTCAGTTAAAAGACGGGTCACTTGCGACTTTTCAAGTTTAAAAAATGTTAATTTTTATGAAGTAAGTAGATAATGTTAGGGACAAAAGTATTCTAGTTATGTGAACAATGTTCAAAGAAATAACTGTGACTTTCTTGGTAGTAAAGTCGAAAAGTAGGATATTGGCATATATCTGGCGTTGCGTGCTCTTACGGGACAAGTGCCCAGTAATGGTTATCTATTAACCACAGGCGCCAAGCTTAGGGTTGTCACAAAAAGAAAGTATTTTTTTCTTGATTAATTTTTCAAATTATTGGATTTGTACTTTTGAATATGTTGATCTTTTCATTTCGCTTGTTGAATTTATAGTGAGAAAGAGATTTGGTTTGTGTAATAGTGCTTTATATGGTTTTCAAAAGACGAATAACATTATAGGCGTTGCTAGTTATAAAAAGCCGCGATAGCTGTTAAGAATTTTTTCTCGACTTTACTCTCTCGACGACACACAACTCCAAAAAGTTTTAAACTAAGCATATTGTACTATTGCATCTCAATTGACATATACCTATATCTAATTTGTTTTTTGTAAATACATACATATTATAGATAGAAAACATCCAAATTCTGAAACAAATATCTCTAGATCATACAATTTTTTGTACCCAGGGCTCGAACACGAAACCGCAGACACATATACTGCCACTGCGCCACCAAGGTAGAAAAGCAGTTAGTCACTTGAAATATCAGTCATAAGAAAAGAGAGAGACATCGTTTCATACGTGCTATAAGGACATTATTTGCTTTTAGAATTTATATCGACGTAGTTTTTTCGAATTTCGCAGATTAAAATCAGAAACCATCAGCATCGAACAAAGAAAGAATATTATTATATTCGTAGTTTTGGCAACCCTGCATCACCGCCTCCCATCCATTACGGTGATTTCCGACACTCGGGCCTGACGCAGCACAGCCACTTACCAAAAGATCAAAGAAACTGTCTCTTGACTTCTGTACCACTAAAAGCCAGGTAAACGACTATTTATGTTCTTTGTATATTAATACTTCATTGAAGTTTGAGTACGATTTTGTAAAAATTTCACAAGGAACAGTAATTTGTATGAATTGAGAAAAAATAGATTTGTATTATCTGACAATGGTAATAAGCAATAATAACTTATTATAATAAAAATGGTTTTCAAAGATTATTTTGATAATGTCTCGTTATGAAAAAAAATACTTTTATATTAAATTTCATATCTGTTGAACAAAAAGTCATCAACTTTTAAATATTCAATTTTTTTTTAACCTCTAATTACCTTAGCTATATAATATATAGTCTAGTGGTTGGCGTATACGGCTGCCGATCAAGAGGTCTCAGGTTCGATTCCCGGGTCGTACCAAATGTTTGTAGCAAATATTTGTTTCGAAGTTTGGGTGTTTTCTTTGTAAACTATGTATGTATTTACAAAATAAAAACTATTTATGTATTTATATCAGTTGGCTAGCATCTTTAGTACATTAGTTTGGGACTCGAGAACATTGTGTGTCAAATGTCCGAAATATTTATTTAACTTTATTAAAAACCTCCTTACTAAAGAGATAATTATCTCCAACAGTACACTGTTATAGGCTGTTGACGGTGTTGGTTAAAATATAGAATACATTTTTCTAGGAATAAGTTTCTTGCAAGTTTAGCTAGAAGTTGTCTTCTAAGACATACTCATTTGAAGTGTTGCAAGTTTAGAAAGTGCCTCAGTCTGATTCTGGACTAGACCAAACTTATAATAAATTAAATATTTTGGAAAAGTTAACGTTGACAAAAGTATTCTAGAAGAGCAAAGAAGCCCTCATAGCCAAGTAGCCTTACTTGATTGGAAACAATCAAAGAGAGTAAGCAACCACTGCGCGGTCAGTACCTAGTTGGGTGACCGCTTGTGTGCAAGTTAAACTAAGCCACAACGAGTGGCAAGACACTCCCCAACCCGCATTCGGCCACCGTGAGGACGTTGTTGTTGATGAAAGTTGATAATTATTTAGGCAACACATTCTAAATATACATATCTTTAAATAAAGTATACATGGCCATAATTTCATCGTCTTCGTTTTTATAAGTTTCACATACAATTCCATTCTACTGCTCTGTTTGAACCATGCGTGTAAGATGCAGTAATTGAATAAGAGGGCCGGAGGCACACGAGGAGGCTTTACAAATCTATTTACAAGCTCTTTGTATTGACTATCGCGAGGACAAGGAGCTACAAATAATCGGAGAGTGTTGTTTTCATGAAAGATCCCTTCTGTTTAAATTCATTCCTTTATATATGCTAACAATACATGTATTTAGTTTTCTGCATTAATATTTTGTGTAAAGTTTACTCATAGAGTATTAAAATATTATTCGCAACAATAAACTTCAACATATTATAATGTATTTTCTAGTCATTTTTTCCTAAGCAAAAAAAGGCTTTAAGTATAAATAAATAAACGACTGAATTCTTTAATGACAAGAATGCTATTACATAAAGAACGTTTCCTTATTCTTTAATTGGGTATAAGATAATGATTGATATGGTATGTAGCTACAAATTACAATATATATAAAAAGTGTATTTTTAGCTCCATACAACAAAAGTCTGATCCAAAACTAGACCCAATCCATGATATAGTATCCAAATTGCTGATAAGTGTAATTACATATTTCTAAATGACTGCGTCGTCAGACAACTTTGCTACTACCGATTTCGAGGTCTCATCACAGGTTCGAATCCCGGTTCAGGCCGCCGTAGCTGACATAAGCTAGGAAACGTCATCATATTTCTAAATATCACACGTGCTGTAGATCAATTTGACACGTTCTTTATTACGAATAGCACTAGACTGTAACATTCATTCTCAGTTCGATGGATACCGCAGCGCCTGGGGGCTACGGTAATGTCATCACTTGAGATAGGCACTCTCCTCACATCGCAGGATTTTTATCTAAAGCGTTACCGTATATCGATACCAACCTATATTGAAGGATTTTGTGCCAGTACATGTTACGATGTTGTAAGTCAGCTCGTCTTATGCACAATGATCTAAGTTAACACTCCGTAATAACAATAATCTTCCTTTCTAAATCGATTTTTGAATGTTTCGGTTTGTGTCAGGACTAGTCTAGTATAACTTCAACTATAATTAAGATTGCCTCAGTGGCGAGTGGTAGCGTATGCGATTGCTGTGCTGGAAGTCTCATGTTCGATAACGGGTCGGACCCAAATGTCTGTATGGTATTCAAATATTTGTTTAACAGTATGGGTGTATTCTAAGTATCTGTAAGTATTTAAAACAAAAAAGTATGTGTGTATTAATTTCAGTTGTCTAGTACACATATCACCTCTGATTAGTTTTCGACTAGATGGCGTTGTGTGTCAGGTTTCCGAAATATTTATTTATTTATTTATCAATAACTAAATATACACTAGTGTTAATAAATTATCTTAGATTCGAAGTATTCAGTCAAACATTGTTGCCTGTAAGAGATTGCCTTCGAGTGATAAGGCTGCCACTTGTACCTCCCAGTTTTTAGTTAACGTTGTATGTAATTATTCTGGTGTTATATAAAGCGATATTATTATTATTATAAAACCAATTTGCTATAATACCACATCCCAAGAACCTTCTATAAATACCGTGAAGATTTTTACTACCTTGTCACGTACACATTACGCTGGGTACTATGTGTAACAGTATCAAACTTTTCTAATTAACTTCTCACAACTTTTTTCGTTAGCCCCACAGTTGTGGCTTTGTTAAAGTTGTGCTGTTATCTCAACTAACTGTATATATAGTCATCGGTTTCTTCCTGTAAGAGAGAGTTTGGAGTTGCTTAAAGAATAATATTACTTTGTGCCTGTACTTGAACTTAGGTTAAAGTGAATATTGAGTATGTTATGCGATTTTATATGTATATTTGCTTTGAATTCTATTTACTTATACGTTATAACTTGAAAAGTCCAACATGTCTCAAAATAATGAGGTGTATTTGACCAATCAGATTGACTATGAATACAATTTTGTATCGTTTTAATTTTTATATCATTGGTAATTATTTAGATACCGACATTACCTCGTGAATATAAGTTAAGATGCATCAAATTAAGTCAGTCCTCACATGGAGACAGTGATTTTAAATCTGTTGTATGTAAAATGATTTAATGAATTTATATACAAAGTTACATACATATATTATATGTGAATCGCATCGGTAACGCAGTGGTAGCGGAGAGCTGTGCTTGAGGTTTCGGGTTCGATTCCCATAGTTGTCTAGTACTCATAAGTTGCCAGATGGCTTTGTGTGAAAGATGACCGTAAAAATATTCATAATCTAAATAAAGGTAGGGTATAATATTTCTAAATATTTTTATTTTTATGTGAGTCTGCCAAAGTGAGTCTACTCTGCCTGATGGAAAGCATGAGTAGAAGCCAAGCAAACAATGCAGCATAGTGACACACTATTACGGCCTAGTAAGATGGTCATGTATCATTGAGCCTCCAATCTCGCACTCAGCAACGAAATGCAAGTCATTTTAGCTCGGTTTTCTATGCGAGTGTAATACCACCCCGGTCGATACGGCCTATTCGTGCTGAATCCAGCTTACCCCACACTACACATTTCTCAATATAAATAACTTAAAAACATATTTCGAATGATATAAAAAACACGAGTGAAAAAAAAGTGAAATATTATTATCTATTCAATAAATATCCTACTAAACCTACTAATATTTATAAAACGCGAAAGTTTGTGAGTATGTATGTATGTTTGTTAATAGTTCTCGCAAAAATTACTGAATGGATTTTGATGAAACTTCACAATCGTATAGCGTACATATCAGAAAATCACATAGGCTTCTTTTTATCGCGATAGCTTACACGCGGGCGGAGCTCCGGCAAAAGCTAATAAATAAATAAACACATCTGAACAGCATAAAAATTTATTGGAAAATCTGTACTGTATACAAACAATCCTGAATCGTTTGAACATCTTTTTAACGCCTAACTTAAAATGTAATAGATTTCATCTTTCGATGAAACAAAACATTGATGACAATACAAGTAAATTTTACAAATCATAACAAATTAAGTGAGATGTTATAAAAATTCATGAATTGCTGATAGTCATATCACAAATTTTAGTTTGGAAAAACGCCGTCAGATAAACTGGAGACAGTGATACCAATGCTTCTGTCACAGTAAGTTTCATATTTTCCAACCATTTCAAATTCATCCAATGTCCGTCTGTAAAATATGTAACGAAGTAAATAAATTCAAAAATTGCAATTGTTATAGTCGTCACAAAATAAGAAGCCCGGATTGACATTTGTCATCGTGGCGTAACTAATACGATTAATTCGTGTTTTTAGTGCAATTTTTCAATATAAAGTTAAACTTGATGCTTATTTATGATTCGCGTTGTGATAGTGTATGGGTAACATAGTAATTTAATAGGATTATGAATTTGATTTTTCAATTTCTTACATGCGGCATGTCAAATGACAAATGTCAAAACGGGCTTCTTATTTTGTGACGACTATAGTCGTTTGTCTTTCAAGTAGTTCATTTTTTTAAGCCATTTGAAATTTATCCAATCACTGCCTAATGGAAAGCATGAGTATAGTATGGTGACCTCACTATGGCGGCTTAGATGCTTCTGCATCATTAAACCTCCGGTCACACATTCACTATCGAAATACGACAATACGAATTCTGTCACATTTAAGTGGGTCTCCTGTGTGAGGGCAGTATCGCCCCGGTCGAGCTGACCCATTTCTGCTAAAGCCAGTGTTGCTCTACTACATTCTAAACTTCTCCTCCTTTAACTGTTTTTAAACTTTCGCGACTTTTACTCCTCCTTTGACTCCTATTGACTTCGCTGTGGAGGGATAAAAAGTATTTTATAGTATTTAAATAAATGACTTTTACCTTTGCCAGTGTTGTCCACTAATGCAGGACCCAACTTAAGATATATCTTAGGATTAATCATATATGCATAAACGTGTCTTTCTCCAGACTTGTTGCCGTAAAAATCTCGAATGGTAAATGTCATCGATAACCCATCTGTAATAAGAATATCATGAATTAAAATTAATGAATGGTAATTAACATTGTAATAGTCAGTTTTATTGAACTACTAGTTTTCGCCCGCGGCTCCGCACGCGTGTATATCAGTTTTCGCGGTAAAAAGTAGCCTATGTTCTTTCCCAAGTTCAGTTCTATCTTCATACCAAATTTCATCAAAATCGGTTCAGTGGTTTAGCCGTGAAAGCGTAACAGACAGACAGAGTTACTTTCGCATTTATAATATTAGTAGGGATGTAATACCATCTTTCGTGTATCGCATTAATTGTAGTCTATATGTTATTCAGAAACAATTTGCGTGAAAGAGAAACAAACATACAAACAAACTCACAAACTTACGCGTTTATAACATTGTGATGGATGTGAAAGTTTGTGAGGATGGATAGATACTACTAAACGAATTTAGATAAAACATTACATTAATATTGCTTTAATATCAGAATAACACATAGGCTACTTTTTACTGCACTAATCGAGAAACACGCGGGCTAAGTTCCGTGAGAAAGTTAGTTTATAATATTAAAGTACGATATGAAAGGATACTTATGAGTTTAATACGTTATTTTTTAAATTCTTATGCTACACATAAAATAGCGTACTTAGATCTACAATTAATTAATAAAATAGAGGTGTCTGTTCGTAATAGAAAATAACAAGTTTTTCTTTATCCGGGTATCTTTGGGGTGGCTGAACGGATTTGGATGGGGCTTTCAATGGCAAAATACTGATGTTATGTATAAGGAGTAACGTTGACTGCCTTTATTTTGAACCAGCTGCACCCTCGGTTTTACTAATGGTTGTTGTTCTAATGGTACAATCAAAACGGAAGGGGGCAGGTATATTTCAATACACATAAAACAGACATGTACTTACTTATATGTGCTCTAGAGGCGTCAGTTACTATAACAGGCTCTTTTCCTTTACGGTGATAAAACATTGTAACCCTTTCATTGTCCATTATTAGTTTCTCAAGTTCCACTTCAAGTACTAATGTCCCTGTGTCTCTGTTTATACTAATAAAATATATTTTACGTTATCATAAAGTTTACTTTACTTACGCTCATACTTCTGTCAAATTAAGAACCTTGTGAAGACGGATTAAAAATACTGAGTGTCACCATCTCTGTATTTACATTTTACAGTTTTTATTTACATTGACAAGTTACCTACCGCTTAATACGTTTATAGGATGGCCCATAAGCGTCTTATGAGGTGGGTTACTAAGTGAACTACGTAGGACAACTACACACTGTAGGTAGAAGAGCCTTACTAATTTCAGCACGAATGAGTTGGGCGTGCTGAGCGGGATGGTACTATTCTCACACATAAGGCCAATCTAAAAAATACAGCATTTATGTTATCGTATTGCATTGGTGACTGGAGGTCCAGTGCTACAGAAGCAACTCACTAAGACGCCATAGTGTGGGTCACCATGCTGCATTGTCTACACTCAGAATGAAGATGGTAACCCCAACTTGGATTCTGCTCATGCATCAGGCAGAGTAGAGACACTTTGGTAGGTTTAAATACAAAAAACAGAAGAAAAACTTGAATAAAGTTCTATAACAACCTACTGGTCTGACTATTCTGGAATAGTAGATCAAAATGGAGAAGACTGTCTTGTTACGGATAATCTCTAAACTGTTGGATTGGTTCTGACGGGACTTTCACTGACTGATAGCCGACGATAAAAGGAATAGCTGAGGCTACTTTTATAGTCCAGTTCCGCAACAACAGAAACAACTAAAAACTACAAACATGGGTAATACCAGGAAGCTCAGATAGTTGAAGTACGTATGAAATAAACATTACAGCTAAAAATTTCACGTAGTACTCCATAAAATGCGGAAAATAAACTTAATCTATTGTAGATACCATACCAATTTGTTTTAAAATAGCTAAATAAATATTTAAGCCTAGTATTAAGTGAAAAGAACATCACTAGAATATTACATTTATTAAAAAAAACTCACTAAAACTCAACGATCTTTCCAGTATTTAGACCCTCAAGTCTAATACCCTCATATTTGGCTGAAGCATTTGAATGAGGGATGTCAGCTGTTGCTTGTTCCACGTAATAAGGCTTTGAAGTAGTTCCGCTGAGAGGTCCGCATCCAAGCTTTGATTGAAAAAAGTCTCGAATACAAGTTATACTGTAGAGGGGACAAGGTCTTTCGATGGTTTCAATGTGGCTTTGCTTGAAGGTTCGATCTATCAAAACGTAAAGGTAACCCAAAGTTATCTACAAGTTCTCTCATTGTTTGAAAGTGGTGTAGTATGTAGTCAATATTTAATTCTAGTAGTTTTACTATCAGTACTCCATCAGTTCATTGTAATCATCAACTTAAATTAAATAAACTAAAATAGAAAAGGAAAAAAAATATTTATATAAAAAATCAGGTAACTTTACCAGACGTATGAGAAATGCAATCATGTAGCTGTCATGATCTATTTCCCTTAAACGTAGGAACAACTATCACGTTAGAAATATTTTTCTGTGATGAAGATAAACAAGGTACCTATGGGTCGAGATGCTGCATGGTGTGCATTCATAATGACATGACAATGTCGACCACCTCTCTTGGATTCTCCTCATGCTTTCCATCAGACAGAGTAGAGTAACTTTGGCAGACTCAACTACAAAAAAGTGATTTGCGAAAATGGTGGAATTTTTTTTATTAGAAATCAATTACTTACGGACTTCATAACTGTGTGAACAGCTAGCACCAAGCAACAGACAGACTAGATATAAGACTGATTTCATCTTCACACGAATTGCGGTAGTGATAAACTGATAGAAAACAGCAGTCACTTTTATAGGGATATGTGTGTGTTGCGTGTGTACACGTATACTGGAAGTCATTCATCACAAAATATTAGTAGAAAAAATCATGAGGTTCAACCGTTCAACACATAAATTGCATAATATCGTGGTTAGTTTCCAAACGAATATTTACTTTTTTGTAACCGATGAAATCGAAACATACAAAGTCTTCGTCATCGGTCCAGCTTTAGTATACCTACGCGACTGTGATCAATCGGTATTGATTGCATGGTCGCATCAAAATTATTCGTAATAACAGTCAGATGTATGGAATGTAGTATGGAAGTTTGACAGTGTTTTTCTTTCTTCCTTTTTTTTCTTTTTATAGACAACATATAGTAATATACATATCCTGTGTCACGAGGGACTTTACAAACATACATGATACGAATACAAAGAACACTCAGAAGACCAATTTGTGATTCACTCAATGTTGTCCTATGTAGGATTTGAACCCACAACACTTGGCAGTCGAACTCTGTAGTCTTTTATGCTCGGAGAGCTCATGAGACGGTTCCGGATATCATGAACAAATATGTAAATGGTTTTAGAGAATTTAATGTCCTCAAATATACTGATAACTAGTTCAACGAAATAGGTGCAAACAAAATTTTAGAGTTGGAAAATCGTTGTCGTCATACATCGACACAGGTCATGGTCAGTTTGTGATTTTTTCATTTATTTGTGCTACATAACATTACTCCATGTCAAATTTTATGAGTCTAGGTTAACGGAAAACGGCAAAAACGTAGCAATATGAACCATATCCTTTCATTGTGTACACTGAAAAATTTGATTATCCCCTTCTGCAAGGGACCTCAGACCCGAGACATCAGCTACTCATAAAGTCGCTACTCATAAAGAGAGGGTTAAGGCAATACATTCATACGCTGTGAGTGCCGGAATGGGGATGTTCAAGTCTTTTTTGATATTAATTTCACCTTGATACCTCCATTAAAAAGGGTATTTACAGACAAATGACGAAACGATCAAGGATTCAAGGATTTATTAATAAATATAAGTGTTTCGATTTTTGATACAGACTACAGAGGCCTAAAAAGTAAAACAAAATTAAGCCTGTTCAAATAACTAAAAAAAAAACAGAAAAAAGATAATGTATTAACTAAACATGAACTCGGTATTATAAACGGTTTCATAAACTATAAACATAAGAAACGATACACAAAGAGTAGCACTAATTATACCTGAAGGATATAATTGAAGAATAATTGAATGATAAAGGAAATATAAAAAGTACTATAAATCTAAGTCAAAAGACTAGTAATTATAAAGTAACTGGCTATAGAACTCACGACAGCACCTAAAGTAGATCATTTACTTTATGACTAGAGTGAAAAGAGTCAAATCATGAAGCTGTACTCCTAGCCAAATTCAGCTTCGGCAGGCAGTCGCAACGGAGACGAACTCTGTACCTTAGAGGTATACAACATTAAGAGACTCAAGTCAAATTTTACAGGAGAGGCAAAAATGCGCGTAGTGAAATTTTGAATGTAATTTTGAGAAAGTTATAATAAAGGCAGAATAATTAAATTTGCTGTATTTTTTATAATAAATAGAGGCCAGTATCATGAATTACACATAAGTACGATAAATCTATCTATTATCTAAATAATAAACCCTGTTAACATTTGTGCAAGTTATGTTATACATCATTCTATATCTGTTTTCATAAGCGACGTAGGACTTAATGCTTCCTAACGTAATTTCCACAAAATGTGAAGTTACTATTGTCTACCTCTGAGGTACAGTACTAATTACTACTATATTATAGTGCTCAAGTGTGTGTCCAAACACAGGCACTCTTTTTGTTTCTTCGCTCTCATAATCATATGGGACGGCTATCCTACACGACCGGGGAGAAATGAAGGGCAAGATTGATGGCTGTACGCGCTCTTGGCGGCCCTGTGCCGGTTAAAACTTAAATTTCCAAACTCCGTTCTGTTACTAAGAATTTCTATAATCAAAACAAAAGCATAACACTTTTTTGCATGATGACTGCAGATGCATTTTGGATGAAATGCGTATAGAGAACTATATCGAACAGATTGATTAAATAATTACACCCATCATATACTTAAACTTACACACATAAACAAAAAATATGTTTATATATACACACATAGATATCAATAATAATAGTAGATGATAATTTTTTTTATTGTAATTGGGTATTAAGTTTCTTGATGTCGACCGAGCACGTTAAGCTTTTGAATGTAAATCTTAACAGGCACCCACAGGACAGGCTTGCCTAGTGTGGGGCCACAGGACATAACCAAAATGTACTTGCCTTTACTTGTAATTTTTTTTTTATAATGATGAAGGTGTAGAAGAGCCACGCTGACTTCATCATAAATGGGTCGGCTCGACTGGGGCTATCTTCACATAGGAGACCAGCCTGCCTGAACTTGGTTGCTGATTCGTCAAAGCAGAAAAATGCGCGCACTCACTTTCCTGTATACTATCCTCAATTCCCCTTCCCCTCCTACTTACTTGAAAACACATTTATAACTGTTGTGCAGTAATCCTAACCGAAATCTTCGCTCGGCTAATAATCTCCTCCTACTTTGCCCTTCACATACTACTGCTTTCGTGGGTTCTTCGTTTCTTGTCCAATCACTTGAGGAATGCGCTTCCCGTCGAGGTCAGAATGGCTAGAAATCGAGACGCTATTAAGAGGCAGGTAAAGGAACTTTTATTGTTTGAATTGGTGGATTCGACGGGGTCCTGTTTGTCAAGATTCTTTTTTGAATTACATATTAATAAATATAAATGTATGTGTATGAATGTAGACCTATATATGTATATTTGTGTAAGTATATTATGTTTTATATTACCTTTTTTATTATATTACATTATTATGTATGATGTTACTTATTAAAAGTACAATAATTTATCGATTCCCCCTATGTGCACCTACCACATCTTTTCTCTGCATCGCCCAATCTGTCGACTGGCAGAGAATACCTTAGGCATTAAGTCCGCCGATGCATGTATTTGTGCATAAAGTTAATAAAAAATAAACGATACAGCATTCGTTCTGTCGTATTAGGTTAGTGAGTGTGAGATCGGAGGCCAAATGATGCAATGAGACCCCTATGCATGGATTCTACTCATTCTTTCCGTCAGGCGAAGTAGTCACTTTGGTAGGCCTAAATATTTAAAAAAATTGGTAGCTGATTCTGCCCATTGTTTTACAAGGCATATTAGAATATTCAGCATTAAGTCCATCGATGTACAAAATTATAAATTGCATAAAGTTATAAATAAATAAATATGTGAAATAAATAACGAAAAACAATTTGTTATTTTTTATTATTTCTAATAATAAAATTAACAAACACATCTAAACAGCATAAAATTAATTGAAAAGTCTCTATACAAACGATGCTGTAATTTTCATCCAACGATATAGGTAAATATTACATAAGCTTGGTATGTATTCCAATAAATCTGGATATTTACAATTAATCTATAATAAGATATTGGTGCGATTTGAAAAAATATTTCAGTGTTAGATAGCCCATTTATCGAGGAAGGTTATATATTGTTACACTAAAACCAAATGCAGCGGAGCACCAATGAAGAATGTTTCAAAATCGGGGAGCTTTTTTTGTCTTGAGAGCTTCCACTGCGTGCGGTGCGTAAACGGTTAGAGTTTCGCAAAAATCATGTATGCCAAAATAATTCCCCATTAAAATTTCTAAAAGAAGTCCTCAAAAGCTTATCTTTTAAGCTTCGCTCATTATAACCTTTTTTATGGGAAACAAATTTTCTTCCGCGGTATAACATCACGCTACGGGTAATAGAAGACACAGACGGGGCTGCGTGGGTCAGCTAGTCTATTATATTATACACGGGTAATGTCTAAGCAGAGGCCTATGTAGAGCAGTGAAATGTTAAAGGTTGTTGATGATGATTATGATGAATGTATACCTATACTGCTATAATTAGTAGCTAGTAAGTACCCGATCATTGAATGAATTCTTTACATTTCCGCATTTTCTATCTTTTTTAGGGTTCCGTAGTTCATGAATTGACACTGGCACCCTTATAGATTCGTCATATCCGTCCGTACGTCCTCGACTTACAGCCCAACAACGCGGTTGGTGTTAGATAGATGAAACTGTGCGTGAATATGTCTTGTGATTACGTCGACAAAGTGCTCCCTCCGCTACACGTTAAGTAGGTTTTTTTTTTGTCTCATCTACCCCATCGTGTGAAGTATCATTAGTTAGGCCATTTAAGACATTATGAGGCTTATTGCCCGTGGACCACCCAGATGGAACACGCAGGTGGACCACGCAGGTGGACCCCGAGCAGTAAACGAATAAAACATGTCAATTAGGAAATTATGTTAAATGAAGTATGAATAATAATAATTTATTTATTTTTATACCAAATGTTAACCATTTATCTTACTTAACCTACGACGTAGTTATTACAACCTAAACAATTTCTCTTAAACTAGGACATAATTTTTACAATCTTAACAATTTCATTTAACTTAGGACATAATTTTTACAACCTTAAAAAAGATAAAATACAAGGTGTAAGTTGTTGACGCTGACTGCTATACTAGTAATAACCGTGTTACAGCAGACAACGTCTGATACCATATATAACACTCATTACATATTTTTTTTAAATATTAATAATAATAAAATAATAAATATTAATAAATTTAAATATTAAATTCTATAATCAAAAATTAAAAAGATTAATATAAACTCATTGGTTGTGTGTGTGATCAAAGCGCGGTAAATGTGTGATTGGTAATGAGGGTGTTTAACTGTGTGTTTATACGTTTAAATGTGTATGTGTGTGCGTATGTGTTTGTGTTCACATGTGTTGCCATTTATGGATGTTTGTTTTTTGTAAACTTATCACATAGGAATGGTTAGTATTGCTTCAGTCTCTGCAGAGCTCGAGGTTTTAAGCCAACCTGCATTTGTGTACAGGAAGAGAGTAAATATTATTTATTCGATTAGCCAGATTATATAATTTGTTACTGATGACGTAATACTGATAGTGCGCAGAAATCGTTCTATGAGTTGTTGAATGATATACTCTAGTTTTATTACGAGTTAAAAAAGGTATGTAAGCAGTATTTTTATGTTTAAGCAGTAGGGTTGATTAATTAAAATGCTGCCTTATAGCAGAACATTCAATGTATAGTAGGCCAGTGCTGTATCTACGTATCAAACCCTTCATTTTTTTTTATTAGCAACTTTAAACCACAATGGGAAAATAAGTAGACGGTTGCTTATTAGCACGATGGGTAAAAGCACTGTATTTTGTTTTGTCAACATTTAATGTCAGGCGATTATCATTGAGCAATTTCAATACCTCTCCAAGTGTATTTTCTGTGTGTTATTTGGCATCATCCCAGTTTTACCCATGAACAATCAGTGCTGTGTCAAATTATAAAAATATCAAGTGCTACGCCACGAATACCAACTGACTACAAGTTACAAATCAGTAGAGGAATGGAAACAGTATCGAAAGCCTTAGACAAGTCCAAGAAGACACCTATTATGAGTAATAAAGACTTTTTGTGAGACATTCGGTAATTTGTAGCATTGCATCCTCTGTAGATTTACCCTTTATGAATCCAAATTGGTATGATGGGTATAATAATAATGGTAATCGGGTTGGGATTATGGTAAATACAACCATTTATTGCTTTTGCCAGATTTGACCCTATACCTACAAAATATTCATACACCACGTTCAGTGACATAATCGGATCTCAATCTAAAGTAAACAACTCCTTAGCTGAAGCTCGTAGGGGTTTGTAATTTGAGATTTTATTTACCTACCTCTAGGGTTAAGTTTTTTTCAAATTCACTTTTCTCTTAAGCGACTTTTAACTTTTTAAAGGAATACGGATGTTACAGGTAAAATAAGTGATTAACTTAGCCAACACACGGTTAATATAATAATCATCAAAAGCCCACAATGTCCCACTGCTGGGCTCGAGTCTCCTCTCAATAATATCACATTGTAAGATTATTGTTCAAAAAGAATCTCTAAACAATCAAAAGTTTGAGACACGCTCCGAATAGGTATACCTATGTATGAAATATAGTCAACGTGGTTTAGGATAAGTCGATTTGTTTATTACTTTCTCTGGAGAAGATATTGATCACCGAGACACTTTGATTGGATCGATATTATTGATTATGTTATTATTATTTTTTATTTTTTTAAGGATCATATTATTCGCTCATTTAACATTTGCAGAAGAAGCAGTATATATCTTTGTTATTTCTGAAGCACACGTGACAACCAAAAGTAGTACGCGGTAACACGGTAGTTGTAAGTGGTATAGAATAAAATCTTATGTATAAATAAAAAAGTATATAATTGAGATGACTTCAGAAAGTATTAGAAGCGATTAAAAAAAAAAGAATCTATACCATACTATCAATACTTTGCCATGTGCTGTCTCCAACAGTAGTCAAACATGTTCTTCTTGCTGAATTTCCGAGCTAGGTATAGTACATTGTTCACCGAGTGAGGAAAGGGACCGATTACTAGCGAGGGAGCAGTTTGTGGCCCGAAGGCGCAGCCTAGGGCCACAATACTCCCGAGGTAGGAATGGGACTTTCACCCGAGTGCTACACAGTGCTTTATACTACACCTGTGAGGAACATTTAAAGTATTTATAAAATAAAATCAAAACGTAAGACACCATGTAACCACAATTTAGCTTAGAATTTGACAAATATTTCACGCTTCTTTTGTTTTTTTTTTTTTATTCTTCACAAAAGGATGTCAGTGGCACGGCGATTCTATATTTAAATTATATGAAAACTCCTTGACACACAACACATGAGAAATGAAAATTCATACAACTTTCTCTCCCGCTAAAACACGTTAGAAATGGATTTTCATACATTTTTTCCTCCCGCTTATTCAGGTCAAGGAAAAGACTAACTTTCTCTTTTCATTTTCAGGGAATATTGACTACTGTTCCGATCAGGTGTAGTATAAATATAATTTTCTAATTTCGAAAGGCGTTTGTATTTGAGATCTCTCCAAGCCAAGCAATGTTTGTATATTTGCAAAGTGTTTGAGTTTTTTGTTTTCAATTTTAACCATATTTTGTTATATATATCCGCGTATTGTTATGATAAAAATTTCGTGGTTAGAATCATTATTCTGCTTTTGAATACCGTCTATAGACATTTGTATTGAGTTTAGTTGCTTTTTAAATGATTCGCTTCATTTCAATACAAGAAGAAAAAAGTTATCTTCATGCTGACGTTTGCATGCTCGAGGTCTAGAAGGATTGTTACCGGTAGTCTCATATTATCAGTGTCCGTTACTGGAGCTGAACTTGGATTTATATCCAATACAGCTTTCTCTTTAGTTATGCTGCGTTCTTTTAAGCAGCAATAAATATTTTATTGGATGAAATAATGTGGAGGTGAGTTGTTATAAAAAGTCATTATTTGTTGATAGTCATATCACAAATTTTAGTTTGGAAAAAGGCTGTCATAAAAACTGGACCCAGTGATATCAATGCTTCTGCCACAGTAAGGTTAATGTTTTCCACCCATTTTAAATTTATCCAATCTCCATCTGCAAAATGAAATAAAATTTCTAAAAAATATAAAATTTCTAATCCTTAGTCGTCAACACGCATCTTGAGAAAAATATAGGAATTTCACATTTTCTTTTGAAACCATTTCAAATTCATTCAATCGCTGAGTGCAAAATATTTCGTTATAGTGTTTTAGAAAACAAATTTTTTTAAAAACTATCACTCGGCTTATATCACCCGTGCTACTATTGCATATCTCTATCATTCTAATTAGTTCAATAGTTAAAGGCTGTGGTAAAACTTTCAAATATTGCCAAGAGTATCCCTTCCTTTTGACTTTACGGAAGTCTTGTAAAAAGTATGTTAGTAGTTTCCTTCTGATATTTAAGCCTACCAAAGTGACTCTACTCCACCTGATGGAAAGTATGAATTGAATCCAAGAGTAGTGGTTATCATCCTCATTCTGAGTAAAGCCAATGCAGCATGGTGACCTACACAATGGCGGCCTAGTCAGATGATAATTGGGTCTCCGGTCTCACAGTCACCAACGAAATACGAAAACACGAATACTGTTATTTTGAGTTAGTCTACTGTGTGAGGATACTCCCTTGATTAAGCCGACCTATCCATGCTAAAATCTGCATGTCTCTACTACCTGATAGTATTTAAATAAATGATTTTTACCTATGCCAGTGTTGTCTACAAATGCAGCACCCAACTTAAGATATACCTTAGGATTCATCACATAGGCATAAACGTGTTGTACTGCCGACTTGTTGCTGTAAATGTCTTGAATGGTCAATGTCAGCGATAACCCATCTGTAAAAGTATATTATATAATAAATATAAACGAAAAATATAAATAAGTAACGATAATAATTATTTTCGAACATCTTACATATAACGCCTTCTAGTCCCAAACTAAGCTGAGTTTGTATTCAGGGTATTAGACAACTGATATAAATATGTAAACATATATTTTTTTGTAAATACATACATATTACACAGCACATAAAATATTTGTTTAGGAGTTTTCCCAAACAAATATTTACGGATTATACAAACATTTGGTCCGACCCGGGAATCTCGGGTTCGATTCCCGGGTCGGACCAAATGTACACCTCTTGATCAGTAGCCGCAAACCCCAAGCACTAGACCAACAGACATTCAACATGTAATACTCATATATTCCCATGTATAATTGTGTTGTAATAGTGTTTTTTTTCTAAATTCTAATATAACAAATAAAGTGGTGTGTATACAAATAACAGATAAGTAAAGTTGAAATGTCTGTTTGTGATTACAAATTAACAGTATTTAACTAAATGCACATGCGAGTGTACACGGTACTTACATAAAAAATCACTATTAATTTCTTTTGTCTGTGTCGTCGCGGCTATCGTTGGGACGGTTAAACGGACAGAACTTTCAGTGGTAGTATACTAATGTTAAACGATAAACTTCGACTACTTTTATTTTAGACCAGCTGCACCCGTAGTTTTACTAACGATTGCTGTTGTAATGGTACAGAGATAGATACAAAAACAGATGAGAAATCATCTTGCAGCACAAGATAGAAGAGAGCAGCTAAATTTTTTATAAATATACACTGATATAAAGGTACTTACCTAATCGTGCTATGGAGGCGTCAGATACTATAACAGGTTCTTTCCCTTTACGGTGATAGGTCCTCGTAACTCTTTCATTATCCATTATTAATTTATCTAGTTCCACTTCAAGTACTAAAGTACCTGTGACTCTGTTTATACTGAAAAGTGTGAACTACATTAGCAAAAACATAAAGTTTAATATACTTACTCGCAGCTTAACTGAATTCTCATATCGGCTTCATTTACATTTTTTATTGTAAAAATATAGTTTTTATATTTGACAAACATATTTTATAGGTAAATAGTTCATGCAATATTTAAGAAAATGAAAGTAAATAAACCTATTCAACAATTTTATATCTTGTACTACTGTACTACGTAGACAACAACAGTAACAGATAATAAATAAAAATAGTTTTAAAAAACTAAACAAACACGCTTTTAAACTAAAAATAGAAAATAATTTTAATGTAAAAAGCGTGGGTCGGCGTTCAAAAATTGAAATATTTTCAGAAAGCACCCCACGCTTTGTTACAATAATCATTTTTTTTTGTTTTTTTACAAATTAGTGTATTGTCATCGGTCCTAGATAAATCTACAAAGTTTAAACGAAATCTGGCCGTTTAAAGTGGGTCAAAATCGCGCCCAAAGGAGTCGGCTACAAACATACAAACAAACATACAGGTGAAGCTAATAAAAAGCGTGTAAAAATAGCACTAAAATATTCTATTCTCTAAATAAACTTACTAGAACTCAACGATCTTTCCAGTATTTAGACCCTCAAGTCGAACACCCTCATATTTTACTGAAATATTCGAGTTAGGCATCTCGGCTATTGCTTGTTCCAAGTAATAAGGCTTTGAAACAGTTCCGTTTATAGGTCCGCATCCAAGTTGTGATTGAAAATAGTCTCGAATACAAGTCATGCTGAAGAAGGGGCACGGTCTTTCAATGGTTTCAACGCGGCTTGAGGTTCGACCTGTCAATTTAAAAACGTAAAGGTAACCCAAGGTTATCTACAAACTGTTTTATTATTTAATAGTGATGTCATTTGTAGTCAACAGTTCAAGTTTAAGTAGTTTTGCTATGAGTACTCTATCAGATCGTTGTGATCATCAACATATCATCTGGCCTTGGGACGGCCAATTAAGAAAACAGATGTGAAATCATCTTGCAGCACAAATTTTCTTTCATTCTTAAAAAATACAACTCTCTTTAGGGATATATATCCTGTGTCGATACTTCACAAACATACATGAAACAGACACACAAAACGCCCAGATTTAGAATAAACAATAATTTGTAGATCATTTAAAATGATATCTCTTGTGGGATTTGAACTCTAAACATTTTAGCTCAGTAGAAAGCCGCATGGCGACCACTCAAACCACTGCGCCATCCGTGCGGTCAAGTCAGTTAGCTGAAATGTGATAGATAAGGTAAGGAGTTAAAGGAATTCTGAAGGTATCATTATCAATGGATGGAAAGTAACAAAGCAACATGTTACGTTGTATAACTAGTAAATTCAAGTTACACTAGTTAAACATACGGAGAAATTGTAATGAAAAAAAATACAAATCTAGTACTTACGGACTTCATAACTTAATGTACCACCGAACAACAGATAGACTAGATATAAGACTGACTTCATTTTCACACGATTTACGGCCGCGATATACTGTAAGGTTACAGCAATCACTTTATATAGGGATATGTTTCAATTGCGTGTGTATAGTGGAAGTGATCAATCAAAAAACATTGGTTGAAATAATCTTGAAGTTCAACACATAAATTGCGGATGTACCGCAAGATTAGTGGTCGTTAGTTTCCAAACAAACAGTTACTTTTTAGGGTTCCGTAGTTCACAACTCGGAACCCTTATATTCGCTATTTCTGTCGAGCCGTCCTCAACTTACCGCTCAAACGATTGGTGTTAGAAAGATGAAACTTTGAATGGAAATGTATTGTGATCAGGTAGACAAAAATCTGCAGACAAATAATTTTATTTGACTAGCTATCCTGCCTGTAAAGTGGGTGTGTTATTTTTTTCTCATCGCTAAAAACATGGAGAGTTTGGTAAGACATTTTTTGATTAGGGTATCTGTTTGCGAGTTATTCTACTTTAAAGGGAATTTTTTTGTTAAAATAGGTGCTCCCCCATCTAAAAGCTAAACGCCTGGCTTTAAAAATCTTAAAAAATTCGTGAATGTGGTCCACATAACTTTGTTAGTTTCTTTTCATTTTAATGTTCATAACTCGGAAGCCTTTTAGATTGGTCATGTCCATCCGTCCGTCCTCGTCTTACCGCCCAAATGGTTGGTACTAGAAAGATGAAACTTTGCATGAATGTGTTGTGACGACGTCAAGAAAATGCTACAATAAAATTCCGAAAAATATTTTTATTTGGGGTACATATTCTGTATTACGAAAGGCAAACATACATGAAACGGATCCAAAAAACATCTAGACCAGCCTTAACCAAATAAATCCCCCTTGTCTGCAGGCCTAAAGGGGGCGATAAGAGATCCAGAAAAAAATGTTGGAGTTGTGTAGAGGCATTGAGGGCTGATTTGTAATTTTATCTAGCTAGGAGGACTCTTAGACACCGACTGAGCTCTCGGCTCTCGACTACAACTTGTGTACATCAACAAATATTAAATAAGAGATTTTTCGGTTCGATATTTCTTTTCGCGTATTTAAAATTATTATATCCGTCCTGTTTTATTCAATAAATAAAAGAAAAATCATGTCAATCGGCCGCTCCGTTTCGAAATGAAAGTAGACACAAACAAATGAACATGAATTCCTGTATCAATCGGCTGGTTTTTAGGATACTTGTTCTTACTTGTTGAGAACGATTGAGCGTCGAAAGAGATAAACTATATCATTCTTTTTTTCTTCTTCCTTCTTTAGTTCCCATGTCTTGTTCTTGTCGGTGTTTCTGCTTATGCAATCCTATGTAAACAACGTAATATTTATTTTATTTTCATTAGCGGTTTCGCGCGTAATACATAAGCAGTACTTAAGTTTAACACTTACTTATGTATTTTTCAAAACAAAAGAGTGTCAGAAGTAAAAAAGAAGAGACGCCAATACTGTGGGAACTGTATAAAATTAATATTCATTGGAAATCCCACAAAACCCAAAAATCCATTTAAAAAATCCATCTAGATAAGAAAAACAAGAACGTAGCATATTTTCAAGACCTAGAGCATAATACTCAGCCAAGTGAAGCAAAACTATTTTCGGCGGCTGCTAAGCATGAAGACGACGGACTTCCAGCTTCGTAAAAATATCTCTTTGTTAATTGCTCAAAAAGGCAAACCACACAACATCGGAAAAGAATTAATTTTGCCAGCAATAAAGGAAGTAATAACTACTGTGCTTTGTAAACCGACCGCAGATAATAATCCAAAAATCTCTTTGAGTAATAAATCTGTATTAAGATAAATTGATGAAATGGCTGAAAACATTGAAGGATCATTGTGCAATCATCTAAGGACTAGTCAATTCTCAATTCAGCTCGATTGTTGCTGTTTTACGTAAGTTTTATTAAAGATAAGGAAATATGTGAAGAACTATTGTTTGCTATAAATTTAGAGACTGATACAAAAGGCGAAATCATATTCCATACATACATTTCAATCACTACAATATGTCATCAAAGCAGTCAATAAAATCCGTAACAGCTCTTAGAATGATAGATTATTTCACCAGCTTTGTGTTACTAATGAAGAAGATTTCAACCGTTTTTTGCTCAATACTGAAATGCGTTGGCTATCAAAAGGCAGAGGTAACTCTTGCGGGATATAGTAAGTCTCGTTTAGAATGAATGTTTAATCACCGCTAATAAGGCTCATTACAATTAATTTAATTTCAAGTTATAGTGTTTATAAGCAGGTGAAAAAGTTTAGGCGCTAAAAAATATTTATTCTCAAAGTAAAAACAAAATAAGTTCGGAAACCCCTGATCTAGACTCAAAACAACAATTTGTGGTTCACACAGTTTTTTTTTAAATTTTGTTAATTATTTTATAGAGAATTAGAGAGAATTCTCGCATTAGGAATATTCATCCTGTGCTGCGGTGAGCTTTAGAAACATACATGAAATGTATCTAATGGACACCCAGACTCAGAACAATAATTTGTGAAGCACACACTGTCGCAGTTAAAAGCGGTGTATCGACCGTTTAAACCACTAGATCAACCGTGCAGTCAAATTAAAAAAAAATGTAGGCATGTAATAATATAAGCGGATTCATAAAAAATAACAATACACAATTTGTACCACCGATTATAACTGAAGGATATAATTGAAGAACAATTGAATGATGCAGAAAATATAAAATGTACCCTAAATCTAAGTCCATAAGACATAATGAATGAATGATGATGCCGATGACAATAAACTCCTAGCCGATTTTGGAACGGAGGCCAGTGATAATGGAGACCAGTCACACAACTACACAGGAGATATTACATAGTGCATAAGTGTGTGCTTAAAACACAGATGCATTTTCTGTTCTTTTACTTTCATAATCCAATGGGATGGCTATCTGAAACGACAGCGGAGAGGTGTTCTCCAAGGAACGGAGAGTTAACGCGTTCTGCACCGGAGGTGAGTCCAGTCACCCTCAGATGTACCCCAGTTACGGGTACGGTAGGGGGGACGCCAGATGCTGCTGATGCATTTCTGGTGTTCCTCCCAACTGGGGTTTAGTGGGTAGGCCGGTTGCCCGGAAGTTCCACACACGCCCTTCGTTTACGCCACGAAGGGTATGGTGCGAAAATAATACACCGCGTAAAAAAAGGTAGATCTTCTAATAGAGTAGTATCGCCTCAGACGAGCCGGTCCATTCGTATTGAAATTATCGTCTGAGGCAATGACAATAAAAAAAACTTTAGATAACATATCATTTAATATATATAATACTGCAACAAATAAAGTATCAACAGTTTTAGGTTACAATATTATCTTCTTATTACTTGCAAAAAAATGGATTTAAAACGTTTAACTTTAATATTGCTCACATTTTTCACATTTTAATTTAAAATAATATTTTAGGTCAATATTGACAAGACGTCTTAGTTTTAGCATCGTAAATGTACCACAACATCTAAAACACTTTTATATATCTATTCATATATCTTTGGTAAGGCATTAGTTGATCTCACTTGCTACAAACAAACATAAATGCAAACATTTTAATATCACTAATAACACTGCAGTTAAGAATATGTTGGAAGTACACATGTATGTTACTTATTATACTCCTTTAAACTAGAGTTAAATAAAATTATTTATTATGAAAGTCTAAGTATAATAAAGTAGCTCTTGCCCGCGGCTCCGCCCGCGAGTGTGTCGATTTTCGAGGTAAAAAGTAGCCTATGTCCTGTCTCGAGGTCCCATATATCTCTATACCAAAATTCATCAAAATCGGTTTAGCGGTTTAGGCGTGAAAACGTAACAGACAGACAGAGTTACTTTCGCATTTATAATATTAGTAGGGATTAATTTTGTAGCTAGAAATTTTTTTTGCCCTCTTTCAACAGTTCTTTAAAATATAGAAAAAACTAAACACATACGCTTGCTTAGCGATAAGGCCGCCAATTGTACATGGTCATTATAATAATGTATTAATGTACCTATGTAAACTAAACTTTTGTACAGTAAAGTTTGTTTTATTTTATACATACTTGATTTATGAAACAACTATTAGGACACATATTATATAAAACTAGCTTTCGCCCGCCGCTCCGCCCGCGTTTATGTCGGTTATCGCGGTAAAAAGTAGCCTATGTCCTTTACCGAGTTCAGTTCTATCTTCATACCAAATTTCATAAAAAAAGTGAAAGCGTAACAGACAGACAGAGTTACTTTCGCATTTATAATATTAGTAGTGATTTAATCAAAAGGATCATTGAAAATTTGTCAAATGAAATCATATTCAACATTATCGTCGTATCTATTCCGGTCCAGTCCGTTAATTCTATCACTGAAAAATATTATAACCGCAAATTTGAAACAACTATTTCTAGTATATATTTGCATTTAAAAATTAAGGAACAACGGTACTAAGACTACAAACATAAACACAAACGATATGTTTCTAGAAGGAAGCTCGAAAGATAGACTAATTTCTAAACTTATCATAACGTAATACAAAATATTATTTTTTTCAAACAAACAACAATACTATACAGTATTGAAAATCCTAACCGTTGAACAGTTCATCTTTAGTATGCAACTGTGAACTGCAGGAGACTAGCGTTGTCTGCTACACACGTAACGATAAATCGTTGCAATTAATCTGTGCAGATTGATTTACGCAGATTTATAGATCACCAATCAACGAAAATCTGCAACGATTTCTTGTAACAAATCGGTGTCGGTAACAATGCATAGATCAATTGTTTTTCTACTTTCGCGACTTTTACACATATACACATATACATATGTTTTTGTTGTACAGCTGAAGCTGTTAGTTACGATAAAAGTTATTTAAAATATTACGATACTTTCTTGTTGTGCGTCGGTATCCGTTTCGCTTCAGTACCATCTTCATGACCATCTAGAGATTGAGCTAGAGAATATTTAAGACCTTGGACGTATGGCCGTAGGTCTACGGTCTGGATATAATAACAAGCATATCTTAGTATCTATAACCAATGAATACAGTCTACATAAAAGCAGAGACCTTAAGGATTTCGTATGCCGATTCCAAGTGGGGTCATCCCACAGTTTAGTTCGTAGTTGGTGACGCTAGCATCGTTTCCTATTTGCTTTGCAATGCGTAAGAGAGAGACAACTGACGCATCGCGACTGCTACGCCACCAAGCGTAATTTATTTATGCAGAAAGTTTGTCTTCAGAGAGCCCTTAAGAACTGTGCTTCTGTGTAGCTGTATTAGACAAAACGAATACCGATGCACTACAAACCTATCGTTATGTGCGTAGCGGGCATTATGTGATAACAATTCACGATAGAAAAGATCAAGAAAACTCAATTTAACTAAATCACATTATAGTAACATTACCAGTGAATTGTCTTACATAATATTTACAATTCATTGGTAATGTCAAAAGCACTATAAAAAAAGAAATATAAAAGTAAAAAGGATTATATCTATAATACTTTTCTTTAATATTGGCACACACTGGAACCACCACCTCAGGAATATAAATGCATTCTTTGTGTAAAATAATATAGTTAGAAACTGACAATATAGCAGTAATAGAAATATAATCTAGTAAATATTATATAATTTTGTGCAACAATATGCTAGACTGATGGTAATCTATAACTACATATTACTAGGAATATTGTTACTATGAGTTTGTTATTCTTGCTATACTATAAATGACACATTTTTATTGCTTATTTTAAACTTTATTTAATTTTAAGCCGCAGTTCCGTGTGTTGTAACTTTAAACGAACGCCAATTACGTTGAAAATAATGCAAAACCGTTATTTAACGTTAAATAACGTTTATGAAGAAGGGGTTAGAGTTCAAGTTAAGGCCGATTTATACCCAATTAGACAACCGAATGTCTTCAGAAGAACAGATCCCGGAACTCATCTATTTCAGGCGCAGAATAGCACATCTTGTGGTTTTAGACAGTCGGATTCTGACACAACATCCCACAGCAAATCTCGGCGAGATTATGGCTCTAAGCAGTTACCATACGTTTAAAAAATACACAAGACAAGCTTTTTTAAAGAACATACACATACATAATAATATATTATTGCTACATGTCTAAATTGAACAATATAGGACTTTATTGCTAATACTTAAAGATTCATAACAGTCTACACTATATTTAATGTGAAAATAAGTATTAAAATTATAGAAGTTCTACTTCTACTTAACTTGAGCAACATATTTAGTTTCAAATTGACCTACTTCAAAAAGAAAATTAAAACTAAACTAAGCTAACGAGATCCTTCGAAAGCATATATGGAAGCAAACATTTTTTTTTTATACTCACACTTACAATTTCACGTTCTTTTGACGTAACAACATCTTATAGTTCGAGGGAGCCGGCTACACGCACAAAAAAACATGACTCATGCGGCGTTACCTCGCTCTGAGGCGTTCCAGTTAAGGCTTGAAGGGCAAGCGAGAGCGCGGAACGAGCGACAAAGAGGCACAATCGGCCTCCGCGTTCGGCAGCGTTCATCGTTATGAACGTTCAACTATCGTCAGTAAACCGACTTTACAGAAAACCGATTTTTTTCTATTTCTATAACACAAACTTATATATATTTTGAATATATATATATATATATATATATATATTGAAATTATTACAATAATTTTACATTTAAACTTTTATAACAACGATCATGTTGGGAAAACGTAAACAAAAATTTAACAACATAAATTTCTGAAGTTCTAACACCGTACATATATAGAAATAATTAATTGACTAAGTTACAGCATAGACACAGTTACAACAATAAAAAGTTTAGACTACTCTAAGCCGACTACGTAAAAAATTTTGACAACATTCTATACCTAACCTATGTCACTCAGGCCATTATTGCGAATCTATTGACACCTCATACATTAAAAACCGTTACAATGCGTTTGAAATCAGAATACGATTGGAAATCCGCCATCTTGCCCGGCATTTGTCAACAACTTCAGATATTTAGTATGGTGTGCAAAAAAAACTATGAATTACAATTAAAATATTTATTACAAACCAGCTGACCCGCCAGACTTCGAACTGCCTCAATCGATAAACAGAAGACCAATTTATTTTTTTTAAATTAACGTAAAATGAAAGGAATCCATAATTATTATTAATAAAAAAAAACTGCAATTCATTTTTATATATTCGCCTTTTAAACCTTCGCTGGACTTCCAAAAATAATTAAAGACCAAAAATAATTAAAGACCAAAATTACCCAAATCGGTCCATCCGTTCTCGAGTTTTAGCGAGACTAACGAACAGCAATTCATTTTTATATACATAGATAGATTTTTATGCTACTGAAATTATCATCTGAATTAGATTAAAAAAAAAGCTCATACCGCACTTTTGAGATTAAAATATAAAAATTGATTTTTATTTTAACATTATTGGGTGTATGCCAACGCTACATTTCCAGTGAACTTAGTCACAAATCCAGTCCTATTCTCATTTGAAACGCATTGTAGTACAGTAGATTAGGAGTTTAGGTGAAACATACATAATTTCGACAGTCAAAACTATTAGCCTTTTTTCGCCGTAGTCGGGTAAATGATATGATTGTAAATCAAAACTAGAATTTCGATTTTCTAGCTAAAATTATTCTATTTATATTTCAAATCATTACCCTCTTTCTGAAGGAGTCTGGTAAAAGGAAGATCAAAACTGACTAAAAACATGCGTACACTATAGTGTGTAGTATTTTGAAAATAGTACTAAGTGTTTAAATTAATGGTGGTAGTTTTAGATCAATAACCTTTGAGTAAGACTTGCCTTTATTTTCTTTTTGATAGTAGGTTGAAAATTAAAAATAATTAGTTCTCCATAGTGTTGCGGAGGTTCGATGCCAGTTGCTCCGTAGAAAAACTGATATTCAGGTAAAACCGATTGAACTAGTAGCCGACCCCAAATAATATTGGGAATAAGAAGATCTTGTCTTCTTATTCCCAAGACAGAAGAAGACAGATGGTTGAAAACGTAACCGTGTCAGTCTTGTTCAATAACACTTTAAAATGTATAATCTGTTATCATAAGATATATACTCGTATATACGTATTTATTCGCAATTACATTTCTGTAATATTCTCTTCAAAACATTTTATTTGTATACTTTGAAAAACACTACTAACGCTGATTTATGGGCCAACAAACGGAAGATTAATTTACACCAAAATCGTCTATGGAATACCTTGTAATATTAATAGTTGTTTGAAATAAATGTGGATTTTTATTGTGTGCCTAGAATTTAATAAAAATGTTTTTTAATCTGAATTGTGTCGGTAGCTTTCCTAATAAAATTTATGTCAAAAAAAAAAAAGAAAAGATAGATTACTTAGACAGAGATTTGTCTATTTCATCAAAATATTTCGAAAAATTACAATAATATTGATCTAGTAACAACTATTTCAACTACAAAATTAAGTATTTTAGTCTGATTAAATGGATAAAAAGTAGATACATAAGAAACAACTTAAGCAAGTACAATAACTAGTCATTCATATTGCTTCGTTTTTGCAACAACCACATTTATTATTCTATAATAGTAGTCTACGTAAAGCAATTCTTTGGGAGACATCATCAACAACAACAATCAACTGCTGAACATAAGCCTCGTTTTGGAAGGAGGTTTCGTAAACATCATGGCTCCCTACTTCAATACTGATAATATCAATCTGTGTTTAAAAAACTTTAATAAGAGTGGTAGTGATTTCACTACCACTCTTATTAAAGTTATTTTGTGAACGACAAACCACAGCCTCTTTAAAACAATATCTAAGTTATACCAGTAAAGAAGTTTGAAACAGAAAAACAGAAACTTAAGTTACAATATACATTAGCTACATAAATGTAGTCTGAATGTAGTTTTTAGAATTTGGCTCAGATTTTTAGCTTTTTCTCTTCTATGTTTTTCCTACACACATATGATGTATAACATGAGAAACCTCTGGTCCAAATCAAAAACCTCTTCAAATCAACCTTAAACTGTAAATTTTTATCCCTTTTCAAAAAATAACAATTCGAAAGAAAAAACACTACAGTCTAATTTACACTTTGGATACGATAATCTTACTTATATAATTAACATAAGCGTTTAAAGGCTCACTAATAGACAATCTTCATATTCTAAACAGGAACTCAACAAGCGACTATAAACTATTCTTCATGTGACAAATTGAAGGTAACACAATTATTATCTGCATCGATTCTTATAATCAGGATTCCACCAAGACCGAAAATTATTGTAAATAGTAGTTTTCTCCATCATAGTCCTATCATTGAGAGCATCACAAATATTACATATGTTCTCTATCATTGACGGGTTGTGATACGTGTAGTACTTTTTCCACCTAAAATAACGACTGTACTGCCTAGGAGACCTAGCCAGCCTGTCCATTAATCCGGCCAGCTGATTGACGTTCATCTTACGTCCATCAATGTAAGATTCAGGAGGAATAAATCTGGAAGAAGAAAACATTTCATTGTATTTCAGGCTATAGGATAACACTTTGTGTGACAATTTGTTGCTCTGAGTCTGGGTGTTTTATATGTCCGTTTCAAGTATGTTTGTAAAGTCCCCCGCGACACAGTAATTTTATTCCTAATGCGGGAGTTGTCTTTAAAAAAAAAAAGAATTTTTTTCGACGGCTGATTGAATCGGTAAATTCAATAAATTCTTATTTTTTGCTTGACTCAGTCAGTACTACTCCCTCACAGAAGACCAAGCTAAAATGTCAGATTTCGTGCGGTCGTGTTTTGTAGGGGAGAGCGAGACCGGAGGCTCAGTCATGAAGAAGCATCATATTAGATTGTGACAATGTGTTAATTATATGTACGTCCAAATATGTGGATGGTGACCACATCTCCTGGATTCTGTTCATGCTTTCCATCAGTCAGGGCAGAACCACTTTGGCAGCTAATATATATAAAAAATGGGCCGATGTTTATGATGTTTAACTACCAATAGCGGAATACTATGAACCTATTTTAGCAAACGATTGAATATAACATAGCAAAAGTACAATAACTATGATAAGCGCGTTATTTATTTCTCAATATTGGCCGACATATGACACCAGAAACGTATCTGGTCCCGATAACATTGTTGGTTATTAAAGTTCGTTAAACTACGAAGAACACAACAATGATATACTCTTACAGGAAGTCCTATCGTATGCTGACCTGTGTACGGCATAACCTGAATCTACCTTTGTGCAATTAGTGAACTTTGTATTTGTAATTGTACCTTTAAGAATAGAATTAGACCTAATCAGACCGCTTCCTGATATCTTAGCCACATAAGTGTAGATACGCATTTGATTTAAAACTCATCTAGGTATAAATAGTTAACTTTTTTACAAGAACGACTGATGGCTTAGATTATGGGCCAAAACGTGTAGTATGACATCGTTCAAAAGTATCAAAACGAGGTAAAATTCCTACAGTTACCCATTTTGAAAATTTAATTGGAGACATCAGAGGTTCTCTAACTGTTTATAGAAGAGGGATATTGTTTTTATCTTCGTACTTACTAAAAGATAAACTCGTTTCTAAATATAATACACATACCTGGAATAGTCAGCACCTCCAAAAACGACAGGTATGACGTTATAACTCATGGCAGTTAACAATTTTTCTGTCACATAATCTTCAGCAAATGAATTCTCTAAAGCTAAGTAAAAAAAATAATCCTTTTGTAATAGTAAATTGCAAGGTTCAGTTTTGCCTTTTTTACCTCTTGGACATCTCAATTTACCACAGTATCCAAATATATCAACCTGATGCCCATAAGTTAATAAAGCTTTTTGCAATTTATCTACAAATATATGTCTTCCACTCTTAGTGCGGCAGTGTGACACAAACCATGCTGCCATTTTAGTTTTATTCTCAATAGTTTGACGATAATCTAAATACACATTCTCCATATTTTCCCTCCATTGCATTCTTTGTTTTGGACCAATAATAGCACGATTTTTATCCCTTATCAGTATATACGGCGTCGGTAAATCTGAATCCAATTTGTACGTAGCAGTCCAATTAAAGAATCCATCAAACCTTTTATTGCACACTGGGAAATTTTCTGCAGACTCCATATTAAAGTATATGTACTTTTGATGAGGTGATCGTTTATGCGGCAGTCTGTATGACTTCATTGTTCTTCCGTTAAATGCTATGGCATCGAACTTAGTATAATCCGAGCCAAGCAGATTTTTGTCTGCGGTAACATAACAGTTCACCATTGAACAATTGTTCTTCAGAAATGTTCTCTGACCTTCTTCCAAGAAACTAAATGGAGCATAGTCCCGTCGAGTCCACAGCAACAAATACTTGAGATTTTTAGGTAAATGTTTCGTTTTACGATAAACATTTGAATATCTTAAATCTCGACCGACATTTTCTAAAGCTTCTTGAATTAAACTTTCGTTTACTGAGTTTTGACGGGCGGCAAGTTCAATCCATACCAGCGACAGGAAAAAAATGCTGCAGCAGAGTAGACAAAATCTAAAACGTATAGTTCGCAATGTCTTGAAGAGTGATACCAGGTACTTTGCCCGGGTGTGCAGAGGCATATCGGTCACCTCATGTTAAAGGAACTGCTACCTTCAAAGCGCACTGACAAGTACTCCATGTGTCAACTACCTGTAACAAAGAAAGAAATAATATTATTTAAAGTACATACATGCTGACAAAACAAAATGTCGTGCCTTGAAACATCAATAGATTAATTTTGTTAAGCGTGGTCCGTGTGGTAACGGATTAAGAATGAGAGAGAGTGTCACCACCCCTATTCATCCAGCGAGTGTCGCAAAAGGCGACTAAGGTATAAACTACGCAAGACAACATGAATGTAAAGAGAAGGAAAACTTGAAACCAACCCGATTCCAACCCGTCTGGCCAGCGTGGTATAGTAGGCCAATACCTCCTATCTAAGGAGAGGCCTATGTCCAGCAGTAGACTGTTAAAGGCTGTTGATGATGATTGATGAAACGTGCTTAGAAATTAAAAAGCATTTATTTACTCATTTTACTAATAACCTCACTAATAACAATTTTATATGTATAATAATAAACAATAATAAATATTTTGGTTATGTAACACACAACGCCATCCAGCTTAAAAATTAAGCAGAGCTTGTACTGTGAAAGATAGATTGAGTGATAGAATACTTTTTTATACTTTATTTTTGACATATATATTGTACATAGAAAACACCCAAAACCAATATTTGTAGATCATACAAACATTTGGTCTGACCCAGGATTTGAACCCGAAACCTCGAACACAGTAGTCGCTACACTGTACTATACACTACACTGCGACACCGAGGCAGTTAATAAACATTACAATTATAATAATAATATTTATATAAGCTGAAAAGTTAACAAGTATTGTACAAATTCAAAATTTTACAACAGTATGTAACATGAACGAATCACATTGATAATATTATTGCAAACAAGCTTACTGACAAACAATGATAATATTATAGAGATACACGTGGTGAGAGATTAATATAACGGAATGTCAACAACCGTATTAACAAATACCTAAAAATAATTTAATATATATACTATTGTTCATAAATACCGACTAATGCCGCAAAATACACAGGACTATAGAGAAACTTCACAGAAACGCTATACTAACGCACCGTCTAGCCAGCGTGGTATGGTACCTCAAAACCTCCTTACAGAGGATAGATCTCTCTCCCGCAGTGAACTTTTAGTCTGACGAGGAATACACTACACTTGACTACACTACACACAGCACAGTTGCACACATGTTGTAACATAACATATTCACTGTTATACTATCGTGATTTAAAATTTAAAAAGAAAAACACTAATATCACCCATGTGGAAAAATGTTACACTATCAAATATTTTTTAACATTTAAATAGAACGGTAGTTAAAGAGCGATGTCAACAGACGCAAACTAAACTATCGAGTCCACACAAACGAAGTGAGTTCATCATATAAAATTAATATTATAGTGTGTGACATCACTAGATTGTTTGTGCGGAGCGTTATCAGTCAGTCACTCATCCTCCTAGCCATTATTCCCAAGTTTATTTGGGGTCGGCTACTAGTTCAACCGGTTTTACCTGAATTTCAGTTTTTCCACGGAGCGACTGGCATCGGAACTCCGCAACCCTAAGGGAGAACTGAAATTCGAATATTGAACCAGTTGTCAGTATATTTGAGGGCACTGACTTCCCAATAACGATTGCCATAGATGTTCATGACAACCGGGACCGACGGCTTTACGTGCTCTCCGAGGCACGGGACCTCTAGAATAGCAGTCGCATACGCTAACCACTAGACCAACGAAGCAGTCAGTCACTGTTGTATGTTAAATTACTAGCCGAGTCCCACGGTGTTAGCCCAGGTTATGGTTGTAGATCGCGGAGCGAAGCTAGTCTAACAAAAGTAGTCTAAGTAGTAACTTAGACAGCTGTTAGCATAAGGAGTGCCTTATACCATCAACTATCTGCCAGTGAAAGTCGTGCCAAAATTGGTCCAGCCGTTCTAGAGAGTAGCCGAAACAAACATTTTTTTTTTAAATTGCCTCTGATATGATGTTCGTACAGTATAAAATTGCATATACATTTAATAAAACAATTGTCATTTCACATTACAAACTGACACTTTACTTTTATGTATGTGTATAAACTATTATTGTTATTATAACGTAATAAAGAATGTCCGACATTCCGTAGTCATTATATGTTTTTAAACGGCCGACTTTAATCATAACATCCATGACATCGAAGTATGTTATAATATAGCAGAAACTAGTGTACGACCGCGACTAGCGATTGCCCCTAAAGAAAACGCCCCAGGTTTACCCGGATCTCCAAGACCCAGCGACCGATTTAGAAAATTAATAACAGAGCTCGAGTATCCAATCTTTAGAACCCAAGCTTAAATCCACTGCAGACACCTTGACTTTCCTGACCTGAGTAGTTGGACACTATAATGATAGTTTAATCAGAATGTAAGCTAAATAGCCAATGGTGGTGGTGGCCAATTCGAATCTCGATATTCTACACTGCAAGCCTTTTACTGAGGCCTCCACATATTTCTCACTCAAAGGTACCGTTTAAACCAATTAAAGTGTAGATTACTTCAAATTATTCAATAAGTAATAATTACACTCAGACCGAAATACCAGTACAAAACTAAATAATTATATCAGAGCACTCACCCAGCTAAAATCGACTTTACTGTGTCAACTCTTAACACCCACTCTCCCAACCAACTCCTACGTTCGACTTCCAGCTCCGTTTACCACCGCCGCCCTAAGCTCAATGCCTCGATTGGCTTGTCAAACTGCAAACTTTTAATAGTTTATGTCTTGCAGATGTTTGAAGTACCATTCAGAGGTCCTCAATGTTACCACTTACCACTCAAATGTTTTTACAGAATTCATTTTAAAAGAATGCAATAAATCTGCTTTCTTAGGGTCAAACCCTTTTTTGTGGATATTAGTGACGCGTCCACTTTTCGCATTTGAAAGTAATAAATTAGTTTCTATATTTTAATATTGTTGTGAAAAATTCAAATTAATAAAAATTCAGAAACAGGATAAACGTAGATATTTATTAAATGTTTTTGAGGCTCTTTTCTATAGTCGGGTTCTTATTTTTCTGGTTATAACGTAACTATGTCAATGATCGGTGGGATGCCAGGGATATGTAGGTTTACTATAGAGTAAAGCCACATATCCTACTATCCCACATATAGATGCAAATAAATCTGAAAATAACTCATCTAAAAGAAATTTAAAAATATTTGGCCGAAAATATTCAATTTCGGCTGAAAAATTAGTTTTGGTCGGACACTATTCTAAAAAGAAAACTAATTCATCTTGTGTCGAGT
The DNA here is from genome assembly GCA_932526445.1 of Phragmatobia fuliginosa. Classification (NCBI taxonomy): domain Eukaryota; kingdom Metazoa; phylum Arthropoda; class Insecta; order Lepidoptera; family Erebidae; genus Phragmatobia; species Phragmatobia fuliginosa. Next base: position 9,957,499 of record OW052075.1, on the reverse strand, counting down.
CCTGTCTTACTGTTTTGTGTTGAGTAGTGTAATATTTTGTCGTAGCGTTACAAGGCCTCCTACTCACCATGCCAAGGCAATCGGAATGATGGTGCTGTGCATGGCTGTAACGCCGGCCTAGACGAGCAAACAAGCCGCTGGCATGGCCCCCAGGATGAAATGTCTTCAGCGGCATGTGCTTCTAGCATGCTTTGCCGCCGGAGTTTAGCACAGCCTAAACTCCGGCAGCATAACGTTTAGGAGGTCTATCGAAGAAATACACGAATTTCAAATGTTGACAGTTTTAAGAGAATGAGTCAATTAATACAATGAGTTATGTCGATACAAAACTATGTACATACGTTGAAAGATACCCGTCTGGTCAGCGTGGTACAGTAGGCCAAATACTCCTTTCTAAGGAGAGGCCTATGTCCAGCAGTGGACTATTAAAGTGGATGATGATGATGACGTTGAAAGATTAATGATGTGATATGATATGACACAATCTGAAACTGGTAACTGGAAAGTTTCGTTATAGGCACACAAACTTGAATAAATATTTTTGCATTATGCTCCGAAACTTGAGAAAAGTTAGTTTATGTTTAATGTCACACTAAGATCTTTAGTAACTAAGCTAAAACTGCAGAAAATGGATACTACAAATGGTTTAATATCAAAAAAGCTTTATTATGGGTCAATGCAGTCCACCGCTGGACATAGGACTCACCTAATGTACTCAAAACTTTGTTTCGTAATTCTAATATGATACATACCATTCATTATTTTAAAACTTCATATTACATAACAAAATATTCAACATTAACATTACAATTCTCTCTAATATAATATTTTTGTGATGTGAACAATACTTGCTGACAATTTATTCGTAAGTGACGTAGTACACGGTGTCATATATCAGCAAGAACTAAATTTTTTTATCTGTCTAGAATTTAAAACCTCCTTTAAATAAATATTCAATCGTATTTTGAAATATCAATGCAATGTTTTTGTTGTTTCATTGCAAATTTCAATGAACCACTATTCCTGATGTAAAGCATGAGTCGAATCCAAGAGTAGTGATCCTCGTTGTGTATGCAAAGAATGCTGCGGGGTGACCTACACTATGGTGGCCTATTGATATGCTTCTGGGTCATGTCCTCCGGTTCTTAATGTTATTCAGTAATTTGCTGCACAGCTGCACATCGATACTTCACCCAGGTGGATCTAGGATACCTAGGTGAAGCACGGGTCTGCCTGTAGTCGTCGTCGTAAGCTTTTTTTATCATACGTCAGTCCTGTGGTCGTGGCTAGAAAGGGTAGTTACCTTTTAGTCTACACAGACTTTCTAAGAACCCCGATACATTCCACGCTATATTTCATCTTGAAACGTATGAAGAAAACAGCAAACATTTATAAAGATTTTAGAAGTATCATAGACAATTAGATAACACTGCATAGCAGCGTTTCTGATGTAGGTTTTGTTGCGAGTTTCAGTGAAATTTTTGATGACGATTACAAATCCAGTTCTTGCAGTTTTGAAAAATTTCATATTTTTGAGTCTTTTTCTTGAAAAACACTGAGTATCAGAACTCATTTTGTTCTTGTTGAAAAAGTTGGATTAATCATTTTTTATAAAATTTTCTTGTTGAAGTTGAAGACAGAGCTGTTCTGTATGCACCAAGAACAGTCAACCACCATTTATGCGATCCAGTAACCCTGGTAACATTCCTTCATCATACAATAGTCATTGTAACGTACAATGCATTTGATCGCCCTATTCCTTCCTAGGATCGCCAAAATCAGTCAGAAAACAATCAAAGTTCTTAGTTATTGGTGGTAGTGAGAAAAGTGCAACTTCTCAATCTCTGTCACAGTATCCGAGAGCCCTACAAAAATGTCCTTTGGTTCTTTGCCAAATGGTGTTTACAAGTCACAAACAAAGTAACTATTACTACTACATATTAGTTTTCGCATTACCTTGCGTAGATTCCTCCAGTGAAGCATTAGTTTAAGGTTCAGGTGTTATTTGCTTTTTCGTATCCAATTCTAATTCATTTTCTTGCTTACAAAACAAACTTACAAACGTAGAAACTGAACGAAGTTTTTACTTACCTATTGTGAAAGCCAAGGCTAAAATTTCATTTCCAACTGGTGACCAAATTAATTTTTGTGAGTCTCAATCACATCGTCTTTCTTTAACCATACACTGCGCTGCTCTGTGCAAATGTAACAAATATTATTCGAATGACTGTCCTTGATGATATCATATCAAATTGTTTAGGGAAAACTGAATATTTCATTAGGTAAGTACCTACGCAAAGAACAATGCCCATTTTCGACCTAATTTTCGAACTCGTGGACTGCAAACTAGAGTATTAATTAGTTGTTGGATAATTATTTTATATTATAACATAATTTATAGATAATACTTAGGTCCAGGAAAGAAACTTATTCAAAATGTACTATAATAACTATAAACGTGTAATAGATAAAAGATTAATCAATATTATCCCTATTAATAATATTAAAGTGAAGATAAGTTTGTTTGTTACGCTTTCATGCGAAAACTACTCAACCGATCATCATGAAACTTTGTACACATATTCTTTGAGGTATTCAAATTCAAATTCAAAATTCTTTATTCACTTAGGATGCAATACATCTCTTGTGACAGGTCAAGATTCTACATGTACATTTATGCCATGTTCGCAAACAATAGGTAGAGCCGGAGAAAAGAACATGGCAATAAAAACTCGCGGCCACTCCTTTCTTTCTTTATTAGAAGTAATATAGGATACTTTTTATTAAAAAAATATATTTTTTTATGAAAAATAAAAAATTGACTTATCCGATATTACACGCGGGCAGAGCCGCGGGCGAAAGCAAGTTTGTAATAAGTCAAAATGACAACACTTTATTGCGCTTAGTAAATGTCATCCAAGTATGTACTTTTTCGTTCGCGTGAATTGTTAATGATTTTCTGTCTTTGGGTTTCTAACGACTTTAGACTTTTCTCACGGACTCCTACCTTTAACAAATAAAATTTTTGCCCAAGCTTGTACAGTTGTTAAACACGGAGAACTGTACGTCTTAAGATGGAAGATCAACTGTGTAGTAACTGCAGTTTATATATATCTATGATGCAAAGGCATTCTGTGGAATCCGCAGAGATGCTTGCTTTATTACAGCAATGGGTTGCTCCGCAATAGGAATGAAAACTTTCGTAACATTAACCATTTTCTTGGAATGGAATCAGAAACACTTACAAATCTATTGTTATTCATTGTTAGAGGCTACTCTAAATAGCCTATTATGCCACACTTGCTGGATGGACACAATATAACTCTTGTTGGTCATAGACCAGAAACAAGAAGCGTTGGCCATGAAAATGTATGAATTAATTGTGGCTGTTCAATAAGGCGCATACGAAAGTATTTACTTAAGTCTGATACTGAAAGAGAACGGCATGTTAGAACTAGTATAGTTCATTGATGTGCACCAAGAATTGTAAGTACCTACTTAATACGATATACCTACCTAAATAATAAATACAGTTTGAAGTGATGACAACTTGTATTCTTATTCTATTTATCTTTATCTTTATGATAGTCAAATATTTTATTCATAAAGAATATTTGAAAAAAAAACAACTCCAAGTAAGTAATACTGATTAAGAGTGCAATAATTGTAGGGTTTGTACTATATTTATTAACTAGCCACATATTTACAGGAAAGTGAATCAACTCACATTTGCCATCCATGTTGGCAAAGAGCTGACGGAGGTCTTGAACGTGCATCTGAAGCTTCTTCATCCGCAGTTGTTGCAGCCGCAGACCGAGCTGCAGTGAATTTTGCAGAACTCTCATCAACACTTTCAAATATAGTTCAACATGCAAGTCAGACCATACATTTACCTAATTATAGAAGAGCCTCTAATACAGAGTCATTGCTTTTTCCCAAGGTGTCAAGAGACCGACATATTAGTTGTACCAACTGCAATCAGAACAAGATTATTTTGTGACGAAGATGTGTCTAAGAGTACTTATTACGTGCCGCCTAATTGCCGTATTTGTAGTTTTCATTTAAGAGGCAATGTCTGGGATGAATTAAATAATATTCAGGATTGTAATAATTTGTTTACTGCTGAGAATATAGAAGATTTTGCATCTCTATTAAAGACTCAATCATCCCGCAATATAGATTTTGAAAATATTGATGCGAGTGATGATCATTTGGTACATTATTGGCTCGGTATGACTAAGACGAAGAAGAAGATCATAGTTTGTGAACATTACTGTTGTCTCTGATAACCTAAGTCACTTTCCATGTCTGTCCATAAATGAATTAATATTAATTGCTTGTGGAACTTACCAAATACGGCAAAGTAAGTCTTATTATGGAGAACACATCAGAGCTGGTGGTACATACAGTGTTGAAGTATGTAGAGAGATAAATAACACTCTGCCGCGAAAGTTCTTAGAAAATAATTGTTGGCTTTTAAGGGCCAAAATTCAAAGTAGGCATATAGGCAGAAAAATATATTTTGTATATATTCTGATCAATAATAATAACTACGGGAGACAAGCAATACAACAATATTATTGTAACTGTATTATAGGAAAGCGTACAGTTGGTTGTTGCGCACATATATTGACTATTATTTGGTACGTTGGTTGGTAATACTCCTGCTCAATTTCTGGACGGTGTTCTGTGTCATTTTGATAATGAATATAATATAGAAATCAACTGAAAACAGTGTATTACTTATTATTCTTAGCCATCATTCCCTTACTATGGACATAAGGTCCATTTTTTTACTCAAAACAACGACACAACGCTGTACTATAACTAAGATACATCAGTAAAAGCATAACTGAGTTGTTTTTTTTGAGGTTATAAAAGTACTTTTATAAAAAAGTATGAATGTGGCCGACCTCTAATCAATCTCAAATTTTTAGTTAAACGCTCATTTATCTAATGCAGAAACAGTATGGAGAGTGGTCATTGTCCTTTAGGTAGTAACAGCAATTTTTCAGTGAATGAGTATGAATACAATAAACAGACACAAAGAACACCCAGACTTAGAATAACAATTTGTGGATCACACAGTGCTTTCCCGTGTGCGATTTGAACCCGCAACACTTAGTGCAGTAAAAAGCGGCTTGGCGACCGCTTAAGCCAATTGGCCAACCATGCAATCGGTCGGTAAAATTGAGTAAACAACTCATATTTCAACTTATTTTCATCAGAAAAAAGGATGTTATTTTGTTGTACAGTGTAATAGAACTAAGCCTTTTGTATACTGTAAAATGACATACCTACCCAAAAAACAAATATCAATCTCTAATCAAATTGAGCACTTGAAGCTGTCAGTCGTGGTTACCATATCAACATCTTTTTCAATCATTACTTGTAGTTCATCATCTTATCTATCACAGCCAATCACGTACACTTTATAGGCCTCCCCTTCTCCTTCCTCTACCTTCTCCTCTACTTCTTTTCTCTTCGTCCTCTCTTCTCCAAAGGTCTTTGTAGAGAACTTTGAAATCACCTAGCACTTGGGCTGTGTAGATCGAGTCGAATTTGTTTCATATAAAAATTAAAGTTCTACCGTATCGTAATAGTAGCCGACACCAACGTTATTTGGGAAAAAGGCTCAGAGGAAAACAAATAACTGCTCACGACACCACAATATAGTAAGTCGAAAGACATGAAATACATACTCCGTTGGAATGAATATTTGAACAAAGCAGCAGTGTAGCTAATTAAACAATTTTATGGTTGTATTATCGCATAGCCATTAATAATGACTTATATAATCGAAAAATCTAATTGTTTAACTAAACACACAATACATCAATATAATCAGCCTATCGTAGTTCACTGCTCCACATACGCCTCTCCAATAGTATAACACATACATACCAATAAATAAAATGGAAATGGCTGTTGTTATTCAAAATTATCAGCATTGCACTAAACGTATTTTTTTTAATTGTGTCCATTGGTTTAGGATAATCCCTGATACGGTTCTACCATTTTTTACGAGATTTTCACTGGCAGATAGCTGAGGATATAATGAGTAACATAAGCTACTTTTCAATAGACCATTCTTCGCGGCATTAGGTACAACAACAATCACGGGTGACATCGCGGGACTCTATAAATGATTATTTAATGTTTAAAGGTGATTATTTGCTTATACCTAACAAGCTATAACCTAATATCTTTAAACGAGCGATTTTTGGGGTGAAAATCGATCTAGATTCGTCTTATGTTTGGGTAAACACTAGTTTTGTTAAACATTGTTAAACATATATTAATAAATAGTATTAACCGACCAAAGCTCGATTGCCCAGGTACCTACTACTTATAACACTTAACTTATGTTTACAATAAGTTATCAACTCATAATAATAAAGAACTGCCTTAGCCAAGTTGCTAGTGTTTCGTGTCGATTCTCATTCTACAATCGCTAATGCCTCTAATTTCTTGTATTATATTTTAGCTAATACATATTTTGTTCTGACCACGAGACTTTGCATTGAGACGACATTCCCTTACACTTGTTAGTTTTTTTAATAACGTTTACCCTTGTAGAATGCAACTTGGGGGGCTGAGTAAATAATTATTATAAAGTTAAGCAAAGTTATACAGGTAGTAGAGACACGCTGACTTCAGCACGAATAGACCGGCTCGACCAGGGTGGTACTACCCTCACACAGAAGACCAACCTAACTTGGCAGCATACGTGCTGTTGTCTTTTGTTGGTGAGTGAGAGACTGGAGGGCCAATTATACACTAAGCACATTTTCATCTCACATCATAAACGTCTCACGAGGCCGCCCTGGTGTAGGTCGCCATGCTGCATTGCATGCACTCACGATGAGAATGGTGGATCCACTCATGCTTTCTATCGGGCAAAATAGAGTCGCTTTGGTAGGTTTCAATATATATTATATCAAAAAGCAATTCTTGCCAGACTCATGGCCGTTTCCACCAACGTCCCCTAAATTTAAGGAGCCACTTAACCCTTAGTGAGAATTTTAATTTCACCAAGTTTTAGGAGACACCTAAGTGCTCAGATGTGTCATAGGGAGGCATCAATTAAGGGGTTCCTAGTAGATGGTTAGGTATAACTTAATCGAGAAAACGGCCATCACGTTCATAATATCGCACATGGGCTCAAATAGTGTCACAAGTATAAGACCAAAACATTGAGAAAAACGCGTTTAAAATTGACACTACTCAATTTTTTCACCTTTTTGACCGTAGCTAAAAAAATAACGAATATAGAACAAAACGTTCTTCACCGAGCTAGAATAGTTTTTGGAGCTCTACAAATTAATGTTTTTAATACTCTGAAAATCCTGAAAAAATACAAAGTTGTCTCTTTAATTAAAAAAAAAATACTATTTTTATTAAATACTAGTTGACCCAGCGAACTTCGTACCGCCCAACTTTAAAATTCCAGAACTTGATCGCAGCGCCACCTACCGGGTCCAATTGCGAATCTAAACCATTCCCAGATCCCCTTGAACACACACAAAAAATTTCATCAAAATCGGTCCAGTCGTTTGAGAGAAGTTCAGTGACATACACACTCACACAAGAACTATATATATAAAGAAGATTGTTTATAAAGGTGACACAAAAATATATGTCAAGAGAAATTCACTTTAAAACTAATGCATAATTACATATCAACTTCGGAAAGCCTGTTTTTTTTTTATTTAACGTCTGCCAAGGTGACTTTACTATGCCTGATGGAAAGCATGAGTAAAATCCTAAAGTGGGGGTCGCCATACTCACTGCAAATGCAAGCAGTATGGCGAACCACATTATGGCGGCCGAATGAGATGCTTTTTGAGATTAATGAGTGATTAATTGAGATTAATGAGAACGCCCCGCTTAAAGGACCCGGGATCATAGTAGGAAGGAAAAACATGAGCCAGCAGTGAGTTCCAGTTTTTAACTGCTCGGCACAAAGGGAAGATCAGAACCGCTTGGTTCTGGAGCATATAATTTCCACTCTGAAGGGACTTCAGAGGCCAGCACGTGTTGTTCTGTACAGGAAGGGAGAGGGTGAGATGGGGTGAGGTTCCAGGAACTCGGTGGCTTCGGAGCTATCTATGATGTGAACTGCTCGCCTCTGCAACCGATCGAGAGCGTCGAGCAAATACTGCTCAGATCCATCGCAAAGGTGAGAACAGTACTCCACGCAGGAGCTGGGTCTTAGAGAGAAGATACAGATGCTCCGGCGGGAACAACCATCTCACCCTGTTTAGCACGCCTAGATTCCGCGAGGCCACCTTTGTGACATTCTCAATAATAGTAATAAGTATTTATTTTCTCACCTCAATACATTTTTACATACATATATATTGTGGGAGACTGGTGACTAAGCTAGAATAATAGTCTGTGTTTCAGGACACCAGGTTCCCCCTCTCTATTGTTTACATTTTTTCTATGTTTACATTACTTATGACATTTAGTAGTGGTTTAAATTCGAATAATATAAGATGTACCTATATAAGTATGTGTGTATGTCATTTATTTTACGTGTTTGTATGTTTAGTGTTTCCATATGTATATTCGTGAGTGTGTAGATGCGTGTGTGAGTGTGTGCCTGTAGAATACTCATATGAATATCTATGCCAAGACAGCAAGCAACTTTTCAGTATCATCATAGGTTAAGTCTGCAAGCCAAGCAGTTAGTTTCATATTACATTTTGTTTTATGTAATTCGTATATAGACAACTTTTTATTTATTTAATTATACAAGTAAGGCCCTAAATAACAGAAGTATCGTTTTGAGTACACAATCTTAAGTCGGACCTCACTTGTATCAACGGGATTTTATCGCCTATTGGCACGGACCTGAAGAGGATTATATTCCAGTATACTGTGCTGCATTACTATTATTTGCCTAATTAATAACTGTCTTACCGTTAAAACCTTTGCTTTTTTGTATAAGAGAGAGGTAGGATATGTGAATGGAGGTGATGGCTATAGGTCGGTAATTAGCCGGATCACATTATGGGTTGCACATTCGCCTCCCTCCAGGCCTCCGGAACAATTCACGAGGAATACGACAGGCGGTACAGACGCGTCAGAACGGGAAAACTCCGGTGCACAGTTCTTTAGAACCATCGCCGGAATACCGTCAGGTCCACTGGCCTTCCGGACGTCGAATGACCGCAGCTCCGCAAGGACATCTCTTTGCCGGATACTAATATCCCGCAATTTAGAGTCGCAGGTTGGAATAGTAGACGTATCCACGTCACGGTCGTCGATTTGGGAGTTAGCCTTTGACCTTAATATACACAACTTTTGACCGCTTATAAACCAATCAAATGCATATTAAAATTATTTACATGCGAAGGCACACGTAAACACAACAAACTACATCTCCTACCCACTGTCAAGAATGATATATGTACCTACCAACTCACCAATAGCCATACATAATAAATTAATCTTGTACAATATTTATATTTAAAAGCAGTAAAACTTACAGATTATTTCTTCAAAAACACTATACGAGTACACACAACCTTTGACCGCTTAAAAACCAACCAAATAAAAACAATGCATATTAAAATTATTTACACGCGACGGCACACGTTAACCATACGATGCTGGGAAGGGAAATGAAGAAGGCAGAAGTTCATACTTGTAGTAGGAAATTAATAAATATTTAAATTTGGAAAGAATAACATATATACTGCCGCGCAATTCATAAACTACTCATTGTTTAAGATATTTGAGATCATCGATCGTCATCGCTGACAAGAAGCCCAAAATCGATCAGAGTAGTATGCAATGGGAGAGGCGTATGTCCAGCAGTGGACTGCGATAGGCTGATGATGATGATGACATTAAGATCTATAAGAATCAAAAACCCGTTTTTATCTATAATCAGGATCTTTGGGTTTATTGGTACAATATTCGTGGCGGACGGATTAAAATATAATAACTGATTAAAAAATAAACTGGTATTAGAAGATAAGCAGCGTCACCAGACGTCATGGTTCAGTTCGGGTAAAGTTTTAGTCAGATCAAGTCAAGAAGAACAGTAGCGCTAGATTTATACAAAATATGTTACGGCAAGCAACAGTATAATAACCGCGGGTATTTATAAAAAAAAATCTAATATCAACTTCTGAATTTGCTAAAAAAATTTGAGCCTATATATATTTACTAAGAAATCTTTGCATACCAAACTGTAGTCAACCAAGAATAAAATTCCAAGTAACAGCTTTTTCTCGAAACAATTTACATGTGCTTTACTGTGTTCATAATATGTGCGACAGAATAATTTATCAAAACAATGTATAAATTCGGTTGACTGCCTTGTTGGTCTAGTGGTTAGCGTATCCGGCTGCTGATCAAGAGGTCTCGGGTTCGATTCCCGGGTCAGACCAAATATTTGTGTGATCCACAAATATTTGTTTCGGAGTCTGGGTGTTTTTCTATGTATAATAAAAATATGTATGTATTTACAAAAAAAAAGTATGGTATTTATATCAGTTGTTTAGTACCCATAACACAAGCTCCGCTTACTTTGGGTCTAGATGATGTTGTGTGTAAGATCTCCAAAATATTTATTTATTATTGTAACCTTCAGATATTTAAAACAAACCTCGAGTTTTAACAAATTTCAATCCACACTAATATTATAAAACTGAAGAGTTTGTTTGTTTGAACGCGTTAATCGTAGGAACTTCAGGCCCGATTTAACAAAATATTTCACTTTTAGATAAACCACTTATCGAGAAAGGCAAGAAGATAAAAATCATTGCGCCACGACCAACAGGAGCTTAGTTTCGACGAAAAATGTTCCATAAACAGGGTATTTTTTTTTTTGAGAGCTACCATTGCGTTCTCCGCGTAATTTATTAGAGATTGTTAAAAATAATGTATGAAAGAATGGTTGTCAATCTAAAAAAAAAAATCTGCGACAGCATATCTCTATCTTTTAAGGTTGGCTCACTATAAACTTTTTATGGGAAACGATATTGTTAATCCACATTAAAATGTAAATTGTAACTTAATATCATTTTATTTACATGAAGGCATAAATTACCCTGTTACCATGTGTCGTTTACACACCTCGTTTCTTAGTTTAAATCAAATACATTATTTTATTCTACACCACATATTTAATATTAAATGCGATAATTTGAAAAATGAACAATTTATCTTATTATTTAAAACACAAGATAAAAAAAATCAAAACGTTTCGCAAATATAATCCTTATTACTTACAGAACACTCCTGTTGTTGTTGCATCTCTTTCACCCACATAAGTAACATATTAAAAAAGTCAGTAGATAAACACTTACACTATCACTTGAATGACATTCTTGAAACAGTAGGGTTCTAGCGCACATGCGCATTGCAGACAAGCCATTCTGATCATCCAAAAATCTCGCTTATCACAGATCGTTATGAATTAAATGCTTCTGTATTTAACACGTGAGTTCGGTGTCTATTTTAGACTAACAAATATAAGTTATTGCTGTGGTGTGCCGGTGTCTATGTCTAAAGATAACTTTTAAAAATCGCGTTGTGTAAGACGTAACGTTCGAACGCGCTACAAGCTTAGCGCACGCTCGGCGACTGAATCCGCGGGCAAGGTCGAAGGTACGATGTGGCCTTTTGTCAAAAAAGTTCGTTACAAAATATGTTGCAAAGGTAGATTGCCTTCACTTTTTTCTACGAAATGTAATTACTATTACCTCGAATAAGTTCAACTTCTGAACGTGTTATTCAAATTTAATCTTCCTCGAAGCGATCTTGTTTATAAATAGTATAAAACCTGTGATGCTTCAACTGAGATTTCAACCCTTTATTGACATACCTTGTGTTCGTTGAGCGTTGGCATGATAAACGAAAGTGACACTAAGGTTAGTAGGTTACAAGAATTGATTTTAAGTTTGATTCGTAAGTCCATACAAATCAAATTTATGATGATTGAAATTGGTGCTTTGGTATTTTGGCGTTGCGTTTGTTTAGTATATTTCGCTTCAGAATGTATTAATTAATATTTAGAATAGTATAATTTACATTTTTAAGACAATCATAATGAATAAAACTTATTACTAATCTTAGATTATTTCCCGGCTATTTTGAATTTGGAATTGTTCTATATTCGAATGTGTTTATTTAAACAAATACAAAAATAGAACAGAACAAATTTTTTTGAATCTCAAAACAGTTGAAAGTAGGTATTAGGATTCATGCTATTGTTTAGTCACAGCGCCGATTGGAATCTGTCAGGTTAGGTACGTAAGAAAATGAATCTTTCTAAGGAAAATGTTCGAGCAATAATTTTCTACAACATTAGAGGCCCTGACACGGCTTCAGTGTTTTAAAGAGCTAACATCTGTATTCAGTGATGAAGCCCGATATCTGCGGACTGTCGAAAGCTGGTATTTAGAATTCCAGCGTGGACATACTAGTGCAAAGGACGCCTAAAATCCGCCTGCACTGAAGATAACATCATTGCTGTGAGAGAACTAATTCTCGATGATCGTCATATGACGTATCGAGAGATAGAGACTCTATTAAGCATCTCAGAGACAACCATTCCGAAGATCTTGCATGAAGCGCTTGGTGTGAGAAAGCTAGTTTGCCGTTGGATAACGCATCTGCTTTCCGGCGATCACAAGATGGCCTGCGTCAGATGGTGTAAGCAAACTCTGCAAAGGTTCAACCGAGTCAAATCACGTCTCCGAAATCATCAGTGGTGACGAATCCTGGATCTACGCTTACGATCCTGATTCTTAACAACAATCTACAATCTGGGTCTCTCAAGACGAGCCATAGCCGACTAACGTTGTTCGTTCTCGAAGCACGAAGATCATAGAACGGTTAACACAGAGTGGCAAACCATAGTTTGATAACCACAAGTCATCGCCAAACTTCGAAAATCTAACTCAAAGCGACGCATCATCCTGCACAACGACAATGCAAGCTGACACAGCGCTCGCGAAACGATTGAGTATTTGAAGCAGGAAAAAGTAGAACTTCTTGAAATGCATTTTACACAATTGCATACTCAAAAGTGTGTATGTGTGTGTGTGTGAAATACAAATGTGTATTCCAATCCATAACATAATTACGAAATTAATTCGTGGGTAATTGACACAGTCGCATACACTACCACTTCGCCACTGAGTCAGTCAAATAAAAAGACTACTTGTAATAAAGCCTTGATTACCTTAAAAATCACTGCATAACTGGTATATAAGCGGACGGAGCCACAGGAGTAGTTAGTTTTGTGTTAATTAATATGAATGCCAGTAATACGTACATATATGTTATAAGTTGTAACACTATACACCTCACACACGACCGTTAGATCCCAAACAAGGCTTAGACTGTCTGAGTGTCTATACAATGTGTATCGTGACTAATTATGGTATGTGAGAATGTCTAACTATAAATCTATCTAAATACAAGTAAGTAAAATTGTAGTGTTTGTTTGTTATTTGTGCGTCTGACTGTCTATTTACTCCGACTATTTACGTAACGTCTGAACCGATTTAGACGGAACTGTCACGAGTAAATAACTGATTATATAAGGAGAGACTAAGGCTACTTTTTTAGAGTAGTTTTGCGACGTAAATCGTAGTGGTGAGAGAACTACGGGTAAGATCGCGTGGCTCAACTAGTGTATAATATGGACATTTAATCTTCTTGTTTTGCTTGGTGAACTGAAGTACACGTGGCTGTGAGGTCTTCATTGTAACAAAAGATACAAAATTGACGTTCAAGCCTTGATTCCCAAACTAACCTGAGCTGTACCTACATCAAGAATCGGTCCCTTCCCAAAAAAAAACAATAATACAACAAATTGTAACAATTAGCGTATTAAACATTGAAACATTTTCTAAATTGACGTTTCAAAAGTACCGTTGTATGGTTTATTTGAAATAAAATGGTTTGATTTGATTTGATTTGAAATATTAATACGTGAAGCAAAAACTTTGTACCCTTTTTTATGAAAATTGCGTGGCCGACAGAGTTTGAAATTTCGCACACTTATAGTTTAAGCAGAGGAGTACAGGAAGCAATTTTTTTTAAATATCCTTAAAAATACATTAAATCAATAAATAAACGCCACACACCCTACCACGTATTTGACATACACACGCGTAGATATTAATGTAACATAGCCTTGACGAAATCTGTGATTTTAGTGGTTAGTCCTTGACAATAGAAGCATAATAATGTTGCCACTTATAATTCATAGTCTTTATGGTCGAATTTCAACACTTGCTGACCACTAGTACTTATAAAACAGTGTGTGTATGCGCACAACTGTGAGCGAATATTAATGTGTGCCTATGTGTATCAGAGCTTATCTTGAAAGTAGGTTTGTAAGTCGTAAAAAAACGAAAAAAAAGTGTTGATTTGTTTTATGTATTTTTCTGCTTGCATACACATAGTTCAACATAATGGGACTATAACTGTCTCATTTAAAAAGCAAAATACAAATGAAATCAATTAAACAGCAATATATGATGCACGTTCAAACAGCTGACACAGACAGATGCGACTATGCGACTGAACAGAAACAGACGATAGGTAATAATTGGAGTTCATCGAACTCACGCCGCACGGCTAGAAGATACTTATGTATGGGGAACCCCCGCAAACTTTTAATCAACTGAGTTACCCATCGACGAATTTCACTTTCACGAACGTGGGCCGCGTTGTGGTCCGGGCCCCTTACTGCAATCATCGAAGATCTCTCGCTACCGATAGTCATACTCTGTCTGTCTGTATGTAATATTAAATTCACAGTTTTTTACGTTACGGTTCATAAGGCAAAAATGCTATTTTTATTTTTTTTGTGTGAATGTCTGTCGATATTGACGGGACTTTCACTGGCAGAGAGCTGATGACATAGGGAGTAACTTAGGCTATTTTTGTGACTAGCTTCGCTCCGCCGCGTTACTCGCGATTTACAACAACAACCGCAAGTAACACCGAGGGACTCAGCTAGTATTATATAAATACGAAATTATTTCTCTCCGTCTGCAACGTTTTCACGGCTAAGCCGCTCCACGAATTTCAATCAAATTTGCCATAGAGGTACTTTGATACTTGAGAAAAGACATAGGCTGTTTATGGCGACATACAAAAATAAACAGAATAAAAAACAAACATCATTAAACCATTATTATTCAGTCACATCAATGACATGAAACGACCTCTACGATTAACATTCACACGTACTAATAGTAAAACTAATGAATAATATATAGGATTGCAAGTAAACGTGACAAAGGCCCTGTCGTGACCGATTGTATTAGATATCGTTTGACGTATTATTATTTAGGACAATATAGTGTGTCCACTGTTTTTCAATCATGAAACGCTATTATCTATGCTAATATAAATAGTTTGTTTATTTGTTTGAACGCGATAACCTCAGGAACTGCTGGTCCGATTTAAACAATTTTTTCACTGTTAGATAGGTCATTCATCGAGGAAGGCTATAAGCTTTATATAATTACGCTGCTATCAATAGAGCGGAAAGCAGTTTTTTTTTTCTTTCGAGAGTTTTCTTTGCGTGCGCTGCTAAACTGTTAAAAATAATGCGTAATGAATGAATGTCGTAAAAGTAATGAAGGAATTGTTCTTCTTGAAAAGCTCTAAAATAATGTATGAATGAATGGATATCTAGAAAAGTTTTAAAAAAAAGTCCGCGACATCATGTCTATATTTTACGATTGACTCACTATAACCTTTTTTATTTGGAACTAGCTTTCGCCCGCGGCTCTGCCCGCGTCTATTTCAGTTATCGCGGTAAAAAAAATCGTAAAAAAATTTTTTTTCATAAAAAGTATCATGTTACTTCTAACACCTCCAAGAATATGTGTTTAAAGTTTCATGATGATCGGTTGAGTAGTTTTCGCTTGAAAGCCTAACAAACAAAATTACATTCACATTTATAATATTAGTAGGGATTAATTTGTTTTCGCGGTCGCGGTTTCTGTTGCTCGTAACATCGCGACGCTATAGGCAGCAGAAAACGCAGGCGGCGTTGCGTGGGTTAACTAGTGTATGAAATAAGTGGTAACGCGATGGCCTTCACTGATGTGTGTACGGAGTTCATTACATATAGAATACGTACTGGTAATATTAGTGTCCATTACATAATTTATGTAATGAACGAAAATGCCTTAATGATTGCCTCGGTGGCACAGTGACAGTGTATGTGACTATGTTTGTGGTCTCGGGTTCAAATCCCGAGCAAAACTAAATGTTGATATCATCTACAGATATTTTTTTGTATTAATATGTTAGTATTCTAAATATAGCTTTTATAGTACTTGCTTAATTTGAAACTAGTTGGCGTAGTGTATTATATACCCGTTTTTAGGGTTCTCTAGGTCATGACTCGGAACTCTTATAGATTCGTCATGCCCGTCCGTCCGTCCGTCCGTCTTTGACCTACTGCTCAAACGGTTGTTGCTAGAAAGATCAAATTTTGTATGAATAATGAAAACTATTTTTCGATTTAGGTATCCGTTTGCGAGTTATTCAACTTTAAAGGGCATTTTTTTCTAAACACGGGCTTTAACCCTTTCCTAACCGACGGTACCAATTTGTACCGGGTGATTCCTAGTCCATTATTTCGACAATATGACCGCGCATTACGTATTTGATACCGACGATCCTTTCGGGGACCACTAAGCAAGCCAATCACAGTGATTTATTTAAATTTTGCCCATTTACCGCCAGCAAGTGACACTTTCAAGTGTCGACCTGTTTCGGATTGGGGAACTGCGGATTGCTCTTGTTTCAGAAAATATTTAAAAATAGAATAAACAGGGTAAGTGTTATTATTTTATAATATTCTATTAGATTGTAGTTTCAACTATACATTAAATATGGTTTTAGATTATAATTTAAAATTTTAGTGCTAAAAAATCGATAAAAATGTACAAGGACTTATTAGTACCGTCAGTGACTTTGGATGATTTTTTTTTAATTAGACCGAATATATCTTGATATTTATTTATCTTATAATACAGGTAATTATAATGAATATTTCGAAGAATACGGCTTTGATAGAAGACTCACTTATGGAAAATCTTCCAGATTGTTCCGAAACTTCTGATGTGGAATTATCTGACGACGAAAACATTCCCGAAGTACAACTACCCTCAACTAGCGATTTTGACGAAAATTTTGAGGCAGCATGAGAAGAATATTTGCTAAGCCAAACTGGACCTAATACAGGACAGGAGGCAGAAAATCATAACGCGGAAATAGATCAGTATGTAATTGTATATGCCATCCCCAACACTGTTCCAGATAATTTACAGACTGAGGAAACTGTTACGTCAACACATGCACAATCTAAAAAAAAAACTATTGAGCTAATCCTAAATGGAAGAAAAATGATGTAGAAACGTATTTACTAGATTATTCTGCGAACAAGGGGGTAGTTGACGAATATTTTGCTGATGGCACTACGCCAACTGATATTTTTAGTGTAGAGGGTAGTGATATTTTTTAGTCTTGATTAGTGATGTACTGGTTAATATTGTGTATCAAAGTAACTTATATGGAACACAAAGAGATAAAATTCTGAACTGGAAAAGAGGGGAACTACTGGCGTTTATCGGAATAAACTTATAAATCTGGTACAACAATCGGCCTTCGTGGACAGATCATTGTTCATCGGCGCTGTACTACGTGGACAGGAAGTGCTCAAAATGGTTTCACAGGTTGTTTTGGGATATTCTTGATACAACATTTGTAAATGCATAATTATGTTGTTCATGGACTCAATGGAAAAGATACCTGTAAAAGACTTTTGGAGATCTATTGCGCTACGGTTGATGTGTATGAAGGACATCAAAGAAAAGGTTATCAAGATACTCTGTGCCTAGACCTGAGCCATCTAAGAGGCACAAAACTAGGTTCTAAACGTTTATTTAGGAAACCGCGGCGTACATTGGACTAAATTTGTGCCAAATATAGTGAGGTGTGAAGTATACAGCATGAAAAAGGTGCAGTCAAAGCCTCACTCAAAATGTTCACACTGCAATATATTTTTGTGCATAAATGTAAAAAAGAATTGTTTAGTAGAATACCACGATGCTAATCTTAATCGATGTTTCATTTTATTATAATTTTATTTTATAATTCGAGCCATAAAGAAGTACTTAATGTTCCTAATTTATTAGTTATTTTGTGACTCAAAGTCCCTGACGGTACTCATAAGTCTAGGTTATAGAAATAGTACCTAGAAATACTAAAAAAATCTAAAAAAAAAAAATTACAATTCTTTACTACCCCTTATACATATAAAATCATAAAAACTATGTTTTTCCTTATTTTTGATATATTGGCTAGGAAAGGGTTAAAACCTAAATAGCTCTCTCAAAAAATCTGAAAAAATTCACACACTGCACCGCGCTACGCGACGTAGCGCGGTGCAGTGTGTGAATCGCCTAAAGAATATAAATATGAGTTAGAGAAAGAGATGCTTTCATTTCATTTCAATAAAACAGAAACGATTATTCAAAACGTCTTTATTAGACCTTCTAATTAACCAAAATTAAATTGAGTTTAAATATAAAATAGCTTTATTGAAATACAGTACCTGGATGGGTAACCGTTTTTGGCATGTTATGTTATGAGCGTTTCCGTGATTCGGAGCTCACGTTAAGTTAACAGTTGTGAAGCTTAGTTGGAGGCCTTCCGGCGGCTAAAAAATTCATCAGTAAGATTACGTAGATATCTTGCCAGTTCCCAACCCGCACTCGGCCAGTGTGGGGACGTATGGCCTTAACCCTCTCTGAGACCCAATGGAGCATTATTGCCTGTTGATGATGATGAAATTGTATGATCGGTCGTTGTTTTTATATTTCGATGTGTAAATATAGTAGTGATAATTCTGTTGTTGACATCACTAAACTAAAATTCACTAAAATGTGTTGTTAGATTATAAACTTTAAGTTCATTTGATTCTAGTTAATTTTTCGCTGTTTCATATCTTAGCTTATACTATATTTAGTTCCCTACCAAAAAAAAGGTTATCCCGGACCCACGCTTGTTTATTAGTTAAAACCATGTCACCAACACAAACAATGTCTATCAAAAACTGCACCTTATTAATAGAAAAATTGTCACTATAATTATACCAGATAAGTCATAAGACTGACAAATATTATAAATTAGAGATTTATTCTGTCTGTCGGTATGTCTGTTACACTCTCACAGGTAAACCGCGGCACCAGTTTCAATGAAAATTGGTGTGTATATATATTGGCTAGGAAAGGGTTAAAACCTAAATAGCTCTCTCAAAAAATCTGAAAAAATTCACACACTGCACCGCGCTACGCGACGTAGCGCGGTGCAGTGTGTGAATCGCCTAAAGAATATAAATATGAGTTAGAGAAAGAGATGCTTTCATTTCATTTCAATAAAACAGAAACGATTATTCAAAACGTCTTTATTAGACCTTCTAATTAACCAAAATTAAATTGAGTTTAAATATAAAATAGCTTTATTGAAATACAGTACCTGGATGGGTAACCGTTTTTGGCATGTTATGTTATGAGCGTTTCCGTGATTCGGAGCTCACGTTAAGTTAACAGTTGTGAAGCTTAGTTGGAGGCCTTCCGGCGGCTAAAAAATTCATCAGTAAGATTACGTAGATATCTTGCCAGTTCCCAACCCGCACTCGGCCAGTGTGGGGACGTATGGCCTTAACCCTCTCTGAGACCCAATGGAGCATTATTGCCTGTTGATGATGATGAAATTGTATGATCGGTCGTTGTTTTTATATTTCGATGTGTAAATATAGTAGTGATAATTCTGTTGTTGACATCACTAAACTAAAATTCACTAAAATGTGTTGTTAGATTATAAACTTTAAGTTCATTTGATTCTAGTTAATTTTTCGCTGTTTCATATCTTAGCTTATACTATATTTAGTTCCCTACCAAAAAAAAGGTTATCCCGGACCCACGCTTGTTTATTAGTTAAAACCATGTCACCAACACAAACAATGTCTATCAAAAACTGCACCTTATTAATAGAAAAATTGTCACTATAATTATACCAGATAAGTCATAAGACTGACAAATATTATAAATTAGAGATTTATTCTGTCTGTCGGTATGTCTGTTACACTCTCACAGGTAAACCGCGGCACCAGTTTCAATGAAAATTGGTGTGTAGATACTTTGACTCTTGAGGAAGGACATAGGTTACCACGAAAACCGGGATACACGCGGGTGGAACCTCGAGCTATTAAACTAACCTGTTAAAATATATTGTGTTATTAATTTCCTAAATCTTCACAATTTCAGATTTTCAATATATTTTTAGGGTTCCGTAGCCAAATGGCAAAAAACGGAACCCTTATATATTCGTCATGTCTGTCTGTCCGTCCGTATGTCACTTGCCACTTTTTTCCGAAACCATAAGAACTATACTTTTGAAACTTGGTAAGTAGATGTAATCTGTGAACCGCATTAAGATTATCACATAAAAATAGAAAAAAAAAACAATACATTTTAGGGTTTTCAAAGTGGAAAAATGTGAGCCCCCCCCCCCCCCTGTAACTTCTAAACTAAGAGAGTGATAAAACTAAAAAAAATATATGTTGTACATTACCATGCAAACTACCAACGAAAATACTACTACTTACTAGATCTTTGAACGAGATCTAGTAAGTAGTTTTTTTGTAATACGTCATAAATATTAAACCGCAATTTACTTTTCATTCAATCAATACACTATTACAAAAACATCGATCAAAGTTACAACGAACTACAAGTACTTTTACATGATGTTACTTGCTGATACGGAACCCTTCATGGGCGAGTCCGACTCGCACTTGGCCGCTTTTTTATTGGAACCGTAGGTTTGTACCACTTTCACTTCGAAACGAGTAGTTTGATTTCTAAAATTCACTGACGAATAGAAAACTACATATTAAGTGAGTACGATAGGCTACTTTTACCGCGATAGCCACCATACACGCGGTCGGAGAGGCAGAAAAGGTGCTAAATGATAAACTAATAACAACAATAACTCCTAATTCCAACCACATCAAAACATTGAGAAGTTTAGTAATACAAAGAGATAATATTTGAGGAATACTTGAAATTTTTCCTTTACAGTATCAACAAACACAAACCACAGCCATTGAGTACTAATCTGCACCTGTTACAAGTTACAACCTTTGCTCAAAACGAAGTTTTATAAAACATTTATCCGCAATCATCTCAAATATTCACTAGTGATGTGGTGTCACTATAATTAAATAAGTTTGTATTTGTGAATAAGTTTAAAAATATAATATTGATTGCGAGAATGATAAATATTACATTCTACTTTAGATCTATTTTTTAGTTAAATATATATATATATATATATATATATATATTGTTAGTACTCCTATGAAACGGCTGGACCGATTTTTATGAAAGTTTGTGTGCATATAGGGTAGATTTGAGAATTTGCTAAGATCTATTTTCCATACCCCTAGGACGCGAGCGGAGCCGCGGGCATAGGCTAGTATGGTAGTATTGTTTATTATTACATATTTTTGTGTCTGCATGTAATATCAAAATAAACGCTTTTACTTCATACATATGAAAGTATACAGGTACGGTACATATATCAAAAAAATATTTTTTAATAGTTTTGTCTGTCTCTTTTTCGTCTTTTTGTCTCTTTTCAGCGAAACTCTGAAATGGCTTGACCAATTTCGACGGGATTTTCATTGGCAGATAATAATAATAATAATTTACAGGCGATTTACAGGCGATTTACAGGCGATTTACAGGTAACAGCTAGTAGTTAATAAAAGTATTTAATTAAATTTACTATGACCTTATATCGTCACAACACTACACCACCGGAATTTCTGTCGAATTTTCCGCCACCGTCTGTCTGAATACCCAATACGACAAACAATACAATAAAAACAAATAATAATAAAACATAATGGCTCTTTTGTGGTTAAAAAATTAAATTCGATTGTGCATCACAATGGCGAGGCGACGCGAAAATTGTCTTTAGAAACAAGCCGTCCCTCTTTTGTAAACTTTTCTTTTCTTGGTTAGAGATACAGAAAATATTGTCATTAAAGGCCATCTTTTGAATCTTGCTCATCCCTATCTTTATTCCCAAGATTATTTACGGTCGACTACTAGTTAAACCGGTTTTACCTGAATATCAGTTTTTCCACAGAACGACTGGCATCGGACCCCCGCAACCCAGAGGGAGAACTGAAATTCGAAGGTTGAACTAGTTGACAATATATTTGAGGGCACTGACTTCCCAGTAGTGATTGCCATAGACGTTCATGACAACGTGATTGATGCCCTTCGAGGCACGGGCGTCAATCACCGCCAAACTTCCATACTCTGGGCTGTTATCAAGAATTTTCTGTAAGAGTTGAGTTCAACAACACTTTTGGCCCGACCCGGGATTTGAACCCGAGACCTGCGTAGTTGGCTGATCTCATTGAGACTGGCCGTCGGTGCCGAACTCGACTTGGAGTACATCATATTATTATTATCATTTGACTGCCTCATTGATTTATTATTTTAACTGCTGATTAAGAGGTCTCGGTTTCGATTCCCGGATCGAACCAAATGTTTGTATGATCTAGAAAATATTTAATATTTCGAGAATCAAACCCGAAACCTATTAATCGGCAGCCGCAAACGCTAACCAATAGACCACCAACGCAATCGAAAGTATATTTGTAGGCAGTCAAAAATATAAACCCTACCTTAAAATGTTTGACTAGAAATGCAATATAAAAGGTTCACGTCAATCAATGGACCACGTTAATATCGCAGGCAGGATGTGACGAATGGCGACAGTTATGGCGACCGGATGTGGCAGTCGCTGCGTGCCCACTTCCGGCACGCGCTGTCACTACACCGGAACTCACGGAATGCATATATCGATGATATTTTGAAATAGTAAAATTCAAAACACTACTATTTACTCAGAGTTTAATATGTTTAGAAACAAATTTTAATTAAAATGAAGCCCAATTTTTAGTTTCTACATATGTATTCATTTTTGTATATACAAAAATGAACACCTGGAATATTCATTCCAGGTATTCATTTTTGTTCATGCAATACGCATGAATTTAGTTTCAGCACAATGCATTATTTTTTGAACTGGCTGGGCTGGCTAAATCGATTTTGCTTATTCTTTTAGTATTGGACAATCCCTTTAACGAAAAAAGTTATAAATTGTAAGACATTACATTGTTTCGGAGTTTGGGTGTTTTTTTATGTATAATACTTACAAAAAGAAAGTATGTTTATGTATTTATATCAACTGTCTAGTACCCATAATACAAGCTCTGCTCAGTTCGGGACTAGATGGCGTTATGTGTAGAACATTCGAAATATTTATTAGTACGTTTATAACCGATAGGAGCCGAGAATCAATAAAAAATATTGCATTAACCAGGTTTCTTAAGAGCCTTACAAAGTGACTGTACGATGCCTGATGGAAAGTATTAGCAATATCTATGAGTAGTGGTGACCATACTCATTGCTAATGTAGAGAGATATGATTATATTACCCGACATACAGCTCTCGCTAGTAATTATAGGAATCAGGGCTGGCATCTGTATTGTATGCATCTTTTCTTACAATAAAGTATTATCATGATGATGACTGCCTTGTTGGTCTAGTGGTTAGCGTATGCGGCTGCTGATCCGGAGGTCTCGGGTGCGATTCCCGGGTCGGACCAAATATTTATATGATCCTCAAATATTTGTTTCGGAGTCTGGGTGTTTTCTATGTATAATATGTATGTATTTACAAAAAAAATTGTATGTTTATGTATTTATATCAGTTGTTTAGCACCCATAATACAAGCTCTGCTTAGTTTGGGACTACATGATGTTGTGTGTGTATTTATTTAATATGATTATTAAAATAAAAATTATAATCCGCAGTCAAATTTTAGAACTTTTAAAGAGGAATAATTCATTCTTTCTTTTCTTTAATACATTGGTTTTTTGAAGCATTAACTATTTCTTTTTATTGAAGCTCTCGAGAGAGATAGTGTTTCCCCGTTTTTGAAACAGTTTTCATTGATTGACTTAGCTAGTGTTATATAAATCTAGAAAAAAATATAGGACTAAACCCAAATTAAAATAAATTTACATCAAAATCCTATACATTGCATCACCTTATTATTCTTAGTACTGAGTAAGCAGTCAAAGAGTACTAACCTCTCGATAACTAGGTACGTAGGGTACCATCATATCGTAACAGTGGGCTCACAAAGCCCCGAGTCAGCCCGATTCAGGATTATCCTCGCAAAGATTTATTGTGTTGTCCGCACAGTCAGCGTTGTGGACCACTTTTGTGAAGATTATGGACATCCTATCGTCCGACAAGCAGCAGTAATCCTCAATTGGGGTGAATACCATTTCATAAGGACTTTTGAATCAATGCCTTTGCTTCCAATAGCAGTTTTTTTAAGATTAATAATGCTATTGCTTGTGAAAATTTGAAATCAGTTAATCAGTAAGAATAAAACCAATTCCATCTGTCTTTTTTTCATTTCCAGGCAGCATATTGAAAATTTATATAGCCTGTGTCATTATCACAATGTCAAAATTACATTTAGCCGTTTAGGCTATAGGTGTGCCAAAGAAACGGATACACAGAAATGGATATTCTCTCGAAAAACACAACTCTCCTTCTGACTCAGTCGGGTAAAAAACGAGTTTTGGTGTGAGAAAACAACAAGTGATACAATCCAAATTAACTAATTCAAATAATTGCATCTATTATGATGTCTTATGTTGTATATAAAATTCTCGTGTCACGGTGTGTGTAATTAAACTCGACCGATTCTAATGTATGTGCATATTGGTTAGGTCTGCGAATTGGTCAACATCCAGTTTTCATACAACTAGGACGCGAGCGTAGCCGCGGGCATCAGCTAGTCTGTTGGTGTAGATAAAAACTCCTACTGCATACCTATTTCCTCGATGGTATTAGGTAGATAATAATTTCTTAAATTCATATTAATCAAGAATACGTTTTTTTCATTTTAATCAGTTGATATTTTATTATTTTGTGTTATTTATTAAATTATATACTTATAAATTTTTAATAATGTTTTTTTTTTGTTCCCTACACTGCTTATGATATTATAGTTTCCTTTTAGTTTGTGGGTTGCTATTCTTGTTAGTGTCGTCCTTCAACAAACACACACACGCACACATTGTAAAGTAAAAAATATCTGTAAAGTGAAAATACCCTGTGTATTACTGAAACAATGAATTATAAAAAAACCATTAAACGCCAAAACAATAGAATACACATTACTTGTCAAACTACGTTTTGTTAGTACTAGTTCGGTGAAAGACGAGTGATTTATGTAATGAAGAAAGACGTAAAAAAAAAGAAAATGGCGTACTTTAAGTGATTTCTCGCTAGACAAATGAGAGATCGTTCCCGGTAATCGGCTTAAAGCCAGTCGGGGCAGATTCTAACTGACTCTGTAGTACGATAACTATGTTCTACGGATTTGTGCAATCAGTATCGAATTAAATACATTGGTAACTTTTTATATTTTCAGTTACTAAACCTCATGTTTACAATTTCAAATTTAAAGCAAACTGCGGAGTAAAAAGTCGTCATTTTGAATAATTTAAAAAAGTAAAACACAGGCGGAGCCGTGGTCAAAAGTGGTATATATGAATAGTAGGTTATATTTAATTGTATAGTGTGTCTAGATACGTATGAGTGTAAATATATAAATAGCTATAAGATTTAAAGTTAAGTTTAGTTTTAAGGTTATTATAATGAAAATAATAATATACTGAAATATTATGGGTGAATAGTATTGACTAACAATATTCGACTGACTTATAGGTCTGGTGGTCTGGTCTGCCGATCAGGAGGTCTCGGGTTCGATTCCCGAGTCGGACAAAATGTTTGTGTGATCCAGAAATATTTGTTTCGTAGTTTGGGTGTTTTTAATTTGGATGTATTTACAAAAAAAAGTATGTTTATGTATTTTTATCAGTTGTCTAATACCATAATACAAGTTTGCTTAGTTTAGGACTAGACGATGTTGTGTGTAAGATTTCTGAAATATTTATTTATTTTCCATTTTTTTATTCGTTTTATAAAACTTTTTAAAAATTATTTATTTAAATGGGTTGTAAGAGATCGCGATACCACGTCACTAATTAAACTCAATATAAGACAAAAGAGATTCCAATAAAAATTATTTCAACTACATTACACAGATGTTAATCCGTGAGTGAGGGAGTCGGGAGGGGGAGGGTAAATAAAAAGCCCTCATTATTGTGTTGAACAAGATAAAGAGGTAAGCCCTCGGGAGGCAATTATCCTTGGCATATGTTGGTAGATGCTTATCTATGTAGACTGCACATTAATGAGTAGTACATATGAGGTCTATTTACAGGAAAAATATTCTAGGTTTCTGCCCTTGTAAGTAAAGTTATATATGCCTGTACTTACCACTTAACTCTTAAATCTCTGGACTGATATTTATATAAATTTTATGTGTTTTGTCCGCGGCTCTCTCAGCAGTTATAGCAGCTCGGGTCTATGTCTTTAACGAAATTCATTCAGATCGATACACCACCGTAACGGCTTTTAGAGGCTTTTATAACAGGTAGACGGACAGAGTTAAATTGAATACCTATTTTTAACTGACTTCAAAAAAAAGAAGGAGGTTCTCAACTCGACTGTTTCTTTTTTTGTTTGTTACCGATTTTGATAATTCTCTTCATTCTCTATTCTTCATTTCTTATTTGATAACTGGTGCCCACCATTTTATCCTATGATAGGATCCTGGAGAAATCGAAGGAACTCCTCAAATATCATGGGCATACCTATCACTATTTGGGTACTCTCAATAGTTTTTCTTTGAAGTCGGTTTTTTTGTTACAATTATTAACCTCGACTGAGTCAGAAGAACATTACCCATGTTCTTCGAGCATATAATGAACGCTTGTATGGTAAGGTCCAAACGGCTTGACGGTTTTATACATGAGGTGTCGTTGAATTGTGCAAAATTCCTGGTGCATGTGTGTGTTTGTATGATCTGCAAATATTTTATACTGACAGAGTTTTCTATGTATGCTATGTATGTATTTACAAAAAAAAGTTTAGGGGTATGTATTTATATCAGTTTTCTAGTACCCATTGTAAGAGCTCTGCTTAGTTTGGGACTAGATAATGTTGTGTGTCATTCGTGTGAAATATTTATTATTTATATTTTAACAGTACCATTTTATCGCAAATAAGTCCCGACTAAACAACAAAAACCAAGGCATTTATTTGTCGTCATATTAATTCTTCATTTTGTAATCGTGTTCGCGCATAACAACTAACAAAATTTGTCAATATCTGAACACATGTAGCTACAAACCTAAAACTGGTACAGTAAATTCACAACTTCGCGCATTCCCCCAATATGTCGCCAGTAGGACAAGTCTCCACTTTTATTGCAGGACTTTTCAATAATTTATATAATAACATATGGTGGCCCAACATATCGACTTCTCGCTATTTCTTTTACGAGCGTCCGTGTGTTAACAGGGACCCGAGTTACTACGAGACTATATTTTATTGAGGGACCCAGAACTGTAGATATTGGTTTAGTCATATAGGTAGTAAGTTATATGAGTGAGTACACAGGTGTGTATTGTGAGGATCGAGGGGTTGAGTAATAAATATTTATGCGTGAGACGTTAACTTTTATTGTAAACCTTAACAATATTTACACAATTATAACTCGTTTTGAATCATCCAGATTTCTTACGGAATTATATTAATGACCAAAAGAATACCTATAGTATACCAAACTACCAAAAGTGCCTCTTTGAAGAACCTTCGAATTCAGTTCATTCTCTTAGTTGAGGAGGTTCGACGCTAATCGCTCCTTGGAAAACTGATATTCAGGTAAAACCGGTAGAACTGGTTGCTGACCCCAAATAAGTTTGGGTACAATAAAGGGAAGAAGATCAAACTGTCGATTCTACAATTATCATATCGTAATTTCATATATTATAATAATAATAATAAATGTTTCGGACTTCTTACACAACGCCATCTAGTCCTAAACTAAGCAGAGCCAACTGTATTATGGATACTAAGATAAAAACATAAAATAAATACATAAACATACATATTTTTCTGTCAATTCTAACATAGTATATATTGAAAGCACCCAAATTCCGAAACATATATTTGTGGGAATCAAACCCGAGACCTCAAGCACAGCAGTCGCATGCGCTACCTGCGCCACATTTACCGTTACGGCTTTAAAACACTAAAACTTTATGTTCTGGCGAAATCTGGTAGAAGTTAACACTTACTCGTAAGTACTTTGCAATTGTTTAGTTGCTATCAACAAAGTTTATAAGTTTACTGGAACTCCAAATCCAGACTCCTCCAAGTTCTTGGAGGTAGCCCACTTGGATCGTGGATCATACAAGCCGGTGTCACACAAATATTTGTTTTGGAGTTTGGGTGCTTTCTATGTAATATTTACAATTAAAAGTATGTTTATGTATTTATAACATTGTGTAATACCCATAATACAAACTCTGCTTAGTTTAGGAGTGGATGGCATTGCGTGTAAGATAATTACGTTTTTGCCGCAACCAGGAAGATTCCAAAAGAAACTTACTAGATTTATATTTAATTAAATAAAAAATCCGTCTCGAAAGTGTGAAACAGGAATGAAGCTGAATATAAAAATAGTTCAATACATAAGTTTGAGGTTCAACGTCGTCATCATGTTGCACTTTTAGATAACCCGCACTTAAGAACCTAAAATTCCATGTGAAACATTAAGGGCCACACCGTGTAGCCCTTAATGTTTCACATGGAATTTTAGGGCCACACGTCATCATATTTTAAATCTTCAAGTGACGTGTGAAACGATTAGGGATATGCAACAAGATGTCTGAAATATTTATAGTATGTTCCCTTAGTCGCTTCTTACGACTACCATAAGATAAATAGGAGTCCTAACACTTTATATTCTTAATTAATCACAACACGAACTTGGACAGACGACAATAGAAATCAGGTGAATTAAAATACCTAGATTGCCTACATACATTTTAATAGCAATAATACATCTAAACAATAATTGCTTTTAACTTACAACGGTATAGGTTTACATTCACTAATATATATATATGGCAGACTTCAAATATAAACTCTGAAGAGCTTTCTAACGTACAACGTTAGACATATTTGGTAATTTGTTCGTCTGCGTAATCAAACCCGGTGTTATTTAAATGAGACATTACTAAGTGTTGTATTAAAAATTTATACACGTCATACTCGCTATTGCCCGCGTCTTCATTTGCATAGTTATTTCTAATTTCGTGTTTCAACTAAGACGATTAAAAACTTTCTTGTATAACATTTTTAGAACCTTATTTAACCCCTTTTACGAGTGAAACTACCTAAAAAGTGGGTGCTGACAACATTAGGAGCCTCAGATATTAACATTGGTGAAAAAAGTCAATCTGCCTCACAAAGTAAAGTTGGAAGTAAAATCAGTTTGTTTTTTCCACTCTATGATCCCGGGTCCTTTCAACGGGGCGTGAAAAAGCATCTCACTAATTCGTTATAGTGAGAACCGCTATATTTTATTGTCTGTCTGCATTCGCAGCAAGTATGGAGGCCCCCACTCCTGGATTCTGCTCAAGCAAGCTAAATATATAAAAATCGGTATCTATTGAGCAACACCTACCTACACTTCCAATGAATCTTTCTCCTAAAGCAGGTGTGAATAAACAATGCAAACAAAAATTGATTGATATTGATTACGGTTTTGTCCACATTATCTTAATGTAATTGTGCAATAAGGGTGTGTGGGTAATAAGGGTGGGACAAACAAAAGTACAATGGCTCGGGGTGAAGTGAATAATGTACAAACGCCAGCTAGCACTGTGTTAGATAGCAGCTATAGTAACGAGCGGAGCGAGTGGCGACATGCATTTGGAAAGGTTAAAGCGGAGATTTACAGTTATACAAGTAAGAATTTATCTATGTATGTGTAATAGACTGCTACAAAACCGACGAACAAAAGATTTTACTTTGTATCACATTTATTTTCATTCTTTACAAGAGGGTTTTTTCATAAACTGAGTTCCGCGATGTTACCGTGGTTTTTGTTGTAAATCGCAAATAAAACTAATTAGTGAAGCTAGTCTAAAAAAGTAACATAAGTTACTCCTTATGTTATTAGTTTTTTTAGTCTTAATTTATTTAGAGGCTTTTATTACAAAATAATATGTTAGCCCCATTGTGCTACTAAATGATATAGCTGACCACATAGTCATAGGAGACAGAGGAGGACGCTGTTGTGCAAACATAATTAATAAGTCTAACGCCGCATTTGAGCTAGGATGGCTGAGAGTACTGCTAAACAGTCCTACATCGTATTTATTAAAATTATATTTGCCCAGGTCCTCTGGGCAACGAGTTCCTCAGGTATGTTATCAGTTATTCTCCAGTGAGAGTTCCGTCAAAATCGGTGCAGTTGTTCCAGAGATTAGGCGTAACAAACGGATAAAAATTGAAAAAAAAAGTGTTAGTTATTTAAAAGTTATTTTAAAAAAAAAATCTAAAAGAAAGCTTTCTTTTAGCATTTCTACATGCAGTTGACGTATGATCATGTAAGTGACATGACTCCATCGGTGGTGCAGTGATAGCGTGTGCGACTAATGTACTGAAGCCCCGGGTTTGATTCTCGAATTCGATAGTATGATCTGCAAATGTTTGTTACGGAGTTTTGATGTTATGTTAATATGTATCACGTCCAAAATATTGATGTATATTTAGATGATAATGATCTCTAAAAATTTAAATACTTGCTTACAATTAGCATGGTGCTGTGTGATAATCGCTTCCTAGTATGAAATTTGAACTTTAAGTTAAGGGTATAGAAAAGTATTGACATAACTTAACAATTATATTTTTCCCGCTACCCGCTCGGCCTCTGACAGAAGTCTCAGTCTGTGAATTCAATCAGTTTCACTGGCGAGGTGATCGCGGCGAGTAAGGGCGCGTGCATAAATAACGCGCGTCGGCTCGCGTCCGCCCTCGTTCCTACACCACGAATTATTGCTCACCTTGGCCGGGTACACTTGGCTTTTAGACCGAGTTGCCATACGGTGATTCTAGTTTCTCGGAAAATACATTTATAAAAATAAAGTTTAACCCTTTATAAAGTTAAGCATCCCTAACCAAGTCATTCATCTGTATCCCTAACATATTAAGAACTGAGATACACCTTAATAAGTCGGTTCTGGTTCCCATGCGATCATAACAGAATCGTTACGCGTAAGTAGGAACTCCTAGAAACTCGACAACAGTATTTTTACAGAATTCCAAAATGACCTAGTACTTGGATTTTGGAAGTTAGAGTGCAAGTCGCTCAACGTAAAAAGTTGAAGTTCAGTCATAAGTCGTGTCTTGCTAAACCCTAAATCCGACTCTAAAGAAGTTCAGCTCGGACAAATAAAAAAAAATTGAATAATAAATGGCACCAGAAATTATTGACGCCATTTTTTTTTGTGATGGTTTGATAAACTGACTACAGTTAGAAAAATATTTCATCTATAAAATCTAAATAAAATACTCTGATGGGCACTCCTAAATTCTACAACATTCGATGTCAGATACGCAGCTTATAAGCAGTGTCTTGCACACAGTCATCAAAGGGCTCTAATTTGACGTTATTTTAATGTCAACATGTCCTGACAACAAATCTTATGAAATCTATATTTCTAAAAGTACAACAATTCGCAGTCACTTCGGTGTCTATAAATAATGTCTGTGAAAATTTAATAATAATATCATAATATCTTTATTTAAAATATATAATTGATATGTTATATAATGAAATTAATAGAATAATAATAATATTCTTTTAATTCAGACCAGTAATGCAGTCCTCAGTATTACTGCATTAGTAAAATTTTAAAAGTAAAAATTACCCATACACGTTCACTTCTGATGTAACTATAAATATCCGAAATCGAGGGGAAAAAAATCTATGCTGGCAACTCTACGGTGTTCTAACGAGATTGGGATAGCTAGATTGATTGATCGTCTCGGTTCATGAGATCGGCAGTAAGGAATTGTTTGTATCTTTATTCGCAAGCCCCCATTTTACCGAACTCCTTAGTACCTACTTGAACAAATGTTAGGGAAGTGTATAATTTTGTTTACGTTTTTATTTCATAATAGATGGATTTTGTTGTATACAAGTCAATATAAAAATGTCGCCCGACACAGCTACCTACGAGATATAGTAACAGTATTAAAATTGGAACCTAATATTAAGAATTAAATATATCTTTCAGTCAGATGAGCTTCGAGCTGGGAATCTGTAAGCTACAATGAGTACACCAATAGCAGTGTACAGATTCCTGCTGTTTATTTTGAAACGATTTTTCCTCATTGTCAATTTGGAGTCAGCTTGTTTGTAACATTACAAGTGGTATTATCTGATTTTTTTATGGATTGACGCCTGCTTATTGCTAAATCTCCATAGGAATTACATTCCCAAATTTTCAACTAAGATAGATGAGAAGGTGAATGATTATTAAACGTAGTAATTACAAGTAAAATCTTGTTTAAAAAAGTTGAAACGACTTCATACAGTACTATGTGATTGCATATATTATATATTATTGCTTAGACAATTCTACTATAGAAGATTCGTTGTATATCTCCGAAGCTCATAATTAGATCTTTATTTTTAAATGGGGCCTTTTTGGCATAAAACTCTTTTGAATGACGGACTCATGAACACACATACATAAAAAAATATAACCTCAAATTTTAGAACGTTGGTTAAAAATTAAAACCTATGGAAATAAAAATAAATAAACAAGTCTCTAAATCTTTGTTAGAATCATCGATCAGGTAGCGTCGAGTTCTTCTATCATTTGTCTGGCCTTATATCGAATTGCTTTCGTAAAACGATCCGAGCTATTTTATTCACCTGTCTTATCCACTGTTATTTCGTACTATTCGATTGTAACTTTAAATGAAAACATAATGCTATAAACATTTAGGGTAATTCCTGATCATCTATAATTGTGTTATAAAGCCTTTGTTTTTTTTTTTGGTTGAATGCACTAGGTACTCTCAAAAACTGTCAAGAAAAGTCTGGTTTGAAATATTCTTTTAAATCATTTATGGAGAAGGCTTTAGGCTACACCGTACATCAATCAAATCAAACCATTTATTCTGCAATTAGGATACATGAACACTTTTGCTGAGAAGAAAGGACGAAACACTCAGGGATCACACTCTCTTTTAAAGTCCAGACAATATTCTTAAATGCACTACACTATTATAACACTACCAGTAATAAGAGCAGAGTATCAATGAAAAATGTTTCATAAACGGAGAAAATCATATTATTTCCTTAGAGACCTTTCATTGCGTACACTGAAAATAATCTATTAAAGAATTATTCCTCTTGAAAAGTTTTTACCAAAAGTCGGGAACAGCATATATTTTAGGAATGGCTCACTATAACCTTTATAATGCAGTAGGGCAATAAAAGACGAAACGGGGTTGAGTGGGTCAACTGGCTGTTTATACAATAATCAGTTAATTTTGTATTTGAGATTTGAAAGCTCTTTTTAAAAAGTTCTCACTAAACACTTGTATAATAACAATATAATTTTTGTTTAAAATTTGTTTTCTATTTCTTTATTTTTTAGGCGTCAATATATACTTCGGAGAACTTTATGTATTTGAACTTTTGAATGAATTTGTATATACATATATATGGTGTATGTAATCAATAACTATTTTACATTGCTTTGAAGAACATACAAAGCAAACATGTATTCTGTGAATATTTTATGTTATAAAAGGGTTCGATTTCAATCAAGGCCTTACTTGCTTTTGAACGTTTATTCTTTGTCTAGTTTACGTTTTTTTATTAATCTGCCTTAGTGATTCAGCACTACCTGATGGAAAGCATGAGATGATGAGTGAGTCTGTCCTAGGACCACTCCTGTGGGGGGCAAACTTTGAGGAGGCGGCGCGCCTGGCCACCACAGGAGTATCCCTGGTGGTCGGGCGCATTGAGGCGCTGGGTCTACAGGAGGCCCTGGATAAGACGGAGGCCCTGTTATTCCATGGGCCCCGTCGTGGTACACCCGCCGGCGCCTTCATCGAGGTCAACTCGGTCCTCGTACCGGTCCGGGCCCAGATGAGGTATCTGGGCCTGGTCCTCGACGGTTAGTGGCTCTTCGACAAGGCTTTCCGACAGCTTGGTCCTAAGCTGGTGGGCACTGCCTCCGTCCTAGGGCGACTCCTGCTCAATTTGGGAGGGGCCAGTGTTGGGCGGCTGTACACGGGGGTTGTCCGGTTGTCCGGCGGGACGGGTTTCCCGTCCATCCGCAGTAGTTGCCAACCTTGAGGGGGCGGCGTCCTTGTGTGACCGGACGTCGCCCAATTATAGAGTCAAAATTTGAGGTGGTGCCCGCAACAGTGCGCTGGGAGGAGTCCAGAAGCAAATCCCTTCCCTGGACTCCTTTCCAAAATACAGGCGCAGAGAGGTCACACCGTGTGGTTTTGTCGGTTGGAGTCCAACACACCACCCCGCCGTAAAACCCCGACGGGGTGACGGTCCGTGGGGATTTCCATACGTTAAAAAAAAAATAAAAAAAATAAGGGTCATTTGTCAAGTTTTTCTTCCCTTTACAGTGCATTGTTCCTGTTAAAACACTAATACGAAATTAACCCTTCTATTATAATGTTAAGATTTTGATATGCACACATGTTTGTTGACTTGTTAAACAGCCGATTAAACCAAGAGTCAGGATCGTGAGAGGCTCCCTATCTTGGGGATTAATCCTTAACTACACAATCTGTTTTCATCACTTAAGCACGTAATCACTTATTTGAACTGATTCATCACGTAAGCACGTGCGTACTTATCAGTTACTTGAACTGATTTACTGTTCCATAAAAATACTAACTTTTACATGCGACTGCGGTCACATATATCTTGGATATCGTGATAACGAGTCTGATGTTCTGCCTCAAGAAAAAAAGTTACTGTTTTTTTCTCTAAGATAGTAACAAAGTCGATTTCATCAACATCGTCATCATTTTGGCAATGAACGTCAACTAATATACATAGACCTGCTTTTTAAATTCCTAAGAAAACCAGTTTTAGCTCAAAAGCGGTCAATGTTACTAACGACATAAGGCATTATAATTAATTCAAATCTTTTAAATATAAACAAACTAATTGCCCAATAAATGTAAGGCTTACTATAGTAACAGTTGCCACGTAAGGGTTTGGTAACGAGTGACTAGAATTAATTCAAATATATGTTGACCGACAGACCATGAAAGAATGGTATTTTTTTGATGTTACATTGTGTAAAATGTCAGATGAAAACAAATTTCTTAAACGTAACATCCTAACAGTAACCCACAAGCGTAAGAAAAGACTATATTTTTTATTTTATCTTTATTGTAGACATATAGAACAGATAGAAAAAAAATACAAATTGGACAAGTGCGTGTCAGGCCACGCACAGGAATCCAATAGATAGTTGTTATGTTTACGTAATAATGCGTTAATTTTATATGACGTTTTCCAAGTAAGCGCGTTTTACAAGTTAAGCCTCTATAACTCCTGAACTAACAAAATCATCTAATCCGTTATAGTTTTCCTTTAAAGTTTATTATATGAACCATCATCACGAATTTTTCATGGTTTTTTGAGCCAGCCGTTTAGCTTTTAGAAGGGGGTAAAACCCTTTTTTTTTACAAAAAAAGTGCTCTTTAAAGTGCAATTTCTCGCAAACGGATACATAAATCAAAAAATCTTCTTAGAAACCCTTTATTCTTTTTAAAAGACTTATCTAATAATACCCCACAGGATGGGTTAGCTGCGAGACACAAAATCATACCCACTTTACGTTTAAGGGAGGTACCCCAAATAAAAGTAGTTTTCTTAATTTTACTAAAGCACTTTGTCGACGTAATTACAACACATATTCATGCAAAGTTTCATCTTTCTAGCACTTACCGCTTCAACGGTAAGTCGAGGACGGACGGACATGACGAATCTATAACGCCATGTGTTTTGGGTACAAATCTTACATTGGACAATACTTTTTGTGATTCACAAATGTTTGTTCTAAGTGTGGGTGTTTTTGTGTCCGCTTCGTCTATGTTTATGAAGCCCCTGCGACATGTGTATAGTACAGTAGTTGTCTTTAAAATAAAAATAAACTAAGAAACGGCGAGTTGTTTAAACCTCTATTACTCATGCAGTAAAAATATATTTCATAAATATTTTACTATCTAGTACTAGCAATTCATAGTACAAAATAAGACGTTTTAAAGTTCTATTTTACATTTATACATTTATTTAAACTAAAATGCACATACGTTCGAAAGACGAGAATATTTTAGTAGGACTACACTCAGAGCCTCAGCGTTGATTGATAAATATTCGAGTTGCAGCGCTGTACGAAAGTGAACTGCATTCACTTGCGAAATTCTTCTACACTTCAAGATTGACTATTTGAATCACGTATGTATAGGGCGGCTACTGTGAACCAACGTCACAAATACATATATTAAAATCATCAAATAGTATTTAGGCAAAAAAATTTGTACCCTTTTGCGAAAATTACGCAGACGACAAAGACACAAACAAAAAAGAGAAATTTGGCTAACTTATATTTTACATAGCGAAGGAGTGTAGAATGCTAATATTTTTTTCAAATTATGCCTATAATAACAAAACATTATACACACTACCATGTATTTGACACACACGCGTAGATCCACTTTTGTCAAATTAACATTTTATGTGTATAATTTTAACAAAAAGAAACCGACTTCAAAGAAAAACTATTCCGAGAACCCAAATCGCGATAATTGCGCCTATGATATTTGAGGACTTCCCTCGATTTCATTGAGATCCTATCATCCGATCCCGATATGGTGTCGATGGGACCACCTGTAAGCTACGCCCATTCCAATACAAAAAGAATGTTTGAAATCGGTTCATAAACGACGAAATTATCGCTGAACATAAAAAAAAAAGATTCCGACCAATTGAGAACCTCCTCCTTTTATTTGAAGTCGGTTCAAAAGAGTCGTCTCCTGAAGAAATCTGTGAAAGTAAACTTATGGTCATTGACATAAGAACCTTAATAATGTAGCCACTTATAATTCAAATTTCGACCAATTGGCGACTACTAGTAATTATTTAGCTTAATACAATGTCCGATTTATTTTTAAATCGTTAGAAAACTCTTTTAGAAGATATATTATTTATTGTATATTCCAAAATGCAGTTAATTTCACTTGTACTTGGGGTAGTTTTTAGTGGAAACACCACTACTGGCTTCCGTGTTCCCGAAGAGCCGAAGATCCGAAGGGATTTTGTAACCAAAAAACGGCTTTAGTCTGTGACTTTAGTCCTTTAAAATGACAAATTATAAGGAGTTACAATACTTTTCCTTTAGCCTAGTATTATTCTTTCGCATTTCGCACAAGTAAGTCACAAAAACCCATGTAAGGTTTATTTCATTCGTTGCAAAATTTTTTTGTTCTGCAATCGCTGACGCCTGTATCATCATCATCATCATCAGCCTATCGCAGTCCACTGCTTGACATAGGCCTCTCCCATTGCACACCACTGTGATCGATTTTGGCCTGATTGACGCCTGTATACTCTTGTTTAATTGGCTAATGTCTCTCAGTCACGTGATTAAAACAAAATATTAGCCAATAAAACAAGAGAATAACGACAGAGATTGCAGAATGAAAAACTTTTGCAACTTGGCTAAGGGGGCTGATTTTATAAAACATTATTTTTTTTCCTTTTATTTTAAATGTAAACTTAAAAATATGCATGCAAGTGTACACCAACTTGAAATTATGAAATGACGGAGTCGCGTCATTTTCCCCACACTATATGCCAATGGGGCATCACTTATAGCGGCATTAGGTATTCGACTCGTGGCGTCCAACGAATTGAAGCTATACGAAATATACTACTCACTACTAACGTTTTATATCTATGCAGCGTTTTAGATTATATTATTTAAACTTAAGAGAGCACTACCTTTTTATCATTTGCTTCGGAGTTTGGGTGTTTTCTATGTATAATGTATGTATTTACAAAAAGTATGTTTTATATATTTATATGAGTTGTATAGCATCCTTAATACAAGCTCTGCTCAGTTTGAGACTAGATGACGTTGTGTGTAAGATGTCCGAATTATGCATTTATTTATTTATCATTGTAAGATAGTTAATAAATCTGTGAGGGATCGTATCAGGAATGAGGTGATCCGTCAGAGAACTAAGGCCATCGACATAACCCACCGGATTAGCAAGCTGAAGTGGCAATGGGCTGGCCATATTAGCCGCAGTACCGATGACCGTTGGTCTAGTGGTTAGCGTATGCGACTGCTAATCAAGAGGTCTCGGGTTCAAATCCCGTGTCGGGCCAAAAAGTGTTTTTGGGATTTTCTTAGGAAATTCCTAATAGCTGCCCGGAGTTTGGAAGTTTGGCGTGATTCACGCCCGTGCCTCGGAGAGCACGTAAAGCCGTCGGTCCCGGTTGTCATGAACATCCTATGGCAATCGTTATTGGGAAGTCAGTGCCCTCAAATATACTGACAACTAGTTCAATCTTCGAATTTCAGTTCTCCCTTAGGGTTGCGGAGGTCCGATACCAGTCGCTCCGTGGAAAAACTGAAATTCAGGTAAAACCGGTTGAACTAGTAGCCGACCCCAAATAAACTTGGGAATAAGGCTAGGAAGATGATGACTGATGACCGTTGGGGTAGAAGATTCCTGGAGTGGAGACCGCGTCTTGGTATACGTAGACACCACGTATTAATGTATTATATTAATATGTGTCTGTTACTCACGTAATAAGGTATGTTTTAATATGGCTCTTAGTATTTTGCTTTGAAACTATATCTAGTAAACAAAATATTAAAACGATTCCGACGCCACCGTCGACACTTCTCAGTGGTTTACAAAATTAATTCAATCAGCTTTCGGCTTTCAAATTCTCAATTCAATCTATGTTCACATTTTTTTATGTTATTTTTCACCTACCACCACACAAATCCCTTTATTTTACCTAAATGGGATCCCGCTTATCCGAGATCTCATTTACTAGAGCCCGTCAGGCGGGCATTATTCAATTTGATACATAATCCACCATTTTTCGCTCATTATTACCAGAATTAAGAGATGCCCTACAACATAATTATACTTTTATAATGATAATGGATTCAGAAGCTCTTAATTCGAAGGATTTTGTTTGACAGATTTATTTTTTTAAAACAAAACGATTATGTTAATTCGGATCTAGAAGGTGATTGTAAATATTAGAAAATGTTGATGTTTCTAGGGAATATATTTTTATTGCATTCTCTACTTTTCATGGTATTTGTTATTTTATCTATTAAGATAATTTAGGAAGCTGCCAACCTCGAGCCTATTTTAACCCGTTCGTTTTTAAAGAATATTTGTTTTGAGTTATAATTTATTTGACCTTTTGGTAACAGGTTATAAATAGGTAATATTTTAAAGAAAAAAGCAAACGCAAGGAACGCCATGGGGCAATGCTAGTGAAAAAAATCTGTGAAAGTCTCCTCAGAATCGGTATAGCAGTTTCTGAAAATACCCGGCACATACAGACAGACAGAAGAATATTAAAAAAATAATACGTGTGGCACTCGTCGACTGCCCTGGTAAAGCTATTGCATTGCATTTTTTATCAACGTAAGCAATTATATTTTATTTATGCAGTTTTTTTCTTTGAAATTAATTCAAGTTTACAAAACAATATACACTGTCATTTAACAACATAATATAGTCTAACACTGTTATTGCCAAACAATCTAATCATCCAATAGGATGAATATATATTGTTTGAAAGACAATGACAACTAAACAGGGAACATAATAGTAATATGAGGACGTCTAGGGAATAAAAAAGACTAAGATTCAATTAGACGGTACTGGAGGTCGCGGACGCTATATATTGTGCTTACGATATCCCTTCTATTTGATTAATCTATTACGCATGCCAGGCGCCCGTTATTTGTCCTTGTCGCACTGGCACTCCAGTAACAAAAATATTCTATATCCTTTTTCAACACGGGGTGTTAGGTTTTTTCGTTACGGAATTTATTGATTCGGTCACCGCGCTCAAAGCCCGCGATAAAAGCTATGCAATAGCTTAAAACATTAGAAATAAAAACACTTCAATCTTATTTACTTGTATAGACCTCTTTCATAATTTTGATGTTGTTTACCTGTTACAATACTAGTTACTTACTACGAAACCTGTTTAAAATGCATGCATTTGCATACGAATGAATAATTGATCAACATCGGTAGCCAGCATTAGGTTTAATGTTGTTAGTCGACCACATCCTTAGCGCTTCGCCTGATTAGCGTCATTCAATACTAAAGGCACGCTGCATGCCTGCAGCCTGTGTATGTAGGTGCCTATTCTGGTTCACGAAACTTGTTTAGATCCAAAGATTTAATTAGCAAGTGTCTAAATAAATGTGTAAATAAATGTCATGTTTAAATTAATGTCAATCAATGAATCAATATACAATGAATATTGATTATTTATTATCTTACAATATATTGATTATTGACTCAGTGGCGGAATGATAGTGTATTTGACTTTGGCCTCGGGTTCGATTTCCAGGTTGGACCAAATGTTGTTTTTTTTAGAAAAAAAAGACTAAATAAGACATTTGTTTAAACATTATTTTTTGTTTTTTTTTTCAAATTAGTGTATTTTCATAGGCTTTCGATAAATCTACAAAGTTTGAACGAAATCTGGCCGTTTAAAGTGGGTCAAAATTGCACCCAAAGGAGTCGGTTACAAACATACAGGTGAAGCTAATAAAAAAAACAAGCTATTAAACTAAAAAGTGGAAAATAATATTAATGTAAAAAGCGTGGGTCGATGTTATTGAAATATTTTCATAAAGCACCCCACGCTTTGTTACATTATAAAAAAATATTTTCTACTTTTTAGTTTAAAAGCGTTTTGTTTGGTTTTTTAAAACTATTTTTAGAAACAGACAAAAAATGCTAATTTGTTTAAACATTCTTTTTAGTTTATTTTTATTTATACGATAAATCTACAAAATTGGAACGAAATCGGGCCGTTTAAAGTGGTTCAAAATCGCACCCAAATGAGTCGGTTACAAACATACAAACATACAGGTGATGCTAATAAAAAGCGTGTTAAAAGAAAATAAAAACCTTTAAATTGAAGTGTAGTTTTGTACTCTTTTATTACATGTTTTTATGTATATATTTTTAAGACTGCCAAAGTGATTTCACTGTGCCTGATGAGTGTTATTTTTATTAGTCAGAACAGAATTAAGATCTCTACTGCCGTATATAATGTCTAATGATATAAAAGGGTGCAGCCTCCAACAACATTAGCTGCAATTCAGATAATTGACGTAGTTTCTCCGTGTGTGTATTATCTAGGTAGTTTATGTTGTAGTGGTTTGTAAATTTTGATGTTCATGTTATACTTGCTTTTGCACGCAGCTTCGCTTACATACGTGCTATTCTGATGTTTAACTTTAATTGCCTTTTTCACCCTTTTAGGGGTAGATATTTCTAATAAATAATTATTTTATAATAATATTTCCGACATCCTACACACCACGCCATCTTGTCCCCAAGCTAAGCAGAACTTGCATTTTGATGTATTAAAACCATAACAAGTGTAATGACGGTAGTTTGTATTTTATTATTTTATTTTGTACTGTGGAGAAAGACTACACTTTTGAAAGAATTTGCACTCAATCCCTCTCTTGTAACATACACCATTTATATTTATATTAAAACAAAAGTTTAAACAAAAAAGTACCTATAATAACGTGGTCAAGTAGGATAACGATTGATATTTTTAGACGCTTTATATTAGCTTCACTTGTATGTTTGTATGTTTGTAACCGACTCCTTTGGGCGCGATTTTGACCCACTTTAAACGGCAGGATTTCTTTCAAACTTTGTAGACTTATCGAGGACCGATGACAATACACTTATTCAAAAAAAATGTTTTTTTTTAAATTGTATTTTTTAGTCTACAAAAAAATATAGTTTTAAAAAACTAAACAAACACGCTTTTAAACTAAAAAGTAGAAAATAATTTATAATGTAACAAAGCTTGGGGTGCTTTCTTAAAATATTTCAATAACGTCGTCCCACGCTTTGTTACATTAAAAATTATTTTCTACTTTTTAGTTTAAAAGCGTGTTTGTTTAGTTTTTTAAAACAATATTTTTTTGTTAGTCTGAGAGCTATAGTGATATTTCTTTAAATAGACAGACCAAGAGATTATCTATAGAAATAAATAAAATTAGAGTGTCTATTTGTAATACTAAAATAACCGCTTTTCACTAAATGCATATGTATGTATACAAGGTACATATGCCAAAAAAAATTTTTTTACAATTTTTACAATTTTTTTTTACAATTTTTGTGTACGTCTGTTTGTTCCGGGTACTCTCTTTAATGGCTAGACCATTTCGACGGGACTTTCAGTGGCAGGTAGCTGATGATATAAGGAGTAACTTAGGGTACTTTTTTTAGGCTAGCTTCGCCCCGCGGCGTTTCCCCTGGGTAAAAACAATAACCGCGGGTAACACCGCGGAGCTCAGCTAGTCTATAAATATATTAAAAAGTACCGATAATGAAAACGAATTCCCATAAATTTATATTCTATTATTATTAACGCATATTTAAGAAGTATTTTTTTGTATATTTATAGTATAGGAGCAATGAACATGTATAGTTTTAAAACATCAAGAAGTGGTGTGCGCGTGCCAGGTGGAAGGGACATTTTTATAATTTTATGACCTGCTCATTAATAATTATTTTGTTTTTATTTCACACTGACCTGAGAATAAGATTATTTTAGCAACTTAAATCGAAGTTCGAAATATTTGATTCAAAAACGAGAGTTTACGTTAGACTCTGTTTAGAATATTATGGGTATTTTTACCATGAAACATAAATCACCTAAAGATATATTTTATGAATATTTCATTATATTTTATTAATGAATTCGTCATTTATTTGCTGTTTATAGAGCTTGATTCCTATCGGTTAATTTTTTTGAGTTCTAATAGTTAATTTTAATACTTTGATTATACGGTCTCAAACTTTTGGCCGGCAGTGTAATTAAAGAAAATTAATATTTTATTACCTTAATCTGATTATAAACTAGACTACGCTATATTTCAGACGACAAAAATGGCTAACAGCAATCCAGAGAGAAGAATTACTTGATGAAGAAACGCCCAAGAGGGCTAAAAATAACTTCATCTGTGATGTAAAAAAATATAAAATAACAATATTAAAAATGTAGTTTGAACTAATATTAAGTTTTAGGTATTGCCGCCCGAACTACTATTTTTGCGTCCTACGTATGTCGTTCCGATTATTTAAACCGTAATTTATTGAAAAAGTACCTAGAGTAGTTACAGTACGACGTTAGTCAACATCAGGCTGTCTCACTTCTCGTAACAGTATCGAAAACGTATGGAGGTATTCGCGAATAAATTTTAAGTGCTACTAACAACGTTAGTTTTATTTGAAAAGTAATTTGTTCACTAAAGTAATAGAAAAAAGAAATTAATTATGTTTAAATTATTTTTAAAAGAATACGACCCTATTATCGTTAGAACAGTTATGAGTTACAAGATAGAAAGAGATAGCAATTGTAGGTAAATATAATC
The DNA here is from genome assembly GCA_932526445.1 of Phragmatobia fuliginosa. Taxonomy (NCBI): domain Eukaryota; kingdom Metazoa; phylum Arthropoda; class Insecta; order Lepidoptera; family Erebidae; genus Phragmatobia; species Phragmatobia fuliginosa. The sequence continues at coordinate 9,913,661 of OW052075.1, read as the reverse complement.
GTAGGTGCTTCGGCGCTGTGCAATCTGAATTGAACTTAATGTAATGACACCAAGGGTCCCTATTTCTTTAATTTACTTTTCGGAGTGAAGCTTCTGTACTGGTACTATTATGTATTCTGTGGCTATAGTAACAAGACTGTAGATAAATTTATTCTAACACTATTTAGTTTGTTTGTTTATTTAGTTATACGCGTTAATCACAGGAGGTACTGGTTCGATTTAAAAAATATTTGATTGATAGATTGCTTAGTTAACGAAAAATGTTATACATACATATAAGACTATACATATATATCACCACGCTGGGACCAAAAAATACAAAATATTGTAAAAACGAGGGAACATTATTCTTTTTGAGAGCTTCCATTGCGTGTTTTAAAATGCATTGAAGCTATTAAAACTACTTAGAAGTGCTTTTACGAATCTGCAGCCGAATTGTAAGGATTGTTGTAAAGTTGATATCTCTGGGTGGCACATCATCATACACGCCTATATTCCACGACATTAAGCACAGTTCAACGGAAACCCCACCGCATCATTACCCTTGTTCGTAGCTCTACTACTGGTTTCAAACTCGATTAAGTTTCACCTTGCATTTCTTTAAATATCGCTTTTCTTTTGTCTTACTACAATAGCGTAGTTTTCCCTAAAATGATATAATTTATTAAATTTTTACATTGAATTTATGGAATTTTAATCAACAATACATTTTTCTGTGAGAATATGATGATGAAAACTTCAAGCCGTAATCTTGGGATAAACGGCTAGGAAGAAGACAGTACCTCAAAACATTGAACGGAACTGTGATCGTGAACTGATAATACACAATACAATATCTCCTTATTGTGCACCAGATTATTTACAACGGTGATTGAAGATACAAGAAGTACAAATTTCAGCCTTACCGCTCGCAGGTAATCTAAATATTATTATGTAGTGATTAAAACTTTAAAGGCTTACAAATTAACAATTTAGTACTAATAATGTCCGTGTGGTGACGGATTAAGAATACAACATGTCACCACCCCTATTAATTCCATGGGTGTCGTAAGAGGCGATTAAAGGAACAAAATAAGCAGTTAACATAACTGCCAAGAGAAGGAAAACTTGAAACAAACCCTTTACCAACCCGTCTGGCCAGCGTGGTATAGTAGGCCAAAACCTCCGTTCAAAGGAGAGGCCTATGTCCAGCAGCAGACTGTTAAAGGCTGTTGATGATGATGATGAAAGAGTTATCAAATTTGAACGATGCCTACTAAAATGAAATCCATACTGATATCATAAATTCGACAGTAACTTTGTCTGTCTATCTATTAGAGTTTCACGGCTGCACAGATTTCAATCATTCGCAATGGCACCTTGATTTTCGAGGAAGGTATCACCATGGTACTTTTAACCCCGATGACGGCTAAAGCGTACTATCTATGATGTAATATCTGACAAACTCGAAGCTGACAAAGTGAGAATCATTCGAGTTGAAAAGCTTAGTACATTACCCTGATGCAGATAATAATATTGTAACCCGCACTAAGGGTGACTTTGTCATGTAAACGAGCAGTTTTACGACTTCACGACCACAACCCATGACGACATCATGCTCATCAAGAGGTCAAGCAGATCTACTTAACATCAAAGTTAATTCCTCTATGAACTTGTAGTTGTCATATGATCAATTGGTTTTTTTTTTAAATAATTTTAGACCAAAGTGGTCCCACACTGTCCAACGGAAAGCATAAGAAGATTCCAAGAGTATATTTAAGGTATAATTCACACTACAGGTTATTTACTTTCATACAGATTGGAAGCTTAGAAGAAAAGATTAATCTCTTTTACTTTTTTCACAATTTGCAAACAATTAGCTCTTGAAGGCAATAAATTACAAGTGCTAGAGGTAGAAGTCTTGAGGTTGAAATTTAAATTACAGAGGCATTTGGCAGTTTATTTTTAAAACATTTTATTAAACAAAATATTAAGCATATCGTTTGAAATAACATTTTCATTTAATATCAGTTTAATTGTTAGTAGGTTTCAATTTTAATTGACAACATTCGCAACAACGCAAAAGGAATTTATTTAGAAAGCACACCTAAATATCTAATTATTCTGTAGTTATTGCCAAATTAACTTTTATTATATTATCAATAACAATAAAGTTTGTATTTTGCATTTTTAGCTAATGGGAACAGTGTTCAACAACAAACAATATACTTAGCTAAGTAGAGAACGTATTCCGTTAGTAAATCATTTTTTTTTAAATGGTCATCTCTTTCTCTGTTATAGAAGGTTTACTTTTTTCATTACACTACGTTAATACTGTTATCCCAGTAACGGAACCGTGATTATATATTTTTTTACTGTGCAACTCATATCTAGTTACCATAATGGTATTGAATTCAATGCCAAAGTATTACAATTCTTGTTACGACACACGTGCCATACAGATATTAAAAAAAAAAACTAACATGCGAACAGATGTTGTACTAATTCTGAATCGCGATATAGAAATTCTCACCTCAGGCATGATCACCTCGCCTGGGCAGAGGATCCTCCTTTTGTGTTGGAGGAACACGATACCCGTTCCTCCACAAGATGTTTTAGTATATCATGAACCCTTCTAAATAGTAACTACATCTTCTTTTTTAGGGCTCTCTCTCTCTCTCTCTCGCTCTCATGGCCCCACCTATTCTATGCGTGAGAATGTTTTCTTCAGATTTTTGGAGCCAGCCGTTCAGGTTTTAGAGGGGGGACACGCCCTGTTTTAACATAAAAATGGCCTTTGGAGTAAAATAATTCGTAAACGGATACCTAAATGAAAAAATCGTCTAAGCAACATCTTAATGTTTTTAAAACACCTATCTAATTATTCCCCACACGATAGGATAGACGCGATAATAAAAATCATCCCTACTTTACGTGTAGGGGAGGTACCCTATGGCGAAGCCATAGTATTATAATAGTTTAGATCTGTACGCGGCCACGTGCTACATTAATTATTTTACTCAGTTAACCTACGTGCCGTCGAACAACAGTTAATATTGTAAATTATTAAATAAGGAAGCATAAATAATATATTGTCAATTTAGCAATTTAAGTAAACAGTAGTTCCTAGTTACCCCCACCTAAACCTGTCCATATTACATAGGTAAATATTATTGTATATAAACTTTAGTTTAAGTTAAATTGTTCAGAGTCATTATTAAATATTACAATCAACGTGTCGTCTAATTGTCTCCTTGGGTAAACACGCAATATACCCCAAATAAAAATAATTTCACACTTTGTCGACGTAGTAATAACACATATCCACGCAGTTTCATCTTTCTAGCACTAACCTATCTGACGGTAAGTCGAAAACAAACGAACGGACGGACATGAAACTATAAGGGTTCCGAGACATGAACTACGGCACCCTAAGGAGGTCTGTACGACACTCAATCTGCTTTAAAGATTATTTTCATATTTTTTCCCGTTGGTTTTGTTTCTCTTTTACCACCACCACATTATGCAAGAGGGCAGTAAGTGTATTTTTTAATTTCTAAAGTCCTCTCCATACATCCAATGAAACAATCAGAAAACATTAAAGTTCAAGGAATTAAGCATACAGAAGTGTGACGCATAACGACGTCTACATTACCATACTTCTTTGTGATGATAATCACACTCGAGCCTCTCCCTCCCTTGCTCCTCAGTAATGGTAATGAGGCTCTTAACCTCCCCTCCAGTAATTACAGTACTATCTCAACCCTCACCTTTTGTTTTCATTTCATTGTTCTTTAAAATTGTTTAACGATTCTAAATAAACCAATATTTTGATTTAGAGTTTCATTCTGATTCTCTTTTTATACTGCTAGTAAGAAAGAACTGAATTATTAATGTTCAAAAGATCTTTTTTTACGCGGGGAATACTTTTCGTACCATACCCGTCGTGGGGTAAACGAAGGGCGTGTGTGAGATTCCCGGAGCGGCAGCCTACCTCGGCAGTTGGGAGGAGCACCAGGAACGCATCAGCGGCTTCTGGAGTCACTCCTACCGTACCCCAAAGACCGAGGTAGGAATCTTAGACATTGTCAAAAGCATTGAGATGTTTGTTAGTTTTACAACTTTTAGTTTTTATTTTAACAAGTCTGCAAAAAGATAGAAACTTGAAACAAACCATATACGAATGCGTCTGGCCAGTGTCGTACTCAGAAGACGCTTACGTCCAGCGGTGGACTTTTAAAGGCTTGATGATGATGATTTAAAAAAGTAGACCATATGTACATTAAATTATTTAATTGTAATTTATCACATTAAATTGTAATTTATCAGTACTATTTGGTATTGAGCCTTAAAGGTTAACAATGATCTGATTTTTATAGAAGACTAGCTGAGCCCCGCGTTGTTACCCACATTAGTTGTTGTAACCACTGGCAACGCCACGGGGCGAAGCTAGTATAAATAAAGTAGCCTAAGTTACTCCTTACATCATCAGCTATCTGCCAGTGAAAGTCCCGTTGAAATCGGGAAAAAAATTAGTCGATTTTTTTTTACAAAAAAAAATTTGTATGTATGTACACACGGTACATATGTAGACACTGTGTATACATACATATGCATTTAGTAGAAAGCGGTTATTTTAATATTACAAACAGATCACACGATAATATTCTTTCTTTTTTCTTTATAAAAAGACAACTCCCGCATTAGGAATATGAATTCCTGTGTCACGGGGGACTTTACAAACATACATGAAACGGACACAAAGAACACCCAGACTCAGAATAACAATTTGTGAATCACACAAAGTATTATCCCAGGTGGGATTCGAACCCACGACACTTGGCGCAGTAGAGAGCGGCGTGGCGACCGCTTAAACCACTAGGCCAACCGTGCAGTCTTTATTACGAACACTCCAATTTTATTTATTTGTATAGAGTAGGCCTGGATCTTCAAGGGGGACAGATCACCCCCAGACTTGCGCTAGTAGAGAACGGAGATCGTTCTGCGACCTGATTCGTCTGTGGTACTAGACTCATTCCGGGGCCTGACTAATCTAAATAGTATTTTACTAACAAAAGCTTAAGTTAATTTACAATCTTAAAACCTATATACTATTTACTTCTACGACTAGTCTCAAACATAATATTTGGCACATTTTGTTATCTACAACCTTGATCTAGATAGTAACCGATACATAGCAAAACGAACCATTATGCAATAGGTAAACAAAAAACCTTCAAAAAAGTTTGAATGTTTTTTTTAAATATCAGCTATTCACTACACTATTTAGAATCATATACAAAACTAGAGACCGCTCGCGACTTCGTCCGATTTAGTTAATTGAACATAATTTTTAAATGGTCAACGTTAAAAAACTTTGTATTTTTATAATAAAACATCCTCCTTATAATAGTAAGCAGTTGTTTTGAATAATTTTAATACTTAGATACCATTTAAAATCCTTGCCATAATTACTTTAACTTCAATAACATTGGATTTGTATACAAAATACCATCCCCCGTTTTAACCACAAAGAGGGGTTGATTTGTAAAGATAGATTATTAGTACCCCTCCACACCATCTATAGAGCATACATTTTAAATCTCTTACTTCAAAAACATAGGACTTCCATACAAATTTTCAACTTTAGAGGTGGAGTTTCATAAAATACTTTCTTAGTGGATGTCTACACCCTATGAGAAACCTACCTGTAAATTTCAAATTTGAAGGTGTTATAGTTTCTGAATTTTCAGATTTAGCGATTAATCAGTGAGTGGTATTTCGATTTTATATATATAGATAAACGTTTGGTAACAATTCTTCCGTTTTACATTTGTGTTACAAGTTCAGTCCAAGTAACTTTGAAAACTACAAATTACGTTAATTATGTCACATATTTTGCAGTTTTAACAACATTATTTAACAATTCTATTATGATTTATTATGATGTCGGTTTGATTCCCTACAAACATTTGTTTTAGATTTTGGGTTCTGTTTATGTTTAATATCAGTTGTCTAATACCGTGTCTAATAGCCCGTGTGGTGACGGATGTCCGTGTGGTGACGGATTAAGAATACAGAGTGTCACCACTCCTATTCATCCCGCGGGTATCGTAAAAGGCGACTAAGGGATAAACTACGCAAGACAACATCGATGCAAAGAGAAGGAAAACTTGAAATCAACCCTATACCAACCCGTCTTGCCAGCGAGGTATAGTAGGCCAAAACCTCCTTTCTAAGGAGAGGCCTATGTCCAGCAGTGGACTGTTAAAGGCTGTTGATGATGATGATGATGTCTAATACCTATACTACAAGCTACGCTTAGTTTGGGACTAGATGGCATTATGTCAGATGTTCGAAATATTTAGGTATATTTCGAAATTTTCGCCTAATATACATAATATACACAGATATTTATTCATTTAAAACTTTTTCTTTTCATCAATTATTATCTTAAAATATTACTAATTACATAAATGTGTGAATGACTGTTGAAAGCAAACGGGTCAGTACAAATACACCCAAAGTAGTTGATGATATTGTCAAGTCTATCATCAACTGAATATCTCTCAATACTGGTATAATAAATATACACAGGCGCATTACCACTACACACATTATATTACCTGGTCTTAAAAGTTTATTAACGACAACGTAATTCAGGATCTAAAAATATAGTCGATCTACATTAACACCATGATCAATTTTAATCATATCAGCAGCCTTTTCTCCGATCATCATTACTGGTGTATTAGTATTACCACTTGGAATCTTTGGTATGATTGACGCATCAGCCACTCTTAATCTACCTACGTTATGAACCATCAACCTTTCGTTAACCACCCCATTGACACCCATTCTGCATGTACCAGATCCATGCAGAATTGAAGTTACACTATTCTTAGCATAGCATTTCCAGTATTCGTCTGATCCCCACTTCAAATTGTTACAACCTTTCACTAAGAGTTTAGCAACTTTAGCATCAACTTTTCTAAAATGAGATGTTTTCGCTAATCTACTCATATATTTTAGTCCTTCTGTTGCGACATCAAGATCATATTCATTTCTATAATATCCCAAATTAATTATAGGATCATCTAAATAATTGCTACTGTTCAAAGTCACTTCACCTCTTGATAAAGGATGCAAAAGAACTAATAAAATAAAGTCAATTTCATTTAGGGCATTTGCTTTACCCAAGCTAGCACAGAATGCATTGTCAAAGCTAACAATATTTTTGCACCCTGCAAAAATTACAGGACTAGCAGCGGCTCCGAGATAAGTATTGAAAAATTGAAATTGTGGCTGTAATTTACTCGGATAGCTAAATAAGGTATTGTTGAGTCTGAATAAACCACTTTGTAAAGGTATAGGAACGGTGTCTAGTCGTGATACTACTAAAAGATTTTCAGGAGCAGTACTTAAACCAAATTTTCCTTTAACTGGCACAAACAAGATTTGATGGTCGTGAAAATTTTTACCTACAGGTAAATCTAATAGATGTTTTATACCATGTTTTCTTAGTTCTTCTCTTGGACCTATTCCCGACTGTAGTAGTATTTTTGGACTATTTATTACACCAGCTGAGAGAATTACTTCTTTTTTTGCATACACTTTGATTATAGCTTTATCAGCTGTGGTGATTTCTACACCATATGCTGTTAATGTTTGTGGATCTATCAAAACTCGTGTTACAGTTGAATATTTTGCTACTTTTAGATTGGGTCTATCTTTTGCAGGCCTTAGATAAGCTTCGGCCGTGCTCGATCTTCTACCATTGAAAATATTCAAATGTGGTCTTGTAGCTCCAAAAATTTCCGGACCATTTAATTCAAGGATCGTTTTAATACCCATTTCCGCGTACGACTTCAGTCTGATATCGTCAATAAAAGCAGTTGAACTATACGTAACTGGCCTGGATATTTTTACTGGTCCGTCAGGTGAATGTAGATGTGAATTTTCTGGATATTCGAATAACGTAGTATCCATCATTCCTTCTAATTTCTTGAAGTAGGGCAGTACTGTGTCCCAACTCCATCCAGGCGCTATTTTACCCCATTCTTCATAATCCTGTGGTACACCCCTAGCATATATAAGATAATTGGTAGAAGAACATCCTCCAAGAAGTTTTCCTCGAGGGTACGATATGATTCCATCTGGATGAGCCAAGCCGATACCTTCGTCAAGCTTAGCACGAAACTTCCAGTCGTATTCCGTATCTGAAAGTAGGGGAAATAAACCTGGAACCTAAAACAAATAATGCTTGCGTAAATATTTAGAAAGTGGATATTTTATTAAGATATAAATTTATACTAATATTACAAAGCGTTTAAAGAGGGACTGTATTTGTCTTAATGAACGTGCTAATTTCAGAAAGTCCTGGTATGATTTAAAAAACTCTATTAGTGTTACATAACTCAGTCATCGAGAAAGATAAAACGGTTAAGGTTTAGAAAAACAATTTATAATAGTTTTGTATCTCTTTAAAACCTGATGACTCATTATAACCTGTTCTTTAACCTGTTCTATAATAAACAAATTTGTTCATGCTATTATAACATCAATCATCAATAACTAAAGGCAACCGAAGACAAAAACGGATTGCATGGGTCAACTAGTACTAAATAAACTATCTCATAATGCTACGTAGATGTAAAAAGAAATAAGTAGGGACATTCATAAAGTACATAATAGTATCTACTATTATTAAGGTCTGTTAAAATGCATTAAATAGTAAAAGAGATTCCATACACACCACACTTGTAACCGGGGGATCCCCTCCAGCTTCCACGAGTAGCACGTTAAACTGCGGATTTTCGGAGAGTCGAGTGGCGATTATGGCACCTGCAGACCCACTTCCAACCACTAAAAAGTCAAATTTGTCCCCATCTAAAACAAAAATGGATTAAATTACTCTAATATTGAGAAATTGTCATGACCAAGCCATGCGTGGTGTGCATTAAGAATACTGAGTGTCACCACTCCTATTAATCCCAAGGATCTCGTAAGAGGCGACTAAGGTTCAAAACTATACAGGACAAAATCACTTCAAAAGAGAAAGACAACTTAAAGCAAGCCATATACCACCTATCTGACTAGGGTGGTAGGCCAAAACCAGCTTCTGGCTTAGATCTATTTTATAGTTATTGTGATTAATGGTCTTTCAAGGGGACGCGCTTGGGTACGTATGACCTTTCCTGAGAGCTAACCTCCCTTTTTTTACGTGTGAAAACCCCCTCTGGCCATTACCCTGCCGGGGTTGCAGCAGGCCGGTGTGTCGGAATTGAATTGACTAAAACCACACGATGTGCCACTCAGTCGATCCTGGTTATTATCATAGAAGTTAAGCTTAGTTGGAGGCCTTAAGCGGCTTAAAGACTTCCAATGGCAACATTTCGTAGCCACAACGTTGTCTTGCTAGTCCCCAGACACTCACCCAGACGTACGGCCTAACCCTCTCCTGATAGGAGACCCGAGCCCAGTAGTGGGACATAATGGGTTGTTGATGAAAATATTACTATTTGGTGCTGTCTGCTTTGTAGGTGTATGTATGTACCTATCAACAGCGTAAATCTTGGTAATTGAGAGCTTCCATTGCGCTGCGTAAACGGTTAGTTTGACAAATTCATAATGTCTTTTATTCAATGTTTCTTCACCATAAAACAAATAATAAATTATGCATTAATTCATGGAACAATATGCGCCACTAATCTCGAAGAGAGCAGTCAGGCGTTTATTAAGGCCACTTTGAGTCCACAACACTAATTTCACAACGTATCCTAATTTGCGTATAGTTCTCACCTTTTACATTGTAATTTTCTGGCCAGCCACTTGGTAAGATGGCTTGGGAAAAGGCCAAACTTCGCAGCAACCACTCGACAATTGGTATTGTGCTCAAGTGCTGGATCGCTTTAAAAAACTGATTCACTGCTACGTTTATCGTCGGTAGTATTTGCATTTTGAATTACCTCACTGTCTTGTATATTTATTTTTATCATTTAAAGGTTTTAACTAACTTTAAAAAAATAAGGAGATACGTCAGTCCATTGTTTTTTTAGGCATAGCTTATTTGACACAGCTTATTATACATTTTGAATTGAGGACACATCACTATTTTAGTTTTAAAATACTGACCTGAAGTATTCTTATCCATAGAAACAGTGCCAATAAAATTAAAAAACAGACACAAAAAAATTAAACAAATTTCCTAACAAAGTAATCCGTAATCGGATCATAGCATAAAACCTGAACAATGGAAGGAGAAATGAATATTCTCAAGATATAACAATATATATTTCTTACTATTATGTACTTTAGATTGGAATTTGTAGTAGCCTGAAATGGAATTTCGGTTTGTGAACATGATGTATCTAATTCACCTATGTCATGCATGCGGTTTTCCTAAGAATACAAACTGCACACGTCCAACCTATCGGGATAACTTCCAAAGAAATACAAGATCGACGGCTAGAGTAAAACTGTAGTGCCCTCGAAAACCCAAAGAGAATTTGGAAATTGTATTTGCTGGAGGCAACTATCGTATTTGAAGACTAAAGTGCACATGGATCAGCTATCAGCAGTAGACTTAATGGGTTAGAAAGGAAAAACTCTTGTTATTAACACCCGTTAAATATAACAAACGTAGGCCTTTTAATTAAAAGATTACTCTACGAGGATGGAATCTAAAGCACTGACACTACATTTGACTCGATTAAGTTTCAAGGTTAGGTATATAAAAATGTTAAGGTTGTTCAGAATATTAATATTTATGAATTTTAAAACTAAACTAGTAATATTTTAAGCCCATTATTGATTGATAACTATAAATTAGCCCTTAAATAACAGTTTACTACGTACCAATGCAGTTCTATACTCACGCTATAAACGAGGTTAATTGACTTGAACATTCATTATCTACGTTATTTCAAATAACGTAGATAATTAATGTTCAAGTTATTTTGTTTAAACCACGTAAGTAAAAAACCTATTAATTTTACATTTTGTAATCAAATATGACCTTTAATACAATTGATATATCAATAGGTTTCAATTTGCTTTTATTACGATTATCTACGGATAAGAATGATATTTTTTTATGTTCCAGCCAAAATGACTCTATCCAATGGGAAACGTGGTTACCATACTCATGTTGAATGCAGATAATGGAGCGTGGTGACGTACACTATGGCGGTCTATTGAGATGTTTCTGAATCATTAGACTTCCGGTCTCACACTCATCAACACATCAAGACAGTTCGAATGCTGTAATGTTGGTCTTCTGTAAAAGTGACGCTATCTGATTATTACGCTTTTACAGCGATTACAATGAAATTTGACATGGAGGTACTTTGATTTTTAAATATGGACATATGATTTACCGTGAAAACTAACATGCGAGGTAGTAGAACCTTGCTGATTTCTGCACGAATGGACCGGTTCAGTCATAGCGGTACTACCCTCTACAAAAGACCAACCTAAAATGACAACATTCGTGTTGTAGTCGCTGGTGACTGCGAAACCGGAGGCCCAATGATGCAGAACCATCTAGGACCACGCTTCATTGTATGTATTCACAATGAGGATGGTGACCAATACTCTTGGATTCTATTCATGCTTACCATCAGGCAGCTTAGAGTTTTTTTCTGGCAGACTCATAAATAAAAAAATATACGGACTGCGTAAAAGCTAAAAAAAAAATTACAAACACGCGTGTGGAGCCGCGGGCAAAAGCTAGTATCATTGTATATATCGAATTTTTAAACTTCTTATTTTTTAAAGTTAGTTCAAAACTTCACTTAAGGGGTGAGAAAAAAATTAATGCCCTATTGCGTTTCACAAAGAATTCACATAATTCGTTGCAATGCAATGTTTTAATTATTTAAAAATAAAACAAGTAAACAAAACTAAGTAGTCTTCTAAAACATAACAAGCACAATAATATTTTTCCTTATAATGTATTTTCTTGAACACAAATCACTTTTGGATTTCCACACTGTAATTAAAAAAAAATGACATATTACGCACTAAAAAGACTTAAAAAAAATGTGGCTCACAATATACGTAAAACTGTATTTATCAGAACGCTGCGTATAATTAAATGCGATTAAATAAGGTGCGTCTAGTACTGACGAAGAGGTGGCAGTGTTTTAGAAGGACAATCGGATAACCGACTTTACGAGGAGTAGTTTTAGTACCTTACAGTGTGTCAGGGTTACGTAGGTATGTACGTTGTAGGTAAATCTTATATAGCAGGTTAGAATCAAACATTAGATAAAATAAATAAATTATTTCGGACATCTCATACTCAACGTCATCTAGTCCCAAACTAAGCAGAGCTTTTATTATGGGTACTAAACAAGTGATATAAACATCCTTTTTTTTGTAAATACATACATATTTTACATAAAAAACAGCCAGACTCCGAAACAAATATTTGTGGATCACACAAACATTTGGTTCGACCCGGGAATCGAACCCGAGACCTCTTGATCAGCTCTTTACAAGTTATACTTCTATAACTTATGAACTAATAAATTAATCTAAGCCGTTATAGTTTTATTTTATAGATCATAACATGAACTACGAATACAGAATGCAATCTCGAGTCGAGATCGCAAATTCTAGACCTCGCAATTTTCGGGATTTCGATAATATTTTAATTTCTAAATTTGATATTTAGATGTAAAGAGATTCTGTTTTCAAATAGATCATATCTCACGGATTTATTTTCATTTATTATTTGCAAGATCGTTTAGGGTCGTTCGATACTTGTTAACCTAGGAACACTTGAACTAGAGGGGTGTGCATCTGAATCTGTAGCGACTCAGTTGCACCCTCTTACCTTTTTTTTAATATTATTTTCATAAGAAGCATTAAGAAGTACCTTGTTGCTATCAATGGACCTCAAAAGAAGTTCACTATTGCAGCGGTCCAATAATAGCAACTTTTTCTGTTTTTTTTGTCAAAACTTCGGGAAGAGGTGACGAGTATTTCAATAATGATGAAAATCAGCACTGCGCGTTCATTAAATTTATATAGTACATTTAAAAAAGTATTATTTGTTTATTTAAATTATTTCTACATGTGAAAAAAAAGTATTTTAGTTACTATTAAAAATATTTGGATTCGCAAAAAAGTAGGAACTTTGTAATGAAACAAAATATATGAATCTTGTTTCAGTCAGGAAATAAGGAGTACATAAAGCAAGCGGAGTAAGAAAATAAACGCCAAAGAATCCGTTAGAATACCAGGATCTGACTGTGACCTCTCTCTAGAGCTAGGAAGTGGCATTCAAATTAACTTAGTTTTTCTGTTAACTTAGCGATTACTTCAAGTGATCTAAGCTTTTATAATATTTATTTCAAATTTTTTGTTAAAGTAATAATAGATAAAAAGAAAATTCAACCACTCTGAATGTGACCTTAAGTTTCATTATCAATCGAGTGGCCTAGAACTACTTTGTTTGACTGACATACCTACGCTTATCAGTCTTCTTTATCTCTTTTCGAAGGTATGTCATCATTTTGCAATATTTTGCATAGATGCGATAATTTTATCCTAATTGTTTTCCTTGATAAGACCTCTAGAATTAATTTTCAAATTCCGTTGTGGCAACTTGGTAGTTCAATGAAGGTGCTCGTGATCCATAGAAAGCAACTATGCAGAACTTAATTTACCTCTTGTTAAAATAATATAACTCCTGGATTCTGCTCATGTTTTCCATCAGGCAGAGTAGAGTCACTTTGGTAGGCTTTAATATTAAAAAGTGATATACCAAAATGATTTTATGTTTTCTAATTGTTGGGAATATAATTGACATATTCTAGAAATATATTCAAACATATTATAAAAAATATATTCTAAAATATATTCTTACTAAATAAGACCATGAAGGTGATATATCTTCAACACTAATTATAAGTAAATGTCCTATGAAATAATTATAATAAATTATAATAAGCTTTCCGAGGCACGGGTGTAAATCTCCGTTGCCTGAGTAGTCTGCGGTACCTAGCCCGTTCCCGGGCCTGGCTGACTAAGAGACCTCTCTACCGGTCCCGCTTCGCCATCTCCTTCGCAACCATGACTTGCTCACAGAAGAAGACAGCGGAGTTCCAGGTGCTCTCGCTCCATATCATGGCAGCAATCACGTTACAGAGCGAGAGAATCCCCACTCCGATGTTCATTTTGGTAGGCTAAAAGGGTACGTAAAAAAAGAACATCTTCTGATTATTACCCTCAACAACCCATAATATGCCACTTTGAGCGCCTATTTTCACTATATTTTATTTATAACGAAGACGTTCATGGTATCATGCCACTATCGGTCATCCATCCAGGTACTGATCGCGCCGTCGTTGCTTGCCCTCTCTAATTGTTTCTAACTACCTAGGGCAACTTGGCTATGAGTGCCTATTTTCACTCTATTTTATTTATAACGGAGACGTTCATGGTATCATGCCACTAACGGTCACCCATCTAGGTACTGACCGCCTCGTAGTTGCTTACCCTCGGTAATTGTTTCTAACTACCTTTTTTTTATGTTTGTTCGGACTTGAACCGACTAAAAACCACACAGTGTGCCCTCTCCGCGCTTCTCCGTTTAGGAGGAGGAGAAGTCCAGGGTCAGATCTCCTTCTGGACTCCCCCAGCGCCTGCCCGCTCCTAATGCGGGCACCGTCTCGGTTTGACGACCCTTTCTTAGGCGGCGTCCGGCACACACCGACGCCGCCCCCTCGCGGCTGGCCACATAGTGCGGGTGGAGGGAAAACCCGTCCCGTCCACACGCGGCCACACTCACGGCGGCATGAGGCGCAGATGTTCGCGCCTCCGCCGCCGAGTCGCCGGCGGTGAATCTGGTCCAATTGGATGTCGTCCTCCCGGGCCTTCTTCTGCGAGATTACGTCCTCGCAGAAGGATGCGACCGCGGTAATGTTTCTAAAACTACCTTTTTTTTTTTTTTTTTTTTTAACGTGTGGAAATCCCCACGGACCGTCACCCCACCGGGGCTCTCGGCGGGGCGGTGTGTCGGACTCGAACCGACTAAAACCACACGGTGTGACCTCTCTGTGCCTGTATTTGGAAGGGATCCAGGTAACTGTTTTCTCCTTCTGGATCCCTCCCGGCGCCTGCCCGCACTGTTGCGGGCGCCATCTCCTCATCCTCTCTGTTTGGGCGACGTCCGGTCACACGCGGACGCCACCCCCTCGCGGCTGGCCACTACAGCGGATGGACGGGGAAACCCGTCCCGTCCACCCGCGGCCACACTCAGGGCGGCATGAGGCGCAAATAGGCGCGCCTCCGCCGCCCGGGGCGCCGGCGGCGGATCGGGTCCGAGTGGAGGTCATCCTCCCGGGCCTTCTCCGCCGCCTCCTTCTGCGAGATTACGTCCTCGCAGAAGGTTGCGACCGCGGTAAAACAACTGTCGCTACCGGCCATGGAGCGAACTACGACCGGCAGCGAGAGTTCCTCTCCGATGACTGCAGTGAGGGCCCGGCGCTGCGCCGCCCATGCGGGGCAGACCGCCAGCGTGTGCTGGGCCGTGTCCTCACTGCAGTCGCAGTGGTGGCAGGCGGGACTCAATTCCCTCCTCGCGACCGAGTGCAGATACTTTCCGAAGCAACCGTGCCCGGAAAGCACCTGCGTCAGCCGGAAGGAAAGGGTCCCGTGCTGCCGCCCTGCCCACTCGGCGATGACCGGCTGGAGAGCCTCCACGGTGGCGAAGCCAGCGCGTGGAGTCTCCAGCCGGAAAGACCATCTAGCCAAGGTGGCTCGACGAGCGGCTTCGCGCCACTCGCGCACGTCCTCGGGCGGAGGGCGGATGCCCCTCTCCGCCCGGAATTCAGCCACTCGTCGATAAACTTCGGCGAGCACTTCCGCCTCCAAATCCCACGGGGGTATTCCGGCCAAGGCGCAGGCCGCTTCGGTCGACACCGTGCGGTATCCGCGTATGGCTCTGACCGCCAATATCCTCTGGGGGCGCCAGAGGCGCGCCCTATTCTGGGCGGACAGAGCCGCCGCCCACACCGGTGCACCGTACAGTGCCATCGACCGGACCACCCCCGTGTACAGCCGCCTAGTGGGAACACTGGCCCCGCCCAAATTGGGCAAAAGTCGCCCGAGGGCGGAGGCAGTGTCCACCAACTTTGGGGCTAGCTGTTTGAAGTGCTCGTCGAAGAGCCACTTTCCGTCTAGGACCAGACCCAGGTACCTCATCTGGGCCCGGACCGGTACGAGAACCGAGTTGACCTCAATCGAGGCGCCGGCGGGTGGACCACGACGGGGCCCGTGAAAGAGTAGGGCCTCCGTCTTATCCAGGGCCACCCGCAGACCCAGCGCCTCGATGCGCCCGACCACCATGGACACTCCAGTGGTGGCCAGGCGCGCCGCCTCCTGGAAGTTAGCCCCCCGGGCCGTGACTAAGGTGTCATCCGCGTAGCAGATTACACCCAGCCCGGGGGGGAGACGCCCTCTTAGGGCCCAGTCGTATCCCATGTTCCACAGGAGTGGTCCTAAGACAGACCCCTGTGGAACACCGCACGACATGGCCCTGCGTCTCAAGACGCCATCTCGGTCCTCGTACATGACGGTTCGCTCCTTAAGATAGTCTGCCACCAGCCGCCTCAGGTACTCTGGCACCCCGTGGTAGCGGAGTGCTTCCCCGATGCAGCCGAATGGCAGACTATTGAAGGCGTTGGCGATGTCTAAGGACACCGCCAACACCACTCCGCCGCCTCTCACGGCCTCCTCGGTCACGGCCCTAAGGCGCATTACGGCATCGATCGTCGAACGCCCCTCTCGGAAACCGAATTGGGCGTCCGACAGATCGGGGCCAACCTCGCAGAGGTGCCGGACGATGCGGGCAGAGAGTATCCTCTCAAAGAGTTTACCCGCCTCGTCCAGCAACACGATAGGCCTATAGGCCGTGACCGAATCGGCAGGCCGTCCCGGCTTCCTCAGCAGGACCAGCTTCCCGCATTTCCAGCGCTCAGGGAAGCGTCCGGACGCCAGGCTAGCGTCCAACACCTCCCTGAGGCGGTCCAACATGTGATCGAGGGCTCGGGCCATCACTCGGGCTGGAACCCCGTCCGGCCCGGGGGCGGTGTTCTTGGATCGAATCCGTAGAACAGCCGCCCCTACCTCCGAATCCCTGACGGGCGGAACTTCAACCTCGCTACCCCCGTCGTCTTCGGCTGATGCAGCCATCGACGGGGGTGTGTGTTCCGCCCGCTGCGGGAATAGGCCCTCGACCACTTCCTGCAGGAAGCTTCTAAAACTACCTAGGGCAACTTGACTATGAGCGCCTATATGCACTCTATTTTATTTTTAACCTTTTATTTTTATGCTTGATAAAAACGTTACGTTTATTATTACGTGGTTTTACGCAATCATATTTCTTCTAGCCTACATTCAGTTCAAGGGTAGTATAATATTATTATTTATTTGTTTAAAAAAAGTAACAAATACGGCCTAAGAAATAAAATATGTTAATGAATTACAAACCAGTGTTATACTCCGCACATTAATTTTATATTAAAACCAAATTGCCTTAACCTCTTTTCGTGAACCACTTTGTCACAATAATTACTTCATAGAGAATTCTACAGACCATAAATACGCAAGCCATTTAAGTTCTGTCGTTTCCATATTTCCCGGCAATTTTGAATTTGGAACTGTTCTATATTCGAATGTGTTTAAATTTTGAATCTCTTAGCAGTTGAAAGTATTAGGATTAATGCTATTGTTTAGTCACAGCACTCACAGCGTCGATTGGAATCTGTCAGGTTATATCCGAAAATGAATCTTTCTAAGGAAAATATTCGTGCAATAATATTCTACAACTTTAGAAGAGGTAGTACGAGAAGAGGCGAAAGTTTGTGGGTATGTATTATTATGTTTGTTGCTCTTTCACACAAAATCCACCGAATAAATTTTGATGAAACTTCACAATAATATAGCTTACATATCGGAATACTATTTACCGCCATGATGGACCTACACGCAGGCGGAGACGCGGGCAAAAGCTAGTTATATATATAAAATTTACTACTTTACTAAAATGTGGCTAATAAGATCTGTGGTCTTACTCTTAATTTATCACTAATCACATAATTAATAGTAAAGGTTGTTACATGTTATGATGGTTAAGATTATTATACACACAACACAACTTTAATGCAGTAAAATCCTACAATGATAAATGAATTAATACGTTCGGAACGGAACAGAACCATATAAATGCAGAGACCAATAACATTATAATAGGTCTTTACCTATGAAATTGCCGTTTTGTTTGCAATAAGTGAAAGTACTTATTTTTTCAAACTTTTTTTACTCTAAATGACCAGTACTGAAGAAAGGCAATTTCATAGGTAAAGACCTAATATTTTTATTTTTATAACTGTTATCAATAACTATTATACTTCAACTGCATTTTTATTAACACACACATACATACATTTACATATACTAGCTGACCCACTCTCTTTCCGCGTCTTCTCTTGCCCATATAACATAGACCCCAAGCCAAATTGCAAACGTTTTTCATTTTCTATTCCATTCTCAATCTCTATTCTCTTATTTATAGGTTAATGTCACTCAGTCACGTGATATAAACAAAATATTAGCCAATGAAACAAGAGAATAGAATAGAAAAACGTTTGCAAATTGACTAGTGGCAGGTTATTTTGAGACAACCTTATAAGATACACATATTATTATATTGTCGCTGACTTATTTTAAAACTTTTGAAAGGGGAACAATTCATTCATACATTGTTGATGTGAAACTTTTAACAATTACGAAGTGCAGCTTTAAGCGCAGAGAAGCTCTCAAGAGGAATAATTTTCCCGCGTTTTTGGAACAGTATTCATTGATAATCTCCTATTGGTCACTTAATAGATGATATATGACGTCACCTATACCTGTTTTCACCAACTACATTTAAATCATCTCCTTACTAGGAGTCCCGTAGGTATCCCCTAAATTTTAAAAGAAAACTAATAACTTATGTGTTCCCCAAAGATCGATAAAAACGAAAATGTCACTAAAAGTTACTTTTACGCGGGAAATGCTTTTCGCACCATGCCCTTCTTGGGGACAGCAAAGAGTGTGTGTTGGATCCCCGGGCAACCGGTCTACCCACTAAACCCCGCGGCGGCCTACCTCGGCAGTTGGTTAGAATACCAGGTTCGCAACAGCGGCTTCTGGTGTCCCCCCTGCCATACCCCGCAACTGGGGTACATCCCGGGGTGACTGGACTCACTAAAGGTTACCTAGTTCTCTCTAAGTGGCCAATGTTGGGGACGTTAGTAAAAACGGACGTTAGGCTACTTTTATTAGGGTTCCGAAGTTCATGTCTCGGAACCCTAGATTCGTCATGTCCGTGTGTCCCTCCGTCCGTCCGTCCATCCTCAACTTACCGTCAAAACAGTAAGTGCTAGAAAGATGAAACTTTGCATGCACATGTGTTGTAATTACGTCGACAAAGTGCTATAATAAAATTATGAAAAATATTTTTATTTAGGGTACCTCCCCTACACGTAAAGTGGGAATGTTTATTGTTTCTCGCGGCTACACCATCGTGTGGGGTATCATTAGATAGGTCTTTGTAACACAAAAGAGTTTCTAAGACGATTTTTTGATTTAGGTATCCGTTTGCGAGATACTTTACTTTAAAGGGCACTTTTTGTAAAAACAGGGCGCCCCGCCCCCCTCTAAAAGCTAAACGACTGGATAAAAAATCTTGAAAAATTCGTGATGGTGGTCCATATAATGAACTTTGAAGGAAAACTGTAACGGATTAGATGACTTTGTTAGTTCAGGAGTTATGGAGGCTTAACTTGTAAAATGCGCTCACTTGGAAAACGTCATACAAAATTAACGCTTTAAAACGTAAACATAACAAATATCTATTAGATACGATTTTAAATGGACGTGCCATTATGGGTGACTGAGGAACCCTTTCCTGTGCGTGGCCTGACACGCACTTGGCCGATTTTATTTTAAACAAGCTTCGCTTCGCAGTGTTGCCCACGGTTGCTGTTTTAAAAGTACAACGGGTAAAGCCGCGGGGCACAACTATTCAATAGATAAATAACAATATTTAGGGAAAGTGAATTGCATTGTTGCATTGCGTGCTGTCACGTTTTCATATTGATTATAAACCATTGCACTTAGTTATAATCAGTAAAAGTGATTTTATTAAGATAAAGATTCACATCACCTCACATTACATTTACTGTACCTATCGTATTATTACATTAATACTGGTATTTTATCTTTATGGAAAAAAACGTATCGAACGTAAATGCATGTATTAATATATTTTATATTATCAATCATCATCAACAGCCTTTAACAGGCCACTGCTGGACATAGGCCTCTCCTTGAAAAGGAGGTATTGGCCTACTATACCACGCTGGCCAGACGGGTTGCTATAGGGTTGGTTTCAAGTTTTCCTTCTCTTTGCATTGATGTTGTCTTGCGTAATTTATCCCTTAGTCGCCCTTTACGACACCCGCGTGAGATGAATAGGGGTGGTGACACTCTGATTTCTTAATCCGTCACCACACGGACATATATACAATATAAATTTATAATATAAATTTTATTTATTTATGTTGTGTACATGTTAAATATATATTTATATTGTGTACATGTGTATTCATATATCTATTTAACATTACTATGGCTTCAATACACCTCAACTACCCTTATACATTATTTTTCTTCTGTCGAAATGTCTATCCAAAGGTTGCCTGGAAGAGATTGCTTTTAGCAAGAAGGCCGATCATTGTACAAATCTAATAGAAACTTTCAACTGTAAAAAACTGTATTTGGTATATAATAATAAAGTATATTCTATTCTAATATTAGGTACTTGAAGATTGGCATTCAACGTAATATTATATCACACAGATATTGGTTCGACCACCAGCTGATTAACCTTCAAGTCGAAAGTACGCAAGCACTACGCAGACTTGCTGACAGACTCGTCAGAATAATTACTTACCAATTCATCATCAATTCATCAAGAATTTTCCTGATTTTCGGGCAAGCCGTTTCGCATTTAGAAAGCTAATGATATCCTAGATGATTGGGGTAGACGCGAGAAAAATATATCATCCATCAAAATAAAATCTAAATACAATTTTTTTATTGAAGTCAGTAAAAAAATTGTTTTTGGATTTTATTTAGCACTTTGTCGAAGTGATAAAAACACATATCCATGCAAAGATTCATTATTCTAGCACTAACCTTTTGGGGAGAAGGTCGAGGAGGAACGGACGGCGGACAAACATACGATACTATAAGGGTTCCGAGTCGTGAGCTACTTAACCCTAAAAATCATTTATTGTTACATGTCACAAAGGACAACACTTGGTTTTATCATATTAACCGAAATGTCAAAACAATGACAAAGCAATGTCAAAACCTATCATCTTTAATGAATTCTTATCAAATACATTACTAATGACATCATTCAAATGTAGTTAAACCAATAAGTATGTTTTTATTTATTATGTTTAGGTATATACGTAGGAATTGACTGTTTGGTTGGTCTGGTGGTAAGCGTATGCGACGGCTGATCAAGAGGTCTCGGGTTCGACTCCCGACCGGACAAAGAAGGTAAAATTGAAACAAACCCGATACCAATCCGTCTGGTTAGCGTGATATAGCAGGCCAAATTCTTCTTTCTAAAAAGAGAGAGGCCTGTCTGTGTCTCGAACAAAATCTGTAATTAAAATGATCTCCCTCTGTGGGGATCTTTGCTATCAAAAAGAATGGCGCTTTTGTAGCTATTTATATAGCTTGTTATTTCATTTATATACTTAGCCAATGGATCTTACGATAAGGAAATTTCAGGATCCAGTGTTGTCGAGTATAACTCCATAGAACTTCTAAAAAAAATAATTTTACTCAGAAGCTCAGTATTCGACGATAATCGTCAGCTAAGTCTGCCGTAAATGGTTTTGAGTTCCGTAAACTTTGCCCAGTAGACACAGCTCTAGCGAATACTTTCGTGCTTTGGTTCGCTCTAGAGCTTCTATAACACGAGTGAAATAAATTATCGTAGTTAGCTTTTTTTTTATTTCTGGAATAGTCTAGGACTGCCGGTAGGTATTGAGACGCGTCCCTTAAAAATACTTCAGAATCATTATGCGTCTCTCGTCAACGAAGTTAAGAGTGACGGGTATTAAATAACTAAGACCTGACCACTAATCGGCCACTTCTCTAGGTATGCGTAAAAATGTTTATAGAAGTAAATATTTATTTAAAAAGAAAAACAGAATATTGATTCATAACAGTGATACGTGACATAAATACCTATATGTCTTTTTGTTTTCTTGAACACCTCCCTCCCTCCCCCTTTTTTTTTTTTTTTTTTTTTTTTTTTTTTTCTGTGCGGAAATCCCCTCGGATACCACCAGTTGGTGGTTATGTCGGACTTGAACCGACCAAAACCGCACACCGTCTTAGGTACCAATGGCCGGGGAACCAGGTGTACCCTAGGAAGGAAATCCCTGGAACCCCGAATTACCTCGGGCCGTCTACCTACGGCTAGTAGATGACCCTCTCCATAATAAAAGCGCATGGCGCATCCACCCCGGCCTGCTTCTGCTAGGGTGACAGATTGCCTCACCTGTCACCCCCAGGCTAGCGCTTATGGAGGACGGAGATCGTTCTGCGACCTCCGGCGCCTGAGTCGTCTACGGTACCGGGCCCGTTCCCGGACCCGGCGGACCGGGAGGGTTCTAAGCCTCTCCCGGTCCCGCTCCGCCATCTCCTTCGCCAGCATAACTTGCTCGCAGAAGGAAACGGCGGAGTTCCACGCGCTCTCGCTCCGCACCATGGCCGCAATCATGTTGCCGAGCGAGAGAATACCCACTCCGATGGCCGTCGCGAGGTCTCCCCTCTGCGCCGCCCACGCTGGGCATTCAGCCAGCGTATGGAGCGATGTATCCACGGTCCGGCCATCGCAGTGGTGGCACTCAGGCGTTGGCTCTTTTCCGATTAGGCACAGGTGATCTCCGAAGCATCCCTTCCCAGTGATCACCTGTGTCAAGCGGTATGAGAGGCTGCCGTGACGCCTCTCGAGCCAATCCTCCATAACGGGTCTTACGGCCGCAATAGCGGCGTGCCCTGCGCTTGGTTGCCCAAGTCGTTCCTTCCACTCCTCCACGAGAACCTGGTGGAGCTGGGATTTCTGATCCTCGATTTCTCGAGGTTCAGGACTCCGGCCCAACTCCTGCGCCTCCTTGTGCCACTGGTAAAGAGCAGCAAGGGCTCTCGCCTCCAGGTCCCATGGTGGAGTTCCGGCCAGGAGACTCGCCGCCTCAAAGGAAATTGTGCGATACCCTCTTATGACCCTAATGGCCAACACTCTCTGCGGTCGTCGCAGTAGCACGACGTTGTTGGCCTTCAGGGCCTTCGCCCAAACTGGAGCCCCATAAAGGGCCATGGACCGCACAACCCCCGCGTAGAGTCTCCTGCAGGAGTCATCGGGTCCCCTCATATTTGGCAGCAGTCGTGATAATGCACGCGCTGTGCCAACTAGCTTGGGGACCAGACTTCGGAAGTGATATCCGAAGTCCCATCGGCCGTCGAGGACAAGCCCCAGATACCTCATAGAGGGCTCGATGCCGATGCGAATGCCTCCTACTACGAGGCTGAGTCCATCAGGCGGCTTTCTCCGAGGCCCATGAAAAAACAAGGCCTCAGATTTGTGCAGGGCCACCTCAAGACCCAGCCGCCGAATACGTTCCACGACTTGGGCAACCCCGGCCGTGGCCCTCAGGATCGCTTCTTGGTGAGTCCCGCCACATGCCGTCACAAGGGTGTCATCCGCATAACATGTGACGGCAATACCATCTAAGAAGTCACCGCGAAGCACCCAATCGTAGCCGATGTTCCACAAGAGCGGCCCTAAGACCGAACCCTGCGGAACACCGCACGACATTTCACGCCGCCCGAGACCGGTCTTGCTTGGGTAGACAACGGCTCTCTCCGACAGATATGCCCCGACTATTCGGCGGAGGTAGAGAGGCACTCGATGATACACAAGCGCCTCCCTAATGCAACTCCAGGGCAAGGTGTTGAACGCGTTGGCAATGTCTAAGGACACAGCCAACACCACTTCGCCCCGGAGAACTGCTTCCTCCGTCAGAGTCTTCACACGCAGTATCGCATCTATGGTGCAGCGCCCCTGACGGAACCCGTACTGGGTTTCCGCCAGATCCGGCCCCACCCTGTAGAGGTGCTTGACGAGGCGATGTGCAATCACTCTTTCAAAGAGTTTGCACACCTCGTCAAGCAACACTATAGGCCGGTAGGCAGATGGGGAGTCCGCCGGGCGGCCCTCCTTTCGGATGAGGACCAGTTTCCCCATCTTCCACAATTTCGGAAACTGGCCCTGCTCGAGACATGCGGTGAATAACCTTCTCAGTCGGGGCTCGAGAACCGGCGCCTCGTCATGTAGAGTCAGGACCCATACTCGGCCTGGAATGCCATCGGGTCCTGGGGCGGTGTTTTTGGCTTTTAGCCGTTTCACCGCCAGCGCAAGTTCTACCCAAGTGACCTCAGGCACGTCGTCGTCATCCACGCTAAGCGACTCAAGAGCTGGAAGCGGAGCCATATGTGGTGCGGTGTGCTCCACCACTCGCGTTGGGAACAAGGAGCCAACGATCCCCTCAAGCAGCTCTGGCTGAAGACATCGGGTCAGTGGCGGAGCCCATGGGCGCATCTTGCCTCTAACCATACGGTAGGGGCGTCCCCACGGATCTCGCTCCAGTGTCTTCAGCAACTCTCGGCGAGCCTCAATCTTAGCCCGCTTTATCGCTGCCTGAAGAGTCCTTTTGGCTACCTTATATTCCGCTAATAGCTCCGCCTCTTGGGCTGCCGCATCCTCGGGACGGCGACGCCTTCTGCGGAACCTAGACCACTGGCGGCGCGCGGCCACGCAAGCCTGTCGCAGTCCTGCGATTTCCGGTGACCACCAGTAGACCCGGCGCTTAGCAGTGTTGAGATGAGCTCTAGGCATCGCCGCATCGCAGATGCGGGTCATCGCCTCCTGGAACCACTGGGCTTCAGCATCCACGTTGACAGGCCTGTCCGGCACAGGTGCCCAGGCTTCAACTATGGCGGCTTCCAGGAGGAGTTCCCGATCTAAGCGCTTGAGCGCCCAGCGTGGCTCAGGTGGAGTCGGTCTGACCGGCGCGCCACCTGTGGGAGCGGAGACATCAAACCGAATGTATCGGTGATCCGAACCTGTCTCCTCCCCCACAACGACGCGCCAGCCCTGAACACGACGCGATAGCAAGGGGCACGCGAACGAGATGTCCACGATCGAGCTGCCCCTCGCCGTTACGAACGTAGGTTCGACTCCCCTGTTCAGGACAACTAGGCCTGATCTTTCGGCCCAGTTTTCTAATGCCCTCCCCCTTTGATTTGTGCGCTGGGAACCCCAGGCCTCCGACCAGGCGTTAAAGTCACCGAGCACAAGAACCGGGTGGGGGCGACAGGCATCGACGACGACGGCCAACTGAGCGAGCCATTGCTCGTACTCAATTATGTCTCGGTTCGGCGTGAAATACGCGGCCACGACCGCTATATCCCCAACCACTGCCGCTATGCAACCCCGTTCCCTAGCAACCACGGCAAACGGGGGGGTGCCGGCAGCGGTGCCGTGCACTAGTGCCGCCGAGCCATCTAAGTCGGTCTCCCAGGCAGACCCGAGAAACCCATGGACGTAGGGCTCGGCGACAGCAGCGATGTGGATGGACCACTGTGCCATGCTCTGGAGCAGAAGGTCCTGAGCAACGGCACCGTGGCCAACGTTCACCTGTAGAATACGAAGATGTGAATCCATTATTAGATTCACATTTCCACATCCCGCTGCGAACTTTGCCGCTCACTAGCGGCACCTTCCGTCTCCATCGGTAGTGTGGAGGAAGAAGGCTGACCCCCCGGTTTCGGTCCCGAGTCGACGCAGGCCTTACTGCCAACTCTATGATTTGCCGGTTTGCCCCCCGCTGCGCACTTAAAGCAACGCAGCGGAGCATTGCAGTCACCCGCCTTGTGACCGGGTTGGCCACAGCGAAAGCAGAGGTCGCCTATGGTGACCTCTGACGTACATTGGACCCCCACATGTCCAACCGACAGACACCGAAAGCACCTTGCCGGTCGGGCCGGCAGGAGTCGTGCCTGCGCCCTTAGGAAATCTCCAACCAGGAGGGTACGTCCGTCTACGACCTTTTGAGCCGCCGCTATAGGGCAGCTGACGACTGCTGTCCCCTGTCCAGTGGGACCGAAGCGTATTGCTCCGGCCTTCACGTTGTCCAGGGGACAGCCCCCGACCTTTACAATGGCGAGCCTGAGCTCGTCCGCAGTGACAGACTCGTCCAGGCCTGTGACGCGTACTTCGGCGCATTTAGTAGGCCTGGACACTCGGACGTCAGCTGTATCCAGTGACTCCCTTATTTTTGCCGCTAGGGCATCGGCTTTGGGGCCACTGGTGGCGCCGGGAACCTCTAGGAGTCGGGCTCCCGTCCGTGTATTTTTACACCGGACGCCCGGTATCTCTAAGGCCTTGAGGTCTACTTTGGCCTTGACTTTTGCCAAGACCTCGGCGTACCCCAGGCCTCTTTCCACTGCCTCCGACGTCAGGGTGACTACAACGGCTGTAGATCGAGGTGTACGGAGTTTTTTTGGTGCTCCCGACACAGAGACGGCGGCCCTTCTGGCCTTTTTGGCTGCTTTTTTAGCAGCCTTCTTCTTCTTCCTTTTATCCCATCCAGCCCCCTTCCAAAGGGGGCTGTGCAGTGTCAGCCGGGGCAGGAACAGGGGTTGAGGTTGGATTTGTGTTGTCCTTTTCTTTCCCCTGGGTTGTCTTCTTTTCTTGTGCGGGCCCTGGTCTGGCCACCCTAACTGCTGGAGGGCCTATTGCGCCGGCTTTAGCCACGGCCGCGTATGTCGTCCTTTGCGTTGAGACAGGTGGGCGACAGTGAGCGCTTTCAACTGCGGAGATACGTTTCATTAGCCGCTCTTCCATTTCGGCCAAAAGCCGTACCACATCAGGTTGCTCCCGGGAGGACGTTGCCACCGATGTCACTGTCTCAAGCGCGGCAATAGCTCCGGGACTAGTTCTGGCACTAGAAGAGCCCGACGCCCTCTCCTTGGCTGCGGCAAGGTCCGATTTGAGACGGGCTTTCTCTCTTTCGTGGGCTTTGTTCTCGGCCACGAGAAGTCTTCCTGCCTCAACAATGGATTGTATGAGTATCAGAAGTGCCTCCTGTTCTGGCCCTTGTCCTCGAGACGTCTGAAATAAGCAATCGGTTACGCCAATTGCTTCCTCGATCCGTTTTACAGGGTTCCCAACCTTTCGTCGTAGCTCCTCCAGGTCGTCTTCACCACATCCAGCGTCCGTGGTGGCCATTTTGTCAGTGGCGACCTTCTCAGAGAGAGCCTTTAGCAAAAGCTCACCCTCGGCCCTCTTTGCTTCCGCACATCGTACAGATGATCTTGCCTGGACGACCCTTCCAGTCTTGGGAGGCCGGCCTCCGCCACGAGCCCCTCGGCGACTTGTAGGCACTTTAGTCACCCTGCCTTCATCACTGGAGACGGACTCCTGCTTATTGGGGTCTTCTAACTGGGGCTGACGCCTTTTTCGTTTTGCAGTACCTCGCTTGTACTGCTCTGCAGCAGATAACAATGGGGTACTTGCCCCACTTCTTTCTGAGGCAGTGTCGGAATCCAACACTGCCTCACGTCTTTGCGCGTCCTCCGCGTTGTTTTGGTCACCGGATTTACCGCTCGGCGACGGGCGGGTTTGACATTGGTTGCTCCCCCCAGAATACGATTGGGAGCTGCCGGAACCGTTTGGCTCCGGGAGGGACTCCCCAGGCGCAATGCGTCCGGGACCCTCCTGGGTAGGTATTTCCTTATGTTTGCCCATGCCATAAAATATTGAGTTTATCGTCCTCCGACATAACATGACGCCCTTAGCACTGGACTCCTTCCAGCGACTCAGCCCATTGCCAGGCGTCAGAGCGTGAGCTTAGGGTTTTTTATAGAGGTTTACATCCTCGCGGGTCCGGAGACCCACCGGTCCTGTCCATTCAGGATTACGGTTCGGCCGGACAGGGTCTGCATCAGACCGGGTCGGTCCGCCCCGAGGTTTTTTATAGAGGTTGCCTTCCTCATAGCCCTCAAAGAGCCGTCGCTCCTGACTGTTGCCAATCAGGCTTACGATGCGGCCGGGCGGTGATCTGTATCAGATCAATGTCCGCCAACTCTGGACAGAGCCAGTGATGGATGACTCGCCCGCCCCATAGAGAACTCTCCACTACGCCCTCCGCTAAACGGAGGAACATGTGTAAAGTCTTGAAACTACCCTCAAAAGGGCATTTCCACCTTGGCCGGTATTGGCCGTAGGCGGCAGCGTCTCTTTCGCTTAAGTAAAGAGGCGCTGCCGTCGCCGTTGCCCAGAGTGCACCACGTGGAGGTTCCGGACCGCGCACCCCTCCCTCCCTCCCCCTGAAATTAAAAAAGTGCTAAACACGTGCAGTATTTTCTTACACTTATCTTGTGTCACGTTCCTCACGATGAATTCCAAAACTTACCTAAAACCGAATGTCACGTTTTTTTAATGTGTGTTTTACTGGCGTGCCCAGAACAGTTAATATCCTGCCTTTCTCTTTGTCTTCGGCGTATTCGAGTAAAAGGATTACCAAAAATTATCGGATTAAGCAAAATAAAGTAGGTACAAATTAAATAATACCTAAATTTAAAACAGTATTTTTATTGATAACTGCTAGTCTTTATGATAGCATAATTTACACAAGTGAAAGTGCATAGCTACAATATTTTTTTATGCACTTTAAAAGAACATAATCCTTTAGGTAATAGAGCCACGCTGATTTGATCGCGAATGGGCCGGCTCTAACTACCCCCTCACAGTCTCACAGAAAGCCAACCTAAAATGCCAGTAGTCGTATTCTGTTGGTGAGTGTGAGACCGGAGGCCCAATGATGAAGAAGCACCTCACTAGGCTGCATCAGTGTGCCAAGTGAGGAAGTGCCATGCTTCATTGTCTGCATTCACAATGAGGATAATGACCCCTACTCGTCTGCTCATGCTTTTCATCGGGCAGAGATGGTAGGCTTTAAGACAAAAATAAATAGTAAGGTGACATAAATGATTTAAAGTTTTAAGTAAGCCCTCAAGTACTGTAGGTTAAGTTTTGTAAGCTGTTCAACAATCATTTGCTTAATATGTTACAATTTTATTAGTCTCAGTATTTCGACCCCTCATATAGTATATGTATAGTCAGAAATAGTAATATTACTTCAATATAATGCTACTCAAACGTTAGTTAGGCTACGGCCTTGGTCGAGGTAATCTTACAGTATGTATTTATGTCACGATTTATTTGCTAAGAGCCCGGATTGACTAAGTACAAATTATTCTAACATCAAATTGTGTCATCCGTTTCATTGATTAAAGGCCACTTTAGGTAGGTAGGTTGATATTCTGTATTAAATTTTGACCTACGCCTAAGTAAATTTATTTCCAGAGTAGGTACTCAATATGTATCTGAAAAATGTTTATTGAAACAACGTAAGCTGTACCTAATCAACAATTTAATAAAAAAATAATTAACAATTCTATTCCCGTTCCATACAAATTGGCGACAGTAAAGTATTCTACTGCCGCCGTGCCACGTCGTTATAACGCCCATAGTTTTACGATATTTCTAGTTGACGAGTATTTTTTCAGTATTAGGGAGTGCCATGCCAATTAATCTTATTTACTACCAAGAGGACTAGTCTCATTCGACGTTGAACGCCTGGATTTCTATCTGAATTTACAGCGGCAAAGTCAGTCTCCAACCTGGACGATCAACGAGCCATTGTTACTCAACCACTGGTCTCAAGCAAACTCGCGTGTCTTCTGGCTGTGACCAATAACTACTACCCGTATGGAAGTCAGATATCAGCCGACAAACTTCGGCGATCACTTACACTTCCACGGGGATATCCACGCAGGTGTCCGGTCCCAACATCTATTGAAATCCCACGAGGCTGTTCCGGCCAAGGCACACGTTGCATCAGTCAACACGGTGCGGTAAACGCGTATGGCTCTAACCGCCAATACCTGTGGTTAAGAAGTCCGAAACATCATCCAGCCATATTATTGTCGTAATCAAATAATTAATGACATCTAGGATTTACGTAAGAAGATGTGTAGCACCATGCTTGGTGTATCCTGCTGGATATGAGTGATCGAACACAGAACAATCCACAGAGCTCTGAAGGGATGAGTCTGGAGCAGCGGATATCAATAGTCAAAGCCAAGATACTGGATCTGAAAACCTATCAGAGATCATGAAGGCTCTTTAGATGAGCGTATCCACGTGGAAGAGCGTAATCATGTCCTGGAACTGTCCGAGATAATTTATGATCTCCAACATCACGATGTTACGGAACACAACAATGAAGAATTGCATCATGTGGTAATAAAGGCTACAGTAGTAAAGTATTGTGTGCTCTGGTATGGCTCATGCTCAGGCCTTTTGAGATGCTTCTGCATCACTGGGCCTCCGTCAGTGAAATTCAGAAAACAACATGATATGTTACACTTAATAATCTTAAAATTAAATGACTAGTGACAGTGATAGCTATAATTTAGCTTTCGATATTTTAATAACCTCCATAATTAGTTACAACAAAGATATTACAACAATATCTAGTTTTGTATTTGAACTGTATTCGTATTTATTGATTATAAATTTCTATGATCTGTGATTATAAACAATGTGTTCTTCTACTGTATGCAAAGTGACACAACATAGATAACGATATCACACAACACAAACATCTAATCAGCTGTTTGAAACACAAAAATCAAATAGTATGGCGTATAAAAGCTATCGCAAATATACGATGAACGTTGTGCATTCAGTAATGTGATTAATAATAATAAGACGTGTAACTTTCGAGTGTTTCAGAAGCTACAGCCAAAATGGCCCGTCGAGAGTAAGTACATGAAGTTTTCATTATTTACTCGTTCTACAATAAATTAATAGTAAATAATTAGCTATATATCTACCTTCGCCCGCGTGTTTATTATTAATCGCGGGCTTTGTTGTTTTTGAATCCAAAATTATTCATTAAGTCATTGGTTTTACTTTTGTATTTTTTTTAAAATAATGTTTCTTATTTTTTTTCGAAATTTCAGTAGCCTAAGTCAGCTGATTGATATCAGCTATCAAAAAGTGAAAATCCCGTCCCGTCTTTCTACAGTAATTCTAGACAGGAGCCAAAGCAAACAACCAAACTTTTTTTTTAAAATTGATTTCTTGTATTTTAGTACCGCAAAATACTTATGAATATAAATCTAGTGAAAAGCTGTCAATATGAAATTACAAAGAGATTCTTCCTTGTTGCCACTTAATTCAAGCAGTGTGCTTGAACAATATATATTTATTAATTATTTGTTCTAAAAATAAAATGAGATTAGTGGAATGTGCTGCTATACCTACATTTTCAGGGGTGTCATCACCTGGGAGGAATACTTCATGGGATTAGCTCTTTTAGCGGCAAAACGGAGCAAAAATTCAGAGTGTCAAGTCGGAGCATGCATTGTCAATGACAACAAAAGAATTGTAAGCCTTGGGTAAGATCGTTGGTTAAAATATTAGTGGTTGTTGCTATATATTGTTTTTCTTCTTTTTCTTCCTAGCCTTTTTCCACTATACCTAGATTGGGACAGCACCAAGACATTATGTCAAGGGTTTTCCAGTCCGGTAAATTCTCCTTCTCATCTTTTGCGAAATAATGTTTTCGCAAAAGGATGCGAAGGAGGTTAGACAACTGCCGTGTGTAAACTACCTTAACTTTTAAATACCTGATGTCCGTGTTATGGTTGTCTGGATGAAATTGCCGTGAGCGACAAGACTGCCAATGGTTATACATACATACTTTGTTACTCACCTTTTTCTATTAATTTGCTTTGTGTATGCAATAAATAAATATAGCTATCAACCTTGAATCATGTTTTTGCATTTAGATTTCTTTTTATCTAATCAAAAAGAAATTAATATATGATAACCGGTTTGAATTCCAATTGTTTTGAATCACATGAAGTGTTATCAATGCAGTAAGAAGGTATAAAGAGAGCTTGAATGCTAAACATTATAGGCTTTTTTTCGCTGATTAAAAATATGTAACTATAACCAACCCGTAATAAATGATAGGTAAAATCATATCGCATGCTTCTAAATCGAATTAAAATACATATAACATCCACATTTGACTACATCTTTACTTGATTCATGATTGTCGATTAGCTAAAATCTCTTTTCTAAGAAGGGTCCTATTAAATGCAATAATTGATGTGTGATTATTGCAGGTACAATGGAATGCCTAATAACTTCCGTGATACTGATGCTCGATGGAAACGACGGAAACTAGATCAAGATACACAAGAAAAGGAGAAGAATTTTTATGGTTGGTTACATTACTTCATAAAGATATCCATTCAAAACCAATTTAATTTGTATAAGGTTCTTCTAGTTAACTTTGAAGTATAAATAAGAGTAAAAATAACAATATCAGCAGCAGATCTCTGATGTGATATTAGACAATAAGAATACATTTGTACAATTATTGTTCCAGAATGCCATGCAGCAATGAATGCAATTGTCAATAGCTACACACTTGTGTCAAATTGCACATTGTATTTGAGTCACTTTCCATGCAACGAGTGTGCTAAGATAATCATACAGTCAGGATTAAAAAAAATTGTCTATCTATCAAACTGTAAGAAAGACCAAGAGATATATAGAAGATCTACTGACATGTTCAAGGAAGTCAAGGTGGAACTTGAGTAAGAAGAAACAGACTCATATATATTATAGACTTATATGCACCATTCCTTTTAATCAGCAGAGAAAAAACAGAACGTATATGCATATAAACTGTGTCAGGAAGAGTCCTGGCTCGGCGTGTACTCACACTACCACCGAGCGGGTATTGGAAGACGTAGTCTTCCTGCCACCGTCGGCATATCATAGTCCCTGAACGAGTATTGTGATTATGTCTCCCGTACTCCGATCAGGAGGGAGAGTCTTATCTTAACCGCCCGGAACTAAACCTCTATAAAAAAAAAATTTTGGGATGCATGGCTGCATGCGCAAGCGCACTTCCAGCTTAAGCACCTGCGGATCCCTTGGTATGGCACATATCTATGCCTACCCGGGTATTAGGGTAATCCCCACTCCAACACCTCTCCCTGGTCCCTCCACATCTGCCCCCTCCTATGAGGGTTGGCATGTAGTAGGAGGTCTAAGAAGTCCCAAAGACGGGGTAAAAGGGCTGTTCAAAAAAAGGCCACTGCCGCGCATTTGCCTCCGTTGTAAGTGGCTAACAAGTCCAAGCCACGAAAACTGCAGCCGCCTAAGACCGTGGTAGTGGTGGTCACCGTGTCGCTGGAGCTCGAGTCCTTGAGCCCGACTTTGCACCTTCAGCATTTGCCGAGAAGCAACGAGGCATATTCGCAGCGACGGATGGTATCAAGATCGCCAGATCTACAAAGGCCTGGATGATTCATTAATGGCCGAGGATGTCCGCGTTGCAATTCGAGTGTAAACAGACTGAGCGACGTCGGAAAAATCTTCGTCGGTTTTGTGAACACTAGGGTCACAGTTCTGGCAGCGTACCATCACGTACGACGACCGAGATGGTGTTTTGAGACTTCGGGCCATGTTGTGCGATGTTCTACAGGGGTCTATCCTCGGAGCACTGCTGTAGAACATGGGATATGACTGAGCCCTTCACGGGCGTCTATCCCCCGGGCTTGCCGTAATCTGTTACGCCTTGATACTCTGGTGACAGCTCGGGGGCGAACTTCCAGGAGACGTCGCGCCTGGCCACCACAAGAGTCTACCTGGTGGTTAGGCGCATTGAGGCGCTGGGCTTACGGGTGGCCTGAATAAGACGGAGGCCCTGTTATTCCAATCGTGGTCAACTCGGTCCTCGTACCGGTTTGGGCATAATGTTATTAGTGTTGTTAGGACTGCCTCGTTGGCGCAGTGGTAGCGTTCGCGACTAATGTGCAAGAGATTTCGGTGCGATTCATTAATTCCATCCAATAATTGCATGATTTCAAAGATTGGATGTTTTCGATGTATAATCCTTACTATAGTCGTCACAGAATAACCCGTCGTGGTCGTCGTCGGGGCAGCGTGGGTGATGTTCCGCCTGTCAGGGAATCGGAGGTAGGGGCGGCTGTTCTACGGATCCGGTCCAAGAACACCGCCCCCGGGCCGGACGGGGTTCCAGCCCGAGTGATGGCCCGAGCCCTCGACTACATGTCGGACCACCTCAGGGGAGTGTTGGACGCTAGCCTGGCGTCCGGACGCTTCCCTGAGCGTTGGAAGTGCGGGAAGCTGGTCCTGATACAGAAGCATGGACGGCCTGCCGATTCGGTCGCGGCCTACAGGCCCATCGTGTTGCTAGACGAGGCGGGCAAGCTGTTCGAGAGGGTTCTCTCTGTCCGCATCGTCCGGCACCTCAGCGAGGTGGGGCCCGACCTGTCGGACGCCCAATTCGGTTTCCGTGAAGGGCGTTCGACGGTCGACGCGATCCTGCGCCTGAGGGCCGTGACCGAAGAGGCGGTGAGAGGCGGTGGAGTGCTGTTGGCGGTGTCATTGGACATCGCCAACGCCTTCAATAGTCTGCCATTCGGCTGCATCAGGGCCGCACTCCAATACCACGGAGTGCCAGGGTACCTGAGGCGGCTGGTGGCAGACTACTTAGAGGAGCGTACCGTCGAGTACGAGGACCGAGGTGGCGCCTTGAGACGCAGGGCCATGTCGTGCGGTGTTCCACAGGGGTCTGTCCTAGGACCACTCCTGTGGAACATGGGATACGACTGGGCCCTACGAGGGCGTCTCCCCCCCGGGCTGGGTGTGATCTGTTACGCAGACGACACCCTGGTCACGGCCCGGGGGGCAAACTTTGAGGAGGCGGCGCGCCTGGCCACCACGGGAGTCTCCCGGGTGGTCGGGCGCATCGAGGCGCTGGGTCTACGGGTGGCCCTGGACAAGACGGAGGCCCTATTATTTCATGGGCCCCGTCGCGGTCCGCCCGCCGGCGCCTCGATCGAGGTCAACTCGGTCCTCGTACCGGTCCGGGCCCAGATGAGGTACCTGGGTCTGGTCCTCGACGGTAGGTGGCTCTTCGACGAGCACTTCCGACAGCTTGGTCCTAAGCTGGTGGGCACTGCCTCCGCCCTAGGGCGACTTCTGCCCAATTTGGGCGGGGCCAGTGTCCCCACTAGGCAGCTGTACACGGGGGTTGTCCGGTCGATGGCACTTTACGGTGCACCGGTGTGGGCGGCGGCTCTGTCCGCCCAAAACAGGGCGCGCCTCTGGCGCCCCCAGCGGATACTGGCGGTCAGAGCCATACGTGGATACCGCACGGTGTCCACAGAGGCGGCGTGTGCCTTGGCCGGAACACCCCCGTGGGATTTGGAGGCGGAAGTGCTCGCCGAAGTTTATCGGCGAGTGGCTGACTTCCGGGCGGAGAATGGCTTTCGCCCTCCGCCCGAGGACGTGCGCGAGTGGCGCGAAGCCGCTCGCCGAGCCACCATGCAGAGATGGTCGTTCCGGCTGGAGACCCCACGTGCTGGCTTTGCCGCCGTGGAGGCTCTTCAGCCGGTCATCGCGGAGTGGGCAGGGCGGCAGCACGGGACCCTTTCCTTCCGGCTGACGCAGGTACTTTCCGGGCACGGTTGCTTCGGAAAGTACCTGCACTCGGTCGCTAGGAGGGAACCGAGTCCCGCCTGCCACCACTGCGACTGCAGTGAGGACACGGCCCAGCACACGCTGGCGGTCTGCCCCGCTTGGGCGGCGCAGCGCCGGGTCCTCACTGCAGTCATCGGAGGGGATCTCTCGCTGCCGGCCGTCATAAGATCGATGGCCGGCAGCGACAGTTGTTTTACCGCGGTCGCAACCTTCTGCGAGGACGTAATCTTGCAGAAGGAGGTGGCGGAGAAGGCCCGGGAGGATTCCATCCAATCGGACCCGATCCGCCGCCGGCGCCCCGGGCGGCGGAGGCGCGCATACCTGCGTCTCATGCCGCTCTGAGAGTGGCCGCGGATGGGCGGGACGGTAATTAGAGAGTAAAGTTTGAGATGGTGCCCGCAACAGTGCGGGCAGGCGCCGGTTGGAGTCCAGAAGGAAATCCCCTCCCTGGACTCCTTCCAATACAAAGGCGCAGAGAGGGTCACACCGTGTGGTTTTAGTCGGTTCGAGTCCGACACACCACCCCGCCGTAACCCCCGACGGGGTGACGGTCCGCGGGGATTTCCACACGTAAAAAAAAAAAAAAAAAAAAAAGTCGTCACAGAATAAGAAGCCCGTTTTGACATTTGTCATTTGACATG
This sequence comes from Phragmatobia fuliginosa, assembly GCA_932526445.1. Taxonomy (NCBI): domain Eukaryota; kingdom Metazoa; phylum Arthropoda; class Insecta; order Lepidoptera; family Erebidae; genus Phragmatobia; species Phragmatobia fuliginosa. Next base: position 9,877,232 of record OW052075.1, on the reverse strand, counting down.
CCGCATGTAAGAAATTGAAAAATCAAATTCATAATCCTATTTAATTACTATGTTACCCATACACTATCACAACGCGTATCATAAATAAGCATCAAGTTTAACTTTATATTGAAAAAATACACTCAAAAACATGAAATAATCGTATTAGTTACGCCACGATGACAAATGTCAAACCAGGCTTGTTATTTTGTGACGACTATATCCCTACTAATGTCTGTTACGCTTTCACGCCTAAATCACTGAACCGATTTTGATGAAATTTGGTATGTAGATAGAACTGAACTTGGGAACGGACATAGGATACTTTTTATCGCGAACATAAAGGTAGAAGAGTTTGAAATAAGGGACGAAAGTTTGTGCCGAAGTTCCTTATTAAACATAAAATCATGTAAGATTTTTTAATCTAGGTACCTACCCTTACCGTGTCGCGGGACATAAACGAATTCCACGCGGGTGAAGCCGCGGGCGGAAAGCTAGTATGTTATCTTTACAAAAATAATACATGAGTATTTTATCGATAGCTTTCATAGCACAAGCTCTGCTTAGTTAGAAGTTAGACGGCGCTCCGGTGGTGTTGTGTGTCGGATGTCCTAAAATATTAATTTAGTGTTTGTATACCAGTTCAAATATTATAACTATGAATGAATTAAATAGAGAATATTAAAGTAAACAAAACAAATATTTTTTTACAAGGATGCACGAATGTGGCAGCCGCAGCGACTAATAACATGCTGCACATTATAATATCTCATTATTATTTTTCAGGCAATTTCAAGTCTTGCGAACCAGTATTGAAATCAACTTTGCTTGAAGCAGTAATATACAATATTACTCACGACAAATTAATACCAATTTGAAGTATAATTATTTGGAAGCAGTATATCAATATTGGTGTTATTTGAAATAAAATTAGAAAGGTTTTTTTCATGCTTTCATTTAGCTTACTTACCCTGTTTTTATTGAGTTAAATATGGTCAATGTTGTTTACGTTAAGAATAGTTAGGTGAAAGAAAACTGTAAGGACGTGTTTTTGGAATATAATAAAGGAAGAGTTATATAAAATAAGACGACCAGAGACCTGACCGGGATCAAGATAACGTATCACGCAATTTGTAGGACAATAGGGGGAAGTGGGGCAGATCGATACACAAAAATTGAAAGTCGAATAACATGTGAATAAACCATTTAGTTTTAATCAATTTTCAAAACATTATTTAGCTATTTATATAAATTTTATAATATCAAGGAAAAAAATTGTTTAGGATGTGAAAAAATGCGAATATTACATTTTCTGTGAAAAATGACATTTTCACAGAAAATGTAATATTCGCATTTTTTCAGATTTGTATCCAAGTGCCCCACCAGTGGGGCACTTGGATACACCACGAGGGGCACTTTAATACAGAATTGAAATCGTATGCATTTTAGTTAAATTATACACTTTTTCATGATAAATGTAATTTTTATAATGGAGAGACCGTAATTAGCTTACAAAGTAGTTGTTATATAATCCCACTATCACGACAATAGTTGACAACTTCACACACTTGTGACTCTTGGTTGTCACAATTATAATTGGGTTATCTTTGGTGAACGATGTATGGCGTTGAATGTGTTGAAGAACTTGAATGAACAAATCAGCCGTACTTCGGGAGCCCTATTTACAAGTTATCCACGTTCACCTGAAACAATTTGTCCTACTTGTCTCTGTGTCTTTTCAGCCAAAACTTTAGACATTGGCAAAACTGCAATAATACCTGTTTCGTCCAAATTGACTATACGATCACCTGTAAATATATATCGTACCATTACACGCTCAAAATTATCAAGAAATGCACTTATGTGTTAATAAATGCAAAACTTCTTGCGGCGCTTGTGTTTTCAGACTTTCATAGGTTGAGCTCCTTGTTCCAGTTTCTCAATCCTGCTGCCCCACCTTTAGCGGCCTGCTCATTTTTTCCATAATTCTGGATATTTGCATTCCCAATATTCTGCGTACTCATAGGCTAACTCTAATAGTTAGTTACTTCAGAGATAACCAAAGATGCATCTGGCTGCTAGTCAACAAATATTATGAAAAAACTTTCTCTTGCTGGTGTAACGTGGCTATACTGCCCCGTTCCCCGCTAGCAGGCGAGCGTCTCCCCGCTACTCCGCGCGCGGCTATAAGAACAGCGCGCGCCTCGAGCCCAGCCTTTTTTCTACGGCGACGCTGCTCAAGTTAAGTGTCTCCTATTTCTGGAGGCATCACCGACAAACTCTCAAGAGCCCACGCCCTAACGTGCTCGCGAACTAGCCCTTGTATTCCGTTTATATCTATTTAGTTGTATTGATTGTTAAAACATTAAACTTCTTGTAAACTCTCGTGATTTAGTATATTTCTCTTTCTCCTATCTATCGTGCACAAACCGGCGACTAAAGCCGAGTTGCGTGACACTGGGTAATAAATACTTGAGCAACGGCTTCGATCCACGCAAATAAGAAGATGACGTTTGATTTTCCTGATAAGCTTTTCAAAACTTTTAAACATGATTTCGCAGAGTTGAGATTTGATTCCATACTTGTCAGCTGCTTTTCAATCGGCTATTAGCCTCGAAGTTACATCAGACACGGCACACTTGATGTTCTCCTCATTTATATTTCGTCTTTGGTTTGTACGTGTGCACTATTTTCTATTGACAAAAAGAATACCCACTATAATATTAATATATTTTTATGAACCGTGGCCCTTTTGATACAGTTTCGGGGCACCTTGATGCGTTCCATTGTGCCCCGCACTTTGCTGTATCTAACTACCCCAAATGATTTTTTTCATAATGCAAGTTATATATAAAACTAAATTATTTATTGAGAAAAATGTACAAAATTCTTATTACTTAATAGTTCAACTTACCTTTGGATTATATAAATATTATCCAGATGGTTTATAAGATCTTTGAAACACTTTTACATTTTATGTATTTTTTTACTCGTCACCACGCAAAACACGTTACCTCCTGTCCAATAGCACCAGCTTACTGGCTGAGTGTGGGGCCACAATGGATAAGTTCTAACGTTAACAGGAATGTTTTAAAGAAAGCGCCATTGGAATGCATTTAATAGATTATGAAATAATGCTTGTGTGTCAATGTGCCCCTTGCATCATTCTGCCCCACCTCCCCCTATAGTGTTAAAATATGTAAATATTAACTAAGAAACAATAAAAAAAACAGCTAGTTAGTACCTAATCATTTTTGATGAACTTCATATTGATACATGTTTGAAGTCAACATCTTGTACTACATTTCTTTATAGTGTGCATAATTTTCTTAATATTTAATGGAATAACACACAGTCATCCATTTTTATGAATCGTCAAGTCGACATATTTCATCACTGCTTCCTCTGTTAGCTACTACAATCGTGAATTTTTGTAAGAATAAAAATTGGGCGTATCATCAAAATGAAGCTACTCACAAATTAGCTTATTAGTAATAAATGGTGAAAACGAAACCTGACATCTTTGACTGTCTACAGATGCTTCATATAAGCTCCGCTTGTGCTGAGTGCAACAGAATATCGTTTCTTAGATTTCCAACAGATAATATTTTCAAAAACCTTAAACAAATATAGTAATCAAATAACTTTCATAGATTTTCTATCATTATCTCTAGCAAAATCTAAATCAGTATAACCAGGCACCTTTGATTATAAACATGTCATATACATGTATATAATCTAAGCCAGGCAGTTCTGAGTCATTTCTTATAATAAACATTAAATTAAAATTTACAGTTGGTTAAACGCATCTAACTAGTCTAGAACTAATCATGGTTTTAAAGTAGGTTTTGACTGAAATCTACATAAATAGAATACATTTGTAGCCAAGTCAGATCGAGTAATAACCATGGCACAAAGTAATGATCCAATAAGATACCTGCATTGATACTCCAAAGACGTGTCTGTCTCTGACTCATCAAAATAAAGTTCCAAATTGTTATCCATAGGCAACTTGCCACCTATACTGATTCAAATACCTGTTAAGTTATTTTGATTCAAAGTTCTAAAATAATTTAATTTATTAGTGTCCAATCCTTCATTCTAAATTTAGAGTACAATAAATTTTTACTTCTTCGACTCTCTTGTTACTAGGCCCAATCCAAAAACTATCATCAACATAGATTCAAATAAAAGAAAAACCCGCTCAGACTCCAATAACAATTTAATAGAAATTGTGTCGAAATCGATCACGTCAAAGTAAGCCAAAGAAAAAAAAGACATCGAAAAGAAAAAAGGAAATAGTTATTATTTCTTATGGATTTTATTTTATAAGGGCTTGAAGTAAAACGGACAAGAATTGTTGGTTTTGTTGCTACTTATTTTTAGATACAGAGGTATTATATATTTTTTTCTTTATATAATACAAAATAATATGTTGCCCCATCGTGACTTCTCGTCATTCTAAGATACAAAATAACTGGGTTGTTTTAGGAGACTGAGGAGGTCATTGTTGTGCCACCATGTTTATATTAGTCTTACTCCGCATTTGTAATATTATTACAGAAAATGGTAGTAAGAAGTCCTACATCGTTTATATTAAAATTATATTTGCACATCAACGAGTTCCTTTGGTATCGATATTCGACATAATAAACTAGTAAGTGTCGAACCAGTCCACCACCAGGTGGTGTCTTTTTTCTGATCTACAATTTATCGAGTCTCAGGACTATGATCCAACTATGATCAAAAGCTCTTATCTTTAGGTCCTATGGTGGTGGAGTTACGGTCAGGAGAATAGCCGCGTTGAAGGAGGTTGTCAGGTATCCCTTATGACCCTTATTACCCCCGCAATTACTTGCTGCGAGTAGAGAGCGACATTGCTGGCCTCTAGGCGCCTCTGAGGCTCTCTAGAGCCTCAGAGGCGCCTACACTGGGGCCCCATTAAGGGGCATGGACCGCACAACTTCCGCGTAAAGCCTTCTGTAGGAATTATCGGGCCTAATAACTTTGCCAAACCCCTGAGTAAACACTAGGTACGTAGTGATGGTTATAATTTATCTATTAAACGTCAAGCATAGAAGAAAAACATTAAAAAGTAAAAACAATAGAGATGTTTTCTTGGGCATTTGTATTTGTTATGTACTGTTACTGATTAATCTTTTTAATGCCGATAATGCTGTCTATGATCACCCAGCTTGTGTTTCGCAATCAATGTTTTACTTCTAGGCTTGACGTTTATGTATCTAAGTATTGTCAGATGAAAACAAAAGAAATCTTTTTCATGAATTCAATATCGATTTTCATAATAATTTAAATTAAATTAATTACAATGTATAAATATTTTTTTCGTCGTAAGTATTCATTACTTATCATTGAACATTAAGAGATCATCATCATGGTTGTTGGTTGTGGGGCAAATCATATATGGAAACAGAACATTGAAAGAAAAATTTGCGTATTCCTTGGTTAAATATAATCTGTGCTTCAACTATCGACAAATTGACAGAAGATAGATATCGTTATCACACTACACTAGGGCTTCCATTCAATCGACTTTTTCCGGATTTGTCCGTGATGGTATTCAATTGTAATCTGACCGATCAAACCCGGACTACAAATGAGTTTTTCTGATTTTGGTCGGTCAGATAAAGAATAACTTTAAATTCCCCAAAAGAGTAAAATTTATGTTTTGAAAAATTTATGAGTACAATGTGAGACTAATTCTCAATAAATCAATAAATATTTATATATGTATATTAATATATTTTTTACTAACTAACTAAAATAACTGTTGACGTGTTCGGGTTTCAAACTAAAAATTCAAGAAATTAACACTTATTGTCCTGGTTTCCAAACTTTAGAGATGGCAGCCCTACACTAGACAAACATCTAATCAGCTGTTGTTTGAAACACAGAAACCGAATAGTATTGTGTATAAAAGCTATCGCAAATTTACAGTGAACGTTGTGCATGCGGTGTATTTAATAAGACGTGTAACTCTCTGTGTTGGTTGAGTGTTTCAGAAGCTGTTTCAGCCAACATGGCCCGTCGAGAGTAAGTACATGAAGTTTTTATTTAATTACATGTAACTTATATAGTAGATACAATAAACACTGTGTGACAATTACTAGCAAACTAGCTGCGCCCTGCGTTTTATTATTCCTCACGGGTTTTGTTGTGTTTGATTATGATATACTTCACCGTTTACTTCACTATGTCATTGGTTTAAATTATATACAATTTCAAATTTATTTATGTAAAAGTTTTCTTTCTAAAATTATAGCCTAAGTTACTCCTTTTAAAAATAGCTATCTTTTATATAATTTTAAACAGACATATTTTCTAATTTTATTTATTTGTGTAGATTTATTTTATAAATAAAATAAGTTTAGTACGATATACTAGTATACATATATTTTCAGTGACGTCATTACCTGGGACGAATATTTCATGGGATTAGCTCTTTTAGCGGCAAAACGGAGCAAAGATCCAAAAACACAAGTCGGGGCATGCATTGTCAATGACGACAACAGAATTGTAAGCCTTGGGTAAGGGTTGTTGCTATATATTGTGCTTTTTCTTTATCTTCCTAGCCTTTTCCCACTATAGATGTGGATAACGCCAAGACATTCTGTTAAGGATTGTCGGTTTCGGTAAATTTTTCTTCGTCAGAAGCTTTATCATACTGGTCCGGTTGACACGGTGTCAACAGAAGTCATTCCTGGCTTGTGTTTCCTTCTGGTATGCTAAGGGTATTACGCTCAACATGTAAGGTATTAATATAAATCCTGACCTTGAATCATGTTGTTGCATTCAGGTTTTTTTATCTTATTAAAAATAAATAATGCATCACAATAAGCTTGAATTCCACTTTTGATTGATTATGGATTACAGAAAGTTCTATCAAATGTGTGTTGCACGCAGTGCAGCAGGAAGGGACACAGAGACAGCTAAAATGTTAGTAGCCACAAAGTATAACTTTTTTTTCGCAACTTTATACAACCCGTAATGAATAATGGGGTGAAATCAATATCACTGTTTAACTTAATATCCCATCATGAGGACCAGATACATAAATAATGGTTGTGTAGACTCAAAATTTCATAATGAGAAGTACCTAAGTAAGATCAGTATTTTATGAATTTAACTGCACGAGCTCTTTAGCCTGTAGAATTAACTGTCTAGTTCTATATCTAGTAAGAAGAAAGCAAAAGAAAAATTTGGACAAATACAACACAATCCATTCTAATTAGCTTCTACTGCGAATTGAAATACATTTACATCCACATTTGACTACTTCTTTAGTTTTTGATTGATTCATAAATGTCGTTTCTTTTATTTATATTTTGCCAAAATCTCTTTCTAAGAAGGGCCCTAATAAATGCAATTTCTGTGTGACGATTGCAGGTACAATGGAATGCCTAATGATTTCAATGATAATGATACTCGATGGCAACACAGTGAGAAACATTATTATGGTAAGTCATTTTACTTTAAGATAGAGCTGCCATTTCTAAGTTTAACAACCCAGACATTAAAACCCGAACTCCAATCGAATTTACAAAACCCGGACATGTCCACATATTTTTAAATAAAAGCAGTTCATATAGATATAAAGTCAGTGACAATAAAGTTTTTCAAGCTCTCTTTCTTTTCTCTTTTTAAAAAGACAACTCCCGCATTAGGAATATGAATTCCTGTGTCGCGGGGGACTTTACAAGCTGTTAAGAAACTCCTTAAGTAGGTATTTAGCCTTAATTTTAATTTATTTCTCATCCTGGACTAAAAACACTGCTAAGACTCTCCGCGGACTCCCTCTAAAACAAGACAAATCCAGAAATACCCGACGAATGGCAGCCCTACTTTATGAAGGTGTCCATCCGATACAAAATCTAAATTAATTTGTAAGAGATTTTTCTAAGAAAGCTGGAAGTAGGGACAAGAGTAATAATAAAAATATCAGCAAGCAGATCTCTGATACGACATAAATTAATAAAAAATATTATCATTTCAGTATGCCATTCAGAATTGAATGCCATTGTCAACAAAAACACACTTGTGAAAGATTGCACAATGTATGCCACTCTCTTTCCTTGCAACGAGTGTGCTAAGATGATCATACAGTCAGGAATCAAGAAAGTTGTTTATCTATCAGACAGTAAAGGACAGAAAGAGGATTTTATAAAATCTAGGGAAATGTTCAACGAAGTCAATGTGGAACTTGAGTAAGAAGAGACACACATATATTTATTTACAAGATTGTACCTATCAGCACATGACATTTACTTTTAGGTTATCTATACAATAATATATAAGTATTATATCAGTAATCTAGCTTTCATTGTACAAGCTCTGCTTAATTTGAAGCTAGATAGCTTTGTGTGTCAAATGTCCTAAAATATAAATTGTTTGTAAACTTTATACTCCAGTGGAAATATCACAAAACTAAGAGTGAACTAATTTGAGAATATTTAAAATAAACAAGACAAATAAATAACTTTATTACAAAAATGTACTTATGGAATGTGACAGCCGCAGCAATCAATAAAAAAGCGGCCAAGTGCGAGCCGAACTCGCCCATGAAGGGTTCCGTATCAGCAAGTAACATCATATAAAAGTTCTTGTAGTTCGTTGTAACTTTGATTGATGTTTTTATACTAGTATATTGATTGGATGAAAGGTAAATCGCGTGTTACGATTTATGACGTATTAAAAAAAAAACTACTCACTAGATCTCGTTCAAACCAATTTTCGTTGGTAGTTTACATGGTAATGTACAACATATATTTTTTTTAGTTTTATCACTCTCTTATTTTAGAAGTTAGAGGGGGGGGGACACACATTTTTCCACTTTGGAAGTGTCTCTCGCGCAAACTATTCAGTTTAGAAAAAAATGATATTAGAAACCTCAATATCATTTTTGAACACCTATCCATTGATACCCCACACGTATAGGTTTGATGAAAAAAAAATTTTTGAGTTTCAGTTCCAAGTATGGGGACCCCCAAAATGTATTGTTTTTTTTCTATTTTTATGTAAAAATCTTAATGCGGTTCACAGAATACATCGACTGACCAAATTTGAACAGTATAGCTCTTATAGTTTCGGAAATAATTGGCTGTGACATACGGACGGACAGACAGACAGACAGACAGACAGACAGACAGACAGACAGACTTGACGAATCTATAAGGGTTCCGTTTTTTGCCATTTGGCTACGGAACCCTAAAAACTTGCTAAACATTACTTATGACTCATTATAATTTTTCAGGCATTTTAAAGATCCGGGAACCAGTATTCAAATCAACTTTGCTTGACGCAGTAAAAAACTTATAACAAAAATTTACCAATTATAAGTGTAATGGTTTGGAAGCAGTATATCAATATTGGTGTTATTTTGAAATAAAATTACAAAAGTTTACTTTGTTTTTTTTTACAAGCCTTTAGCTAGCGCCCTGTTTGTGTTATGTTTAATATGGTCTATGATCTTAATCTCAATGGTTGTTTAGGTATGTTAAACTGGATGATTAAGAAAAATATTAGGAAGAATTTTTTGTAATACAGTTAGTTTAATTAAAAGAAGAAATAATAGGTATAGTAAAAAAAAAACCCTTAATTTTGCATGAAATTAAAGGGCTAAAACTGACTGACTGACTACAACTAATAACAAATCTGTCAGAAAAGATTTTAGTACGAAATCTCATATCATTTTATAATCGTGCAAGCGCCATAATCATATTCACAAGATACCTAGAACTCACCACAATCACACACACTACACACACAAACATAAACACACACCCATACGCATGGGCAAAGTATTTGATTTTTACTTTTTTTTTTTTTATCTATATTGTTAAATATTCGCTTGTATTTACACAGACAATGTTACCTAGTGTGAGAGCCCTAGTATCCATAGCACAAGTTTCATTTTATCATGGTTAACAGAGTTCAACTACCAATTGTGCCCTAAATTAATAAATTTGCATCAGTTAAAATTTTAACTTTATGGTGTTGTGAAGCAAGTTCGAGTTGGTTTATACTTCGGTTACTACCGATGATAATAGCCTGATATTTTTTCGAATTCACCGATACACCAAACATATTAGACCAATGTTTGATGGCTGCCAGGTCACTACGGCGGCATATAATGCAGGACGATATATATATTGCACAACTCTGCTTCATGGTATAGAACAGTTGCAAGTTATCAGCGTATAGATGATATGAACACTGAAGTCTTGGTGTACCTAATAAGATTAATAAAATTTGAAAATAAGAGAAGTTTAGACTATCGCCTTGAGGAAGATCACACCAGCTTGACGAAGATTCTTTCACACTGACTGATTGCTGAACATCTCGAAGATAAGAGGAAAGCCAGTCTAGTAATTCTTGAGAGACCGAGAAATAGGATAAGTTAGCGTTAGTTAGGATTTCAAGAATGACGGTATTGAAGGCAATGGAAAAGTCAACCAGTACCACAGTTGTAAACTTAGTACTCTCCATCCCCACCTTGCCTTAGTGTCGCCAGTTACTTTGAGAAGCGCAGAAACCGTGATATGGCGTAACTGAAAACCTGATTGAACAGAACTGAGTAAGCTGTTACTGTAAACGAAGTAGGAGAATTGTTTGTGTACGTAAGCTTCTAGATTTCATAGTTTTTTTTTACATTTTAATTAAAATGACGATATTGTTATTTCATTTGGTATTAGATTTTTTATGTTCACTTACTATATGCACTAAGAGTACGAACTTGACGTGTCTTGACTTGAGTACTAACCATATCACAAAGTAATGATCCAATGAGATACCTGCATTGATAATCCAAAGGCGTGTCTGCCTCTGACTTATCAAAATCAAGTTCAAAATTATTATCCACTGTTATCCACTTCCTACATCCACGATTTTTAAAAATAATAATAATTAAAACACTTTTCTGACTGACTGAGTAAAAAGTCGTCAAAAAAAAAATAGCTATTATTTTTTATGGATTTTATTTTTTAAAGGCTTGAAGTGAAAATTATAAGAATAACTGGTTTTGTTGCTACTTAAGTATGTTTAGATACCGAAACAGTGGAATTATATTTTTTATCTTTATTTACTTAGGGGCTTATTACAAAATAATATGTTCTCTTCGTCGCTTCTCTTCTCTTAATTCTAAGATACAAATAATTGGGAAGTTTTAAGATACTGAGAAGGTCGTTGTTGTGCCACCATGTTTAATTAGTCTAACTCCGCAATTTTGTATTGCTATGACCATAGGTCAGAATATGATAAATACAATTTCATTACTTTATAGGAGAAGCAATTAAATTATTAAGAAATCTTGAAGCCACTATTAAAATATGAGACACTCGCAATATTGAAAGTATATATTTTTTTAATTAAGGAAATGTGTTACTGATTTGTAAAAATACTTAAAATTCATTGTGGAATGCGTAGTATTAACGTATTGATTTTTTTTTAAAGAATGGTTGCACTTGTCACACTGTGATCAAAAGAAGTAGGTAGTTATCGTGTTATGATCATAAATGAAAGACAAATATGAGAAAAATACTTTATTTAAATTGACAATGCAGAATATTTGGCATATAAAATTGCACTCGAAGCAACAATTAAAAAAAATATAATAGACGTAATAAAATAGTAATTTCCATTCAGAATCGGAATTATAATCACTAATATGTGATGTGTCTACTATGTCATTGTCAGACTTTATTACATTCTTATAGAAATCATGGTACACTGGATCAATGTACTGTAATAAAGCTAAAATATCCTTATGTTTTTCTTTACTTATTAATAATGGCCGATTGTACGCCTTACGAATATCCATTATAGGCTGATTATTTCGACTGGCTCTGGCTTTCCTCTTCATGTCACATATTTTAAACTCGTCTTCCACTCGCAGTGAATACTTAAAAGAAAAGAAACAAGGATGTTCTTTCTCGATACGTATCCAAAATATATTACGCCACAGAAAAGTATCGTTATTCTGATCTTTAGTCTTTTTTATAAGCGACTGCTTTAGAATGCTCGAAAATGCAAAAATGTCATCTTGTGACAACTCTATCACAGTGAACTTACTGCTGACCATTGTCACAAGCATGTACCAGTCATTTGGAACTGAAATTCTTCCATTATATTTCTTCTTTGCACGCTCGATTGAGGCATGGTCAGCATCACACTCTAAATGTGTGTGGCCAGGAACTAAAAATTTGTGATCTATAGTCTTTAAACCAATTTTCTGCGTAAGTATGTAGTTATATACAACAGGTAATGTATTGCTGCGGGTTTGCCCGGGACATGTATCTGAATAAATAATAACGTGTTCTGTTTCTTCGGGCAAACTCATTATAAACATTTTTAGGCAAGATGCTATTTCGTCAGCACCACGTTGCGCGATAGCTTCATGCCACATGAAGCAAGTAGTTTTCCCTGTGTTACAATTTCTGACTGTGAAATTAAAAGTCCATAGCTTGCTTTTATAAAATGCTACACTAGTATTTAAGTATGGTGTAGCGAGACACTGCTGGAAATCACACACAGCGACAACGATAGTATTTCCTGATAACTTGGCACGTTGTTTATCGAAAGATTTACATTCGTAATGAGAATTTGCTTTATCCTGATGAGACACATGTTCGTCATGTAGTCTCGTTTTCTCAGTGTCATTTATTGTAATTTTTATTTTTGCTACAAATGTATCACAAGTATGGCAAGTATCGTTATTTGACTTTTTAAATTTTAAATTGAATGTCTTAAAATTATTACTATATGTAGAAAGGCTTACTATTTTTGTAGTTATGTTGTCCATGGTATGTTGGTCAAGGTATAAATTATACATTTTTTGTAAATTCAACCCAGTCTCCAGGTATTTTTTCGTAGTGTGTCGTCTTGAATAGTGGCTTTCGTATGCAGGGAAATTAGAAATATGATTACGTACATAATCAATTGCTTCATTTGAATGTTTAATTTTTGGCTCATGTCTGCCTCTTTCATCCCGTCCAATGATACCTGTAGCTGACTTTTTCTTCTTGTCAATTATGTCATTCACAAAACCACGATTCTCACCATACACGTTAAGAAAACAGTTTTGACAAACTTTTACTAAATTACCTTCATTTTCAATAAAGTACTCTACAGCTACTTCTCTTTTCTTTTTGTTTTCAACCTGTTTAACTCTAATTGGCGGTGTTAATAATATATGATTACTCAAATGTAAACGTTGCATATCTCTAGTTTCCATAGCGTGATAATTCGCAAAAACTCTTTGTAATTATTGTGTATTCGTAAATTTTGTTTTACATTTTAATCTGCATTCTTTTAGTACACCTACAGATTTACCCAATATTTTTTTCCTTTTATGTATTCTTCCCCCTTTTTAATTTTTTCTGTTCTTTCTTACGGAGTTTTCTTTGCATCATGCCGACACCACGCTTCTTTTTTCTTCTAACGTCATCTTGTGTTTGAGAAACCAATGCTGGGACCGCAATGCTTCCAATACTTCTAGGGGTAGATGTCTTGCTAGATGACGATGATGAGACGTGTTCATCATGTGTACCAGCAGGGAATCAATTACAATCCTGCACATCGTCATCAGAACTATAATCTTCACCGAGAGAAGTACGATCAGAACTATAAGTTCGATTACCTGATGGGCCGGGTAGAGATTGCAAAACATCTTGCTGAGCTATGGCAGTACCTGACGGACCGGGAAGACATGACAAAATATCCTGCTGAGCTACTAGACTATCCGACGGGACGGGCAAAGATTGCAAGATATCCTTCTGAGCTAATGGAGTACGTTCTCTCATACATTGTTTCACAGCTAAATCCTAAAATGAAAAAAAAAACAACGTTAGGCCCGGGTGCCAGTATTTTATATACTAGGCACAAGCAGTCATATCAACTATTACAATATTGCTCACTAAAATGCCTACTTACTCTCGCAATGAACACTGACGCGATTTGAATAAAATGACAATAAAAATAATGATAAACATACCTCTGGATCTTCTTTTCTCATAGCTAACTCCAACAACTTCTTACAGTGAGTACTCATCATTTAAACAGCAATTAGAACCTATCTTAATGTTCTTTTACCGGCGTAATAACGAAAACTAACAATAACCTAGGAAATGTGCGGTACGCGAAACAATAGTGACACGACACGTTATGACATGTTTCCCGCTAACCAAGTAATTTTTGATCATAAGTTGATAAGTGTGCTTTTGTCATATTCTGATCAATAAAAAGCGCAGTGTCCTTTCGGTCAGATCTAAATAAAATCACTTACCGCAATATGACCAAAACAAAAGTTGAAATATGAAAGTTATCATAATTTCTTTTTTCTGATCTTCAATTTATCAAGTCTCAGGACTATGACCTAACTCTCGCAGCGAGCCGTAAAGGCTCTTATCTTGAGGTCCTATGGTGGTGGAGTTCCGGTCAGGAGAATCGAGGCATCGAAGGAGGTTGTGAGGTTATGACCCTTATTGTGCTCGCGATCGCGAGTGATTACTCGCTGCGAGTAGAGAGCGACAATTCGACATCAAGAGAACCTCAGAAGCACCCACATTGGGGCCCCATAAAGGGCCATGGACCGGATAACTCAAACGTAAAGCCTCCTGTAGAAGTCATCGGGCAACCTAATAACTTTGCCAAGCCCCTGAGTAAACACTAGGTACGCTCATGCACTGCAGTATGGTGAACCACACTATAGCGGCCTATTGAGATGCTTTTGCATCATTGGGTCCCCAGAGCCACATCGCCCCTGTGTGCAAAGTATGCGGCGCACACAGGTGCCCAGGCAATAAGAGCGCCGCCATCGAAATTATTTTTGTTATGCTTACAAAAACTTTAACTTAAAAAACATGAAGCAAGTAAATCATTTTGAAGAAATTGATGTTCTTGAGTGAAGAGAAAAAACTCTTGAGACAAGAAAAATTTGCTCATAACAAAAAAAATTTTTCGCTTAAGATTTTTTTCTCTTGACCCAAGAAAGTTAGTTTCTTCAAAATGGTATTCTCGGATCAAATTGACTTTTTAACCGACTTCAAAAAAAGGACGAGGTTCTCAATTCGTCGGAATTTTTTTTTTCTTTTTTTTTTATGTATGTTCAGCGATAATTTCGTTGTTTATGAACCGATTTCAAAAAATATTTTTGCATTGGAATGGGCGTAGCTTACAGGTGGTCCCATTGCCACCATATCGGGATCTGATGATGGGATCCCAAGGAAATCGAGGGAACTCCTCAAATATCATAGGCACAATTGTCGCGATTTGGGTACTCGGTAGTTTTTCATTGAAGTCGGTTCCTTTTTGTTAAAATTATTTGTCAGTGTACACATCAACATATGCTTTGTGGTATAGTATCGCTAAGCAAGGAGGTACGATAGGCGCAACATATGCCTTGTAAATAACAACACTTAAACTTGGCACAAAAATTAAGGAAGCATATTTTTTTTGAGATTTTTGTAAAAATGGTCGCAAATAAAAAGCATTTTAAAGCTTTATGACTAGTTTTCAGATATAATGGTCAATTTTTTTTTGAAGTTACTTCTAAAAAAAATTCCAAAAAAAAGGTTACAACGTAATAATAAATTCGAGAAAAAAACAAAGAGCATGAAAAAAATATTTTTCGAATAAGGAACTATTTGGATCCTGTTCAGTCACCTTCAATTTAGTTTTTCAAACTGTTTGATACGTCTATTTGTCTCGAAGATATCCGGAATTAAATGAAAAATCATCCTTTTATTTTCAACAAGGGATATCCCGGCAGCCAATGATCGTGCAAAAAATTAAAGCACAGTTTTAAAATTGGCAATAAATTTGCTACAAAATACAATAAATTTTATATATTTTGAAAAAAAACTTTTTTCTTTGAATATCGACTTGAGGAAAATTAAAAAAAGTGGCGATTTCCCTTGATTTGATAAGTCGACTGTTTTTAAGGTGTAAATCAAATTGTTGTTGTGGGGCGAATCATGTATGTAAACAGAACTTTAAAGAAAAATTGCTTAATACTTGGTTAAATATGAAACTATCGGTAAATTGACAGAAGATAGATATCGTTATCACACTACACTAGGGCTTCCATTGATTCGACCTTTTCCGGATTTTTATTAGTTTAGAGACCGTTCCGGTCTCGTCCGTGTGGGGATTCATTTGTAATCTGTGTCAAACCCGAACTCAAATGTTTTTTTCTGATTTTTGGTAGGTCGGATAAAGATTTATAGTCTCTTATAACTCTAAATTCTCCAAAAGAGAACAATTTATGTTTTGGAAAATATACAATGTGAGACTTAATCTCAACAAGTAAATAAATATTTATATATATGTCGGCGTATGGATTATGTTAGCTAGCAACACTGTTATGTGTCTGAAGTTAAGACACTGACGCAACACCGGGCACCTTGCGCGTGCGACCGATGACGGAAATCATTGGCACTTTAAATTAATAATTACGCGATTGAATGGTTGATTTTGGTCGAGTACCGACGGGGTGACGGTCCGCGGGATTTCCACACGTAAAAAAAAAAATGGTCGATTACTTTTATGTCATAAATCATAGACAAGGATAACAGGTGACAATGATTTTATCCTATCCCTAGATGATTATTGTCCGTTCAATCTTTCGTGAGTTATTTTAAAATGGAACGTGGGCATGGGGTGAGTATAATTATCGTGGATCTTCTCGTGTGAGCACCACGTGTTCGGTGGAGTGTCTTATTTAAAATTATTAATCATGGGCTGCTATTCAATGTCCCAACTATATTTCGTGATCGAGAGCTACAATAAGTGATTGTACGAGAATATACTCCTCGCCCGCCAACTCACGTCTACCCTCAATTAAAAATATGAGACCTACTAACGTTCCCAGTGGATTTGAGTTTTTTTGGATTGTTATACATACATATTAAATAAAGTTTTTGCAAATACAATTTAGGACCATTTGAATCGATTTTCTTTTTTTAATTTAAACTCAAAAATACGGACATTTTTGTCCTGGTTTCCGAACTTTAGAATTGGCTGCCCTACACAACACCAAAATCTAATCAGCTGTTGTTTGAAACACAATAATCGAATAGCATGGTGTATAAAAGCTATCGCAAATTTACAATGAACGTTGTGCATTCATTATTATTAATAAGACGTGTAACTATCGAGTGTCTCAGAAGCCACACCCAACATGGCCCGTCGAGAGTATGTACATAAAGTGTTCATTTAATTACTGTAATAAATACTCAGTGCGCACCACGCTTTATTGTTTTTGATTTAGATATAGTTCACAATGTCATTGGTTTTAATTTTGTGCAATTTTTTATGTATTTTGTAATGTTTTTTTTTTTCTAAAATTGTAGCCTAACTTACTCCTTACAATAATAGCTAACCTTTATATCATTTTAATTTTTAAACAGACATATTTTCTTATTGTATTTATTTGTAAAGATTTGTTAATAGCTTATTCTATAAATAAAATCAGATTAGTACAATGTACTAGTATATCTACATTTTCAGTGACGTCATCACCTGGGACCAATATTTCATGGGATTAGCTCTTTTAGCGGCAAAACGTAGCAAAGATCCAAAAACACAAGTCGGGGCGTGCATTGTCAATGACAACAAAAGAGTTGTAAGCCTTGGGTAAGATCGTTGGTTATAATATTAGTGGTTGTTGCTATATATTGTTCTTCTTCTTTTTCTTCCTAGCCTTTTCTCACTATAGATGGGGACAACGCCAAGACATTCTGTTAAGAATTGTCGGGTTCGGTAAAGTTTCCTTCGTCAGAATCTTGATCATACTGGTCCACCGTGTCAACAGAAGTCATTCCTGGCTTGTGTTTCCTTATGGTATGCTAATGGTATTACGCACAACATGCTGCTCTGAACTTTTTATGTTATGTATGAAAGGTATGAATATAAATCCTAACCTTCAATCATGTTGTTGCATTCAGGTTTTATATCTTATCAAAAAGAAATAATGCATGACAATCCTTTAATTCCAATTGATTATGGATTACAGAAAGTTCCGTTAAACGTGTGTTGCAAGCAGTGCAGTAAGAAGGAACGAAAAGACAGCTGAAATGTCAGTAGCCACACAGTATAACCTTTTTTTCGCTGGTTAACATTCCTTTGTAAATATAAACAACTCGTAATTAATAATGGGTGAAATCAATAACACTGTTATTATCCGATCATGAGGACCAGAGACAAGCAATAGTTGTGTAGACCCAAAATTTAGTACTGAGAAGTCCCTTTAATATCAGTATTTTGTGAATTTAACTGCACGAGCTCTTTAGCGTATAGAATTAACTGTCTCGTACTATCCAGTACAAAGAAAGGTACAGCATATCCCATTCTAATTCGCTTATAATGCGAATTGAAATAATTTACATCCACATTTGACTACTTTTTTAGTTCTTGATTGATTCATAATTGTCTATTCTATTGTTTAAATTTTGCCAAAATCTATTTCTAAGAAGGGCCCTAATAAATGCTATTTCTGTGTGACGATTGCAGGTACAATGGAATGCCTAATGGTTTCGATGATAATGATACTCGATGGCAAAAGAGTGAGAAACATTATTATGGTAAGTCATTTTACTTTAAGATAGAGCTGCCATATCAAGTTTGATAACCCGGACACCAACCATAAAACCCGAATTTCGGTCGAATGTACAAAACTCAACCATGTCTACATATTTTTAATTAAAAGCAGTTCATTTAGAATAAAGTCAGTGACAATAGAGATTTCAGTTTTTCACTTGTCAAACTGGAGATCTTATGCTGATAAGAAACTCCATAAGTAGGTGTTTAGTCTTATTTTTAATTTCTTTCTCATCTTGGACTAAAAACAACTAAAAACACTGCTAGGACTCCCCGGACCCCCTCTAAAACAAGACAAATCCCGAAAAACCCGACGAATGGTAGCCATACTTTATGAAAATGCCCATCCGACACAAAAACCAATTATATTTGTATGAGATTTTTGTCAGAGCAAATGTCTAATATGATATAAAGTAATAAAAAGTTATTATCATTTTAGTATGCAGTTCAGAATTGAATGCCATTGTCAACAAAATCATACTTGTGAAAGATTGCACAATGTATGCCACTGCCTTTCCATGCAACGAGTGTGCTAAGATGATCATACAGTCAGGAATCAAGAAAGTTGTTTATCTATCAGACCGTAAAGCACAGAAAGAGGATTTTATAAAATCTAGGGAAATGTTCAACGAAGTCAATGTGGAACTTGAGTAAGAAGAGACAAACACATATTTATTTACATGATTATTGCACATGATACGTACTTTTAAGTTATCTATACTTATTATTATATAAGTTTATATATCTAAATTAGCTGAAGAGTTTGTCTGTTTCTTTGAACGCTCTAATGTTAGAAACGACTGGTGTGTTTTGAAGAAGCCTTTCAGTGTTTAGGTAGCCCAGTTATCGATGAAAGCTTTAGGTTGTTTATCATCAGGATACGATCAGCAGCAGAGGAGTATCAATGAAAAATGGTGAGAGCTTCGTAAATAGTTAAAGATTCGTCAAAATAAATAAAAAAAATTTTTTATGCTACAGGTAATAGAAAACGCAGCCGAACCTGCGTGGCTCAGCTACGATTGTCATAAAGTGCATTATTTATTTATAATCTTTATGCGTCACCAATATCTTATCACAGTTATCACAGAGGTTATATCGCTGCACCAGGATTTCATAACTGCATATGTAATTAGCTTTTCAGAATATCTTGTCACATTTCACACTCGCTATCTGATCCTAAACTATGCGAAACCTGTGCTAACCGTGTATATATATATGTATAATATATTATTATGTATATGTATTTACAATAATACATAATATATAAGTATTCTATGTATTAGTAATCTCGCTTTCATTGTACAAGCTCTGATTAGTTTGAAGCTAGGTAGCGTTGTGTCAAATGTCCTAAAATATTATTTTATGTATTGTTGGTAAACTTTACTCCAGTTGAAATATCACAAAACTAAGAGTGAACTAATTTGAGAATATTTAGAATAAACAAGACAGATAACTTTATTACAAAAATGTACATAAGGAATGTGGCAGCTGCCGCGACCAAAAACTTGCTAAACATTACATAATATTAATCTCATTATCATTTTTCAGGCATTTTAAAGATCCGAGAACCAATATTCAAATCAACTTTGCTTGACGCAGTAAAAAACTCATGACAATAATTTATCAATTATAAGTTTAATGGTTTGGAAGCAGTAGCTATATCAAATTTGGTGTTGTTTGGAATAAAATTATAAAAGTTCATTTTGATTTTTTTACAAGCCTTTTTACAAATACCTTTTGATGGCTCGAAATTTTTCCTAGGTCACTCAGGTATTAAATTATCTTTAAATGGTAATAAATAGGCATATACGTTTATAATTTGAAGAAGGTTCTACAACTTTCTCAAGATATTGTAAATGTTTTGTTTAGTATTTACTTTATTATTTATTTGTTTGTTATTTATAGTAGTATATTTCGATTTGCAATATTTTTGTTTATAATTGTAACATGTAATCTTACGTTTTTCGAGTGATTAAAGTGTAAACTTTAAAAAATATCATAATAACGATAAAAAAAATGTAATTCGATTTTCTTTTCATTTTTTGCATTTTCTGAGAAGATTAACAATGGTAATATATAAATATATTTACACCATCAGAAAGTAGAGGTTTAATCGGATAGAAAATACCCCATTTTTTTTAAAAAGTTGATGTTTTGTTGGGTGAATTTTTGATTGAAAATTTTTCGGTATTATGTCAAAATGAGGGGAAAAAATTGATATTTCAAATCAAATAAATTACGGTGTATTCAGGACATAAAAAGGTAAGTTTCACAAAATTGTTTGCAAAAAAATTTTATTTGTAAAAGATAATAATAAAAAACCAAAAACGTGGCTTTTTGAATTTTTCACATTAAATTTGAGGTTATGTGAAAATATTGTAAATGCAAAAGTTGTAGATCTTTTTATTACATACAACTTTGCTTTTCAACTTTTTTTCATAGGACTTGTAGTTTTGCCGGAGTTAAACCGTTTTTTACCTTTAAAACCTCTCTCCCTTCCCCTTCCCGACCTCAGATCGCCCGTAAATTATTTTTCCGTTTATTTTTATAATATTCTCCTTTTCCAATGGGTTTCGTCCTACTATAATTTATGTTCACTTTTTATTATTTTAAGAGGCTTCTACCCTGGTCTATTAGCTAGTTTAAATGGTCTTTGTTTACATTAATCTTAATCTCAATGGTTGTTTAGGTATGTTAAAATGGATGGGTAAGAAAAATATAAGGAAGATTTTTGTAATACAGATAGTTTAATTAAAAGAAGAAATAATATGTGTAGTAAAAGAAATCCATTATTTTGCATGAAATAGGCTGAAACTGAGTCAACTAATCACAAAACTGTCAGAAAAGTTTTTAGTACAAAATCTCATATGTCATTTTTATAATTTATTTATTTATTTTTATTTTAAACTTATTGCACATGTTGTACAAAGGCGGACTTAATGCCATGCATGAGGCATTCTCTGCCAGTCGACCTTCAGGTGCTGCAGAAATGTGATGCGGTAGGTGCAGAGAGAAAAAAAATACCATTATGTATTAGGAATAGGTATGTAAATAAGATTATCCTACTTAAATATATTTTTTAAATACACATACATTTATACATATATATATATATATGAGATATTCCTAAATATACATACATATACACTACTACTCTGTATATATAAAACTACATACATACATACGTACATACAATACAATAAATATATACACGGGTACTATCGTTGTAGCTGTACTGCCAATTCGCTTTGAAGCAATTCGCGCACTTTCATTTTAAAACTAATGCGACATTCTGATTTCGGTAGGGAGCGCGTTCCATAGTAGGACCGACTGCACAAAAAAGGAGGAGTTGATAAAGTTGGAGGTGTGAGAGGGGCACAGAAGAAGTAAGTTGTTGGATGATTAAATTTCTCCTCAGAGCGATCTTTCTTGTATTTATTAAAACAGCGGTCTC
Source organism: Phragmatobia fuliginosa (assembly GCA_932526445.1). Lineage (NCBI taxonomy): Eukaryota > Metazoa > Arthropoda > Insecta > Lepidoptera > Erebidae > Phragmatobia > Phragmatobia fuliginosa. The sequence goes on along the minus strand of OW052075.1, from coordinate 9,855,187 downwards.
TCCGTCGCATAGCGGTTCGAATTTCTTCCGTCATCCAAGGAGCAGGGTCGCGCTTTACTTTAATTTTTTTCACAGGTGCGTGTATATCATATAAATTAGTAACTGTTTCATTGAAAATACTGACTTTATGGTTGATGTCAGTAGTAGCTCTCAAGTTAGACCAATCCAGTGCAGAAGCATCTGCGCACAGTTTATTTACGTCCATTCTTCTAAAGCCACGCACGTGCAGAAATTTGGGAGGGGGTTTAGGGGTTTTAGGATGTAGGTAAAGTAGATCAGGTCATGATGGAAAAATCCAGGAGCAGGGTGTTAACCATGGGAATGAATAAAACTTGGAGCAGAGGTCAAGCCAAGTATCCTGGTGCTCGGTGTTGTGATGAGTTGCTTGTAGGGGGAGAACATGGAGGCTAGAGGATTGGATAATCTGGAGGATTGTATAATCGTGCAAGTGCCTTATTCATATTCACAAGATACCTAGAACTCACACACTATCACACCTAATCACACACACCACACACAAACATATATCTATTATACACATATTATACACAAAATCAAATACTTTGCCCATGATTTTTAGTCTTAATTTTTATTTTGTCTTAGTTCGTTTTTTTTTTCTATATTTTAAATGTTCACTTTTTTTACACCTCCGCCAACCAATAACCGGGGGGAGCGACTTTAAATGCAATCGCGAGCATTTGAAGTCGAGAGAAGTATTATTTTTGAAAACTTTTTTCGATAAAAAGCTACTATACGATACGATACTCGATACTAAGCTAGGTTTCAAAATTCAAGACAAAATATTTTTTAGTTTTTGCGATAACTACTATGACGGTTCCGGTCCCGGATTGGTGTCGACTTCTAGGACAGCCTGTATATTGCACAACTCTGTTTGATGGTATAGTTGCAAGTGATCATCGTATAGATGATAGGAACACTGATTACACTGAAGTCTTGGGGTACCTAAAAAGATTAATAAAGATTGAAAATAAGAGAAGTTTAAGAATACTGCCTTGAGGACGCCAACAGCAAGATCGCACCAGCTTGAAGAAGATCTTTTACACTGACTGATTGCTGAACATCTCGAAGTTAAAAGGAAAACCAGTGTAGTACTTCTTGAGAGACCTAGAAGTAGGATAAGATAGCAAGGAGGATTTCAAGAATGACGGTATTGACGGCAATAGAAAAGTCAAACAGTATTTCAGTTGTAACCTTAGTACTCTCCATCCCCGCCTTAATGTCGCCAGTCACTTTGAGAGGCGCAGACAGGGCCGTATTTAGGGGAGGGCAACCAGGGCAACAGCCCCGGGGCCTCCACAAAAGAGGGGCCCCCATAATCGGAAAAAGAAATCAAATTCAGACTAGTAAACACTAGTAAACAACTTTTCCTTTCATATTTTTTTTCGCATTGTACCTTTACCTACAGTACTTTGTACAAACATGATCAAATAAAATTTAATTTTAGATAATTCTTATTTCCGATTATATTTATATGTTCGTTTAATAATAAAATAGTCTATAGGTACTTGGTTTCACACTAAATTATTAATTGGAAAACTAGATTGAAAAAAAATGTTCATTTTATTTGAAATATAACTTGGGACCGAGGGGCCTTCACTCTTTTGTTGCCCCGAGGCCTCCACACCTTTTTCTTTTCGAAACATTTAAATTCGATCTTATTAATATGATTAATATGATGGATTATTATAATCGTTTAATCGATTTATCGTATTTCAAGAACAGTTATAAAGTTTGTTGTTTTTAGCTATGCACAAGCCACTTCCCTACTTGTCTATAAAGTACGACATTACTATAGTACATTACTACGAAAAAAATACCGGTAATTTATAGGCGTGACCTGTCAAAAAGACAATAAACGAATGGACAAAGTATAGATTATTATAAAGCTCTATGAACCGGGTATGACCCGGCCTGCAAAAATTAAAATTTCGATATAGAAAAAATATATATTGATAGATCTTAATTAGCCCTTTCGCACTACGTTCATTATTTTAAAAGCCCCTCTTTCGTTTTCCCAGGAAAAAACAAAATATCATTTGAATTTTTTCAAATTTTCAAATACTCGTATCTCTTTCAAATATGGTTATTTTTTAGTCTACCAAGCGTAGAAAAATTGCCCCTGAGCTGATTTAAATTGCCCTCGAGTTAATTATTATAAATGTTTAATAATAATCCTTTAGAAACAAAAAAACCGTAATGGGATTTATTTGCGCATTGCGCATGCGCGTTAGAAATATTGTGGGGATAATGTTGAGGTAAGTAAACGTGAGTTAACAATGCAAATTAAAACTTTGTTTTATTTTTACGTCGAATATAATCTCAATTTTAACTTGTATCTCAGTATTTATTTTGAATAATAAGTTAAATATTCTCGTCGTAAGCCATAATAAAAAATTAAGCTGATTAATATAGTAATATTTCAATGTAAGTAGTTTTATTATTACTAGATTTTTATTACCATTAGGTATATTGTGGGGATAATCTTGAGTTAAACGTGAGTTGACAATGAAAATTAAAACATTGTTTAATTTTTTTACGTCGAATATACCTTAATTTTAACTTGTATCTCAGTACATATTTATTTTAAATTATAAGTTTTATAACTTTCTTTTATTGAATTTGTTATACCTAATAAAACTAAATCCTATTTTACACTTTTTTTATAACCTAAGGTGAAGTCTCCATGACGGACCTAATAATTCCAATATTTCAAGAAATAGTGAATTTTTAGATGAATAATAAAAATCTAGTAATAATAAATTAATAACACATTTGACATTGAAATATAACTTTAATTGTCAGCTTCATTTAACTGTATATTTTGATATTTTGTTGTTATGCTGCCCTTAAACCACTAGAGCAGTGTTGCCATTTTTCTAACGCGCATGCGCACGCAATGCGCAAATAAATCCTATTACGGTTTTTTTGTTTTTTATAGGATTATTATTAAATATTTATAATAATTGACTCGAGGGCAATTTAAATCAGCTCAGGGGCAATTTTTCTACGCTTGGTAGACTAAAAAATAACCATATTTGAAAGAGATACGAGTATTTGAAAATTTGAAAAAAGTCAAATGATATTTTGTTTTTTCCTGGGAAAACGAAAGAGGGGCTCTTAAAATAATGAACGTAGTGCGAAAGGGCTAATTAAGATCTATCAATATATATTTTTTCTATATCGAAATTTTCATTTTTGCAGGCCGGGACATACCCGGTGCTCTATGAACTAGATACAATCGTTCACAGTTTATATGTAATCTGTGCTTTTACTATTGATACTAATTGACAGATTGACAGTATTCGCCATTCGGTTTCACTCACACGACAAACAAACAGAACAACATGTGATGTACATAACCGGCTGTTTCCTGAAATATGAAACAACCGAACAGCATGGTTAACAAAGCACATTTATGTTAAAGATTAAGCATTTAATGTTAATAGTAAGACGAGTAACTCTCAGAAATGAGTCTTTCAGAAGCCACAGCCAACATGTCACTTCAAGAGTAAGAACATGAATATATTATTATAATTTTCATTTACGTATTACGATAATTACTTGGTGTTAGCAAAGAGGTAACGGTTTATTCTACCAATAAAATCAGAACAGTAAAATATGCTGATGATTTCCAGTGACAATACAAAGACGAAAAGGAAGGATGCTATCAACTGGGAGGAATATTTCATGGGAGTAGCACTTTTGGCGGCAAAACGGAGCAAAGATCCAGACTTTCAAGTCGGGGCATGTATTGTGAATGACGAGAAAAGAATTGTAGGCATTGGGTAAGAGCAATATTTAAAAATTTGTGGTTGTTGTGTAACTAAAATTAATTTTCTGTAGAACTATTTATGTGATTTTATTTAAGGTTAACTGGGCTAATCTACATTTAAGGTTACTTGAATGAAGTTATTAGTATGAAGAGGCTGAAAGATAAATATACTAGACGATGTTTGCAACTATGCCTACGTCTTAGGGTTATAAATAATAGTTTACATCCTAATCTCAGACATTCTGAATAATACACAAAATTTCATAAGAATCTATCAAGCTGTTTTGTAGGAGTCTAACAACTAATATTGTGATATGTTAATTTCATATGTAGAGAAATATTATTGAACAATACTGCTGTTGACTGGTTTAATAATTTTATATTCAGTCATTCAAAATTTTTTAATTGATTGATCAACAGTAGTGTTGTAACATAATACCATTGAATGTGGTAGCAAGTCCAATACAACCTGTGCCACTGTACATTTCTTGCGATTTTGAAAAATGTTGGCTGTATAAATATATATCTACACACACATATTCGAGATGACCAAGACTGACAGGACCATATCTGGTTATATCCAGTAGAAAGAAGGTTAAAGCTAAATTTACTCAAATGCAACACACTCAAAACTTTAAATTTAAATACATATTATATTTGCATACATTTGATTACATAGGCAGTGACCTTAGGTGATTGGAAACAATCACCGAGTGTAAGAAATGACAACACAGTCAGTACCTAGATGATTGACTGTTTTTGGCATGATATGTTACGAGTGTTTCTGTTATACAAAGGTCACATTAAGCAGTTGAGCCTGGATTTCATGATAACAAGGATATATACACATGATATACACTCCTAACACACACTCGGCCAGCATGGAGACGAATGGCCTTAATCCCTTTTGAGAGGAGAACTGAACACTGGTACATTATGGGTTGTTGATGATGATTACATCTTTAGACCCTTATTGATTCATCACTTTATTGATTCATCAATAATGAATATTTAGGTTATAAATATATATTTTTTTATTAGTGCCACAATCAATCCCTGTCAATCTGCAAGTGAAGCAGAAAATAATGTAGTAGGTGCAAAAAAAAAAGTATATTAAATATATAGCAGGCCAGAACCTCTTCTAAGGAAGGAGGGGCCTATGTCCAGTAGTGGATTATCAAAAACTATTGATTGATATGTAATGATTTCAGGTACAATGGAATGCCTAATGGCTGCAGTGACGATACATTTCCGTGGGACAAAAAACTGAAACATTTATATGGTAAGTTTTATTATTTTATAAAGATTTCCCAGCTTTCTTAAACCAACTTAATATATGAGGGCCTTTAGAAGCAGATTTCTGATGTATTTATTAGGTAATAACAATACTTAATGCCATTATTATTTCAGTATGCCACTCAGAAATGAATGCCATTGTCAACAGCAACACAGATGTGAAAAATTGCACCATGTATGTGAGTCTCTTTCCATGCAACGAGTGTGCTAAGTTCATTATACAGTCAGGAATCAAGAAAGTTGTTTATTTATCAGACAGTAAGGCACAGAAAGAGGGATATCAAGCTTCCAGGAAAATGTTAAATGCAGTCAATGTGGAGCTTGAGTAAGGACAAATATTTAATATTAATATTATAGCTTTTAGTACATCTCTTATGTTATCTATTATGATTTAGTCTGTTTGTCCGATCTATCTGTGAGGTGACAGATTAAGGATATGGAGTTATATATTCATCCCATTAGTGTCATAGGAACTAAGGAAACAAACTGCAAAGGACAACAGAAAGAAGTAAACCAGAATCAAAACCAGATATCATTTAGATACCCAGATTCCCTATTTAGATATTTTCTACTGAAAAACTTGTACACAACAATTTCCTTTTATGAATTATCACATTTTATGGCCTCTTAAGTAATATGGCTTGCCCAAATTTTATAATTGCTCAAGTAATATTTTTTAAACTTTGCAGAACACATAACAGACTCAGAAGTTGGGATGAATTGACAGACATTTATTCTGCCCTATCAATCCTTCCATTCACTTATTTGCAGATTACTTGCTGAACATAATAATTAAAATGTCTCATTTGTTTCAGGCACTTTAAACCAAAGCGAAGTAAGATTGAAATCGACTTTGTAATTGAAGGCGACACCAAGAGGCCCTCCTCGCAGTAATATATGATATTACTAATAGACAAATTAATACGAAGTTTAAGCATAATGGTTTGGAAGCAGTATATTTTATAATTGTAGTATTAATGATATATTTTATTTACTCATAAGATGACAAGTTTACATGCATTTGAAATGTTGGTGTTATTTGAAATATAATTACAATAAAAATTGTAAAATAAATTTTATTACTTTATGTACACAAGATGACACGGGTAAAGATACTTGGATAACACAGATTGAATACAATAAAATCAACATGGTTAATTATAACAAAAACTTAAAATTATTTTGTTTTTAATTATACAACTATATCCACGGAATTTATCTAGGACTTCAGGTGTGACTAATCAATAGGTGTTCATCATTCTTTTATCAAACCGATAAAATCGTTAAATACATTATATTTTGTGTGGTTTGATAGCAAAACAAACGAAAATATTAAAATAAAGTTATAAGTTTAAAACTGTGGATATAGTGTCGAAATCAAACTGTATACTGTTATAGAATACAATATTGGTGCGTGATTGTTACAATTTCGGATTAATCAATTTTAATATTATTGTCCAAACTTTACATATATCTACAAAAATGGAAGCAACAAAATCCAATAGAAATGTTATTATATTTCAAGTCCATGTTCACCCTCAGTATTACTTTATTTATCATAAACCCTATCGCCTCTTGCTGTCAAGTCAACAGTGACCTCCGAACTAACGACGTAGTATACAAACTTAAAAATAAGAATTATTTACATAGCATATACTGCTAGAGTACTGGCAGCTCACTTCGCCGTCGCGACGTAGCTAAGTTCACAACATGTTTCTACACATATACCAGTCATTATTTTGTAACATTAGATGCTTAATATACTTTGTTACATGAATATTGTTGAACACTTGAGGCCACACAATATTAACATTACACGGGAATTCCAAGTGAGAGATTACAACAAATAGGTATTTTGACCAAATGCTTATGATAAACATATTAAAGAGAAATTAGACTATTTGTCGTACAAATTACTGTGAAATGCCATTACAACTTGGCGCGTAGAGGATCACACGACTAGATACGTGTATTATATCTAATATTAAGTCATGAGACAGCAAAATGCGTTTATGATTTATTGCAATCATTATATTTTTACTGATTAGTTTCCTTGGCGTTCTATCAGGAAGTTTGTCAGATTGTTGATAATAAAAAACATGTACTAAAATGACATTTAGCATTTAAACATGAATTGTTTTTTAAACCAAAATGTTATTTTTACTTGGTAGGTAATATAATGAGTATATCTAATAATAATTACTATTCGTTTAGAAAACGTTATGATGAATGAAATGACAAACTACTCGTGCTACTTTTTACGAGTCGAGATACCAGATTAGACCACATGAGAATTGATTACTATAAATATTAGTGATAGATCACAAGGATCCACTGATATACAGCATTTAACTACTTAATGGATGCTGGTGGGGCCGTTTTTTTAATATTATGTAGTATTACAGGCAGACTTAATTTTAATTTAGAAAACATAAAAAAATTGTCAATGTTGGCCGATCATAGCTAAAATTTTTAAGATTTAAAATTATCCTCTAAAGCACCTAGGCTAAGATCTGTTTCCCACCAAATATTACTGGGAATTTTCCGCGCTCAATGATTCGAGAAGTCATATGGGTTTCTAGGTGGCCCATACTTTTTAATTCTGACATTTAGTTAAGACTAAATCCTTTTTATTGAAATACACAATTGTATCTAAACCAGTTGCAGTGACCCCTCATTGTAATCAAAGTCTTGAGCATGGCTGTAACAAGTACTTCATATAAGTACTGAATATAATTCAAATTCTATTCTTTAGAAACGCAATCTTTGAGTTTAAATTAATATTTTTCTTGTTTTCGTTACCATCAAACTCAACAACTTGATGGATGATGAATTCCCAGAATGTATGTAAATATTTGATGACTGGTGATTTCTACAGGCTGGTATCTTTAGATCTCACCTATGATCCCGACTAATAGGGCTGATTGTCCTCAAGTTATGTAGCGATAGCCATGGCTTAGTTATCTATTAACGATATAATCAAGATATCTCAATGCTACGAGAAAGTAAAAAAGCCTTTTATGTACTATGTATATGTGGAGGAACGGGTTCCATACATATATAGATATCCTTGCTGAGATTTTTAAGGTGATAAATAATATAAACAGTATACCTCATTGTTTAATTCGATTACTGCATTTTGGAAGAGCAAATATAACATTATTATTAAATATTAATTAAACATAAGGAACTCAGTTACAATGATAGTTTTCCATAGTTATTTGGTGGGTTATGGGTAAACCAATATGGGACTTTTCAATACATTGTATTGTTCTTAGTAGTGTAAAACAGTTCTTGAAAGCGAAACACGAAATTAAAAAAAAAAACATAAATAATGTTAGCTGATATGAAAACATTGTTACAGACAAAATCTTATTTCACACACACATATTAGGATAGTAAAATTCCGTTATAAATAGCTCCTGAGTCAGATTATATCACAAATTCAATCTAATGTTTTAATTACTACGACATATTTCACTATAGATTTTTTAATAAAATCACAAGATTATTGCTAATAACAAAATGAGTTTATTAAAATTATCCTACGGAGAATTCAGTCGATGAAAATCACCATGTTTGTAAACATTGTAGCACTATTTGAACAGGAAAAATTCTACGTCAAATAGCGTTATACATTTCATTAGTGTAGTTAGGTATAAACATTTAAGAGATGTTACATATTCTTGAGAACTGTTACATCTCTTTTGGAAACACCAATCGATCGAATACCATCAAAAGTTTAAATAAAACCTTTGACATTCCGCTGAAAACAGTTCGCTACCCACAACTAAATGGAAACTATATAATTATTGCTCATTTTTGTCTTCCACTTAAGTACACTACTCTCCATGTCACGTAAATTGTGTGAACTTAAATCTGAAGATTTATACCTACCCTATAAATAAGCATTTGGTGAAAAACTGGTTATTTTTAATAAACTAAAATTTTATTTTTATTTCAGCGGAACAGCAAAGCTGCTGACTTATGTAAAAAATCATTTGGGTACCATTTAACATTCATAATGGTATCATTTAATTTGAAATGACATGGGTTTAGACCGATTTGGAGAGAGTAGAACGTTTTAAATTGTGTTCAGTTATTGACGGCTATCTCTTTAGCTTGAAGAGGTGCCTCTTCCGCAACTTCTTGGTTGTCGGGCAGGTCGGTGTTCACGGCCGCTGGTTTGAACGCGATGGCGTACGGGAACTTCGCGCTACACGCTTCTGTATATTGCTCTATCTCTTTCTCACACGGCCCGAAGTCGCCTTCTTTCAAACTTTCTAACACCTCCACACAGCCCTGAAATGGAATTAAAGGATTTATTATAATATGACCAACTAGAATTTTGTGTTCTAAAATCACTCATTCCATTTACATAGATTCACGTCAACGAATCTTAGTAATCTTGCAGCTACTTTTTATCAACGCTTAGGCCGATTTCAGTGCTTGACCAACGGTCGTTCCTGATGATAAGCATTGACCGACTGTTACTTTGTTTTTTCAGTGCTATCCGGACCAACAAAATGACCGGATTGCTACAGTCGTTCACCAAATTACGCCTTTACGAATACTTTCATCGCTACTTTGTAAAGACTACGATGGAACGGAAGACGTAGATATCACGTACACCCGATCTTCCCCCAAAGATCATTATAAGGGAAATTTACTATTATACTATTTAGAGAAAAACATTTTACATTCAATGTCGATCTACTTATTCATGTTCAGTATGCAATCACTTCTTGACGACGATGATACAGAATCGGTACGGTTGGTGCAGAACTCAACGCGTTCATTTGTTTCTATAGGGGCCATTCGTTTATTACGTGAGGTGATTTAGGGGGGAAGAGGACGACGACCCTGTCTTATTTTTTCTTACAAGTAGGTGGGAGGTAGTCTTGATAGTTCTTAAGTAAGATCACAAAAATACGCATAACTAAGATTTCTATTTAGGGGAGGGAGTGATAAAAAGTAGTAAAAATCCTACTTTTACTTATCCTCGTCCTACATAATAAATAAATGACCCCATACTGAAATTGTGTTTTTTTTTACATAAATGACGAGGCCCAACATACGCACAGAAGGTTGCTCAAGCACTGAATCCGGGATTAATCTATCAATTATGAAATCAATAGTAGTGATTGTAAAAAATTGCTCAATGAGGTCTTCTAAGCAACCATTAACACTCACAGTTAAGTTTTATAAGGATCAGGTATATCTAAAAGGATCTAAATCCAAAAAACAACCGCTTGAAGTTCTGCAGTAAAAATTGAAATAAATGTGGGTAGTTGTACCTCTATGGATGTATCGGGATAGTTGAGTCTTGTGGCGTGGTGTAATGCCTCCTGCGAGCGTTCCGGCAGCAGGCGGCGAAGAGCACGCGCCCCCCACAGGGCGGAGGCCTGGTTTCGCGCAGCTTCGCTAGCCATGAACTCCTCCGCTATCTGCACGGCTGACCGCCCACGTACCATCTACACAATGAGTTATTATCTATGTTTATGGTAAAATATAGTTTTAAAAACACGCTTACAAAAGTAGAATTCTGATCTAAATACATATATCAAAAAAGGTGTCACTCTTTCTCACAAAATATCTGACTAGGTTTGCATATCACTTAAACTAAAACATACATCTAGATATAAACCAATTTCAAGAAATATTCTATCTCTCTATCATCAATGCTGTGCCCGCCAGAAGATATTTAGCATCAGCTTTATCAATTGTATTGTCAGCTGACCCGGCAGACTTCGTACTGCCTCAATCGATAAATAGAAGACCTAAACTTTTGTATAAAATAAATTAATAACAAGCAAAAGGAATCTATAATTAATAAAAAAAATGCAATTAATTTTTATATAAGGCATCTTTTAAACCTTCTCTGGACTTCCACAAATAATTGAAGACCAAAATTAGCCAAATCGGTCCAGCAGTTCTCGAGTTTTAGCGACACTAACGAACAGCAATTGATTTTTATATATATACTAGATGACCCAGCGAACTTCGTACCGCCCAACTTTAAAATTCCATAACTTGATCGCAGCGCCACCTACCGGGTCCAATTGCGAATCTAAACCATTCCCAGATCCCCTTGAACACACACAAAAAAATTCATCAAAATCGGTCCAGTCGTTTGAGAGAAGTTCAGTGACATACACACTCACAGAAGAATTATATATATAAAGATAGATAATTGAAATACAACTTATGGAAGCAATAAACTGTTGAGTACTTCATCGATTCCCGTATAAATTACTTTAAATTTTACGTAATACACAATTTTACATAATACCAATAAGCACTTGGTAGTGCTAAATACAGGAAACCATTGTTTAAAAGATTATAATAATATACCCAATAAAACATATATCATATGAAGCCGTATACTTTAAAATGTAAAGTTTTGAAAGTGCCTGAACATGGCTTACTTGAAATAAAAACTGTTTGATTTGAAAAGTGGTATTATGGAATAAATTGTGATACAATATTCTATAAATCAAACTATATAATACTGTTTCTGAGAAAACTAAGATTGTTGCAAAAATAATTCATTCGATTCCATTGAATTTAATGAAATGAAATTATTTATAGAACAGGTGATAACGATTTTTCAAGGATCGAGTACATTCTACCATACCATAACAAGGACAGAGGTTGTTGTATTATTATCATTTATTTATAACACACTTACGTCTACCATTACAGATATGTAGAATCTAATCTTGTAATTGCTATGTACTTAAACATCGTTATCATAGGCCTTTAAATGTCCACTGTTGGACTCAGGCCTCTCTTTACGGGTGGTCGTACAGGCCAGACGGGTGGTAATTGGATTTGTTTAAAGTTTTCCTTTTCTTTGTAGTGATGTTGTACTGTTTAGTTTGCATATTAAATTAAGTATTTGTATCAATTGTGGAGGTGATGTGTTCCTCCAACACAAAGGAGGATCCTCCGACCAGGCGAGGTGATCATGCCTGGTGGGCCACTGCCCAACAGTTGATGTTGGGATGTTGTATATATGCTAATCGGCGCGAGAATGTTACTTTCGCGATTCAGGATTAGTAGTTACTCAGTATAGATCATTCCGTGTTTTCATAGTAGTTCAGTGTTTCATCGCTAGATGGCGCTGTTGTATGTTTTCCGTCGCGCTGTATGTGGAAGTCGCCACATCAATCAACAACCCATAATGACCAACAGTTGGGCTCGAGTCTATTATACTAATGTTACAAGTTATCCACTTTGGACTTACCGGCTGTGTCTCTTTAGAAATTACAGCAACGACGGCAGGATTAAGCGATTCAAGCGATTTGTCCAGCCACCCTTGAAACCGCACCAAACAGTCGTGCATATGGTGATGAGTGCTGTCCAGTCGCCACGCTCGCTTTAGGCTTTGCAGCATCAATAAAGGTTTGTCTGGAAAGATAAGTTACAGATCAGTTAAATAATTAATTTGGCGGTCGTTTCACAAATCGTGAGACGATTACGAGAATTCGAAGTAAACCTTCTTGGACGGTTAACACATACAATTAGTTTAAATAACTGCATTAGTAGTAATTTATTTAAAACTATATTTAAGTGTCAGTGGGCGAAGCACACTACTCTCAAACAAGACGGTTAGTGGGGCCAAAAACTTCTGAATTGACGGAGTGTGAGTAAACCCCCTACAAAGTGGGTCGACGATCTGATGAAGGTCGAGGGAAGCATAGGACCGGTTATTGTGGGGAGCCTTGGGGGAGGCCTATGTCAAGCAATGGACGTCTTTCGGCTGACATAGGCTTACGCCAACGTTCGCTGCAAGAACCTGTCTCGTACTGCCCGAACCGTATCCAAAAGGGTGGTGTCAAAATGGTATATTTTTTATTGCCGAGTGTAAGAAACCCCCCTGCAGCATAGGTAGCGACTGCTAAAGTATTTGTTTCAATTTCACTGTTATTTTACCTTTGCCAAAGTGAGATTAGTATGACATTCCCGGCGTCATTAAATGCAAATGGATCATGTGCTTATTTGGCACCTTAATACTATCGAACAGTTTATATCCGGTACACTACGAAACATGCTTCGAGGCACACAAGGATATACGCAACGCTTTGGTATGGTCCCGGGACAATTGCTTAAGTAGAGACTCTTTAGTATTGTGCTCGCATTTATTTATTAAACGTTTATTGCACGAGTGCTTGGAGATTTAATGACTTATTGCAATCTATAACAAAATAGGAAATTAGCTTCGGGAAACTTATTACAAAAAAGCGAGAATCCACGAAAATCTATTATTATTGATTCGTAAGACATGTGTCCTTCGAACTCATATTTCAACTACAGTAAGTACATTCCGACAGATATCACAAATACACTTATTGACGGTAAGTTTATGTGCCCTTCGAAAAACAAAACAATAACAGTAGAATTTCCATTTAAAACGATAATGACTAGTAATTAATCACCTTCCAGTACGCTGTTTGTAATGCTCTCTTAGGAACAATATAAAATGACATACCTTTTCTATAGTAAATTTCGAAGGCCATTAAATGTGTGTCTATTCTATCAGCGGCGAGTATTCTAAGTGGTAGTAGGAACTTGATGGCTTGCTCTAGTGGATCTTCGGCCTGAAAAACAAAATATATACATAAGTATTGTACTCTATTCGCTTTCCTAAAAAAAAAAAAATCTTGCTTGTCATTATTTAATATTTACTACATACAACCTGTGTGGAAATTAAGATAACCGAATTTAGTATACCAAAAGTTGCTTAGTTTTTAAAAATTATAAGAACGAGCTTTTAGCAAAATTTAGTCTATATCGGACTTTTAGTCGACTTACATTTATAAATTTTATGAGAAGCTATTTTAAACCAAGTTTAAGAAGTAAATATCTATCTGCTCAACGCAAAACGAAGCATCAAATCACCTGTATTAAATTAGTCACGTAGTTGAAGCCCTAAAAGTCCCGAAATACTTCGTTTACAGAACTAGTTATTTGTCGTCTAGTGTACCTACTTGATTTGCAAAGTTCTGCTTCCTAGAATAGTTGCATTTTAAACTAACAAATGTAAAGGAATAACGTTTCTCAACGTTAGATCACTTGGTCAAAATAAAATATTAGTCGTTAATACAAGAGAATAAAGACGTTAGTATTTGTAGCACGAGAATCGAAACAAAACACTTGTAACTTGGCAAAGAGGCAGATGGAAGTCACCCCGCGTACAAAATTAAAGTTTAGGTGTATCGCAGTAGATTTATGGCCGACCCCAACCTAGTTATGGAAAAGGGCTCGAAGTGCGCTTTCATTCAAAGAGATAAAAATATTTTTGTCATAAAACGCCTATAACCGTCTATTAGAAACATACAGCGTGGTATGTTAGCGACTATTAATTCGACATGACCACTTCGACAGTGTCACGTTTTCAAAACCCGCGTGCATCGTGACTTACCTACTACAATGAGTAGGTACAACTACAACACCACATGTCATTGTCACTGACTATTGTTAGAACCGGTAATGTATATTTAGCATTGATTTACTTTTATTATTATCAACGAAATTAATTGTGACATTCTAATCAATCAATCCGATGAATTTGATTGTTACTTCCAGTTAGGAAGTGAGTTGGGATAGATGGAAGTAATATAAGTTTAATGTTTCAATTTATATATTAATAGATTGTATATACATATAAGAAAAGCTAAATTGCGTTTGTATTTCCTGTATATCTATTCAATATAACTATAAACTACAATTTAATAAACACTAGTTTTGCCTGTTACCGCTTTAAAGAGTACGCTGTGGCCTTCCTCCTCCAAAATCTAAGTATCTTGAGTGACAAATTTAATTGAAATCGGTGAAGCGTTTAGCCGTAAAAGCGTCACAGAAAGACAAATATGTATAAACTAGTATGGATTACATATCAAAACTATGAAATGTTACAACGTTGTAAATCACAGCAGCGTCTACACGCACAGTGAGTAAGCGTTTAAATTGAACAATAATTTGAATGTGATTACTAGTATTGGATCTGAAAATAGTTCAATATGCCGATGTAAAGCATTTATTAGCCATAAGTTTGACTTAAATTGACCCAGTCCTTTATTGGTAACATCTAATAACAACAAACGACCAATAAATAAAGACGTAAACAATCATACAACAAAAGTTATTACTGTTGTCTAACCTGAACTCTATAATCGCGCAAGTCATTTGAGACCAAAGCTTTTTGCTTCTATTGTAATAAAAGTTTGTATGGTGGTTGTGGTATATAGTGAAAAAAAAAGTTAGTAAAAGATAAAAGTAGATGAGGTTACTCCTATCATATTATATCATCAGCTATCTGCAAGTGAAAGTCCTGTCAAAAACGGTCCGGCCGTTCCAGAGATTAGCCGGCCAATTAGATTATACTTTCATTTTCATTTAAAATCTTTAATTTTATTTATTTGTATGGATATAAATTTATCTAAAAATAATTGATATAAATTACAGGATGTACTTCTGACCAGATATTTCTTTCATATTGCCGCGTGTACGTTATGACTTATGCAAGGTAGCGAATTAGTTCATCGTTCACATGTTTATCTAATATTAGTTTGCGACCGTATCTGATTAATGTTTATAAACATGCTTTCAGATTTGCTTAGTGAACCGAATGCAACGAAAGCGATCTGGAATCTGCATATAACCCATAATTTAGCTTCAATAACTAGGTTAGGTATGTTTACATAGCGTGGCCTCCGATAAGTGCATACATAAGAATTTTCCGATTACGAGTATATCATCATATAATTATGACATCTATCCAAATAAATAACATTCAAGTGTATGTTTGTTAATTCAAATTAACAGTTTTTTACTAAATGCATATGAAAGTATACCAAAAAATAATTTTTCAAGTTTTTGTTTGTCTATCTGTATGTCTTTCTGTGCCTATCTGTCTGTTTGTTGTCTCTTCCCGCTGTACCGATTCGACTAGCTTTGCTTCGCGGTGTTACAAGGAGTTGTTGTTCTAAAACGCACACTGAAATGTATGTGAAGGCTAATAGACCCAAGTTTCAGGGATCTGCAGTTTAACTTTGCTTGACTTTAGTTATCTGCTGATTATATTGGAAAACCTCCTTTCAAAGGAGAGGTCTATGTCCAGCAGTGGACTGTTAAAGGCTGTTGATGATGATGATGATGATATTGGAATGGAATAGAGAGGGTTGTATTAGCAAACATTATAAATTATTTATAGAGAGTAATGCATACACATAACCACCGTGTTAAAGATGTTACAATAACACGTGTTTAGAAAAATGAATAGAAATAATAAAAACATTAATATAATCTGACATACAAAAAATGGCAAGACAAGCCAATAGTCTTTATAGATTTCACCATAGTGCTTGTAGTCTTAGTCACGTTTAATTTAATACTCGAAGCTAACAAACTAATTAAAGGTAATTTACATATATATACTAGACCTTATTAGTTTTACATAACCGCCTAGGCGGAATTCAGTAGTGAATATTTCACATTATAAATATCACGACAAGATAGTACAATTGTTATGCATTTTACACTGAAGTTTAGTGAGATAAAAATTAAATGAAAATGCGTTCAAAAAGCTCAAGGAAGGAGTATAGATTAAGTTTCAGAAAGTTTAAGAAAGTCTCTATGTCACTGGATTACTAAATAAAACATTTAAAACCATATTAAAATGATCAAACCCAACCACATCTATACAAACATCACGATCGCAAAAATTAAATTCTACTATACAGAGTGAATTTTTACTGTATATAGATAATAAATTTATAACATATTAGATAATTTACGTATGTAATGCTAGACACGCGAGGCGTTTGTGCTTCTATGTATCTTATGGTATATTAAAATTCAAAATCCAAGATTAGTCGAACCTTGTTGGTGAGCCATGTACTTAAATATAAGAGTAATAATTAGAACAGTAAAATAAATCAACTTAATTGTGAAAGAAATCTAATAAAAGGAGGTAAAGTTTGTAAGGTTTTGACGTTGACGGGAATCTCTGGATCTACTGCAGTGATTTTGAATATTATTTTACCAACTAAACCGTAAGTGATATTTTGCGGCTAGAAAGTGATACAGTGGGCAAAATGGCAGAAGCAGCTGTCAGTATTGTGGTATTGTAGAGGTATGTTTTTATTAATCCCTGGATAAAAAAACCTGGCACCTGCCATGTATACTACAGAGAATAATTAATAGTTACCCTGGCAAGTTTGTCTGGTATGAGCTCATCGAGCTGCGGCGCTTCAGGATCACCTTGCTCCTGTTGCTGGCGCGCTTTGTGGTGTTGTTCACGTTTTACCTGCAAAATACATATATGGCATGCGTATTACTTTCTCGTTTCTTTGGTTATATATCTGCAGTAGTATGATTTCTTGCCTTTGACTCGGTGAAGCAACGTCAGGACGTCCGTCTTAGTTGTCATGCCAACATCAGAGGCAATCGTTACGGGTCGTTCTATATCGCCTAGCAGACAGTCGCTCCACATAAAGAATCTAAGTTCAGTCAGAGTTTTGGAGGATGATTGTGATCCTTTGTGTGATTGTGTTTGTGTGAAATAGTAATACAATACATATTTATGAAGTTATTTAGATTTGAGAGGTGACTATTTTAAAGTCTACTTTCACAATAGGAATATTGCTATATCTTTGGAGAATTTGTAAACATACAAGAAACGGAATCAAAAACACAAACTCAGAACAACAAGTTGTGGATCACACAAATTAAAGTAAGGATCGCCTACTTAACTCAGTGCAGTAAAGAGCTGGGAGGTAACCGTCAAAACAGTATTTTTAAAGGAATACTAAATGCAAAATAATCGATACGGCATATATAGGCATCGGCACTAGTTTAGTTCCAAGAAGGATCAATAGTAACGAACGCAATCAGTGTTTAAGGTGAATAAAAATTATTACCTGTACTTGTGCTTGCAAAGCGCTTTCTTGTTCCGCTTTACGTTTTGCTTTTCTCTGTTTATTCCTAAGCTTCTTCAATTCTGAAGGTGCCAAGTTTTCTGTTAACAAACGAAAATATTTTTAAAAGTTAATATTACAAATCACGCAATATGAAACGATTACCTTCAGTAGCTTATACATAAAAATTCCATTGTGTGTAAAGCTTACGGTCTATAAAGATGTTCATTCATAGTTATTAAGGTAGTAAGCAAGAGAGTGTGATTAATTTGGATATTTCACTTCTAAGTTCACTTCTAAGCATAAAATAGCATAAGGGTTACGGTTACGACTGCATGATCTAAAACTAGGCAGTCTACTTTATGCTAACCAAATATTTTCCCGGCAGCGCTGGGCCGTATCCAGTCAACAAAGAGGTCCTTTTTAGCAAATTATTATATTACATTTTATCCTTTTTGTTTTCATCATTATGTAGGTATCATTTCGTTATTAGATAGTTGCGTTTGAGTAAGAATTTTTGTATAAAGGATAATTTATATGCATTAATTTAACATTTAATTAGGTAGATAACATGAATGTAGTTTCATGTATTATTTAATAATTTTATGTTACAAAATGTTAAAGTATATTTAAAGTAACTTTTTATTACATATTTTAAACTTAATAATATATTATCTCAGCAAATTATGCTGACAAATATTAAGATATTAAGAACTGCTATATATAAATATATATATATTTAGCCTACCAAAGTGACTGCTTGATAGAAAGCATGAGTAGAATCCAAGAGTAGAGGCCACCACCATCCTCATTGTGAATGAAAACAATCATGAGACCAAGAACAGTCCTTGTACATAAGTTTGTATAATGAAACATATTTTAAAGTTAAAAAATATTAATGGCCATAGTATGTAGAAATTATAGAAAAATATTTTCACCCAATATCCTTCGCTAGATCAATCACCCGGGCGGTAATGGACAAGACATAATTTGTTTAATAACGCGTATAATCGCAAGCTAATATATGAATGTGCAATCGATAATGAACCTCGTATTTAAATTTGAAGGTAGCGACCTGTACAACACATTATGTACAATGAAATTTTAGAAAAACTGATTTGTGTCAAGTATGCGACGAGGGGGTTACGGAATATGTTTAGTCAAATGCAACTGCAATCAAAATTCATGGTTGTATGAAGCAATTGGTAATTGAATGATTCGAATTGTGTATTTTCCCCCGTTTAATTTTAATCACTGTTTTTTCTCATTCCACCAAAAAATGCAACTTCAAAAAGACAGTAGAGTTGAAGTGTCTGTGGGTTTACATAATATATAGGCTTTAAATGCATATATGGAGTCGCGCCTATTTCCCAAAGGGATAAACAGAGACAATTGATCTTTACTTACTACGGTCCTGACACACCTTTTTTGCTTCGTCCACATTCATCAATCGCAGCATGCATGTTTGTCGGTTCCTGGTGCTCTTTACATGAAGAACTACACCAAATTGGACGACATATATTCGACGTGGGCTACATCTCTTTCGATCTTTCTACACATACACGCTTTATAAATTACTTTCGTGAGTCTTCTATCATCCATCCTCTCTAAGTGGCCAAACCATAGAAGCATGTCCTTTAAAATCCTCGTCACTAAATCTTAGAGAATGCATAAAATGCCATTAAAGTGAATTTGATTCGTTCCTAACTTGCACTAAATTAAGTGCAAGTAACCATAAAGCCTAAAATTCACTAACAACTTAATAACTGTTAATAGTATAAAAGATAGAGAAACACAAGAAAAGCCGGTATTACCTGTCGCTTGCCTTGCACTTGAACAAGACCAAGTATAAGATAGCCGTTGATGCCATAAAAATGAAACAGCGTAAAGGTAATTTTGTACAATGTACAGTTCACTGAAGTTAATTTCTAACAACATTAGAAATATTTGTGAGTTTATAAATCTTAAATAGAAATTGCTGTTTTAATAATAATGATATCATATTATAGTTACCATTTTAAACTGAACCATACTTAATATGTGTTTAGTCGCACATTGCATAGGTAATGACTTGTCATTCTGTTCTGCTAATGTGAAGTATAACTTGTGCATTATGTGTGCAATTAAATAGAATGTTAGTGACCTCGAAAATGATACAGATTGGTAAATAGTCAAACATTTACCATAGTTCGAAACTATGCGAACGACACACGTTATTTTATCGCTTTTTGGCATGTGAAAAGGGCGGATATTGTGAAGTGTACACAATAGCGGGTCCTGACTGACCATAGAGGCATTATTGAGACAGTTTCGCAAGCAGCTTGCAACATGCTATGGCGCATGGCGTATGAACGAGCGCCCACGCCATATTTACAGGGCTGACATATGTCAAATTGGGAGATCACTTGTGTTTATTTCATTAATTGGGCTGTATGAATTAACCTAGATCAATAAATTTGATGTCTAGTTTCAAAGGACTTTTACTAAGTAATTTTTTTTGCAACAATATCCTCTATTTCTATAAAGGACAAAAGCAACAAATAACTTATATCAAAGGAATAACACTTATAAGAAAACAATACTTTATTTTTAACAGTTTATACCCATTAATTAATGATAGACAGACAGCCCTAAAGGTAACTGCCGGTTAATCCAGTCATGGCGATTACGTATCTAGTATTCGCTGATACTAACTAGATGGTAATAATAAATATAAAAGCAAGCCCAGTTTCGTATAGAGTTTGTGGAGTAATTTATTTTATACAATAAATAGACAGTAAAATCTTTCTGATTACAATTTTTAAGTTACTTACATAAATTTGTTAACTACATGGGAGATATTACTAATATCAAAATTATTCAAGATAATTAAGCACCAACTAGACAAAAACTTTGAAGTTTTTACGCTAAAGCTGATAACTAACCTTATATAACTGCAAGTTGGAACACACTAATGGAACAAAATGGGAGGGATTTATGTCTATCGGTGAAGTATTTACACTTTATCTCTAACATTCAACTTGTTCTCAATTATAGGTCACACATTCATATTCGAAGGGTGGATAACATCAATAGCGCGTTGAAATACACGTATCTAAAGTAGGTACAAAACAATCTAGACAACGGTTATTGCATAGCTAAATATCCGGCACACCTTGCCGCATTCCCTTGCTTAATGCAAGGATTGTAAGAGATTAGTTTATAACACAACCGACATAGCAAACAATATAGACCAATCAAATTTTATTATTGTGTTCTTAAATAATAATTTTAAATAAACTTAGATAAATATTAGTGTCTCAAACTAAGCAGAGCTCGTACTTACATATACAACTGATTTTACATTTATATTTTTAAATACATATTTATAAACTTTGTTTTCTTCTTGTTTTCAATACTCGTCACTTGGAAGTTATGATGTTAAATACTCACATATACCTGTCAATTTTTTTTCATGCAATTAATATTCAATAATGCTGTCAGTAGTTTAATTTTCAGAGACAATATTGTTTAATTTACAGCCAATCTGTTATAAATTAAATACGTATTGGATTTCACAAACGTAGAAAGTTTTATGCATTTGAGTTATGAACTGTAAATCAATTTCACTTTTATTTTAATCTAATCGAATTATTCGTATCGTATCGCTCCTATCGGTGTGAATAGGTCATATAAATATAAATAAATATTTCGGACATTTGACGCAACGTCATCTAGTCCCAAATTAAGCCGAGCTTGTGTTATGGGTACTAGACAACTGATAATAATACATGTATACATTTTATTATAAATACAGTTATATTATACATAGAACATAAACACATAAAAATTTGGAGTGGGTCGGGAATCGAACCCGAGACCCTTAAGTACAGCACACGTAACGCTACCTCTGCGTTACCGAGTCAGTCAAAATACTTCAGATATACAAATAACTACTGATTCTGCTAGTACTTCTACAAGAAAGGCCGTGTTCCATTCACAAGCCCGCGCTAACTATACAACAGTCAGTATGCATTATAATATAACAATATACTATAAGCATATACTTTGTTTTTGTACCTTGGGTGTATAAATTACGTAAGCATATTGTGCTTTAATACCTCTAGGACAAGTCGCATGCACATTACTGCTCTAATTCACTGGTGTTTCGTAAAAATAATGAAATACGGCCGTGGCCGACCAGCCGAGGTCTTAGAGGTCATTTTTACAATTAAAACTTCGCTAAGACACACTAGGCGCTTGTAACTGTACTCCATAGACAAAAGAAATGCAAAAAGGTTGATATGAAAATATTATGTAGCTGCTTTTGTTAGATTTTATATTATTTGCATTTACTTGAAATATACATTCATTTCTTACCATTTAGACTAGACAGCATAGGCTATTTCGAAACTCTGTACTAATTTATAAGTTGTACTGGCCACATGCTGCGGTCAAGCTTGAACGCTCCGTTGAAACGATATAATTATATTAGCCTGTCTCAGATAAAATTAAATCAATATAAATCAACAAACTAGGTCTTTATTTATTGTGTATTTATTCCGTTTGTAATTATTTTAAAGTAGTACGCATAAAAATAGCAAAGAATGCATTTTTTTTGTCATCACGCTTAATGCGTAAAGCCTTGGGCATCTTTATCATATATTTAGTTAATATTAACAAATTCTTAATAGCCCCATTGAATTTAAGCAATAGTCTCAAATCATACGGTTTTACAAATTACACAATGGTAATAAGTTTGTCATGGGGGCTCGAGCGCAACTGTGTACCAGATTATCAAGTCGTAACCTTCTTTAGTGAAGGCGTACGCCTGCGATGTTGGGCGCCCTACTTTAAATTAACAGTTTAATATATTGTTTATAATGAATGCGTATCTGATATAATATTTCATCTGTTAATCGAGTTATGCCGTAAAATAAAAAGCCAAAAAAGTAGGCCTCTTGAGATAAATGTGTGTGTGTGATTATATTGTATCATTTGTGAATATTTAAACCGCCCGCGCCTGAACCTAAACTTCTAGTTACCGAATTACATTACAAAATTGGTAAACTGATGAAATATTCATTCAATTGTTATGTCTTTGTTTGAGTTGCACTTGTACTAGAGTTACAGTTTTTTTTTTCATATTTTAAATATAATGTTGTATATTTTGTAACTTCTGAAATCTGTGAGCCCTTTAATACTGCTCTTAAAACCTCTATAACATTTTTTTTTAAAGACTACTCCCGCCTTAGGAATATAAATTCCTGTGTCGCGGGTGACTTTACAGACATACATGAAACGGACACAAGAAACATCCAAACTCAGAACAACAAATTGTGAATCACACAAAGTGTTATCCTACGTGGGATTTAAACAAACGACACTTGGCGCAGTCGAAAGTGGCGTCCTCTTAAGCCACTAGGCCAACCGTGCAGTCAACATTTACATCAACAATTACTTAACCATTCAACTTATAAATATAATTAAACATCTATTATTAAAATGATTAATCGTCAGATTAGATACTTTTGATATCACGTGTCGTAATGGAATCAGATTACAGCGTGACGATCCATCATCACTACCTGTCGAAATCCACCTGCTCTGTTTAAAACCTGGTCATCATTATTCAATCTTTATAAGACGATAGGAAAAGTTAAGGTTTAATAGTTGCATGAAATAATAAGGTAATTACTAGTTACTAATTTAATAACTTCTTATACCAAACTAGTATCTAAGTTCTGGCTATATGACAGAACATGACTACATTTCAAAACATTAGTCTGTCAATATGTAGTTATAGTTGATAATTGTGGTAAAATCTGGATTTTTGTGACCTAAATATGTAGATATAAATCTCGGTATGGTAAAAAGGCGGTAATGGAAGCAAACTCGATCGTAATATTACTATAATTACCTACTAATAATAAGGTAGGTAGGTATGAAATAAGAGATTTTTGGTTTAAACAAAGTAAGAGTACAACCGATTTGTTTGAAATAATAAATTTTTATTCAAGAGTAATTTAAGTAACAACACAAATTCGTAAGTATCCAATGGTGATAACGAACTAAATTAATCACATCTTCATTGCCCGCACAAGACTCTTCATCACTTGTTTATGAAAATCCAAACCAAACCAAACAGAAATTATCTACAGAAATGGGCAGGGCAGTAAAAACTATGAATAACACAAATCAGTCAGTCACCCACTATCTTCACATAGTGTTCACAAATATAGTCATTATCGATAGCTAAATTTATTGTCTACTTTATTATTACCTACTACTTTCAGACTAGTGATAACTAGTTTATTTATGAAGACGTGGTCGTTGGCGCCAGATCAGGCGCCACCATATTTGGCTAACCACAAATGATCAGACTACAAAATAAAACATTAACTAATTCGAAATAAATGTAAAAATTTCTACGTATTGTAGGAATGTTGTAAAATCACACGGTGGTCTTCGAGTTGTCATAAAATCCGAATAAGGAAAATCAATGGTTTTTATTGTTCTACGAAAGTATACAGCAAGGTAAGGTTTTAGGGTAATAATTATGAAAATCAATTTGAAATTTAATCTATTAAGTCTTTGATTTATAAGAAAATCAATATTATTTTTGAGAATTTATAGTTAGACACTCTTGATTCAATATCTCTAAGAAGGACTCTATTGAGAGTTTTTATAAAAACGTTTAAAAACGATTAGGGTCAGCTAATCACCAAAGCTAGGTCACAAGACTTGTCGGGTGTAAAATTATTTGATACGTTAACATATTTTTGTTTATTTTGTTAAATATGAGAGAAAAAAGAACAATTTGAATCAACATCAACTGCAAGACAAAGTAGTCGTACTATCGATAGTCATTTGGCATTGAGTATCATACGGAAAGCTCGTGACAAATTCACCTATAATTGCACAATCACGAGGTGAGCCGGTGCGTGCATCCGTATCCGATATCACACATTATGTTTATGTAAAATTTGTTGAAGGATTTCAAGTCTAGAGAATGATTACTAGACAAAGATAATTAATAATCCTGAGCTATCTTTACGATCGTGTCTCCGCAAACGCAGAGGACGGCCACAGGCCAGGTGGAGTGATTATTAGTGCAAGATGGCTTGGCAGGAAGAGCTGGATAAGATGCCTATGTTCAAAAGTGAACTGTGATAGGCTGATGATAAATCTTTTATTGCATCTAATTCCTCACTACGGAGCTCTTTCTTTTTCGACCACTAAAAGTTTTGTTGAAGTTTTCTATAATGGTAACCTCTACCTAAAATCAACCAACCGTCAAGTCATAAGTATAACACAAGACACTTTTATCTAGTCTGTATTCCATTAGAAAGTAAAACTGTAGTCTCAATAACGTGTAAATAACTGGATCAGAATCTTTATCTAAACTAGACCTTCAAGAATAGAAAACATGTTATCCACTACAACTCTGTAATGGACGTAGTTTAATTAATCCATACTCCATACTTACTCTATATCAATATAATAAAGTCGAAAGTAGCTCTATATGTCCGTCTGTTACGCTTTCACATCTACCACTTCACCGATTTCAATTTTTGGCATGGTGATATTTTGATTCTTGGGGAAAAACATTAGCCACTCTTCTGTTTCATTAGATATATGTTTTGTAAATCTTGATAGGTGGTACTATTTGAATCAACGTTTCGATATTAATGGCATAGTAGGTAAGCAGGAACCTGTTTTGTGTGATCAAAACAGTTGATTTGAACTTTATATATGGTTTAAGCTAAATACTATTCGAACTTTATTACTGCCTCATATTTTTTAATTTATTTCAGTCATAAACCTTAAACAGCCTATTCTTATTTTATATTGCTATAATATTTTTTTTTATATTACATTATAAAACAACAAATTTCAATATATATATTTGCCTTGCGCCTTTGGAGTTATTACTTGTCACTTATTTATTTATCCATAATAAATCCTACAAATACCTTAAGCATTAAAACTTAACGTCATAGCCATTTATTTACTTCTATTCTATTTTTGAGTGACGGAGAGCTAATTACGTGAAAGCGTTATTCATTTCTAAGTAGTAAGTAAGTTTAGCAATAAGTTATCTGCAGTATCGTTAACCCACGACAAACAGACGCACAGTGTAATTATTACTCATCGTAAACAACACATTTAGCGGGCATTGTATTCAAATATAAATTATTGGTGTCATATGACGCCCCACATAACGCCTTGATTACAATATGATATTCTAGCTGTGGACTTTGTACGACCAAGTTAGTGTAAGTGTACTGTGAACACAGCCAGGCTAAACTAATAATACTAAACGTAAACATCTGGTAGTTAAAGCATATAACATAGTTTTGTATTATTTATAGCCGTTTTCACCAACGTCCCCGAATTGTTAGGGGTTACTTACAGAGAGTTAGGTAACCCTTGGTGATATCTTTAGGGGACAACTAAGTGCTCAGATAGACGGTTTAAGTATAATTGGTAAAACGATAACTACTGCCCGTTTTTACCAATTACATATATTGAAACTAAAATGTCATGCATTCGTAGCGCCAATGTACATAGCAACTAGGAATACATGACATTGATACAAAGAACACCTAGACTGCGAATAATAAATTTACACATCACACAGTATTGTTTCATATGTGTATCACTACCATCTTAATTATATAATAATAACAATTTAATACATTGATTATTTTTAGTTCTTAAATAACTCACAGTAATATTAATATTTTTTAATAATTGTTACCGTAATCAGACTTGGAGAAACATGACTAAATTGGTGTACTCAAAAAATAATTTACAGAAACGTCGCTAACCGCTTGAAGTAGGTACGTATGTGATACGCACCAGCGACTTTACTTAATTGTAAATTGACCATATGATAAGTTTTTTTGTATCTAAAGTTGTTGTTTTTACTTACAGAGGTAAATTATACCAAACCATAGGTAGTTATTATGTCAGTAGGTATGGTTGTACTGTATAAAGTGATCATCATATTTCATTAACATCAACAGCTTATTTTGTAAGTTTAAAATGAGGTCTATATTTAGACCTCTCCTTAGAATTGTGTCTTTTTGCTATGATGTTGCTCTACTGTTGCTATGATGTTGTGCGGCGTAGTTTACTCTCTTAGTCGATCTTTGCAACCTCGACTGTGTCTCCTATTGCCCACAGCGTAACGTTATATATAACAACACGAAAAAAAACCATCATGATAGATATGCTGTCGCGGTCTTTTCGTAATATTTTGACCGTTTACACAGAGCATGAAACTCAAAAGGAATAACTTGTACCTGGTTTTCATAACATTTTTATAATTGATACTCTTTTTTAGCATTGTAATATAAAACCTTAGCAATTCCTTTAATTTCGAAAATCGGACCAGTGCTGCCTGAGATTTGCGCGTTTGCCTAGAAAAAAATCATCAGCTTCGTAACATTAATATTTAAATAAATATTATTACTATGGATATTAGCTTTTTATACACAGGATATTAGTAAACTGGAATATTAATATTTTTAACTTTATATACAGCAATATAATATATTCGGTTAGGAAGCAATTTATCACTGTACTCTAATTTACAACACAGTTATTTATTCAGTGAAACAAGCGTGACAATCTTGTTTCATTATTTACATGGCTACTGCACTCGGAAATATTTACATTATATGTATTTAATTCTAAATTCATGAATAAAAAATATATGTATGTATGAAATTCATTAATATTTTAATAAGACACATGGATAATACAGAATACAATACAGAAAAACACATGGATTTTGGGAATTTATATGAGGCTTCTCTCGTTTTGAATGGTATGTTTAAAAAGCTGCCACTTCCTATCGTCACTCGTCGTATTTAGTTATAATACATATATTTGTCGACAAATATTATCCATTTTAGATTCATTTTGAAGTTATAGAAAGTCATATTTTAAATTCACAAGAAACTGTTATTCCTGTCTTGATTCAGCTGGTTCAACGATACACTTGGTTTTCCCAAAAAATAATAACCTGAAACTACGTTAGAAAACAGGTATAGTAGCATTTCACAACAAGACAGGAGCTCTAGTTTATAGCCGGTATAATAAAAAAACTATTATTACTGTTTCTAATGTAATAAATAATATTATATAAATACTTCAAAATCAGATTTTATTCTTGGTCAGATAAATACAGCTACTAGTTACATCAAATTATTATTTATAATTTTCAAATTGTTAATCTTCATCATCACCATTACCAGGCTTGAATAGTCCACTGTTGGACATAGGTCTCACTCTCTCAATATTTGGATAAAACTTATGTTTTAAACAAAATCCAATTAATACTAATTGACATCAAGAGACGAGGCTCTCAATAAAAACAAACTGAATTGGGCCCTCTTATGCGAGTCATCCCCTCATCTGGCCAGATAACACGTTTTCATCCTATTGCCTCCTATTACGAGCGGAGATCTCAACTAATAATAATTAAACAAAAATCTTTAACGTGTACAACCTACATGGCCTACCTGATACATAATGACGCCACTGTTGTTTCACTGGCCGTATAATAAGAAAGGGCTCATTATTCTTGTCAAGTCACGCTAATAACACTTTCTTTCCCTTAAAGTAGAGGTAAACTGTTGTCCTGTATTTAAGAGTTGTGGAGGAACGGGTATTTGTTCCTCCAACACAAAGGTGATCGTGCCTGGTTGTCCACGGCCCTACGGTTGATGTTGGGATGTTCTGTATATATTTTGCTCATCAACACGAGAATTTCTCTTTCGCGATTCAGGATTAGTAGTTACTCCGTATAGTTTAATCCGCGTTTTCTTCGTGGTTCAGTGTTTCTTCGGTAGATGACGCTGTTGTATGTATTTCGTCGCGCTGTATGTGGAAGTCGCCACATGATCAAACTCTTGTAAACTATAGGAGTAAGACATATATATAAATACTAGCTTTCGCCTGCGTTATCGTGTTATCGCGGTAAAAAATAGCCTATGTCCTTTCCCAAGTTCAGTTCTATCTTCATTCCCAATTTCATCAAAATCGGTTCAGTGGTTTAGGCGTGAAAGCGTAACAGACAGACAGAGTTACTTTCGCATTTATAATATTAGTAGGGAAGTAGGGATTATATTTTTATATAATTTTAAACACCTTGTAGGAGGCCTTTATAATATATATAATCTCTTAATTCATTGTCATCATAGTATATACGCATTAATCCATCAAGATAATCATGACGTTGTAAGTGGCAAGTAAACGCAACTGCACATGCCGCTAATGTTACACGCGCGGCCATTACTAAACAATAACTGTGAGAAAATCTTAAACGAATAGCTCACAAAACAAAGTAAATACTTATCTAGCCTTATATAATAATTTTGTAAACAGTAGAGAGCAAATTGTAATGGAAGACTGACCTAGGTTGCGTTTATTGCCAGGCATGTGACAGCAGTGACAATGACAAAATCATTTGGCAAGTGTTACAAATTGGCTTCACAAAAACCGCTAACTGTTTACTTGTTCATTGACTACTACGTGAAATCATTATATCAGCTTAAAAACTCAAATCTTACCATAATCCTGTATTGTATGTAAATTTTATTTTACAGACTTTCGTGCTTTTAATAGAAAACACTAACGTCTTCCACACAAATACGTTAATTACTTTGAGAAACACTGTCGCATGAATGCAGCGACTTGAATTGGTTCTTAGACTGTAATTTGTTCCCAAACAGGTCTACTTGTCACTTGTAAAATATAATTTTAGATAAAATAAAGTAATATGTTGTTCCGTGTGGTTGGCCTAGTTCGGCAGTACCCAGTCTACGGTTATAAATCCGATTTAAGTTTAAATTGCGCTTGCGCAGTCATAGGAAGTACTATTTGTTGAGATTAACAGAAAACTGTAATAGATACAGTTTAAGCGGTTTCTTTAATTTTGTCTCAACTTCATGCAATCTTGCAATTCTACATTAAATAATATCTTCCTGTAATTACTAATAATAATATCTGCAACTGAGAAATTATAAAGTTCATCTAAAATACTAACACACAAACAAATAACATTTAGAATATATTAATAACTAATTAACATTCAAATAAAGGAAAACATAACACAATCTCGTTTTTTTTTCGTAAGAGATTTGCCAATCTACCGCAAGACTGCATAGGTGATTATGTCAACTTCCTAATACACCAAAAATTATTCACACGCTGACCCTGCGTCGCCAATGAATCACGAGTTTCTTCAAAAGTTTAATTCTATTAGTTATTATCTATTATCATTAAAAACTTTGAACGACACTGTCGTGACACCGCCAAGGCTGTTACAGGAGGTGTGACTACAAATCACGACCACCGAAGGGAACGGCTTTCTGAAGTCATAGAAAGAATGTGAATTTTATTCTAGTAATTGTCAAACATAAATCTCGATAGATCCAGCTCAATGTTTAATATTGCTGTTTAAATAGCTTCGCAAGTCTTTGAAATTCTCGGATTTTCTCTACCATAACATGCATCTACACATGTAAACCTTCCGCTTGAATTGATTTCTGTAAACTGCATTAAAATGCGTTAACTATTTTAAAAATCTATGATCTAAGCATTCTAAGCGAAAAAAAACTTAATACTATGTAAATTTTTACATTTTAACATACACAGATTTTATAAAATCAGCCTAAGTTGAGTGACGTTTTCTTTGGGGTAAACCCCGTGCACAGTGTTTACACATTGCTTAGTAATCCGATTGTAAAAAGGCACTGTAAACAACAATTATAAAATCAAAGTCCGTGGGCAAGAGGAGCCAAACCACAGTACGAATGACCAAATACGTGTAACAGGTACCTAATGACGAAGACAACATCGTGCATGCGTAGGATTCAAGCACGTGTTGTGCATCAGGACGAAGTCACTGCAAAACTGCGTAGGTGTGACGTAATACTCGGGAAGCGTTAACCTTTCAGCCTTAGCTACGCAACACAACTTATTTGGGTGTCGTATCTATTTATGTATATGTTTAAGATGTCAAGGATGGTGGTCCAATACAATGACACCCTCGCAACGCTCAAAATTGAATTGAAACAATGCTACCACGGGCTCAGAGTCCCAAATACTCAATAATGACGTAATGTTGAGTAGTGACGAAATGGAGTAAATTGTAATTAAAGCGCCACGAGTCATGATCAAGACACACACCACAATGACATCATTCCCAAGCTCAAAAGCTGTCACACAGCGTCAAGGCATTCCTTGTAGATGAGTGACAGACAAGACAAAAATACAGAGTATGTACTGAACTAGCTGACTCATGGACGATTAATATTTTCTCATAAGATTTATTTTTAAAGAATGACCACGAATGACTCGAGTTTAAATTGGTGTCTGAGTGTCATGATTACAACTACATGAATCGTGACGCAAGGCCGGTGACCCCGGACTTTAAATCAATCAATAAAATAATTAATTTATACCAGTTTCGATTCGTACCAAAAAATTTAAGTACAAATCGCATATAATATTTATATTATCGTTAAAAGAAATTAGTCTCAATCACCACATTACGTTCAGGATACGCTCTATCGTCATTTAATAGTTCCCAGTAACTGATGATCTAGTGGAAGACGATGACAAATTGCAATGACCGTAAGAGGCAAACACGTGTCCAAAAAGAATCATTTATTCAACTCATCATAGATATTTACGTACTAATCTTCATATGCCTCGCTTAGGACAAACTTTTGGAATTTCAGAATAAACAACAAAATGGAGTACTGCAATTCTATGTCAGAATGCAAATGAAGTTAAATACGGAATCTCCGCTTTACCTTGTTTAAATTAAAACAGTCGGAGAACATAATAGCCGATTCCGAGAAACTTATAATTGTAGGTATAAAAAATTGCACATAAGACTAGTATTATTTGAATCTCTACTTAGGTACTTTGTGTGGGAACTAATAAATCTGCTTATGACAAGACAGCCTCCTAACATGAATTACTCGTATGTAAATGTGATTACGAGTAAAATAGAAGTTATCGCATTTTTTTTTCTCTTGAATAAGTTAAGTACATATTCAAGCAAAAAAATCCCATTTCAAGTTAAACAAAATATGGGGAAATACCGATGTTGTTCCATTCTTTGTTTTTTTTCTTCTTAGAATTAGATAAGTGTTTTCTTCTTAAAATTATTTAATTCGCGACTTTGAGTATTTCTCATGGATAAATTCCAACCATTTTTAAGATACGCAGACCACAGGGTTCAAGGTTATTCATTGTAAGGTTTAACTATGAATAGAACTTTGCCTCTCCGAATTAATTGTTTTCATCTAATTAATTTCACATTTCGAAATTTTATAAATTATTATATTCCAGATGTATTAATACGTAATAAAGTAATATAGTACATTGTTCACCGAGGGAGGAAAGGGACTGATTACTAGCGAGGGAGCAGTTTGTGGCCCGAAGGCGCAGCCTAGGGCCACAATACTCCCGAGGTAAGAATGGGACTTTCACCCGAGTGCTACACAGTGCTTTATACTACACCTGTGAGGAACATTTAAAGTATTTTTAAAATAAAATCAAAACGTAAGACACCATTGTAAGACACAATTTAGCTTAGAATTTGACCAATATTTCGCACTTCTTTTGTTTTTTTTTTTATTCTTCACAAAAGGATGTCAGTGGCACGGAGATTCCATATTTAAATTATATGAAAACTCCTTGGGCAGGCGTGCGCGATAGATAAGATAACACATGAGAAATGAAAATTCATACAACTTTCTCTCCCGCTAAAACACGTTAGAAATGGATTTTCATACACTTTTTCCTCCCGCTTATACAGGTCAAGGAAAAGACTAACGTTATCTTTTCATGTTCAGGGAATATTGACTACTGTTCCGATCAGGTGTAGCATAAAGAACATTTTCAAAATCTTAACTTGAATCGTTCAAAAATTTTGGTACAACTTTGGCATTACAGGCTACTTACGATCTCTTTGAGTTAATTACTAATGTAACTTAACAAATTTTCTAAGATGTCCTTAGCATAGTTAATGAATCACAAAGTGCATCGGTCCATATTAGGTGCAATACAACCTCCGCCCACTCCGGCTATTTGCTACGGGTTTTGACTCATACTTCCAAGCTTGCCGTGAAATATTGGACTTTACCGCGTAAACAAGTTTACATAGAAGATGGCAAGTCATAGTTTAGTTATTTAATGTTTTCAAACTCAATAGGATTTATAAGTGGCGTCACTAAAAGGCTCGCATGCGTGACTTCACTTTAATAACTTTTAAACACTAATTGACAAATTACAGAATGGATAGTGACATCAGTTGTGATTTTTTACGTGTAAAGATTTCCGAAATATTTATATTATATTTATGATGTGTTCGTCAGATACAGTAATAGTATTTATACTACACCTGATCTGAACAGTAGTCAATATTCCCTGAAAATGAAAAGAGAAAGTTAGTCTTTTCCTTGACCTAAATAAGCGGGAGGAAAAAATGTATGAAAATCCATTTCTAACGTGTTTTAGCGGGAGAGAAAGTTGTATGAATTTTCATTTCTCATGTGTTATCTTATCTATGGCGCGCGCCTGCCCAAGGAGTTTTCATATAATTTAAATATGGAATCTCCGTGCCGCTGACATCCTTTTGTGAAGAATAAAAAAAACAAAAGAAGCGCGAAATATTTAAAAATATTATGTCAAATTCTAAGCTAAATTGTGTCTTACGTTTTGATTTTATTTTATAAATACTTTAAATGTTCCTCACAGGTGTAGTATAAAGCACTGTGTAGCACTCGGGTGAAAGTCCCATTCCTACCTCGGAAGTATTGTGGCCCTAGGCTGCGCCTTCGGGCCACAAACTGCTCCCTCGCTAGTAATCGGTTCCTTTCCTCCCTCGGTGAACAATGTACTATTTTAATGGCTTAGAAAAACATAAGATTCACGTTTGAATAGACATTTTGAAAGACACTAGACAATATTGTACACAAAATTATTGCCTATATATAAACTTACTTTCGTTAAACAAACAGTAGTGTAATGAGTCCTATGTGATTCTAGAGGCATCGCCGATACGTAATCTTGGTTTTCACGGAGGACAAGATCAATCGTGCCATAAATATTCAGCGGTCGTATTTACCGATGACATGCGAGTCGTTGACACCAAGTCATAAATGAACTACTGTACAAAAATACTAGTGTCGTCACTAACTTGGAGCTTCACCACAAAATATTACAAATAAATTGTTGAATTTATTGAAGCTTTATTGAGGGAAGCATTCACGGATCATATACGAGTAGTAGTACACTGAATTCTCACTTAAACCTCTGGCATACTAGTTAGGGATGGAGCCTCCTGTGACATTCTTCCCTCAGTGAAAGGCATCTTCATTGTGGACAGATTTTATTCTTTTCTGTAAATTCGTAGTTTTACTTCATCAGCAGAGACAATAGTGCCGAGAAATATTACTTCATACCTCGTAAATATTCTTCCAGAGATTAATCTTCAAAGCAACATCTTTTACGGGATTTAAAATAAATCACACCTCAAGGATACCTAACTAATGATAGTGTTTGATGTTGTGACGTTCAAATCAACAGCTAATTTGATAGAGGACCCATGAGCAATTAATACTGGCTCATGTTCGAACCATATAATTACCAAACATAGTCGTATAATTGATGGCGCTGTTTCAAGTTTATTTGAGGTTATATTTAACTTCGGTGTAGGTTGAAGATTAGGGAAGACAAATATAGAAAGAACGGAGAATGCCCCTGTGTTTGCGTACGCACTCGTGCACTAAATTATATCTTGTGTAATTGACTGGTTTCTGTTAAGACTGGCCACCGTGGTCGAAACCGGCTAGAAGTACATCATCACTTTTAAAAATTATACATTTAACAAAACTCTATTGAAATTAGTTTTGCTCTCTGACAATAACTAAGACAATTTCTAATTTATTCATCTTGTACATTCATTCATTCGTATCAGAGATCAGTATCACTCAAACAAACAAAGTATTATTTACTCTCATCAAAAAATTACGCAAACTCTATACCACAGACATGACGTTTCATTAGACATTGTTATATTATGTGATTGTTTATGGTAAACACATAGTACAACTTCCTACGTACAACAATAATTATAGGCGTATACGTTTCGGGAAACAAAAAATAATTACATAGTAAAAGGTGTTTTATGTACTATGAATGTGTTAACCTTGAAAAATATTAATATAGCGTGAGTATATGATATTAATGGATAGTAAACTAATAAAACCATTAGTATGATAGCTGTAGTCCCTAATGATTATAACAAGGACAGTGGTTGTGAAGATGTGTAATGTTTATAGGGTTTGGTACCAAAAGGATAAAAACTGGACCGTGAACCGTGACAGTTAATTTTTTTTAAATAAAAAATTAAAATTCTACACACTCTGTTGCCGCTATAACAACAAATAAGTACTAAAAAATAGAATAAAATAAATATTTAAGGGGTTACCAAACAACAAATGTGTGTTGATAATGGTATGGAACCCTTCCTTTGCAACTTTCGAGAAATCGTTTGAAACAGGTAAACATAAAGGAAACTAAGCACTTATTAGTAAGTTATTTTACGACAGAATAATAATGGTACTAAAAACTATTACTTATTGAACAGGATATAGTCTGCTCTGCATACTTAGATAATTGGCGCTGTACCGGTGTATGGAATTACTTCTCGTGCACATTATTACTATAGCACAACTTTAATTATTTAGTAGTTACAAATTTTAAAAGAAAAAGGAGAAAACATTTGCTAATGCTATGTCTACTGTTATTCAAAATATTTTCGTTAAAATCTTTTAAATCCAACTAGTTCTAGGTTTTTGGATTTTATTATGGTCTGTCTATGTGGCAAAGAAACAGGACGCCTATAGACACACTTCAATCAAGAGCATCGTCTCCCTTTAAGAGTTCACCAAAAGTAGTATAGAGTTTGGCTATTCCTCTTGTAACCTCACAGCAACTTACTCGGTGCAAGGCAAGGAAACAATTCCACGACACCGGGTTTTCTTTGATGCCCTGTATCACTTCGGTCAAACTTGCCTGAATGTGTTAAAAATATATCCGTCCTACGTTTTATAAATATGAAAACGTTAAATTTTAAAAGGAAACTGGTTCGCTTTGGCCTAGATTAAATGTTAATGTTAACTACTTCGTATAAGCTATATAAAACTTAATGCACAAATTATTTTTACTAAATTAGTGCATTAGTTTTAGTTATTAAATTAATAAAGCCAATCAAATTATGACTATTATAACACAACATATAAGAGTAAGTCTTGAAGTTGAAACATTACAGGAATAGGTACTTATTAAAATTTCATTTGTAATGGTGAAGAATACCGATTTTGTATATTATAATGATTTGCTGTTCGTTAGTCATGCCAATAACTCGAGAATGACAGGACCGATTTGACTGATTTTGATCTAGAAATATTTGTGGAAAGTCCAATGAAAATTTAAACGGTGATAAAATATAGATAGATAGAAAACTTTTTATTCGTACACCATATTACAGAGTTAAAATAGAGTACATAAAATGTCAGATACGTAGTGTACAAAGGACAGCCTTATTGCCGAAGGCAATACAACAATTTTGTTTTCTCATACAAATAATAACTAAAAGTAAATCCTTTTGAAAGATGCAGACGAAGTTCAGCGGGTTACCTAGTATTTATATATGTAAATGAGAAGAAAAATGTTCAAAATTTCTTATGATTGCATAAGAAAAAAGATAAAGATAGGTTACATATTAATTAAAAGTAATGCATATAAAGTATACAGAGCGTGCATCTAGTATTTGTATTTATGGAATTAATTACTTAGATATATATATATATACATTAGTAAGATGAACAATCCTACCGTACAATTACATTTTCCAAACGGTTTAAGCTGTGTGCAAATCGATTAGTTATTTGATTTGTACCAGAATTAGACAATGGTATATTATTACAGCATAACGTCGTGGATTTTAGCACTCAAGTGCAACTACGATTTAATAATTTCGGAAGTTGAAAGCTAATATCATAACAGAAGTAAAAGGTTTTTTTAATGATCTTCATATATTTAATTTGTAAATTGTGGCCTGCCAAAAGGTTTCTTTATTCTACTCGATGGAAAGCATGAGTGGAATTCAAAAATTATCATCATCATCGCGGACAATGCAACATGGCTATGCCCGGAGGCTCAAGGTTGCAGCAGCATCTCACTAGGTCTCCATAGTATGGGTCACCATGCTGCATTGTGTACTTTCACAACACAAACACACACAACACGCTCATAGTTTTGTTTGTAGTAATGTAATGTGCACCAGAAGACATTTGCTCATGATGTGCAAGTAATAAGCTTATTATTCCGTTGGATCAAAACTTTATTTATATTACAATGCAATATTAACTAACATAATAAATACTTTAGTATGTTTAAAGTTTAGTAGATTAGTTTTAAAGATACCGAACTCATAAGAAAAATTTCCGAGTTCCATCTGAAAAAAAATCCTGTAGATCAGGATTTTTTTATCTCACTCACAAATGTCAGAAACGACTGATACCTATTGCTAGTTCAAGTTTAGAATCTGTTGATAGAGTTAATAAGACATCAACCTTCTGAATTAATCAGGAAATTACTTGTTCGGAATGTACACGATTATAACTTTATAATCTAATATATAAAATTCTCGTGTCACAGTTTTCGTTGCCATACTCCTCCGAAACGGCTTGACCGATCTTTATGAAACTTTATATGCATATTCAGTAGGTCTGAGAATCGGCCAACATCTATTTTTTATACTCCTAGGGCGCGAGCGGAGCCGCGGGCATCAGCTGGTTTTCTTATATAAAGACTTCTCACACGTATTCAAACCTATCTGGTATAATATGACGTGGTCTTTAGTGATGTGGAGCTCCTAAATCTAAGGGTTTTAAGCGTTGGTTGCAAATTCAGATCATTTAAAACCTTATCTATACTAGGTAAATAAGGTTCTTCATGATCGTGGAACAAAAATAAAATACTAAAATACTGTATACCATTCTCTAATAATGAAATCAAACATGGACACTTCACCTACGTCTAAAGGAGGAAAAATTATTGACTTGGCACATCCATCTGTTCTCTGTACATCCGGTTACTGGCATTAAGGAAATGTCATTTATCACTACATGCATCTTTATAGCACTTGCTAATGTTCTTTATAAATAAGTAGAACGTATCACGGGCGGATATCACAGTTTTTTACAGGTAACCTACAGGTGACACACCGGTCTTGTCAAGGTTCATTAATAAGTAATTATTACTTCAGTTTTTGCGGTATTAATTAAGATTGACGGTAAGTTGCAAAAAAGCCGGATTATATGACGTAAGTCTAATGTTGATCTATCACAGGATGTATATTCCTACTGCGGAAGTTGAAAATACAACTCCCGCATTAAGAATACACAATAAACGGGCAGACTAAGGACAAAAATTTGTAAATCACACAAAGTGTTGTCTCATGTGGGATTTGAACCCACAACGCTTGGCATAATAGAAAGCGGCGATTTATTAGTCGATACATGCAATATGGCTTTGGTTTGAAATCAGTTATCAATTAAATGAAACATAAAATACTGCATTTTTTATCATCCGTATCAACTTGGCACTTGCCGTCTGATATGTTTATATATTTGAAAAAGAGTTTTCGTAACATACATGCATAAACTGGCATGCGTTTATATGGGATTTTCAAGAAAATACTGTTCGTAAGAAATATTGAACCAACTGAAAACCAAGGAGATAAAATAAAATAAATACTTTGCAATGCCTATATCAAAGAACACGATTTACCTATACAAATACTGGTAAAATAATAACCCGTAACAACTACATTACCAGAGCCGTAACTCATAACTAATCGCAATAATGTATAATCTTATACGTATAATTTAATACTAATAAGATCCAGTCAACATTAACTGCGACTGCAAGTCTAGTTAAAAGTTTGTCATGAGTACGACGTACGTTCTAACTTCAAGGTTTCAGAAGTGTGGAGACCTGCCGCCGTATTGGTTCTCTGTTATATATTACTTTTTAATAGTCTGTGATGATAGATAGCATCTCTCGGTGATATACAATTTCACTTTAAATTATTTTTGGAGTAGGTGTTTTCAACATTTTTTTTTTTTATTTCAATTTAGATGACAAAGAAATTGACGCACATCTGTCTGCATCAAGCTGCTAAATTCCATACGAGATTATTTTAACCATAATTCAATAATAAAACTTAAAGTTGTCGTAAACATTGTCATTGGATGAAATAAAGATTGCACTTACCACTTTGATGTCAACAAAATGTGTTATACCCTTACCTGTAACAAACAAATATTCAACATTAGAAAAAATAACATTAGCAGATTTAGTAGGCACAATATGCACATGATTATTATAATCGAATCATTATTTTTTTGTTATAATGAATCGGTATATTGATTTTATGATTTTTCTCGCCTCCTTGCAATTTGTTGATGTTACTCCCGCTATAATACTTCATGTTAAGGGACGGAAATGTGTAAGAGAAAGTTAAGAAATTGTTCTTTAACCAATTAATGCGCTATGCGAACACTATTGAATGGCATAGTAACGAATACGTTATTTAAAAAGATTAAAAGAAAGTAGACAACCCTCTCCTGAGAGGAGACCCGAGCCCAGCAGTGGGGCTTTGATAAAACATGCTTTATCTTTTAATCATCGACAGTCTTTAACAGTCTCCAGCTAGACACAGGCTTTTTTTCTTAGAATATAATAGTTTTTTTAAAGCGTAAATAAAATGTATCCATTTACTATGCAAAATCTTAATCTATGATGTTTTTTACGCTTACATTGCAAACGCTGGCTGTACCCTATGAGATAGATCAAAATAATGTACTACAGTATTGTACATCTTAAAAAGGTCTACAAAAAAGTCCGCGACGGTATATATCTATCTCTTAGGGATAACCCACAATAACCATTTTTTTTTTACGAGAAATAATGGCTTATTTACGAAGCGATTTTAAGCAATACAATATTAATGCTTATCTAATTAAGTACCTTAAATAAATTGTGTATTTAATATAGATTAATATTGTCCTTTAAAGTATGTAATTTACATTAATACTTTTGAAGATATTACAAATTTAAAAGGCAGGAACAAAGCGATTTTGGCGGTACCGGCCGGGGCCCGTTAGTTGCCGCTGCTGTCGATTTGTCACTATCAGTTATTAACTATAACTAAACACAATACTTTATTATGAATTAATATTCTAATGCGGTACGAAGTTCGCCGGGTCAGCTAGTAAATAATAAAGGTAAGTCACGAACGTCTTCTACTA
Source organism: Phragmatobia fuliginosa (assembly GCA_932526445.1). Lineage (NCBI taxonomy): Eukaryota > Metazoa > Arthropoda > Insecta > Lepidoptera > Erebidae > Phragmatobia > Phragmatobia fuliginosa. The sequence goes on along the minus strand of OW052075.1, from coordinate 9,814,781 downwards.
TCTTATATTCATGTAAAATAATATTAAATATAAAGAAATAGTCACTTTCTCCGCATCCGACGAGATTTTCCGCCTTTCGTGCATCGTCGATTGCACTGATACGCGATACCATTGTGTTCATTGAACTTTGGTTATACTTAAACAAAACGTGATACTTCCGCCGACGGCTTTTTAAGCATAATGTTAATCGATTTTAAAACATATATGATTGTTAGATTTTGACAAAAAAGACGATGGAAAATGAGTAGCCTGTGTAGTGTAGTGATATATTCTTATTACATCCTGGCAAAATAAAATCTTCCATACAAATTATGACTCCGTCGACATAAATGATAATGTTTAAGTAGGTATAGAACATGGATAACAAAGTTACTAAGAAAGGTCATCTCGAGACATCGCAAGATGTGACTTGTTTCCAAACGAGTCCCATTTAAGCTTTCAATTATTTGTGCCAGTATATGCTGATGGTACACGTATCTTACAAGTAATTAATCAGTCATTCCAGTCGTCGTAAGAACGCGTTATGCTTAAGCAAATTAAAAGTACGATTAATGCACACGTGCACTTGCATACAGATTGACAGACAAATGTAACAGATTGCATCTATAATAAAAGAAACTATTGGAGCTTTTTCAAGTACCTACCTGATTAATGCTGAAACGTGAGCGTGGAACTTTTAAACATATGTAATTTGGAACTGGAATAATTATTCATACTACATGTATGGGTGAGCTATACGTATTATTACCGGAGTAGCGTGGTGCAAGAAATAAACCTACAGAGCAACAAGTTTACAACAATATTTGTTTATTACGGAATATCTTCTTTTTGCAGCTTTTTTGCTCCTTAATTGACAACGTGTTGAAATAGAAATAAAACTCAAAAGTCAACACAATACAAATCACTAACTGAGTCAGGCTCATCACGACTCCGAATCTTACAAGTCATGTAGGTTTAATTTATGGCTATCGAAAATATCTGTATATTTTTAACGGCAAAATATTTTACAGTTTCAACTAAGGATCGTAAGTGTGATAAAATTAGAATTTTTGATTGAGAATATTGAGAGTATTGAATATTTTTAGATACCTTATGCACAGATAGGTAGGTATACACTATAGGTTTTTTACAAATCCTTCGCTCGTAATTCGCAAACATCGGAAAAGAAAATGTTTCATTTGAGGCATAATTAAGTTATCCACATCTAATCCATGATATACACTTCTAAGTATTCATTTGAAATTACACCTATTTACAAGATTTGCTAGTAAAATATGAACTATATTTCATTAGGATAATAAAATACAAAGTAACGAGACAGCGATTCCTAACATGATTTTATTGACAAATAAAAAGCGGCCAAGTGCGAGTCGGACTCGCCCATGAAGGGTTCCGTAGTAGCAAGTAACATCATATAAAAGTTTTTGTAGTTCGTTGTAACTTTCATTGATGTTTTAATAACAGTGTTTTGATTAAAAGAAATGTAAATTGCGGTTTATGATTTATGACGTATTAAAAAAAAACTACTTACTAAATCTCGTTCAAACCAATTTTCGTTGGAAGTTTGCATGATAATGTACATCATATATTTTTTTTAGTTTTATCATTCTCTTATTTTAGAAGTTACAGGGGGAGGGACACACATGTTACCACTTTGGAAGTGTCTCTCGCGCAAACAATTAAGTTTAGAAAAAAATGATTTTAGAAACCTCAATATAATTTTTTAAGACCTATCCATAGACACCCCACGTTTGGTTTTGATGAAAACAATTTTTTTGAGTTTCAGTTCTATGTATGGGGACCCCCAAGATTTATTGCTTTTTTTCTATTTTGGTGTAACAACATTAATGCGGTTCACAGAATACATCTACTGACTAAGTTTCAACAGTATAGCTCTTGTAGTTTCGGAGAAAAGTGGCTGTGACATACGGACGGACAGACAGACAGACAGACAGACATGACGAATCTATAAGGGTTCCGTTTTTTGCCATTTGGCAACGGAACCCTAAAAACCTGATTGCCAATAAAATTGTCTAGCTGCATGCAAATGAACGTTGCTTATTAAGTAATTATGGTGCCAATAAATACAAGTAAAAAAAGTTAAACGTTAATTGTAAAATCAAATTTGCATGACTATTTTGCATTTGTATTTAACTAACTTTTGTTTTAAAGTTACTTACTTAGTTACGGGTAACAAATACTCGTATGTTGAGTAAAATCTGATAAATTTGAATAAATGTTTATGATCGTTATCATATTTTTATTAAATAAAAAAATAGTTTACCTAGTATAACTACTAATGAAAGTGAAGCTTTTCTATTATTCCAAATACATATATTTTTTTTTTTATTTATAATTTTAAAGTTTTATAGTGTATCCTATGTGAAACCAAAATATTGTGATCAAGTTACTTGTTATGCTCTATGTTATTTTTAGTATTTTACTATTACGGCTAACTTGATAAGAACGTTAAGGCGATTGCCATAATATTTAAGGGTATCAGGAGAAAGTATATTAATAGTATTTTCAGTATAACTAAAGAAACATTTCGAAACGGACAGACAAATTTTTATGCTCTACAATAGCGAAAAACGACTTGTAGTTATTTTAACAAGTTTGCGCATACAAGTGCCCATTAAATTCGCAATAGCAAAACTTTGCAATAACTAATAAATAAGACCATGATATAATTAAATTGTTTTATTGCACCTCTACCACAATTAATACTAAGAAAAAATGGTCCATTACAACGTACAATATATTTTAACGTTATCGAGTATGTAGTATGTCTGTGGGTAGTGAAAAAAATTATATGCCTTTGTGTAAAACTGTAAAGTAACAGTGAACAAAATTACTACAAAGCTCACAGATTTCTATCAGCTTCGACTCAGTGTGTAATAACAACTTAATTAATAAACTTTTGGACACAGCTTCGATTGTGCAAATAGCTCTCGCAAGTACATGATATATTTTCCTTTATGAAAGGTACCCTACGTTCTGTGCTCTTGCCGACAGTGTGTATGCAAAATTTCACGATGTTATGTAGTTAAGGCGTGAAAGTATAAGAAATAAACTCACTAGACTAGTTGGAGTCTTAATATTGATTCGTGTCGATTGGATGAACACTAACTGACAGATAGATAGGAGAAATACGGTTCTTATTATTAAAAATTATGATGTATGTCGGATCGATGGTTCTTAATATCAGAGAAAGCTCCAATCAATTTTATTGGTAGGTATGTCTTATAATGATACGACTAGATGCGGAAGTAGTTATCGTTGAATATGGTTGAATTGATCATATTATTATTCCATGAGCTGAAAATATATTTAAAAAAAAAACCTACTTTAAAAAATACTTATCAAAATAATAATCAACTTGGGAAAGTTCAATTATATCAATATATTTCTAACTCATGATTGCATCGCTCGTTACAAACAGTATGCCTTAAAACTACAGCTATTTAACAAGCAGATACCCTACCATATACTACGAATGATTGACCTTGAGGTTCACCCTCTTGAAAATTAGATATCGTGTTTTCATTGATCAAAATAAAGACTACGAGAAAAATATACCACCGTAAATAAATATTTAAAAAAAAATGAGCAATTCGGAATATTAACTTGACGGTATTCTTCAATTCTTCAAGATGAAAATTATAGTCAAGAGTTACCAAATAAACTAAAAAATATGGAGTCATAATTGAAAGAGAATTTAATAATCTTTATTGCTAAAATTGTGTACTTAAGATATTATTTATTTCAGTATCAACAATTTATTTGTCCATGACGAATTCTATGTAATTTATAAACTTATGTGCGTAGGTACATTATATATTGATAGATAAATATAAGACTACTTGTCTTGAGTAAACTGGGCTCTCATGACACCAAATTATTTATTGCTAACGAGTTTTTGATTAATGAAATTAGCAGTAATGAACTGTGAAAATCACAATAACAATGCTGTGTGAGGACAAAGAAATCTTAAACAGGTCTTGTACGAATTTCCTCGCGATTTCACTAGTCTTGTGTCATTTCATGGGTCTCTTTAATGTCAAACATATTATAACTTCGTATGTCCATACACTTGTACTGCTATAATATTCAAGATGCACATGACAAATATACAATTACTATCTTTCGCACGGGCTAAGCTTTTTGTGGTTATCGCAAAATAAGTACCCTATGTCTTTTCTCAGGCTCTAAACTATTTGAGTCATCACGACAGACAGAGTTACTTTCGCATTTTTAATATTAAGAATAAGGGAAATCTTAACAAACCGACCTAAAATGATAGCATTGCAAATCTTTTTGCAAATCTTTTTAAGAAAGACAACTCCCGCATTAGGAATATAAATTCCTGTGTCGCGGGGGGCTTTACAAACATACATGAAACGGACACAAATAACACCCAGACTCAGAACAACAAATTGTGAATCACACAAAGTGTTATCCTACGTGGGATTTGAACCCACGACACTTGGCGCAGTAGGAAGCGGTGTGGTGACCGCTTAAGCCACTAGGCCAACCGTGCAGCATTAATGTTGCTTGTTGTTGTAGCACCATGTTATATTGTCTGTACTCACATTCGACTCATCCTTTCCATCAGGTAAGGTAGAGTAACTTTGGTAGGCTATAGACAATAAAAGAACTGTATTTTAAAGTAGTTACATACTACTAGTACACCAGATAGGTTTTGTGCTTTGACAATACGCGTCAGGATCTACTTGTCAGATCAATTTAATGGAGTGTGAGTACCCAGCTATATAACCTTAAAGCACACGTCAACACCGTAAACGTAGCGCCATTTTAAGAGAGCTAGGATTGAGAAGTACTTTAAAGAACTTAAAAACACTCGTATTTATTATTATAGTATTATTGAAGTGTATAAGCAAAATGATCGTTCAAGGTCCGTCATCTCAAGATGCCTTATGTACGCTACTCGAGCATTACTCTAGATTGACCTATGATTTAATGTGCTTTCGATTTTTCAACTACAATGAGAGCTATCTCTTTTAGGCATTCAGATAGGTATGTACATGTCTAACTAATTTCATAAAAGAGATATACTAATCCCTGGAACGCCTAGGCCAATCTTAAAAAGACTATCACTAGCAGTAGTTGATGATATAAGACGTTAACTTAGGCTTTTCTTTGGACTAGCTTCGCCCCGCTGGTTTGGTTATATAAACACAGTTATGTATAATAAATTAATTAAAAAGAATATTTTTACGACTATTCTTTAATACCATGTAAATAAATAATCTAACAACGGAACCTAGTAATCGCTTGAATTCTTCATTAGAGGATATAGAAAAGGATATAATAAGATCGTCATATCATTAAACCATTTATTTACAGAGCTCTTAATACCGCATGTAGTCAAAACAAATATTTAAATCTGGTCACTTCGAATTAGGTAACTAAAAGCGGTTATTGCACTGTTCCACTATATTACGCAATGTTCAATTAAAAAACTATACATCGTAACAGCATGCAATGTGAGTTACATCAAAAACACGTCGGATAGATAAGACGAAACGAACAAGAGCGCCGAATATGTATAACGAAATGAATTGCACGTCTCCGCCTGTGAATTGTGTCTCATCTCTATTGTTGTAAAGATTCGACAATTAATTTCGTATTAAATATTTTAGCTAGTGCCAATATGCAATTAGCGTTGTTTGTTGTGGTAATATTCCTATAGACTTGTTTGTATATGGATACATTTTTACCCACAGAGCAACACGGTAAGAGAATAGCCATACATCCTTTGTCAAAGCATAAGGCCAAATGGGCATATGCATTACTCTGTTATGACACAGAATTTGTACATGTGTAAATTTTTGTTTGAATCGTTGTGTGAGTTTATAGTGGCAGGCGATTGTTTTTGTGTAGATTTCTTCGCGCAAAAAATTACTGTATCGAAAATAGACGTTTTAGCTACTTCTCTAAGATCCGCGGGCCTGCGTTACTCTGACTTTTACCAGTTGCTTTTCCTACACGGTCTAAAGTAAATCATACAAATGCCTCAAACGTTGTTTATAGATTGCAGTGTAAAATCCCAAGATTTTTTTTTTACATTTCCAAACTTCATAAATATACAATTAAATAATAATGCGTCAAAAATAACTCAAAAATGAAAGTATAAACCAAATGGGTTGTACAGAAGCAATTTATCGTTTATGCAATCACTTTAAGGTGGTCATAATTTTATGGTAGTAACACATTTTATAAGTTAGTCAGTCTTAAGCCATTAGTTTAACTCTGTTAAGTAATTATCTTTAATAGCGAAACGGCAAGTCGTCAAGTCAATGACAATAATTTTACTTTCTGCCAACATCTATGAAAGCAAGGTCTGTACTAAGAAATGTTCCGTACAAAAGTAATATTGCAACACAAACTCGAGAGAAAATCTTCGTATTGAGATGCATAGCTTCGCTCAAGTATACTTTAGAAGCGCTGCATTTGCTTTCATTGGCGTGAAAAATGTTGGCTTATTATTCAACACAACGCCACTGAAGTGCAATAGACTAAGAAAGTAAGAACAGTTGTTAACTTGGGAAAAGATTTCAACTAAAGTCAGTCGCGTATAACAATAAACCTATCACAATGAATATACAATTTACATAGAACAGTAAAAAGAAATTAAACTCCCACTATTCAATACAAATTATATAGAGAACAATGCTAATCGCAGAGCTTGTTTTTAATTGCACTATAAATGAAAAAGGCATCATATCAGATTATAAAAGCTAGATAAACCTCCAAATTTGAGTACCTACACTATTTAATTATTATTGCTTTTGCGGCAGATTACACGCATTTACAAATAAAAAGTCAAGTGTCAGTCGTGGTAAAATATTCAGGTGTTCTTTTGACAAATTGTATTTCGACCTGAGCACTGTACGAAAAGTGTTGAAACACATTTAAATAAAAAACTTTGTAACAAATACTCTCCCTATTGCCAAGTATAGCTGTCTACTGTGAGAAACAGTTGCTGGCTCTTAACAAAACAACACATACTTTTGAACGTGTTTTGAATGTTTTACGCAGAACGCCAAAAAAAACTTTTGGGTTTTTAAACCCATCTATTACATTTAAGTGCAGGTGTAATTAAAGCTGACATAACTATTCGTAATTCTGTTGTTTACCATTACTGGAGACATAATCTTTTGATAATAGGTTTTAACAACAGTTTTCTTTTACTTACATAATGCAATGTTATACAATGAAAGCTAAGTGATCAGCCGTAACTATTAGTAGATAATCGTACACGTACGTCAGAAAGTGCGTCAATCAGATAAAAACAATGACAAACTAGAATCAAAGACCTATCCCAAACGACGTAAAAGCGTGTTTATATTATTAAAAGACAAGTTTTTCTTATAAATGTTCGACGTGATAATAAGGAGCTAGCGTGCGAACATTTTCCGTATCAAGATGTTTCTACGTCGATATCACCATTGTTTTGCAGTATTTAATCCCAATTGTGTTGATGTTGCTTACACTGAAGTTATATATATAAACGCACCAGTCATTTAGGTACATGACGGACAAAAAGTCAATTTGCATATTTTATAAAAACGGCTAGGTTTTAAATGATGACAACTGCAGATATGATAATCCTTAATGGGTTTCTCAGGTGGAATGCACAATAGGATTGTATTTTATGGTGATTACTTTAGTCCTACAGTTTCGCAAATAAAGATTTAAAAAAATGTAATGTATAAATGCATTTTTAAATTGGGCTATAGCCATAGATTAACTTATAAATGCATTTATACATATCGAAATATATTTTGATACTTGTTTTTCAGTTTCTTGTATTTCTGTTTCTTTTATCTGTTTAACATTACTGCAACTTATATTTACGAAATCCTTTTGGCAAATAAAAGAGTTCGCGTGTTGTTTGTGGAATACGAATAAGTCGTGAGTTACGAGTATTCGATGTTTCTACGTTGATCTATAGTTCTATACAAATAAATAAAATGAAGGTTTTGTTTGTAATTTTAATTTAACAGCTTTTCATTAAATGCAAATAAAAGTATTTGCGGTTCAATTTATTTATTTTTTGTCTATATGTTCGTTCCGCCTTGTCTCTAGAACGACTGAACCGACTTTGACGTGACTTTCACTGGCAGTTACTAATGATATAAGAAGTTATCCGCAGTTATTATTGTAAAGATATAACAATAAACGCGGTTTCACACTGCGGGGCTCAGCCAGTATAGAATAATATCAATCTAAGATACGAGTGCGACGGTCGTTTCACGTAACTTCATAAAAATATAACAAGTCATTATACAAAGTATAAAAACAGGCATGTAACACTCGATGTTTATTATACTGCATGACCAAGTAATGTTTTGCTCGATTACTGCAGGATGTGATTATATCAATCATAATCGTGTTATTTATTAAAAAGAATATAATGAACGCTTAATACATCGTGTTATTTTTTATCAAATCTATCATACACTTTTGTAAAAGAGTCCGTCTAATGTCAGATAGGTAGGGAATCATTCTTGGTCATGTAACATATAGTAGGTATTCAGAACATTTTAAAATTCTGTATCGTCTCTAATTGAAAATGTTATTGAGGTATGTAAAAATAGTTTTTTTGGACTTAATAAGGAACTATTATAGATTTCCATGTCAACAGCTAGATTAAAGACTCTTTACGATCCTTTAGTTTTTGTCAAAGTATTAAAAAGTAAATAAAATATTGACTGCCTCTGTAGCGCTATTGTAGCATATATGCCTCAGAGTGCTTCAGGTCTCGAGTTCGACTACCGGGTTGAACCAAATGAGGTGTTTAGGAGTTTGGGTGATTTCTGTTAAGTAATTACAAAAAAAAGTATATAACAAATGTCCAGTAAACATGGTAGCCGTTGTGTGTTAGATGTGTGAATGTATATATAATATTGGCCAGTTTGATCGCCTACTAATATTTTACTAAATAATTAAGCAGGAAATCAATCAGCAACACGGATGAAGCTTATAAAATCATACAATTATACATTTTATATTCTAGTCTACCTCGAAAGATAAATAGCACCAGATGTAACAGATGTCTAGTGGAATTTGATTTTCAGATTGAATTAAATCTATTGAAAACCTGCTCAAAAACCAAATTTATATTTAATATCAAAGTATTTTAATGTTTTAAACAATAATTAGCCGAACCTAAACGGCTATGTTGGAATGTCGTCTCATAATTCATTCTTGAATGTCCAATTATTTATTGCCAAATAGGGAAAGATGAAACAATTAATTTTGTTGGTTTCGCGTCGAGTTTCGCAGCAAATGACTTAGGTACATGGCAACATTAATTAACTAGATTATACCACATTTCCTTACATTCAATCTAAAAATGAATTTAGTCAGTAATCCTACGCGTTCGTACGTATATCACTCATTGCAATACTCTAGAATTTTAGATAATAATGATTAAAAAATACAACATAATAATTATATTTTAGCAGAACAGATCTGTATAACTAATAATCTCTATACGGAAACTCTATACTTTATTATTAAAATACATACAAACAACATTACTTTTAAATGTATATATTATTACGTGAAACCGAAAATTTACCCTTTTTTCACGAAAATTGTGCGAACGGGGAGGAGTATGAAATATGGCAAGTTAAAGAAAAATTAATAATTATGGTCGAATTTCAACCACTACGAATATTTTATCAAACCTAAAACCATAAATTAAATATGACAAAATGTATCTTCAGAAAACTATATATATACCTAATATTAAACTCAAGGTTAGTTTTTATGGGTATGAACAGATCTCAGTTAATTATACACAAGAATAAAATGCATCTATTTATACTTTACACTGTAGTTATATCCCGCTTAACAGTTAATTTTATTCTAACGTACATTAATTTAGATTCACATCAGTTAAAATATAAAGCTACACTATCAAGCAACATCCGGATAAAAACTGAACAACAAGTTATAAATACATTTTCTACGAGAAGATACAATGTTGTTTTCCTCGACTGTTATAGCGGAAATAACTTTTTTAATTAGCAAGATGTAACATATCATATGGCGGATTTAGCAGTAGTCTTAAATAAAGATTCGTTAAACTAAACACTGTATTTCATTGAATACTCTGACATATGAATAGTGTACTGTCATTTCTATTTTCATCCCATTCTCTCTTTACAGATTAAAAAGCTCCGTAATATTTATATAGCTTTACATATCAAAGCCAGCCATAGACGGCAAGGTTCGCTTGTTGTTACCTGAGAACTTTAGCTGCACAGTTACACCTAACTTGAGTTGAGTAGAGGACATACCTGCCCCCCTAGCCAAGTTTCAAATGTATTTCGTTTTCTATTCTATTCTCTTCTTTTATTGGCTAATATTTTGTTTTGATCACGTGACTGAGTGACTTTAGAAATAGAGGATAGAATAGAAAACGAAAAAACGTAACTTGGCTAGGGAGGCTGCTCAGTTGTGCAACTTACACGCTCCGGTTTATCTGTAAAGTTCAACAGTACAGGCAAACCTGTCAGATATACCCTAACGTGTATGGCCACCGTAAGTGAAAATAAATGGACTTAAATTTGCGTTCAAAAGGAAGAAATCAAATATGTTTGTGTCGTGCGGTTTTCCCTAGTATTCAAATGAATTCTTAAAACCGTTCCTCTATTGTTTGGCGTCAAACAAATATATTGATGAAGATGTTATAAACGACATTCCTAAAAAACAATATTATAAGAGCAAAAATAGAATAATAGATTCAAGAAATGTGATTTGCCTCCATATATTTGTCTTGTGTTAAAACATCCACAACGGAGAGCTCAGTAAATTAACATAATGTTAAGGCTTTGATTAAATGCTATTTTACTATTACTTATGCAATCTGATCGAAAAATCAAGTAAACATAAAATAATATTGCGATTAAGTATACATTTACAAAGAAGTTAGTTATTAGAAAGATTGACAATAATTATTTTAAACAAACAATAATAGCTATAAATACATATCCATGACACATTCGCAATGTTGTAACACCTTTGCAATAGCATATTCAAACGCGTTAGTTATTACTTTGATTATTTCAATGATACGATAAGGTCAAGGTTCTAGATATCTAGAGAGACAAAGTTCTTAATACCTAATTAAAAAAAGAAGGGTAGAAATGTTCACGAAATCATCTTAATTTTAAGTTGTTTTAAATTTAGATGCAAGTGTCGAGTATATTGCAGTATTTCCAGATGTATGTATTATAAATAGATGTTACTAATGTAACTCATCACGACCTTGCAAGGTCGCCAGTCTATGCGCAGCGGACCGACGATATCTTACTAATAAAACTAGTTGGAATAGATTAATATACAAACTTAGGCAATTTATCTTTACGGAATGAATTAGCTATCAACCGAAGCTTAATTGGCTTGTAACTTAGTTGGAAGCCTTCATGCGGTTTAAAAACATTCGACGCCAAGATGAAGAATCCATAAGTTTGTCTTGCCAGTCCCCAACCTACATTCGGCCAGTAAGGAGACATATGACCTTAAAGGTCTCCTCAGAAGAGACCCGAGTCCAGCACTATGACCTTATAGGTCGTAGATGAAAGGTGACTGCCTTGTTAGTCTAGTGGTTGGTGTATGCGGCTGCTGATCAAGAGGTCTCGGGTTCTATTCCCGGGTCAGACCAAATATTTGTGTGATCCGCAAATATTTGTTTCGGAGTCTGGGTGTTTTTCTATGTATAATATGTATGTATTTACAAAAAAAAATGCATGTTTATGTATTTGTATGAGTTGCTTATTACCCATAATACAAGCTCTGCTTAGTTTGGGACTAGATGACGTTGTGTGTAAGATGTCTGAAATATTTATATTTATTTTATTTATTTATAAGCGTGGCAACCGCTAAAACCACTAGACCAATCGTGCAGGCCAGTTAGGGTTGTTTTGCTTTCCGTGACAACTTGTAATTGGTGTAATTAAGGCAGCGCCAATACTTGAATAACCTTAAAAGCTAGGTATGCTTAAAGTTTGTGTCTCCTTGGTTTTCAAGGTGTATGTTTTTGTTGGTTATCCGAGTCTGACACATATATATCTAACATTCAATAATCATATCAAAATGATCATCATTTAACTTAAAATAAATTAGAATGTACAATCTACCTCTACTTAGGCATATACAAATTAAACTTATTTAAATTATTTTCATGGCTTCATAATCGAGTTCTTATTTACGCACGCCAAAAAAATACAAAATTTTGTTTTTATAAAATACAATAGAAATAAATTAGCCATTATCATAGTCTGGGAAAAACATATTTATTTTTAAATAAAATACAAACGGTATACATGTCACTATTTCTAACGGTGTCAGATTTATATACCATTTATTAATTATTTTGTTGATATTTCTGAGAAATACTAAGAATCTTTCTAGATATTATTTCAAGTTAAATTTTATTCATTCAAGTTTTAAGAATATTGGTCGAATCACTACATAGTGTAAAACAAAGTCGCTTTCGCTGCCTGTCTGTCCCTATGTATGCTATGATTTTTAAAACAAGGCAACAGATTTTGATGCGATTTATTTTAATAAATAGAGTGATTCAAGAGGAAGTTTAACTTACTAAATAAGAATATATTGAAAAATAATGTTTACTTCGCAGCGTTGTAACCTTCTAAAGTGAATTAAATTGAAAATTTGTGAAAATTATTCCTTACAAACGCTGCTACAAAACGATCTGATATTTATTTTTTTGTAAAATTATCAGAAAAAAGCTACAGCAACCAATGGAAAAAAAATCCAAAAGAAAAAGTTTTCATAGATTTTCCCTTCGTTACAAGCGAAAATCTATGAAAAATTGATATTTTTGGTTTTACGACTAAAAGTTGTGGTTAATTCGATTGGCAACAAAAAATAGCAATCCACATTTAAAATTATAAATGTGAAAGTAACTTTGTCTGTCTGTTTAACGCCAAAACTATTGAACCGATTTAAATGAAATTTGGTACACAGATACTCTAGAGATCCCTTCCTTTACAGGACAACACGCGCTCGACTTGGAAGTCACCGCTTTAGGGTCGAGGAAATACGCACTACAACGAAACGGATCAGATCTTCCTTCTTATGCAGAGCTGAAACTCACTACCAGCTCGTGTTTCCTTCCCATTATGATCTAGGGTCCTTTAAGCGGGGCGTGAAAAAGCATCTCACTTTATTGTCTGCATTCGTGTGTGGTTTCTCCCACTCTAAGATTCTGCTCGTGCTTTCCGTCAGGCAGCGGAGAGTCACTTTGGTAGGTTAAATATAGACTAAAATAAAATAAAAAACATATTTTTTAAAACAGTGCAGTATTTTGTTTTCCTTAGTGAGTAATCAAACAAAAAGGTAAGATTTTTACACCACAAATAAATGCGGTAATTGGGATGAGCACAAATGTTGCTAAACAAAACTATTTGCAACATTTGGCTGCAACCTTTAATACAGGCATCACAAACCCTACAAAGTCGTGAACATACATTCTCTAGCAATAGGTAATATAATTATCATTATCGTAGAACAAAGACTAAGTCGTGTTCAGTGTAAGAGGCGGTAACAGGCAGGCGGTGTGCCCCGTCTTGTAAACATACATTTATTTCTCTATTTATAAGAAACAAAGAAACGCCAACATATATGCTATGCATAGGCTATTCATAATTATGTTCAACATATTGAACTCATAACATTTTCGTATCATGCCCTTGCCACGAATGCTTAAAAACTTATTTGTAAGTGCATGTTACTCATAACTCCGATTGTTTTCGGTTATTTTATAAGATTCAATTTCTCTTAAAAATTATTTGTTTAACAGAAGTTTATTACGATATTTTTAAATTTATTAGATATGAAGATTAGAAGTTTTGAAGAAAAATAAACACCACAATTTAATGGAAAAGAATGTTGTAGTAGAAATTGTAATACGGGTGCAAAAATGTTACTATTTAACTTATCTATCTTTATATATGTATATAATTCTTCTGTGAGTGTGTATGTCACTGAACTTCTCTCAAACGACTGGACCGATTTTGATGAAATTTTTTATGTGTGTTCGAAGGGATCTGGGAATGGTTTAGATTTGCAATTGGACCCGGTAGGTGGCGCTGCGATCAAGTTCTGGAATTTTAAAGTTGGGCGGTACGAAGTTCGCTGGGTCAACTAGTTTGATATAAATTTCTAAACTTATAGAAAATTTATTCGTATTCTAAATCTAACTCAATTTAATAAGTAGATAAACATTAGAACGCACCTAAAGATATACTCCCAAGTATTCGCCCGAGTCAGTGGCACCCACGAGAACAAAGGCCACGCTTTCATAACCTTGCCTATTATACCCACAGCGCCCCTATGATTCATTATTGTCTCGACTCAAAACTCATTCTCCAATAATTACTTGATATTTAACATGCACTTTTCTTGTTTTCAATTTACTCTTCCACTGTCAATACTGTGTATGTAATAATTTCCCAAACGGGGTCGAAGGAGTCCACAGTCACAGAGTATTTCAGTTTGGGCTCCTCACTCTCACAAATATTGCAACTCCTGCGAACTTTTAAAACACTTTTATGCAATAAGTATTTTATAAGTTCGTTCCTTTATTTTTTTATGGGAATTGAAATAAGCATTTTTAAAACATTTGTTTGCTATTAATTGCAAGCACTGGTGGTATATGACGGAGTACAAGTACAACGACATTTGCCTTTTTGTAACGAGCACAGTATGTCTGATTAATACTAGACTAGCTGCGCCCCGCGGTGTTACCCGCGTATATCATTATGGTTACTATGCAAGTTTGTTATGCCTAGCAACCTGTGAAGTTTTGACAGGAGATAAACAGTAATACATTTTGACATCTACGATTTAATATATTTTTATAATAACCTAGCTTTCGCCCGTTTATCTCGATTATTGCAGTAAAAAGTAGCCTATGTGTTATTCTGATATAGCTATATTACTGTTAAGTTTCATCCAAATCCGTTCAGTACTTGCGTGAAAGAGCACCAAAGTTCACCAAACATACACACTCACAAACTTTCACGTTTATAATAATAATAGGATATAATTTCAAAACTTTATTGTAAATATCATCCCCGATATTTAAACTTCACAAGTACCTACTTCAAAAACAAGTCTGCAGGTGTTATTTTCAATAGAATTAATTGAAGTAGAATTTAAAAACATCGTAATTACTGAGAAATTAACACAGCTGTGTTAGCTCTAGAGAAATAATTTCTGTATTTAAACACATCCTCGTTACTATCCGCATTCGTTAATATATGTCTTTAATTCTGGTAAAATATTATAATTCTAGTCACTGATGTATACACGAATGTCTAATTTCCTTTATTTATTTTTTGTGCACTAATGAAAACATTTTAGCGACAAGGAAATTTCACGTTCAAAGGCGAGATTAACCCAAATCAGAGTTTGGACGTATTGTTAATTACAGCATTATTTTAACTGCACTGTATCCATAATCTGTACCTACTAATATTATGTACTTCTGTCTGTGATGTGATCTATGTGCTTTGTAACACAAAACTCTTAAGCAAAAATAATTGTTATGAACTTCTAATCTCTATGGTCTGTTAAAATATTTCAAAATTTCAACAATACATATTTAGTATTTCATTATTTCGAATAAAAGCAAAAGTTACCTTTTGAATTTGTAAGTATAAATTATCCAACATCCAACTTCTCAGTCTTTATTATTCATAACAAGTATTTATTATACACTTTAAATTATATTAACGACATTTTTAAGATATGTATCTTAAAAAATCTGTTTAAAGATGAATTAAAAAACGAATTATCAACGATATCAGTTTACTTTAATGTGGTATCATTGTCATTAATGCCCAATCCGACCTAATAAAAATAGCACATAAATAATTGTATTCCAACATTAAAATGATAAATTGGTAATTTGATAATCCCACGTAAAACCTCGCGCCTCCTAAAAGGCGCGTCAGGTGGAGAGTTAAAAATACATTTGAAATTTTGCACACTACTTATTGTAGCAGGAATTTAGAATGGAACAAACTTATTTTGGTCATACTTATCACCAATTTCTAACATAAAATCAAACAACTAAATCATTTTTGGAATAAAATTTCATTAGCACACATCACTATCTAACAAACACTGTAATCATCACATAGGTATATTTAAAGCAGGTTTCACATTATTTATTGTATCATTAAATAGATTACGTAAGATTGATCTAGATCATCGAGCCGTACGACTAATATCTCATCCACATAATATCTTATAATACGATTTTAATGTTAATGATGCTGAAATGACATAATATTTATTTTAAGTGGACCACTGAATTATTTATTTTAGATACATACCTACTTAAAATAATTTTAATAAAATGACGATTTCAATATGTACATATGTAAATATATATAAATGGTTACCATTTTTTTTAATTTTGACGAAAACTTGTGCAACACTACGTAAAAATAAAAAAATATATAACTACAAGAATCATATTGATAAATAAATTTATGGTTTTTAAGTCAACGCTTCCAACTTTTGTTTTGTATCGCAGAAAGGAACATTAACCCAGATATAATAGGCTTTTCTGAGCTTAAAGACATCAGTTTCACCATTTATTATTGACATAACGGAGCATTGAAGAATGTCAAACCGGATCCAAGTAAATAACACAACTTGATTAATAAGGAAAATATTCACATACACTCGTATTAATAATTGTCAGATATGAACTCATAATCCGACCCGACAGGATTTTCCATTTAATTCATCGACAAGGATCGCGATACTTTTATTTATAATAAACTAGCTTTCGCCCGCGTCTAAGTCATCGCCTAGTAAAAAGTAGCGTATGTGGACTTCTCAGGCTCTAGACTATCTGTGTACCAAATTTCATTTTAATCAGTTTAGAAGTTTTAGCGTGCAAGTGCGACAGACAGACTACTTTCGATAGTAAATTACGTTTTGGAGGCTAGTCGAATGTGCACGAAATTAAATCAATTATATAGAAACTGACAACAGCGTTAATATAAATCCTGACATTGATTTCGAAATAATGAATTAATTGTTCTATGCAAGTAATTTATTAGATTCACAGCGCATAACAAGTAAAAATAAATAGGTTCACGAACCTTGAGCGCAGTTAGATTGTGTAATCGACTCGAATACTAGTGATATTGATCAGATTATCTTAAAAGATCCATTTATAGTCAACGCACATGTTGTACGAAATAATTGTACTAAAAAACGAAATACCGTAATATTGTTGGGGCTTGTCACGTTTTTTACAATCGCCTCTTATTTTGTGGGTCAACGACTATCGGCGCTCCGTGGTAGAGAACAACGTCACGTATGCATTTGTGGCCTATTTCTCAGGCCTTTTTTGCATCATACGGTTCTATCCTTATAAGGCTAGTACTGATCGCCTCTAGCTGTACATAAAGTTGTCTAAATTCATTAATTGAACTGAAAGTTCATATATGTTGCTTTGATTTTATCATAATATGTGAAACTATTCATTTGATCCATTTATCACTGCATAGAATATCCGAGGCATTCAGGATATATGCTTACAAGTAGAGCATTCTTTACATTCATGCGTCAAAGTATACATTGGTTTTACCGATTAGCTCATCAATCAAATATGTTATAAACCATTTAAATTCAGACTCCGTAACGTTAACTTTAACGTCATAACATTGTCGTCATTGGAAACTAATTCTTTTGTGTTGATAAAAAATATACGTCATTATGCTATATATTTGTAATTGTATTTCTCACAAAAAGCGATTACTGTCGCCAGTGACTATGAGAGTATGCCTCATCAGTGACATGATTCTAAACTGAGATCTTTTGACGTATCTTTCACTCCCTGTTCAAAGTCATGTAGAGTTATACCCTGTGGTTATACACCCTGGTGTAGGAATATTCGAATTACTTTCTTAAATCGTAATTTTTTTAACAGTTTACTTAAATTTATATATAATTCACATGTTTGTTGTTTATGTTTGTCAGACAACACAAGTAGCAATTAAAATTTATATACCAATTAATTTTAAGTATAACGATAAAAATTAAGACTCATTACTTTTTTCTAAACCTTTCGGAAAATAAATAAGAAATAATATAGTAATAAGTAAAAACAAATGTTATTAAATTAATTTAGCTTGCTAAAGTTGTACTTTGTAAGATTACTCTGTGTGGAGCAAACAATTTGTTAAACGCCAGTGTCGACGGGCCCACTTGTCATATCACACGGTACATTGGCCGCGTGATAAATACTTGTAATAACAAACCGACTACATGCTTTACTTTTACCAACAATATTATTCATGTCAATAACAATGAATATTTACGACATTAATATGAAATAATGGTGAGTACACACTTAGAAGCACTTTTAATGGTAATGTTATTGTGCGCGTAAAAAAAACAAAAAAAAAACCCCAAACCTAAGCAACTTACTTTAATATATGTAAAATAAAATGTAATAATATAAAGAAATAAAGAGGTTGTGTAAATACTTAAACGAGTAACATGATCTAAATAAAATGTTATAATTTGAAAAGGATATCATTCTATGAAGTAATTTTTATTTATTTAAATATGTTGTATAACATATGGTTGTATAATTATACGGGTTTATTACTTCCACTTCCCTATAGAATACATATATACTCAGTTATTGCTTTTGGGCTTGGCATTCAGAATGACACATTACCTATATATTTTTGATTATTTTATGTAACATAATTATTACACTATTACTACTAATACGTTGCTGTTAGAAGATTAAGTCAAATTTTGTAATTTAAGAAACATCCTTTGTTTTTATTTTTTGCAATTGTCATAAATACTAAAATTCGCTAACATTCCTAACGATATAAGAACTTTAAAACCAGAACCTTAACAATAATTATAAATAATGTTGAACTATAAAATAATATAAATATATCAGTAATTGAACTCGTAATTATTATAATAAATATGATAGATACGGGCAATGTAATTACTAGGACGATGCCAGTACAACTATAAATACTACGGTAATCAGTCAGTGTGGAAATCTACTTAGTACTTAAGTTTAGAATCTGTTGAAAGAGTTAATAAGACATCAACCTTCTGAATTAATCAGGAAAAAATACTTGTTCGGAATGTACACGATTATAACTTCATAATAAGTTATAAATCTAATAAACTCGTTCAATACACACTATTACATTTCTTTAACGATCTTTTTAGGGAACATTTGTATGAATGTGACCCTGCACGCTAGTCGCGTCACTAGGTATGTGACACATAAAAGCACTACGCCATACTAGGAAAGAGCAAAGTGATACGTATATCGTTATAAGATAAATAAAAAAGCTAAGACAATGTTATTCGTTAATGTAGACTATTAAGTAAAATTCCCCACATTTAAAAAATCAACAAGATAAAACTCAATTGTATCATTAATAAACATTGACGTCATTGAAATAAAATGTAAAATATTTCAATAACATTAGGTGTTCTCCAACATTCTGTTTACGTTTTGCGACTGTAAATAAAAAACCAGTCAAAAGTTACATAAGAAATATAAAAAGAAAAAAAAACAGTAGAGATCAAGATCATTAGCCGTTCGAGACGTTTGTATCTATTGCCAAATCATAGCGCAGACGTGCACGCCATGTTCGGAGAAGGCTGACCGGTGCGCGAGAGCATCCGCCGAAACGGTCAAGTTCAATGAGCGTATGACCAACACGAACTCTTGCGCATCGCTTTAACAATTTATCATAATTTCGAAACAGAAAGAGGAAATTAAGGTAATCATTTTAGCACGTGTACACAGTTGTTACAATTCTGGCCAAAGCCGACGACTACTCGGGAGTGGAAACGCTTAATTTGCTTCACTCTCGCTATTCAGCAGCAGTACGAAACTAAAATAGATCTAATACTTAGACTTTGCACTATTGATCGCCAAGTGAAATAATTTATAAATAATATTAATTTGTATTTTTACACTTCTTTTCATTATTTAAATCATATTTCTATATAGAGTAGTTCTATGACAGAAATATAGTGAAAAAAATAATATTTTTACAACCGCTACGGTTTCAATAATAAGCAGAATATGCGACGACACTACAGTGACGTTCTGATAATGTGTGAAAAAGTGTATAGTTCGAGACCATTCTCAACACTAACTGTAGTCATGTGTGGTTCATAATTATATTAATATTATATTAGGTTCTCAACACAATGCAATGAATGTTGACTAGTTATGTCAATTATAGCATATTTTTTATGCGTAATGTTTTATAATTATGTGTTTCAAAGCTTGTTGTTGCCAACATTGGCAGGCACATGTCACATAGTTCTAGAAAAAGGTTAGTTCTTGGGTATTTATCTCATTTTAGTAAACACGCATTCACCACGACGCATATAAATTGATGAAGATCAATGTTTCAAATAATTTGACACTTGTTTAAACTTATAATGACTTCGTTTAGCTTCTGAAATCCTTGAAGTGTTTATTGTTACGTATAAAACTTATTTTGTTTCTCATTAATTTATTTTGTTCTTAGCGACAAAACATAGGTACATACAAAGATGTTTAGTTTTTTCAAATGTAATGAATCATTTATGCAATTTAATAGGGTTTTACGTAACAATAGCGAATAACATTATATCACATCACATGATTGCGATGGTAAAACTACGGTTTTTATCTTAATCTCATATCTACTTTTTGCTGGCAGCTATTTACTCGCAAAAACTAAATTAGCCATTAAAAAACCAGAGATGAGATAAAGCATCACATCAGTGTTTAATTACAAAACAAAAACATATAATTTATAGCCGAAACTATAATTTAGTGATGAAGTAATGTGTTAGAAATTCCGACTGTTGGGTTTGAAGTCGAGAGTAGGTTCAAGTTCAAGAACTCAGAGCATCCGTGTGCTACATTAGCAGCACGCTCCGATGCCCGCAGCATCCACTGACCCGACCGCGTGACCGACTTAGCTACGGTAAATGATGGAATATACTAAAGTTAAACTTTGTGTGTATGTGTATTTTCTATATAATCTGCGTTTTGAGAAAGTCGTGTTGTATTTTGTTTAGTGTGCAATCGTAGTCATAAATTATTTCAAATCCTCAGGCACTATGGCCGGTCATCTCTCCAGCCGAATAGTAGCTGGATCCGAAATGTATTAGACTGGAAAACATGATTACGCAAACGTAAGAAAGTGGCAGGCTGGATGGATGAGGATTGCCCAAAAATGGGATGGTTGGCGTTCTTTGCGGGAAATCTTTGTCCAGCACAAGACTGCGATAGATTGATTGATAGGAAGTGTTATGTAGTTTTGGGTTAGAGAAAAGAGTAAGAGAAAGCAGATAAGAATCGAGTAATTCCTGAATCATGTGCACTAGTCACTAGACGGAATCAGGATGTGTAAAAAAGTTGCCAGTGTAAAAACTCTGGTAGTAACTAGTAGGTAGGTAGACTGGTAGTAACACGGGCAATAAACGATAATGGCTAACACAAAGCATCTGTAGATCTGGGTAAAACCCATCTATTTAGGGTTTTTGTGTAACTGTTTATTGTAAAATATACAACCGCTCTTTTTTGCCATTTGTTGTAAGTAATATAAGAAACTAACGCTCAAATGTGTTAAATATTAGAATTATTATACATCAGAGGTATTAAGGAGACGTTACCAAAATTCATACGAGTCTATCGGCGAAGTCTAAATTAACTGAAGTAAAATATTAAATATCCTAACTTTATGATGTTCACACCTGTTTAGAAATTATTGGTCGTAATTTGAATAAATGTCACAAAAAACTGAAACGGTCACAGCTTAAAATCTATTAAAGTCGCGTGCATATGATCTACCTATGTCCAGCAGTGGACTGCGATAGGCTGATGATGATAAACATTTTTTAGTCAGTTTGTATTTTTTGTATATTTCTGTACTTTTTATTCGGAAATCTTGCTCACAAAGGCCATTTATTCCTAAACTAAGCAGTGCTTGTTTGATGGGTACTAGGCAACTGATATAAATACATAAACCGACCTCACTCAACCACATCAGTCGCATACGCTACCACTTCACCACCGAGGCTGTTAAAAGAGACGTTTGGGACTACGTGGTGCTGTGTCAATGTGGTAGAATATTATTCTGGTAATTGCCACTCATATATGATACAATACGGTAATTGACTGTTAAATTCATTAAGTTGCAAATCGTGTGAAGTAATAAATTCAGTTTGTTTTACCTTAATAAGTAATAACTCATTTAAAGAATTTGATCTAGTACGTTCTCTTAAAAAATTGTGTGAAAAACAACGTTTGATGTCATACATTGCTGCCGTCATATCATTTATTTTAATGTGTAATAATTAAAATGATAAAAAGTTAAAAAATAACCTTTTATTTTTCTTAAGTCTTAAATTATATTTTATTTCATAAGAACTGTTAAACAATGCCATTTTATTGTCAGTACTGTATTATCAAGTTTATTATGTGTATCGCTCTAGGCAGTTTGGTGCAATGAGTTATAAAAATGTAGCACGATGTACGACTTCGAGATAAAGATTTCAACGAGTGCTGTGTTTTGTGATACACCCAAATGTAAATGATACTACACAGTAAAGAATTCCATTAGAGAACTCGCTACTGATTATATATACTTATCATAACTCTAGTTCGTAATACTAAATTCAAATCATTTACAATTCGTCACTACTTCTTTCAGTTAATAACTAAAAAAATATTTTAATTTTTACTATATCTATTATGTTGGCGTTCCTTGGGGGAGACCTTCGTCCAGGAGTGGACGGCGATAGGCTGACACTACTACTACTTTTTAATGCACAAGGTTATGAATAGAAACAGCGATACACAAAAGGAAAGGCCTTTGAATAGCAGACAAAAGGGTGAAAGTTTAGAAAATAAAAATTAATTAAATTTTAAGTACGTTTATAAATATTCAAATCAAAAATGAAACTGAAGTAGGTAAATCTTACATATTTAAAGTAATTTATTTTACTTGAAGTTAAATGGTCTATGTATAAAATGTGTGTCGCCGTGAACATGTTGATTTCATTTAAAGGTCACCTGGGAAATGGGTCACATAATACTATAATTTTGTTTTCTTGATGCCATGACGTAGGTGAGTAATGAATCATTCCAAAGTCCAATATAATAAATATTATGATTATCTAAACGTTTCATTATCGATGACAAACAATTATTAATAATATATTTATAGCTATAATATGACGTTATAAATTTATATTTACACGAAGTAGATTATTAACATAAGTGTAATAGGTTATTATTAGGAGTTGAACGAAAGTTATTACTAACTAAAAACATTCGTTCAACTCTCATACTTATTTTTAAGTAACTATAAGAATATATTATTGACACATCGGAGAGCCTCTGTCAGAAAAATAGATTGTATGAACGAGTAACTTATTGACAAAGAAAAAGCTAAAATTGTATAGGAGTCTGTGACTCGCAAGACATCTCGGGTTCCTATTCTGGGTCGGGAAAAAAACTATTACTGAGTTTTTCGAAGTATGGAAATGTTTAATAACAGATCGGAGATTGTCATAGTTAACTAACTAAAAGATGTCAACTCAGTGTAAGGCATCAAGTAATTAATTGTATGAGATTTTTTTCCTGATAATCTTTAAAACATATTATAACTAAAAGAATATTTACATACAAACGTCAAATTTTTAATCCGCATCGTCGCTTACTGGTAGCAGTCACATAAGGCTGTCAACATTGCCACGTTTAATGGCAATACTAATGCTCTGTATTAACTTGATTCGATAACACATTAAATTATCCAAGTCAATTTCATATTTCACAACCAATAATATATTTTTACATAGCAATAACTAACATCCTACATACAATTTAATCAAGGTTCTTATCTCTATACGGGTGGGTCAAGGCATCACAGCTTATTGCATTTCCTTGGTGAATACCTACACCACAAATATGTTTTCCTCTAAGACTTTTAACATAAATAATGGTATCAGATTGTATAAACACTAATTGGTGTATAAATAAGGTTTATCCTTATGTATTAAATAGGTATTGACGCAAAATGGTCTGTAGTCGTTTAAAGCACATGGGAATAATATATTATGAATTAACTCATATGGTGTGTAGATAAAAAAAGAGACGTCCATACATATACATATATATTCTAAGAATATAGCATACTGTTACACTTGTTTAATGGAAATAAATGCTTGTAAGAATTCATGCTATAAATAAATATCTACGTATGAGCTGAGCTATCTTACTAGTAGCTCAGTAAGGAAATGTTCAAAATAATTCTATCCAAAAAACGTACCCCAGTTCTGCTGAAGTCAGATTTATTTTTGATTTCAGGTGGTAACTTACTAAAATTGGTCCCAGAACTAAAATTGCGCTTTAACTTATATAAAAATGTTGTTGGTTTGTGTACTCTTCAAAACACAAAAAGTTCTACACTGATTAAGTTTAACTTTTGACATTGTATATATAATATATGCATATTAGGTAAAATGCACCAAACAACAAACCAACCAAAACATCTTTGAATAAGATGGTTTTTATCTATTTATCCTGTTACTTGTGTTCCTCATCGAACTCATCACTAATGTAACTTCAATGTGCCATAGCGAAGATGTGACAGGGTACAATCAGCCTTATCTACTTCATAAATTGGATAGAATAATGGAAGCTGTCTAATTAACCGACTTCAATAAAAAGGAGGAGGTTAGACTAAAGTAGAAAACCTATCACACATAAAAATAGTAGTTTTCTATCCGAAGTTATCGTTGATTAGATTAGCTTTCTTCTTTAGAATTGAAATAAACCTAGTGTATGACATTTTTACGGAATACCCAACCGAAATTCCTAAACGGAATTCTGAGTGTATGTGGCCGCCCTTTCATTAGTTGTTTCCATAACAAGAGCCGTATGAACAATACAGCCATGCAGGCACGACCAAACATTCCGCATTCATTTTACTTCAATTTAGGTCCGGCAGCGAGCTAAATTAGCTTAATTTGGTTAATAAAGCCGTCGTGAGTTAACCTTCTTGCCAGTACTTACTGCTAGATTAATAATCTAAATGGATATTTATGAGAATGGTAGTGACAAAGGAAGTAAAATATAGAAAAATTGTGAGCTTTATTTTATTCACAAAGTCGTTCACCTTATATACAATCATTTGTAAGCTTTCTGTGTTCAGTCTTTCTTTATATTCTCACATTTGGTATTAAATGTATAAATAAATAATAATAAATATTTCGGACATGTTACACACAACGCCATCTAATATTAACTTCTAATATGCAAAGCTTGTTATATGGGTACTAAACAACTGATATAAATACATAAACATACTTTTTTTTGTAAACACCTATATATTACATATACATAGAAATCACCCAGACTCCTAAACAAATATTTGCAGATTACACAAACATTTGGTCCGACCCGGGAATCGAACCCGAGACCTGTTGATCAGCAGCCGCATACGCTAACCACTAGACCAACAAGGCAGTCGTATGTATCTATCTTGCGTATTGAGATTCACATTTTTCGTCTAACAAAATAAAAATAATTCTAAAACACTTGGCAAAACTTAACTTCTTTTACAAGACAGAATCAAGTTTCAAAGTTATAATACCAATTATGTTTGTAAGTATCTTTGTTGTATGATGGATGAAGGACACTCTTACCTGTTTTCTTAAAGGACATTAAGAAAGAGGCGTATGCCCGACAATAGGACCTTTGTCTGATTAAAGTATCACATCAAAAGATAAAAATACCTTTAATTAATAAGTGATACTGATATACGTAACATAAAGTATCATTAAGTTATGTTACTTTATTTTATCTAGCATAGATAAATCTCTAAAATATTTTTTCATAGACGTGTATAATTAACATATAATGAGCCATACACTGTAGTCACGGTCTCATGGTGTTTTGGCACGTATTCGATGGCACCAGTCACGTTCGTGAATCGAATAATCAACGTAAACAAAAAGTAAGTGCAGTTAGACTATTATAATTTGGCGGCAGTAATGGTTGTGAAATGTTGGTCTTTATCCAAATACTGGTTGGTGCAATCTTCACCACGTTTTGAAAGCTTACTTTCTTGCAACTTGATATAAATATCGATATAAATATTTACTTCCGTTGCACCATTACTAGTTACAGTCAAAAAAAAATTTATTACAATTATTTTCATGAGCATTTGAGATTGTGTTTGTAGTTTGGATTTGTGAAGATGTTTTAAAAATAAAAAATTCTAAAATATTGTCCAAGCTTAATGTCAAGTTGGGTAACTTTGAATTTCCGTGTAACTTTGAATAAAACCTGTTCGAAGATTTATATATTTTTTTTTAAACACTTTTTTGTATAATTACTTGAATAATTCTATGAAACGGACCGTTGAGATGTTCAAATTATCAAATGTGTCTTAAAATTCACAGTTGTCAATAAGTTTTCAAAACTTTAGCGCCTTTTCTGCTCGAGGTGATCAACAAGAAAAAAGTGTGTGTGGTAGAAATCTGAATTAAATATAGAAAAGGTATGTAAAACACTGTTTATTTTGTTTCTAGAGGTGATACATTTATTCAACTTGCCTTTTTTCTAATAATTTCGTGATTTTACAATATCTATTTGCCCAAAATTGATTGTCTATCAGATCATTGTAAATTTATTTGAAATTGGTGTAACTTTGAACGATTCAATGTTACCCAATTGTAAGTTTTATTCTTATGGGTAACTCTAGTCTTGAGGGGAAAAAATGCTTATATGTGATAACCTCAGTGCGCATATTTCACCTAAAGCGTTACGCCTTTGTGAAGAACACAATATTGTGTTCGTATGTTTAATCCCAAATTCTACACACTTAATGCAGCCACTAGATGTAGGGTATTTTTCTTCTGTCAAAAGCAATTGGAGGAAAGTACTAGACAACTACCGTCAAACAAGTAGAGGCAAGCAAATAGCAGGTCATGGCACTACCTAAATCTTTGTTTGCCCAGCGTTTGCGAAAGGCACTAGAAATGGGAGAGCTCACTCGTGTGGAGAACATAAAACATTAAGGCAGGATTTCGAAGCTGTGGCTTGTTCCCATTTTATCAAAGGAAACCGTACTAAATGAATTGCTTAAAAACACTTCGGAAGTTGAAGTACGAGAATCTACGGTGCATTGTAAAGAAGCAGAACATATTATCTCTACTAAAAGAACATCAATTATCAAGAAGGGATGGAAAGCTTTTCATAGATGATGATATTTTGTTCATGGAATGGGGTGAATGATTTTTTCAATTACATATTGCTCACCTGTAACCTTTGATCTCATCGGTTTTTATTGATCTCATTTGATAGATAAATAAGTGAATAATTTTATGTATCTCTTTGATTCTTAATAAATATATCATATATTATTAAAAAAAACATGTGTTTCTGTTAAACTGTTTCCACCTATTCAGAGTAAATATTTGGAGAATGGCATCCCCAGTGAAGGGTTATTCGATGTCATTGACACTCACTTTATTTCGACACATCTATATATTTTTTATTCTAAATAAAAGTATAATGTTACCCAAATCAAACAATTAGTGAATTATGGAGGATTTTCATTGTCCCAGATAACTCAATTCAAAGTTACCCGAAAGTCGTTGTAACTTTGAATGGCCACTTAAACATCAATTTCTAAACGTTTTCTGTATTAATACATCATATTGGATGGATAATTCAAAATATGTTTATGAAAGAACACTCACCATACTGAATAAAATAGTACAACCAATACATATTTTTTTCAGTGTACTTAAAAATCTGCGAAAAGCGTTCAAAGTTACCCAACTTGACTGTAAGTTAATCAGTCACAAAACTCAAGCTAACGGGAATGTGTGATATCACAAAATTAGGTACTAAACCGCAAGATATAACTGAAGATTAAAAAAGGGATTTCACAAAAGCAAAGAATGACCGCTTAAAGTGATCCAATCATATTTTTGGTCTTTTTATTAATGTTTTTATTATATTATGTAAAAACCCCAATGCAGAATCAATGACGGCGAAATAATATTGAAGCAAATTCGGAGAAATCAAACATTCACAATTCACAAAAATGGTTGTTAGTTTTTTATTTATAAAATTAATAAATAAATAAATATATATTTTGGACATCTGACACACAACATCATCTAGTCCCAAGCTAAGCAGAGCTTGTGTTATGGGTACTAGACAACTGATATAAATACATAAACATACTTTTTTTTTGTAAATACATACATATTATACATAGAAAACACCCAGACTCCGAAACAAATATTTGTGAATCACACAAATAATATTTGTTCCGACCCGGGAATCGAACCCGAGACCTCTTGATCAGTAGCCGTATACGCTAACCACTAGACCAACGAGGCAGTCAACTTCATATAATAGAAATAGTTTTTGAATACATTAATCATAAATTCTAGTAAAATGAGTGTTTTTATTGTTTAAATTTTTTCTACGAGTACTATCGTGAATTCAAAGCTTGAGTAAACTTGTTTGCGGCATTTGGGTAAAATGGTAACCAATTATGGTAAAACCCTAATACCTTTATGAAAAACTAGAAACTAGCAAGAACCTCTGTATCTACAAACATAAATCTAAAACCTTTAATGAACGCAAAACGTGATCAATCCCACAGCTACACAATACACTATGAATCAATGACTAACATAGCTATGCACTGTCGGTTTAGAAACTAAAATATCAAGTTAGTTGCACAAAAGCAAGAAAACTTGTATAGATTACGGTGCATTAGCAAACCTTAGTATTAGAAGCGTAACAACCAACGAAGGAAATATATAGTTTCTGTTGGATGGTGAAACGTTATACTAGGCACCTGCAGCCTGCCTAACAGGTTTATTGGAGAAAAAAGTTAAACAAGAAATTATTGAGTACTTAGTTCGAATGACGTGACATCCTTGTAGTCGACAGTATGCGTATACTTTCGATCTTTGCGTGAGACTTCGCAGACCTATGTAATAACAGGTAAACATAGAAACAATTTGTTACGAAGTGCTCTGATCGGTGTGGATTTTTAAACTGTTGATTAGGAACAAGTATGTTATGTATACAATTTTAATATAACTAAAGTTAATGTAAAGTTAAAACTATTTGTAAACAACGATTTCTACAAAATCTCACGTGGTTTGTTTTTTATATTGTTAAAATCGTTTAAGATATATGTATTACTTCATCAAAGAATAATTAAATAACTCTTAAACATATTGACATAAAATTTCACACGAAAATTGATTTGACTACATTACTTCATTATTAGGACGCGTCTGTGTTAAACTTTTTTTTGTAGAAACCCCTACGGGTCATCGTCTCGACAGAGCCGAGGGTGAAAGGATATGAAATCCTAACATGACATAAAACCTACTAAGTTCTATGTAATATAATATGTGTTCAGCATAAAATGTAAATCATTCAGTACAAAATAAACTATGTGTTTACAATTATTGCTTTAATTTAATTATAATATTTTTGATGGTTTAGCAATAACCTTGGAATGTCTATTTTCCTTGATGAGTAACAAACCAAGTTTTTATTACAATTGCGTACCTACCTATTATAATACAGTCGCAGTTGGAATGTGATAAACTCGCAATACTCATATTAAAGATGTTTGCAGTTCCACGATAAATATGTAGATAAATAAAATTTGCACCTGCAAACTCCTCTATAAGGCCCTCAATATATAGATTATTGTAGATATAAGTTTATTAATAACAAAAACAGTCACTCAGAAACCGCTACTTAAGCGGTTGTTAAGTGCAAACAAAGTTAATGGTTAACAAAAAAAGGACCTTGGAGATATAATTATGGAACCACTCGGGTTGTCATGCCATGTTTAACACGAAATTTTTCTTTACCTAACGGTAACTAAGAGTGCGCAATTCATTTAAAACGCACATAAATTTACTTTTACACTTAAAAATCATCAGTTGTTGATCATGATTTAAGTGAGACTTGAACCAAACACTAACTTGAAGTTATATTACGGGTTAAAGTTTGTTTGCTTGTTTTGTGTTATCACTCAAAGAAGCAGTAGATAGACCGTTTATCGAAGAAAATTAATGCTACAATCTACGGGATTGGTGCAGTTAGCATAAAGGTCAACTAATCTGATAAACTTAAGACGAATTCAAAAATTACACTAAAATCTGGATAATGTAGAACGGTGTTGTATATATGTATCTTGTGTGTCGCAGAAGAATTGCAACAATACATGGAACGAAAAAAAGAACGATAAGACTAAGATGTGTGGATCACACGAATATTGTCCCATGTGCATCCCATTAAATTTGTTTAATTATAAATTTATGATAAGACTCTCATATTTATTTATTTATTTTATAACACACTTAGGTCTACCATTACAGATAATATGTAGAATTTAATGCGGTATACGTAGACAATATGTTTTAATTAACTTATCTGTTCGTAAGTTACCCTGGTGAATTCGCTCAGTGAACAAATAAATATAGTTATGACTTTTAAATATAATAATTAATTATGAAAAATATATGTAGTCAGTGTATTTTTACACGAAACCACGACAACCAGTACATTAGAAAGGAAACATCTGTTCAGTCCACATTTACCTATTTAATAATTAAAAAGAAGCGGCCAAGTGCGAGTCGGACTCGCTCATGAAGGGTTCCGTAGCATCATATAAAAGTTTTTGTAGTTCGTTGTAACTTTCATCAATGTTTTAATAATAGTGTTTTGATTAAAAGAAATGTAAATTGCGGTTTGTGATTTATGACGTATTAAAAAAAAACTACTTACTAGATCTCGTTCAAACCAATTTTCGTTGGAAGTTTGCATGGTAAATATATTTTTTTTTTGTTTGCATCATATATTTTTTTTAGTTTTATCACTCTCTTATTTTAAAAGTTACAGGGGGGGACCAACATTTTACTACTTTGAAAGTGTCTCTCGCGTAAACTATTCAGTTTAGAAAAAAATGATATTAGAAACCTCAATATCATTTTTGAAGACCTATTCATAGTACACGTATGGCTTGGATGAAAAAAAAATTTTTGCATTTCAGTTCTAAGTATGGGGACCCCCAAAATTTATTGCTTTTTTCCTATTTTTGTGTAAAAATATTAAAGCGGTTCACAGAATACATCTACTGACCAAGTTTCAACAGTATAGCTCTTATAATTTCGGAAAAAAGGGGCTGTGACATACGGACGGACAGACAGACAGACAGACAGACATGACGAATCTATAAGGGTTCCGTTTTTTGCCATATGGCAACGGAACCCTAAAAAAGAGTAGAGTATTTTGTATAGTGTCCAGACGACACTATCCAAAATAAAAGCTATAATTTTTTTATAGGTGAACTAATCTGTGTCGTATCGTATTTCTTATAACATGTGATTTTTATGAGTGACTCCTTAATATCACGTGAGGTCACAAAGGTTATCGCCATTATCAATAGTTACATATTTCTATTTATAGCGAAGACTTTAAATTATTACCTTATCGCTCGAAGATACGATAGGATCCTATCGAACCATTTCCTACATTCAAAAATTTTGTGTTAAAACCAATTCAATAATTATTATACTCCGAAGGCTCTGTCTCAGTTCATTTAACTTGCGAAAATCGTAAACCATTTCAAAGAACACTCTTAAAGAGTTAAAAATATCTTAATTCTCATAATTATTCCATATTGAAAATATTTTGTTTATCAATATAATTTTAGGTGGCGCCAATTTTTTGTAAACAGAAATTTCCATTCGTGCGAGATTAGCATTTTTTCATCATATTTGGTTTATAAGAAGGATTGAAAACAAGATTAAATTAAATGACAAAACATCAAAGCTAATGTAAAGTCAGGTTATATTGTATTACATTAAAAAGTAGGAATTTTCCAAATATATGTTACAATCAGTGCGGTTCAGAGGAGCTTGTACGGCAGTATTCGCCCCGTGTATCGATTTATTTTAATTTATAATTAGATACCGTTAAGGAACTGGTAGCAGGCGCCAGCAAAGCATATACTTTAAATTTATATTCCTTATAACACGACCAATGGAAGGGAAAAAATGTAAACTGTGTTTAATCATAACGCAGTCACGTTGGTCTTAAAATAAACATCTGGTCTTACGAGTCGGCGCTTAATATGATGAACTAATCATTTTAATATCAAATTCATTATAGGAATGCTCCTAATAAATAAGTCACGTATCACGTTGAAAGATACAAACAAGCGCAAAGCAAAATAATCTTTCGTTGCTGTATATGGGCAAAAATGAAAAGGTTAGTTAACTCGAAATTAATAGCAATCGCAATTTATTGTGATTTAAACCGTTACTGTAAAGAATTTGGATATTTACACATTAGATCTTTATATACAAGTAAAACAAAAGGTAATTATTATGATCATGTTATCAAGATCCCGATTGTCGTGTCTATAGTGTTATGGCTGTTATATGTACATATATGACAAAATCCCTGTTTCAAAATCGGTTCAATTTGATTTAATTTTTTCTCAAAACTCCTACACAATATACCGGGACGAAAAGTACCAAAAGCTGCATGATTTTAAAGTTTCAGTAGGTACTTTAAAAAGTAGCGTAAAAGTTAAACAAAAGAAATGTAGTTAATAATCAAAACAAAAATTCAGATATAATAAAATCCCGTAAAGGCAATCGATCAATCTTTATTATTTTATACTGCATCTCTTCTGAAACAAATATTCGCAGTTTATTACTAAATAAACACATAAAATGTTCATATAACAGTAAAATAACATGTGGGATCTCCCAAAGAAAATATTTCTTAGTTTCAAATAATGTGCTAGATTAAAACAAGTGTGGCTTTAAAAAACTCTAAATTATAGCTACCTACTACATATTTTTTGTATTTCTTGACGAACAAAATATTGGCCGTGCTATTTATTTTAAAACGTAAAAGTTTTAGTAATATCGTTATTCACTAAATAGTTATTTATTGTTGAATTTTGTCAAACGAACATTAAGTTTCTTATCGTGTATATTGAATGTAACACATTGATTGCCTTTCTATACGAATGCATAATTATGCTTGTTCTATTATTTATTGCCATTTTAAAATTAAAGAGTTATTGCAATTTCCACATGATTTAGAACAGAATGCACAAAAGAGGGCGAGGTTAGCGTGCTTTTCATGCCTCAGCCATATTGTGGGAAGGCTCGGGAAAGTGGAAAGTTGTCTGGTTATAATCTTATTGTCAGTGTCTTGGCCGCGTCATTGTCTCCGGTCTCTTCCCGTGTGAAAGCTAAGATATGTTTTCAATGGAACAGACCAAAGTTTACATAAGAGATATGTCAAAGTAATTTGAATCATAGATTTGAAATTTAAAAATACGCATATTTTTTTTAAGAAGAAAGTAGCAATGGGCGCAAGTATCACACATCTGATAAACACCTTTCTAAATAAATGCAGGTGGATGCCCACTAAAACATTAACCTAGTAAAAGAGAAAGATGAATCTATGCCACTGCAGGTCCATTTGCATTATTAGTGGCATTATCATTATAAGTACTTTACTCTGTAATTATTTGGATGGAAACAAACAAACATACACAAAAATGTATAACCAAGATTTTCACCTGCAAAGGCAGAAAATTATCATTCTTTTTAAAATGTTACTAATATTCTAATTGAAAGAATATTTTTCTTTTAGAATTGCGCTTGAAAACATTCAATAAAATATAAAAGTAACATATTGTAAATACAATAACTAACTATTATAATAAAGAAGAGAGTGAGTTTGTTTTGTTTTTTCAACTAAAACACTTATCATATACCTTTTTTTCTAATTTGATGCCTGCCAAAGTGACTCTACTCAGCCTGATGTGAAGCATGAGTAGAATCCAAGAGTGGGGGCCACCAGACTGTCTGCGATGCAGAAGTCACTTAGAAACACGGTCTCAGAGGAGAAGCGCAGACATAAAGATATATTTTTTGAATTGTCTTCCGTAACAAATCTCTACTCAAGCAAAGCCGACACTATAAAAGTTCATCTACCTCTATCTATCAAAGTATGGTCGTCAACAAAATTCCTCCACATCGCGCTGGCAATCGATAACTTGTTTGGTAATGAAGCATAAAAATTCAGGACAATTCGAGTATCAGTGGCACTATCAATTTGTTTTTGTTTTTTTAGGCACCTCGTGCAACCATCTCTGATTTTAAACGGAGCAGAGTTCTACTGTACCTAGTCTATAGTTACAAGAATAACATAAACATATCCATATACATACATAATACATACTTGAATACAAAAGCTACTAGTAACAAAGTACTAAAAAAGGTAGTAGTGCCACACTCACAGTAGACTCGACCGGGACTGTACTGCCCTCTCACAGAAGAACGACTTAAAATTACAAAATATGTGGGGTCGTGTTTCGTTTGTAAAAAGGCCGCCTCAGTACAGTATAGGTCACCATAGTCCACTCTCTGCAATCGCAATGAGTATGGTGACGACACTCTTGGATTCTACTCATATTTTTCATCATTCAGAGTAGTCATTTTAGCAAGCACACACATAAAAATGACTTCTATCTGTGTCTGGTGTCTGGTTTTATAATCAAAAAAATCATCTAGTCAAGCTACATCTACATCAGCTACAGTAATTCTCAACAATTCCAGTAGATCAATGATAAAAATAAACTCAGCATTCATTGAAGCACACAATCTATACACATAAATAAAATAAAAGTGTATGTATGTAACAACGAATTACACATTAAACTGTTTTACTAAATGTGTATTAAAGTCTATACGGTGGTGTGTGTGCTTGCTAAAGTGCTACGGTGCTAAAGTGCATTAAAGCAATTTTTAAAATGTCTGTACGTCTATTTCAGATAATTTGTGGAAAGGCTGGACCGATTTTGAAGGTACTTTCACTTTCAGAAATCTGATGACAGAAGAAAACATAGGCATTTTTTTGAACTAGCTCTGCTCACGTTACTCGCGATTTACAACAATATCCGCGAATAACACCGCGGGACTCATCTAGTGAACATTAAAAGTAAACTCCCGCGCATATTTACAATCTCTAAATAAACTGTGACTCTGTGTTCAAAGAAAATAGATTTTGTTCGTTGAATACTTACCATTCAAATATAAATATCAAATAAAATTAGCTAAAAGTTACGAGGTTGACGATTTATGTTATTTTGACAGATTTATGTTATATTGAATAAACGCACTATTAATATTTCAAACCTGTTTAAACTGCACTTTGATGACGCATATTTAGTGCATCAAACATTTGTATCTTTAATTTAATAAATATACAGCCTCCTTAGCCAAGTTGTAAGCGTTTTCTTACAATCAAC
This sequence comes from Phragmatobia fuliginosa, assembly GCA_932526445.1. Taxonomy (NCBI): domain Eukaryota; kingdom Metazoa; phylum Arthropoda; class Insecta; order Lepidoptera; family Erebidae; genus Phragmatobia; species Phragmatobia fuliginosa. The sequence goes on along the minus strand of OW052075.1, from coordinate 9,779,298 downwards.
TTGTTAGGAATTATTATCATAATCATCAGTAAACAACCAGTCTTTAACATTCAGTGAAATCAAATACAGCCCGCTATCATAACCTTAATTGTTTTATTAAACTGATTATGTATTCTGATCATTTGAAGGTCATGCTCCGATTCTGTCTACTATTTTTTTTCTGGTCGAGCGTAGGAGTTTGTTTATCCAGATTTTAAACGAGCGTTGCTTTTTAATATGGCACTTTACGACTAAGTATACCTACCACTGAATATATTATCATTTTTTAACATAATCGTCGATATCTAATAAACAATATCTCAACATCGTAAACAGCATTTTTAAATGTTGCCAAGTTCAAAACTGTTGTTAATGATGCTTTTTGTCAGTTATGCTAATACGGTAGTCGCGCCGGCGAGCTAAAACTAGAAATATAACGACTTGTTTGTAATCATTACATATTAATCACATTTGTGGTCACATAACATAATTTTGCTAAATTTGGCACATCGTCAGAATTCATAAAATTGGCGCCATAGTCATCATTAAAAAAATACCTTCAAAACTTTAGCGATCAATAACTTATTAAAAAGTTCACTCAACGTAAACATAAGATTATTTACTATGACTTTGATATGATATGTCTAGATTATTGTGTTTAAATCTGTTAAACATTTTAACTTAACATCCACATGAACTAAAAGTGAATAAAACAGCAAATGAAAAATTGGGCTATAAAACTTTTAGTGCATTCTTGCAGACTTGTATTCAAAAAAACTGAACAGTCACTAAAAATACGGAACAGGTCTTATAAATGGTGGCTATCTCTCAGTTTATACAGAGTTAGTATTATTATTCTCGTGTTATCTTGTCGACTTTGATGGGAATTCCGTAGCGGGTCGTATGCGCATACCCAAGAGAGGAATGCGGAGATGACCGCGTCTTTTTTCGACGTAGCCCGTCTCATTTACATTTCAAACCGAATATTGGTCTGACTCGATCGCTCGACCTTTTTGATTTACTTACGATCAATGTCAATGTCATACATCATTAACATAATGAAGTCAGTAAACGCGATATATTAATTGTACAGCCTTTTGCTGATTATTTAGCTCTCGTCAATGATAAGTATTTTTTTATGAAACACGGTTATCTCGACCTTTTAATAATGAGTTGTGAACCAATTAGCGAAATACGTAGTTACCAAAAAATATCATAAAGTTTTAATTTATTAATTTAAATCGCAGGTTTTATGTGATGGATCTGCTTTATGTATATTCAAATTATACTAATTAAAATACGATATACTGTTGCCAATGCCTGTAATGGACAGTTTAAATCACATCTTTCACTCTTTCGTTTAAGTGTCATACATATATAATAGGTCTTTACCTATCAAATTGCCGTTTTGTATGCAATAAGTGAAAGTACTTATTTTTTCAAACTTTTTTATTTCTGTTATTCGAAGTAATCACCCATGCAATCGACGCATCTTTGCCAACGCATTGGCAGTTTATTGATGCCCTTCTTGTAAAAATCAGCTGGACGGGAGGCTACAAACTCTTCAAAGGCATTTTGTACTGCCTCTGGGGAATTGAATTTTTTACCCACTAAAAAGTTGTCTAAATTAATAGGCGGTAGGTGCAAGGTCTGGCGAGTATGGCGGATGAGGGAGAGATTCCAACCCCAGCTCTTGCAGCTTGGAGACTGTCTGTTGCGCAGTATGGGGTCGCACGTTGTCGTGAATTAGCAGTGGGCCGACCGATTGTCCAAAGCTGGTTGCAGATGTGCAAGCTTCTCCATCATTCTCTCCAGTTCTTCACAGTACATATCTGCATTAATGCTCATGCCGTTTTGTAAAAGCTGTGGTGAAACACACCCGCACTAGACCACCAAACAGTGACCATCACCTTTTTAGGGGTCATTTTTGGTTTAGGGCATTGCTTTGGTGCTGAACCAGGGTCAAATCAACTTGCTGAGCGCTTTCGATTGTCGAACAGAATCCATTATTCGTCACACGTAACAATTTTTAGTCTTAGACAACTTTTTAGTGGGTAAAAAATTCAATTCCCGAGAGACAGTACAAAATGCCTTTGAAGAGTTTGTTGCCTCCCGTCCAGCTGATTTTTACAAAAAGGGCATCAATAAACTGCCAATGCGTTGGCAAAGATGCGTCGATTGCATGGGTGATTACTTCGAATAACAGAAATAAAAAAGTTTGAAAAAATAAGTACTTTCACTTATTGCATACAAAACGGCAATATCATAGGTAAAGACCTGTTATTTTGTTTTTCATGAAAGCAAGACGAAATTCTTTGTTGTGGTGAAAATTTCGTCAGACAGAAAAAAAATTGATTTAGATTTTGATGATAAATTAAATTAGCTGCTGATGTTATGATGAGTAACATATCTCACGTGACCATAAACTTCGAGCTGTGGGGTCAGCGGGTCGCGAAATCGTCGTCACGTTTCAATACGTTATAACGTGGTATAGGTTACGTAAAGGATTCGGTTATAATGTCTCTCGTTAGTCAGCAACGTATGTGAGCTTGAATTCACAGTTACAATAAATTGAAAGAAATTAACCACATTACTACAAGAAAAGAAGAAATGTAACACTTTAAATATATGTAAATATCAAACGCGATTTTGTTTTTTTTGTCTTTCAATGGCTGATACACTTTGAATTAAGTATGTAGATAATAAAAAGCGCAAAGTTTGTTATCAATTACTTAATGTATCTACTGAACCTGATCATAATATTGTAATTAGATGCTCCATTCTTAGTGAGTCTAAATATAACTTTACTTTTATTTACATTAACACAACTTACCACATAGAATATAATAAGTGCAAGTCTGCCTTATTTAGAAGCAATCGCTAATAAAACTCGTGGAGTGATTATACAGTTTAATTATTAATAGGACGGATGCATGAAGATTAAAAAAACTGATTCCTTTCCCTTCGTATGGTATTTTCTTAGACTTTCTAGTACCAGTTACGTCCGCGGGAACCCAACTAGTCTTGCATCCGTTACATAATACACTCTCTATTCACAACTTACAACTGCCAAGTTATTAAAAGTCTTTTGTTGTTGTGCTCTCGGTTTTATATTTCCGTAATTATGAACACATCATATTTTCAGGTTTGTGCAAATCAACAATGAAGTTATGACTAATTATTTAAATATAAACAAATAATTATATTATAGCAATACTGGAAAGATTCTGGAATGCGCTTGACGCTTTCACCGTAATGTACAAGAAAAGAAATGCACTAAAATTAAATATTTTATAACGCTTGCTTATTCGCGTAATACTGGCAGCTTATGGGAAACGGCGACACCATAAATTATGTGAAATCGATGTAGATAAAAAAGAACAGTTGAAAAAAAAAAGGCGCCAGCAGTCTGTCGGTCGGGATCCGCGTACATCCCACTCGTTTGCATTTTATACGTTATAATATGGCCCGCTTTGTCCAAATCCGCAATCTCCGTAGTGCGACGACCTTGGTCTTTATGAGCCGTTATGAATAATTCGCAAGGGCAAACTGAGCAAGGTGAGAAGGACGCTGGGATTATCAAGCTTTATTACTCGAGATTTTATACAGATATATGATCTTCTGTATATGGCGGTGTAAATTGAACGAACAATGTGGATGATTTGCTTCATTGCTTCAATGCTGGTCTTCAAATAGTGCTGGCCGACAAATAGCAGGTATATTTAATATTGCATTGTCATGGTTCATAATGAAGAATACTAAACGATGCATCAGCGTTAATTTTCATAAAATTTGTGATCATTACTCCAACTTCTTTACAGCACACCGCTCAAAAAAACACTAGCACTATATTAAAAAACTTTAACTCACAACGAAAGTTTAATAAATAATAAATATTTCGAACATCTTACACACAACGAGATCTCGTCCCAAACTAAGCAGGGCTTGTATTATGGGTACCTAGACAACTGATATAAATACATAGCATACTTTTTTTTGTAAATACATACATATTATACATAGAAAACATCCAGACTCCGAAATAAAAATTTGCGGATCACACAAAAAACGTTTGGTCCGATACGGGAATCGAACCCGAGACCTCTTGATCAGCAGTCGTATAACCACCAGACCAACGAGACCAATGTTTGCATTAATGGATAATTTATGCCGATATTCAGCCTGGTTTCAGTCATTGTGACTTTAAATAAATATTTTTCGTAATACGTCGCAATTCTCAACATCCTGTATTTTATGAACTCATTAAAACTGTAACTGAAAGTGTATGTAGGCAAATACACAATAATATCACAATAGCCAATCGCTAATTGAACTGAGTCTAACTAATGTCAGCAATATATTATTATACATTTTAGCCGGTCATTCATTAATATTGTCTTACTTGGACTAGATGTTACACCAACTTGGTACAGTAATTCTGCCGATTATAGCAAAGCACTCATTCTATTCACGTACGTAAAGCACTAACCAGTTACTTTCGCGTAGTAAAATATTTTCATGCATTTTCTTTATATTTTGCTTCCAAAGTAACTTTACTCTGCCTGATGGTAAGCATGAATAGAATCCAAGAATAGTGGTCACCATCCTCATTGTGAGTTGCAGTCAATGCAGCATGGAGACCCACACCATCCCAGTGAGATGCTTCTGCATCACTGGGCCGCTGGTCTCACACTCACCAACGAAATGCGATAGCACGAAAGTTGTCAGTTTAGGTTGGTCTTCTGTGAAAGGGAGGGCAGTACCGCCCCGGTCGAGCCTTCCCATTCGTGCTGAAATCAGCATGGCTCTACTACTTTGAGCGAGGCTCTTCATTTTTCATTAAATCAAACTTGAAACGAACCCGTCTGTCCAGCGTGGTATAGTAGGCAAAAATCTCCTATGTAAGTAAAATTATGCCAGTTCAGCAGTGGACTGATAAAAGTTATTTATTTATTAATCATTATCTAACGTTGGGGTTCACGATCGCCATCAACTTAAAGTGAAAATCAATTTCACATTGAATTACGTTTTCATAGTCGTGAAACTAATTGTAGTTTCAACTGAATGGTCTATCGAGCTCTGTAAGTTTTAACAGTCATCGCGTAATTTGTATAAAATATTATTACGCCGATTAATAACATTGACTTAAAAGTTGAAAAACCTTTTAATTTATCTTAGACTCTCATGTCTTGTAAATAGTATTTACTAAAAGATTTCTTCTACGTGTTATATTTAGCCACGTAATTTTCCTGTTTTAAGATAGGCCACAGGTATCTGCGTAAACAGCTATCCTATTTAGGGTTCCATAGTTCATGACAGTCCGTCCTCGACTTATCGTCCAAACGATTGGTAGTAGAAAGATGAAACTTTGCATGGATATGTGTTGATATCATGTCGACAAACTGCTAATATAAATCACGTAAATTTTTTTTTGGGATAGCTCACCTGCACTTAAAGTGGGGATGGTTTTTTCACGCGTCTACCCCATCGTGTGGGGTATTGTGCCATTATAGATAGCTGGAGAACCCTATACTGTGCCTGCCTGCACTTGGGCTATTTTATTGCTAATTTTATTGCAGTTATTGTTTGATAGAAAATAAAGCATTTATTCTCAGGAATCTCAATCCATACTTCCATAATAATATGCCTCTAACTGTCTGTTACTTTTGACTAATTTAAAAAAAAAAAAAAAAAAAAAAAACATGTTTATAAAAAGGAAGTAAGGATTAATCTTTTCCCAATTGGAAAATGAGATAAAAATAAATGATTTAGACGCATAAACTCTGGAGTCGATAGGCAAAATGTTGTAACAAAAGAAATTGAAGTTAATTAATTTAAACCTCTTAATTTAAATGAATGCAGATGTAGATAAAAGGTACAAAATTATTCAACATTTACATATGTAATATTTTAACAATTAGGAAAGAAAACAACAGAGCGTCGCAAATTGCAACACAAATTCTATGTACTTGAAAAAATATATCGCAATATTACAACACTAAATACTTGCTTGTTATTTAAATTAGACTAGTTAATTATTCCATTTTAAGTATGGAAGTTATTAACACACAGCCAGACGTCCTAGACTGCTTTGTCTGACGTCCTGAATGAGGGTTACCAGCTGTCTAACTAATAATTATTTAAAATTTAAAGTTAAGTTTATGTAAAGTGTTTTCTTTGTTTTCAGTTAAATATGTATATTTAACAAGATAACTTTAAATATAATCACCAACCCATATTATCCAACTGCTGGGCTCGGGTATCTTTTCAGGAAAGGGTTAAAGCCAATACGCTCGGACGTTGGCCGAGTGCGGAATGAGTTTCCGGTCGATGGCACTTTACGGTGCACCGGTGTGGGCGGCGGCTCTGTCCGCCCAGAACAGGGCGCGCCTCTGGCGCCCCCAGCGGATACTGGCGGCCAGGGCCATACGCGGATACCGCACCGTGTCCACAGAGGCAGCGTGTGCCTTGGCCGGAACACCCCCGTGGGATTTGGAGGCGGAAGTGCTCGCCGAAGTTTATCGGCGAGTGGCTGACTTCCGGGCGGAGAGCGGATTTCGCCCTCCGCCCGAGGACGTGCGCGAGTGGCGCGAAGCCGCTCGTCGAGCCACCATGCTGAGATGGTCGCTCCGGCTGGAGACCCCACGCGCTGGCTTAGCCGCCGTGGAGGCTCTTCAGCCGGTCATCGAGGAGTGGGCAGGGCGGCAGCACGGGACCCTTTCCTTCCGGCTGACGCAGGTACTTTCCGGGCACGGTTGCTTCGGAAAGTACCTGCACTCGGTCGCTAGGAGGGAACCGAGTCCCGCCTGCCACCACTGCGACTGCAGTGAGGACACGGCCCAGCACACGCTGGCGGTCTGCCCCGCTTGGGCGGCGCAGCGCCGGGTCCTCACTGCAGTCATCGGAGGGGATCTCTCGCTGCCGGCCGTCATAAGATCGATGGCCGGCAGCGACAGTTGTTTTACCGCGGTCGCAACCTTCTGCGAGGACGTAATCTTGCAGAAGGAGGTGGCGGAGAAGGCCCGGGAGGATGCCATCCAATCGGACCCGATCCGCCGCCGGCGCCCCGGGCGGCGGAGACGCGCATACCTGCGTCTCATGCCGCCCTGAGAGTGGCCGCGGATGGGCGGGACGGGTTTCCCGTCCGTCCGCAGTAGAGGCCAACCGCGAGGGGGCGGCGTCCGCGTGTGACCGGACGTTGCCCAATTAGAGAGTAGAAAGCAGAGTAGGTGCCCGCAACAGTGCGGGCAGGCGCCGGTTGGAGTCCAGAAGGAAATCCCCTCCCTGGACTCCTTCCAATACAAAGGCGCAGAGAGGGTCACACCGTGTGGTTTTAGTCGGTTCGAGTCCGACACACCACCCCGCCGTAACCCCCGACGGGGTGACGGTCCGCGGGGATTTCCACACGTTAAAAAAAAAAAAAAAAAAAGTGCGGAATGAGTTGGGAACTATCAAGACCACTTAATCTTGCCGTATTATTATAAATCAACCTTTTTAGGGTTCCGAAGTTCATAACTCGGAACCCTTATAGATTCGTCATGTCCGTCTGTCCGTCCGTCCGTCCGTCCGTCCGTCCGTCCGTCCGTCCGTCGGACGTCGTCTCGACTTACCGTCCAAACGGTAAGTGCTAGAAAGATGAAAGTTTGCATGAATACGTGTTGTAATTACGTCGACAAAGTGCTACAATAAAATTATGAAAAATAATTTTATTTGGGGTACCTCCCCTACACGTAAAGTGGGGATGATTTTTTTTTCTCGAGGCTACCCCATCGTGTGGGGTATCATTAGATAGGTCTTTTAAATCAATAAAGGGTTTCCTAGACGATTTTTTGATTTAGGTATCCGTTTGCGAGATATTTCACTTTAAAGGGCACTTTTTTGTAAAAACAGGGCGTCCCCCCCCCCTCTAAAAGTTAAACGGCTGGCTCAAAAAATCTGAAAAAAATCGTGATGGTGGTCCATCTAATGAACTTTGAAGGAAAACTATAACCGATTAGATGACTTTCTTAGTTCAGGAGTTATAAAGGCTTATATGGTAAAATGCGCTCACTTGGAAAACGTCATACAAAATTAACGTATTAATACGTAAACATAACAATTATCTAATGGATACGATTTTAAATCCACATACCATTATAGGTGACTGAGGAACCCTTTCCTGTGCGTGGCCTGACACGCACTTGGCCGATTTTTTTACCAAAATTACATAACCAAATTTAATTTTTCTTTAATACATTTAAAGCTAAATTATCAGTTAGTAACCCACTGTATTTCACTTTTACATTAAAAGAGGTTCCTACCTTCAATCTAGAATCAATTGTTCCGTGAAATAACACCTTATATGATTTATATATACAGTCTATGTCATATAATTACACACAATTTACATTAGAAAGATTGAAAATGTCATGATGTATTCGCATCACACTATTTAGTTTCAAATCAATGATGGTTATGTACATGTTCATTCCGTCTTAAATCAGACATCAAACTCCTAGAAGTACAGGTGCGAAAATGATGTAAAAAGTCTGTCTGGTGGAGAGCTGACAACCCTATTTTACGTTCGCTACACACATTACACTTTAGATTAATTAGAAAAAAATGAATGCTAGTTTGTAATTTTAGTAATATTAATTATTATTAACTTTTAAAAACTTTAAAATAAAAGGAATAGCGGCTGCGGATCTCTCGAAGGCCAAGCCGCCGCCAACGGACTGCATGCGAAAGAAATATTATATTTTTGCCTAGGTACATTTAAATAAAGAAAGAAGAAAAATATTAAGGAACATTATTCAGTTAGTTTTTAATACACTTTCTTAAGTATGGACAAATCTCATGACCACTGCAGCTGCTATAGCATCGTAATTAATCGATTACGCAATTATTTTTCTTCATCATCTTCATCAGCCTAAAGCAGTACACTGCTCAGAAATAGGCTTCTCCCATTGCACGCCACTCTGATCGATTACTCTTCATTTTTATTGTAAGTTTATAATAGTAACACGTAACTAAATTTTAAAAACCAAAATAATACATATTAAAGAGTAAATTTAAAGTGTTGGTGTACATAAAGAGTGAGGTTAAGGTGTAAATTGCACTTGCATAATAAAATCGCAGGTTTCATTGGGTGCTAACACATCGTAACTTGCTAAAAAATCCGAGGAAACTAATTGGAACAAGGCTTCTTATTACGAAACACCATGGGAATGTGTACGAAAGATATACAATTGAATTAAGGATTTAACGAGCATCATGTTTATTGATAAACTTAAAATATTAATGATTGATTGACAATTATGATTAACATTACCCATAAACAGATAAACGAATGATAACCGAGTTTAATGAATGGTGAATTCTTGGCACTAAGTTTACTTGTTGATGATAAACATCAGAATATGTTTTTAGATATTCCGTGTACCTACGTAGTCGTTGCACGAGATTCAGATGTGTGTTTTGAAACTATATTCTACCCTATAGGTATAATATATGTTTACATATCTTACAAATCTTAATTCATGTTACGACTTATAACCTTCGAAATAGAAATAATATTAATTTACAAGATTTCAGCCTAGTGCAATAGACTCGTACTCGTATAACTATCTCACATAAACATGTATATCAAGAATTGTGAAAAATGGTTATTATTCAAAAATCCAAACCACCGTTCTCATCCAGTTTTCAATTTAATAAACATGTCGAAATAATGCAATATTTCAAAAGCTGTATGTTACTAAAACTAAATCGACGTTCGATTAAGGAATGTGAAGTATTTGATGTAACACCTAATAAGAATTTTATACGTACTACAAATTTTTATATATTTTATATAAAAAAGAATAATTTCATTTAAATTAATGGAACAGTCATGTTTAGAACATTACGGAATAATTTTATAGAGTTGTTGAATTTATAATATATTTAATAAGATTTGAGATGACAAACAATAATACGATTGAATAATAGATTAAATACTTGAATATTTTAGAATCATTAATAATATATATGTATATATATAATTTTATTCATTTGTTCTGTAGTGTCACTAATGTCGAAAATATACCATGTAAATAATTGCTACTGTTGTTACAATTAAAATTTGAATAAAATTTAATTATAGCTTTGGCTTTGGATCACCTTATTATTACTTACCTACAAAAATGTACAGATTTTCGCTGCGGGCTTAAATATAAAATGAATAAATGACCAAACAAAATACATAATTACGATAAATCACTTCAACTCTAACCATAACTACAGCAAAAGAATGTTTTTTTTTTTAAGAATCGTGACTAGAAGATTTATGAACCTTTAATTTAATTAAAATATAATATCATAATAAACTAACATTATAAAACCATAAAGTTATAATTACTAATATCGAATGGCAATATAAATTTATAACTCTGTACAATGCAAATATCGGCTAAATCACCTAATAATAATCATTACATACTCATATTTGTATGTATGATAAAATGAACATACTCTTGTATGTGTATTTGTGTGAAATTTTTTTCATATTTATAAAAAATTCAAAGAAAATATTACCTTTAATAATTCAAATTTTACATGATATTGCTTGTTATAAAATAAATGATTGAAAAGTTAATCTATTGTCTCCCAAAAGTCTGTAACTACTACCTAGTTTAAGTTTGTAAATGACAAATATTAGTTATTTACAAATAAAAAACGAAGTCTAAAAAGTTACTAAAAGCCCAGATAGAACATACTTAAGCACCTTCACATAAGGAAAAAGTACAGCTAACCACAAAAGACTTTAAAATTCACAGGAGGGACCGTAAACAACAACTAGTTGTATAATAAAAAGCATGCACCACAAAAAGGCGTCATGAATATTCGATTACATAATTTAAGCGGAGCCAAATTTTAGCGGACGCGGGACAGCCGGCGCCTCCTCGGATCTGTCACCCTACTAGGAATTCTCGAATACTTTAGTAACATCTTCAATTTATAAAGACATAAAAAGCTTCTCAAATATGAGAGGAAAATTTATGTGTTCAATTCTAGTATTAGTTTGGAAAGGTGTGTTACGTAATCTTAGACATGACAATTTCCTCGATTAATTAGTTGATATTTCTATTATCGAGGCCAAGTGTTTTGCCTCGTGATATTTAGTAAACAACCCAGGCAGGTGAATTTTGGAACTCTAATAACTCAAACGTCGTATCAAAATGGGAAACTGACTAATGTTTGGACAGAATCCAATTTAATGTCAATAATAAAACTGAACTCCTTCCAAGACATATGAAACCACAGCTGTCGGTTTCACTCAATAATCACCGAACAGCTTAAGGGCAAGTGAATCACTTACTTTAAGCGGACATGAGTTTTATTAGTTCAATGAAATCTAATTTAAAAATAGATAATTACTTCATCATTACTCGCTGTATAACTAGTGTATAAGTAAACCTAAATTGTAGGATAAAGAATCAATAGATCACAAAGAGGCGAAACGATCTCGATTTCGATATCCGTAGTAAGGCCTTCAAAGGTAAGAAGTGGTCAAACGGTCAGAGCCGGCAAGCGCCTCGGTGTCGCGGAATGTGGTACGGACGCGCCGCGGCGACACCACCTAAACACGATTCGAAGAAAAAAAACATAATCAAAATAACAAACGAGCATCGCGAATTGCTTCCAACTCGCGGAGAAACGAACAAGTAGATAGAATTCCACGGGTTAAGTGCCACTTAAGTTATCGCAATACTGTTGTAAAACGTACGTCTTTTTTACTTTATTCGGATGAAAATCAATGTGACTGGTGTGAATACGTTACTTGTTAGCTGTGTACTAAACTCAAAAGAAATACAATTGTTCGATAAACGAAGCAGTTTCGTGTAGTATATAAAGTAATGACACATTTAGATATATTCAAATAAAAGTACATGAGGCGTAAATATGCATAACAAGAGTAAGTAATGTAAAAATATATATTTTGTTAACTTTAAAGAATAAAATAATACATATTGACAAACGTATGACGTTGAACTTAAAAGTTTGTACAGTAGTTTGAAATAGTTTCTTGTGAGTCATCTTACTATAAGAGTAAAATATTTTTTCCATAAATCTTTGTCATAAATACATAAATAATTAAGTACACTTGGAAAACCACAACATGAGGTAAGCTGCAAACATGATAGAAATGTATAAAAATATACTTTAATCAAGACAATGATTGACAGGTTTGTATTAGTTGAAGTTTTAAGTGTAATAAAACTTACTGCTAAAATATAAGAAACATAAATACACAAGAGATACAATACAATTCACTATAGCCAACAACCCCTACGGGGAAAACCAACTCCCGCAGGGTTTATACAAAAAGAAGTACCAACGACCTTTAAAAAAGCTAGATCCGGCATTCCGCGCATAACATATAAACATATTGATACACGACATTGATAAGGTTTTGTGAATATAATACATTAGGCTTGCTACACACTGACCGTATTCAAGACAGAAGACCACTGGTCGAACTAATGTACAATATTTTGAGCAAATTGTTGTACAAAATGCAAGACATGATATATTTACTTTTATCTTGTTGAGAAAAAAATGGCAATAGTAACAGAAGCACTTTGATATTAATTTCTATTCTAGATTTGGCTTCTCAGTGATTTTTACTTAATGGCGGAATTATATCTACAGTAATTTTCTCGTACTGAACTGAAGACCAGACCGACCGAGACCAAAATTAAATAGGTATACCTATTTAACAGACATTTACCTTAAGACTGAAGTAAAACAAGATTTTGATTTGATATAATGAATTTTTTAATAAATTTAAATTTGATCATGTTTTTTACATTGAATACATGACATATGAACAAATATACGTTAAAACCTAAAATCGCCAGTGTGTTACGTGCCTAATGTAAATGTGCGCTCAGTCCCGTATGGGGTTCGTCCACGACCTTCCGAGGACGCCTCGGTGTCGATGACTCGTCCAAAGCTAGCGCAACTTGCAGATGGTCGTATGAAATGCCTCCTAAAAAATCTCTTTGTGAACTGCATTTCACCAATATTAGACAAAAAGATTGACCTTGAACTCAAGTTCAAGGTCAACCTCAAGGCCGCGATAGACAAATAAATCAAAAATGCAGTAGAATATAAATCTTTGATAGGGGACAGAGAGATATGGGCAAGAAATTTCAATAGCCTCAACATAATAAAAATAAATACGGATTTGCATTTTTCTTTCGAATAAGTTTCCCCTCGAGGTCAGGATGGCCACCAACGATTTCACATTTAAGACAAAAGTAAAGCAGTATATATTGAGGCAGCTGTCAGCAACAACAAATACACAAATTTTGTTTCTGTATGAATTTATATAGATTTATGATAAGGTATGTAGTATATAGTAAATGTAGGTATGTGTGTGTGAATGTGTTATGTGTACAAGTTTTAGTGTATAGCAAGTTTATTATTTATGTATATTTACAAATAGCCTAAATGCACCTTTTCTCAGTATCACACAAAGGTTGACTTGTAGAGAATGTCCAAGGCATTAAGTCCGCAAATGCACCTAAGAGTATGATGTATAAATAAATAAATAAATTATCGGGCAACAATGTCACATAGTGGAATTATAAACAAAACATTTTTTTCAACAAATCGAAAAAGGACATAAGGACTATTGCCAACTGCAATGTGTGGAAATAATATTATTTATATTTCTTTATTTCTTTAGCTTTCTGCACTTCATATTCCAGTATTCATTTCTTCCTCATAACGTAAAATAATATAAATTCTTGTATCTGATTACCGTTTAATAAAGTTGTGTTTCTGTTTTGTTTATATGAAACTGGATATTAGGGTGTATTGAAAACAACCTTCGTATAGACTTGATGTTAATGATTTAAAGATTTTTTAATACCTTATATTAGATTGATAATAGTTCACTAATAAAAGGGGTCTTTGGAATATAGGCGGTCGACAAACTTCATAATCGCGCTTTTCATAAATTAATTTACCAATTAAGTCAATCTCTTTAAATAACATGTATCCATTCGGATAATATTCGTTATTTGCATGTTATTATAATATAAGGATAGGAACCGATCAGGCACACAGGAAAAATCCTTTTTTTACAGTTAGTAATACATTTAACTGTTGTTTACTAGGACACGAAGGATTCTAAAATAATTTTTATTTAGATGTTTTTACTTAAGCGTCTAATCGATAGGTAGTTCGTAGCTACAATACGACAGTACGGCAGTGTGCGCTTCATACGCAGCTGTGTGCGTAGGCGCGCGCACGCGCTACGACAGCGTATTTACATCGGCGCCCCTACCACCGCCGCCACTCATGCGCCGCGCGACCTGCTGAACACACGTGAACCCCACCACTGACCGGCGCGGTGACCCTCGGGACATAACACTATCGACATTCCATTGCTAAGCGACATCGCGACACCACATCCCCAGTATGTGCCAGTGACTGATCATCAGTGAAATATACAACTCGAGTGAAGTGACTTTACAGCGTCGTCGTGTGATGTGCGACTGAACGTGACGAAGAACAGTGATTACAGCCGCAGCCTCAACCGTTTATCAGTAAATGTAAGATTGTGTTTGTTTACAATGCCTTTATTAGCGTAAATTGTTAGGTGTGTTATTTAATAGTGAATTAGTGAGCGAACGCATGAGGACAATCGCATGCTTCCAGTTAGGTCCCCGACCCAGATCTCACGGGCTAGACGCCGACTTCGGCACAATGAGCGCGACTCCAGAAACAATGCAGCCGGTATCACGACACAAATATTAAAGTCAAAGTTTCACAGCCACCAGCCTTCGACATAAAATCCAATGACGCCACTACAAACACTTGTGAGAAAATTTAAACAAAAGTATTTCAAACTGTGCGACGTGTTGCTTAATAATCTAAAAATGTGCTCCTGATATGACATCTTTTTAATATAAATTAGGTTCGTCTACTTGCGGTGAGAGCAATAATGAAACTGATTTTAATAATTAAAAAAAAACAACTACATATTTCCGTAAACAAATGATAGTTTATGACAATCTTTCCATTAAATATTAATTTTGACCCATATTTTATTCAAATCGATGTATATGCATAAAAATTATAATTAAATGTATCAAAAACATTCTTACATAACTCTTATACTTAATACTAAGATTTTTAACATAACTGATTGAGCTATTAAATTCATTTTCATAATTTCTAAAATATCATAATTTGAAAATTGAAAATGCAATAAGTTTCTTTTAGAGCTTAATGGGTCTTAAGCTTAGCGAACACGAAATTACAAACAAGTTCTTAATTGTATTGCTTCAACGCAACCCTCAACCCAATCTAAGAGACGTTAGTCATCATAACAATAGATGAAGAATGTTCGTAGTTTGCAAATACAGTGTAATATGTATTAAAATAGCCAATACCGTCATGTTTACGTGCTCAATTCGGACTCCAACGTTAACGATGCGATCGATGATAACGGAACACCAACCGGACTTACGCGACAGAACTTTATAATCAAAGATACGTAGAATTTGTTACGTGACAATTTAATATGTCATTGAATAACTATACGAAAATGTGAAACACGTTACTATTGTGAGTTATATCACGCGTCAAACCATAAGCTTAGCAATTGATTTTCAAAGAAACAGCGGTATTTTGTCACAAGAAAAGTACTTGATTCGTTGTGGTAGGACTAACTAAATAAAAACAAAGATTTTATAATAGGTATCGTATCGTACCTTTTCAAAATATCAGTTTTAAGTCAGTTATATATACAGTTATATTTACATTTAATTTTTTATTTAGATATCTGGTACAATATAGCATTCGTGTTGATGATATGTTATATCACAAGAGACATAAGCTGTCTTCCGATCACATATAATATGCTAAATCGTACGAAAGCGACGCAAAACTACGAAAGTCGGGCGTGAGTTTTTGTATGACATAACAAAATGATAATAGTACCATTACTATAAGAATTGTAACAAAAAACTACGTTCCCATAGTAAATATGTCATAAGATATTCACAAAAATGACGATATGTATGCTAATTGAGGCCGAACTGCGGAAACACAACAGAAATCACGTGTCGTACGTATACAAATACTAGAAGTAAATAATATAAAGGTGTGTGTAATTTCCCTCCGGATAAATCATGTGAACAAGAAACAAACGTCAATTAAAACGCGGATATAACTAAACTAATATCCGTAAATAATACAATTAACAATAATATTTTAGGTTAAGTACATGGAAATTTCCGGTGTAGTTAACTAGGTACTACAAAATTTTCATTTAACAATATAGGCGAGAAAGAGTATTCTATTCTTGCTACTAATTAGAAATTTAATGCTGATCTTTATATCACTGCTTAATACTTTCATCATCGGCGATGTTCAAGTGTTCAATTCACATTAAAATAAAATGTTACATTATTGTGGAATGCAGTCATACATAATAATGATATTACGTTAAGAATTAATCGAGAAGCTTTAATACATACATAAAATGTACACGGTTGAGCGCGAATACCATTAAGCACACATGAGGTTATAGATCCAATTAGTCTAAAATATTCTCAAGTACAGGTATTAAATGATCAAATATTCGGACACCAAAATAATTTTAAATACCTAACTTAACTTTTTATTCCGTCGATTCGAAAGCAAAACAATACTGCGCGTGCCGCATGAAATTTAATTCAAAACCTTTTATAAATCTTAAATCATGCAACATCGTCTCAATTTACAGTTTTTTTTTATATAGCCGAAGTTATGAAATTTAAAACATCTGACAATTTTAACATTTCGGTGAAAATTAACAACTAAAAGAACACAGTAGACAAGTTCATTTAAATAATAATAAATTGCGTCATGAGCTCTTATATTTGACGAGAAAAAATCGCATCCGGCTTCAAACGATGAAAACTACACGATAATATTGCAGCAAAAAACGGGGCAACACTTGTATTAAACCGGTGGACAAGCATGTAGCTTACAAGCAAGGTCTACGAAAATTTAAGAGAGTCTCAAACAATATACAATGACAAATTGTTTCGTGTGTAGCAACTCTCAATGTGTCTGATGTGACAGGTTAAACAATAGACGCGCTCTCAACAATTAGATGCAGCCGCGCATCGTCAGCTAATAGGCGTGACGAATATAAGTCGTCATTATGAACCCTACATAATACGTAACGTGTAAATTAGCTAATGCCTAACATGCGTGAAAATCGATAGCAGCGGACAGTTAAACGATAACTGTAATTGCACACAATGTTATGAAATTCGCTATTATTAAAATACACAGCTTTTCCTCGCACGACTCCGAGCGAAGGACTCGGGCGCAATCTAAGGTTGCCTACTATCCGCCACGCTCCGAAAAACACCAAAAAGTAACACAAGAACTGCGGAAAAATTTTGAAACCCATTGCACAAGACAGGCCTCGTATCAAACAATAAAGAACTAACTAATAACATCGATTATCTACTTGAAATCAGTAAATTGATGTTCACCACACCACCGTTAGTAGCAGCGCAGTAAGACAGCCGCCCACTTTAAACGCAATGTAATCTAGTTTCATCCATATTTTGTTACTTACCAAGAAGTCGTTAGTTTAGAAAAAAATCTTACCTGCAACAAGAAATAAAAGCATCGTTAAAAAGACAAGTACAGATAAGCAAGTTCATAAAGTTAACAAGTGCGCGTACGAGTGTGCTCCTTCATTATTTGAAAAAAAAAACAAGAACTTGGAAAGTAGTCATGGAGATGAGGTAATAGATGTTACTGATGACACGTGAATGGATAACTAGCGTTACATACAAACTGCCAAAGTAAGAACTCGGCAATGACGAAACAATGAGCATGAAAGTTATAAGCCGAAGAAAAGAAAGCGCACACATGACTTAAGCATATCACGTCTGAATAGCTCTTATTATATATGTAGAGTAATAGAATATAGCAAAAATAACAATTTTGAATATTTTATTTAAAAGCAGTACACTTATTACTTGCGTTAACATCGATTCACATATAGACATTCCGACTATGTTAGACATTAGCCACATTACACCTTTAGCTAAATGGAGCGACTACTTCGAAAAAGTGACTTGAGCAGTCTATGCGGAAGCGACTGATTTGATCGGTGTGAAGGTTGTTTTTGTGCTCAAGGGTGAGATTTAAAACAATGTATGCATATATTTTTTTTTCATCTGTAATCGAGGCGTTTTACATCAAATATATTTTTAACTCCAGCGAGAGATTCCTAAATTATTGAGGCGTATCATTGTTGTAACAGTTTATTAGAGAGCTCTTTGTTTATAATCAAAAACAAATCGATCGGTTATCTAAAAATATAACTCTTAGTAAACGATTAAGCCATAATCTATAACATACAGAATATAAAGCAGATCAACCTTGAAAGTAGCTAAATACACATAAATCATAAATCTGCCAACAATGGAATACTTGACAGAACACGTAGTAGAAATAGCTTGAAATATTTCACTATGAAATGGCCCCGAGACGGCGCGTGCGCACTCCACGACCGTAACCAGTCACGATCTACAAAATCGATTTTTCAAATAATTATGACCTTAAGATATCAGTAACAAAATGGGCTACCAATCTGGTTTAAAATTATGGAATAATTATATGAAAGGATATACTTAGAGAAACCTGCAGTATTATAATGAATGAGTGTTATTAATGGAACAATATTGTAAGCACTACGAAACTAGCAGCAAGCATTAGAACCCACGCAGTGAAGCAAAAGCGTGGAACTTGTGAAATAGTCAACCGTCAAAGGAGATATTTTGCACAAAGTAAATATTTCATTGTGGCAATTGCTTACTAAATTCGCAAAAGATAATCTAAATTGGAGTTAACAAGTGGAGGAATGTATATAAGAATTCCCACATTAAAATGCAAGGCCTTTTAATTGGAAGGTGATTTGGATGATAATAAAGCACGTTTAAAAACGGTAATAAAACAAAATTCGTGAAACAACAGTCTCTAAATAATTAATTTGAAAATAAGCTTGATTTAAAACAGGACATTATAATGACGTAAAACTAGCCGGTTATTGTTTACTAAAGTATTTGATTAAATCTTTTAAATTTGAGGCAAGGTCGAATTTGACAAACCTCAATGCTGAATTAGTGCTATGTCATTGGAGAATAAGTGTTAATTCAATGTTTTGTCAATAGTATTATTAAGATTTGTAATAGTACTAAGAATATGTTCTAGAAGATTAAACATTGAATAGAATTAATTCTTAAACACAACAATGTGTTATTGTCGACCAATAGACACTTTAGGTAAGATGACATAACAGCCTAAGATGGTGCATTTGATAAAACTGGTTATAAGATGGCACCGCCTTGACCGAACGACTTGTCCACAATTATTGCCCGAGCCGTGACATTATTAGCATTTCTCGTGTTTCTGTACCTGGCAAATACCTGTGCGTAACTTCTGACATTTAAGGATTAGAACTTAATACCATGTCTGATGTGTTATTCGATACTATTGCTTTGTGTCTGGTATTTTATAGACTACAAACTGTTTATGTTGGTATGAATGAAACATATTTTTTCTTTATCTTTTGTTGGTTAAGCCTTCCTTTATTACAACTATTAATAGATCTATTATTATACAGTCACAACTCGATCAGTTAATGACTTATAAAATTAATTATTGAAAACATCTCACATAGTACACTAAAACTAAACAATGAGCGATAATTCATTTTAGTAATAGACAAAAGTCAAGGGAGTTGAGAGATATTAATTAAATGAACCCAAAATAAAGGAAATTATAATGAACTAGTTGATCAATCAAACGGCACGTGGCACGCTTCGCGGCCATCATAAAAGGTTACCACGAACCTCGGTCGTGTATCTGATGCAAGCCATTAAATAAAAGAACCGACTATACGCTATCTCTTAGCTATTCAAATACTTATGCTCTGTTTAAAAGAATTTTCAAGTTTCACTAACTTTAATAAACTGGTTTCTAGAAACTAAGACAGAATAATTCAAAAAATTAATGGAAATTACAAATTATGTAGAGTGCATTTGAATTCACTACAATACTTTTGAATATTTCAGAAAAGTTGCATTTAATTTAAATATACAAACATTTAATGACACATTAATTTTACAAAATTACATTGAAGGATAGGTTTTATAAAGACAACATAATGTTATAATTTGAGACACTCGAGGGCCCTAACGCTCAGACAACTGCGATTTGATACAGTTTCGTAACAGTGCACGACAACCAGCTCAGTCGATACCGTAACATATATAAGAACGTTTTATTGATAGGCGACTGCAATCATTATTATTATACATTGCGTAATGTCTTCTATATACGCGTGCCGGACGTTAAGGAGCGGTCAATAAACAGTTATGTCGCAAAAAGGCGGTAATACTTTGTAATAAATAAATGGCAGTTCATTTTATGAGGTTCAGCAAACTCGAGGAGAGATCAACATATAAAATGACAAAATGAAAGTATAAACCTCAATGTTAGTGCCTTCGCTGAGCAAATACGCTTTTTCGGTTTTGTATTTTGTCAGAAATCTATCAATATAATAATCGTTAAAGAAAACCCGTTACTTTATTAAATAGAATATAGCCATATAAAATGCAATCAACAAATGCCCCCAGTTAAACCTGAGTCAACACAGACAGACAAAGGCTGATGGAAAGTTAGCACGAACGTGGCTCACCGAGCTCTGAATACAAATACCTAACCAACAATACAACCGAGAGAATTTCCCAACGCTGTCACAGTGAAACTAGAACGCAAAGAAAGTTTTTTTTATACACATACGAAAAAGTTATAAAACAATTGTAGGCACATTCATTCTGGCCCAGCATATCGGCAAGGTTGGCGCACTGTCGAAAGCACCGGCCACCGTGACACTCCCAGGCGCGACTAGTTGGTTAATCACTTCACGTTTTGTACTGACCGCAAAAAAATCGGGCACCTTGTGGAACAAGGCCGCGCTCGGTTGTTTTAGTTTCCATCGCTCATGTCAAATAATTACGGCAACAATGCACACGATCTCGCGCACAGGGCTTCTGAACAATCGCGACACAAATTTTTATGAAGGCAAACTAGGTATCGTAAACGAAAGGATGCAACCGAGATGAGCTTCAGACTCGCAGGCAAATGTCAAGACAAAGTATATTTACGTGAACTTTACAGGTTTCTTGACTATAAATATATCTATGTAGATATAGAAACAGTGCACAAGTAGTACTTTAAAATCAATGTAACCTATCGGTTTTCACAAGGTAAATTGATGGTTACGCAATCTTGCAAAAGGCGAATAAATCGTCCAGTCATAAACTTCTTGATATGAATAATGTGGCTAATGAGTGGGATTATTTACTTCATACTCGGCAAAACCGCAAGCGGTTAAATAATTACATTAAATTGAAACTAAATTGTACAAAATTTTGCTAAGGAACGACTACAATGACCTATTGTAATAATATTATTTGTATCTAAGCGTACTGTAATCGAAACCGACTAAAATGTATATAGAGCGCAGTATTGCGAGCGTTAGAACACAGCCAACAGACGCAAACCACCCCGCCCTAAAGTCACTATGACTACATGTTCGGTGCATACTTTGGTACAATTATCAACCGTGTTTTATCGAAGGCAAAATCTAGTTAAGTGACCGTCGCCTTTCACAGAGCCCGGCCCCGCCTACCGGACACCACAGGCGACTTTGCCTTCACTGCCCTAAAAGTTAATATCTAGTTTTACTGTTATAGTGCTCAATACAACTCGATATCGAGCGTCGCTGCAATTTACCACCGTTTATTTTGAAATAGATCAATGTTGTCTGTACGCCACTGCCATGATTGTACTGGATAAACAACAGCACAGCACATTATACGTACATAATATCGTGACTGCGACAAGATTACGTTATGGAATTGGAAAAATAATTATAAACATTTCAAAACTGTCGAAGATTTCTATGTCGTTAACGATTGCAAACTAGGTTAATCAACATTTCTCCGGTGCCACCGTACTACGACTTTTCAACAATAGAACTCCCGGTCTGATTAAAGTAGATTTAAACAATACAAAGATTAAGTATGTCCATTTTTTTCTTGTATTTAGGCGTCTTGGCCTTCCTGTCTCGAAGCGGTTTTTAATTCGCCATTCAATTTCCAATTATACGCTTGATTCTCAATGCCAGTCGGGTCGGAGGTGGTCGCTCTACAAAACTTGATAAAAGGCGGGTGGTGGCGCGCGGTTCGCCAGTGCCCAAAACACCGACGAACCGTGGTTTTGTCTCCTTCGGTCCTTTCACTTTGCGCGCATACGAATGTCGATTGAACGAATCATACACGATTAACAAAAAAGCCCGCCTTAGATAAGTTTATGGATTGACGTTTAGTGTTAAGTGATAATATTTGTGCAATATAACTAAGAAGTGATGTTTTCCAAACTTTCAGATGGTGAGAGGGGCGGCGTTAGCGCTGGTGCTGGCGCTGGCATGGGCGTGTGAAACGCGCGCCAGTGTACTTGTGCCCACATACGTCCTGCCGCCTGATTCGTTCGCGCGTGATCAGCGCAGCCTCGGGATCCCGCCAGACACCGACCACGCCGAATCTCAACGGACAATCAAACGACTGGTCGGTGGTCATATGAAGATTAAATCAGATAAAGAATATGGTTCCATTAAAAATGCCATAACGTTTGACAGTAAGAGCGAATCGGGTAAATTTGTAGGCGTGATCACGCCGGACCAGTCAGGTGGCAATGTTGGCTGGAACCAAGGAATATGGGACGATGGCATGCTCATGTCCAGTGCCGGCGAAGGGAAAGACGCTCCTAAAATGAAAGAAGACGAAGAAGACAGGAAAACTTTGGCAGATCAAGTGGCCGAAGGAAAATATGGTCTCATACAGGATGAAATATTCGCTAAATCACCTAAACGACCTGGAATCGTCAGTTACGAGCCTAATTCTGAGACGCGAACAAAAGATAATCTTTTAAGTTTAGGAGGCCTTAAAAAGGATGAAATATGGCTTGCTGAGGACCATTTATTAGTTTTAAAAGGTGGATCATTTCCTGAACGAACCAAAGAAACAGAAGGCAGACCTTGGCCACCGATCGATAACTATGAAGCGCCTAACAGGCAAGTAAAGTTACCGCAAAAACCAAAAGTGCCACCGCCCTTTCCGGTACGACTCTCCGACAACGGACCGCTCGTTTTCCTCACGCCAAACGGCAGTGTCCCTGCGTCCTTATTACCTTCCTTCTTTACAGGAGCGGGCGAAGGCCCTCTACCTCCTCCGCCATTCCTCTTTCCATCGGGCGCGCCCTACCCCTCGAGTGACAATCCGGGAAACTTTACTACCGGGGGAGCGCCGCAGCCAGGTCCTCCGTTCTCATTCCTACCCGTGAATGCGAGCGAAGGAGCATTCCAATTCCCTTCAAATACGAACGGCTCTTTTCCAGAAGGCTTTCCACCGGGCGCAGTGTTCCTACCACCACCGAGCAACCAGTCCGACCTATACGACGAAGACGACCCTTCGATTTATTATCCGCCGCCATACAATTTTTCCTACCACGCCGACTACAACAATAGAGTACCTGCAGGACCACTTGTGCCGGGCATAATACTGCCACCACCTCCAGATTTCTTCGCACCGTTAGAAGAAACTACAACGGAGCCCGTAAGAACTACATCTAAGCCATCAACAGCATACACGAGGACAAAGACCACCTCCAGACCAACTACCACACATACAATACATCGTAACAAGTACAAGACACGGCCTACTACAACAACCGAGTCAGTTACAACAACTGAAATACCATCGACTATTACTACACCACCTGCGGTCGAGATCGTTACTTTGCCGAAAACAAGAAAACCGCAGCGCATACCTACAAGACAACGTGTGCGAATTCAGAACTTGCCAGAAGAAAACACTACAAGACCAAAACCAGAAAAACCTGTTTATAAAACTAGAACGAAAGTTACCTCAAAACCCCTATCTGTATCTGTTATTTACGATTATCCACAGACAGAGTACAACAAAAAAATACAGACAACGACAGAAAAACCATATATTTTGTACAATGTGCCACATAAAGTACCACCATTTACTGCCAATGATATAACGTCGACACAAGTGCCACTGAGGGCTCATTACTCAAATGTACAAAACGTGCCTACTACGAAACTACAGCCTGTATACAATAACAGAAAACCAAATGAGAATAGATTCGAATCGTTTTATTTTTATGATGAACAACCTAAATCATCGCCCTCGCCGGTGTCGTACTTTGACGGAAGAAATTATTACAAGACAGTTCCAGTTAGTCAACAGAACTATCCGGAACAACAAAATTTCAATACACAGTCTGGATATTCACCAGCCGTAGATGTCTCATTCGGAGGTATCGATCAAGCTGACGCACTTTTCTTGTGGCCACATAAACAAGGACCACGTACGCTAACACAAGAATACTTCAGTATACAAAAACCAAAGCTGCAACCAGTTTACGTGCAACAGCAGAAACAAAGACCAGATGCTTTCTATCAACAAATCGCTGATATACAACAAACAATCGATTTCTTCACAACGAAGAGACCTAAAGTGCATTCCCACAGACCAAATACTCATAAGCCTAAAGCTATAACATCCAGACCAGTATATCAGTTCAGTTATCAAACTCAGCCAGATGATCTACCGTTCCGAGCGCCAAAATTAGACCCCGAACCATTTAGACCTATGGTCAGCTATAGTAAACCATTTAACTTAGGAAATGAGTTTAACGCTATAACGCCATCAGTCACACCTGGCTACCACCAACAATACTTAGTCGAAAAAGCTCAAGTAACGACTGAAACTCCAAATGGATATTACCCTACAGCGAAAGTTCAGAATGATTTTTATGAAGACGCTCCAAAAAACCACAATAATAGAAATAAGCAAAATAGAAATCCAGTACCAATACAAAGTGATCAACCCGTGCCTGTGCTTGTGACGAGATTCCCTAGCACCACGCCGAATCCCGTACATCAAGGATACTACACCAAGCAAGATGAGACATACTTTGACGACATCACAAAGAACTCATTTGATATATTCGGCAAAAAACTTGAGGACAACACTCATGACGTTAACGGGTTAGCAGTTACAGCGCCACTTGATACGGTGAGAACGCCAATAGATAACAACATTAATCTTCACTACGAGATTGTCGAATCGCAAAGCCCGAACCCACCATCTCTCGACAGAGACACGCTGGTGAACTATCATCAACCCCGGCCACAGATTAACCCCGATAGCGAACCTGTGCCTGAAATCAACGCAGAGCTAGTACAGCAGAAACCACCATCACTAGCTGACGATACTTTAGTGAACGATCGCCTGCCACGACCGACTATTAATCCAGACAGTGAATTTATTCCAATACCAAACCCAGGTTACCGAACGCCGCAGCAGTACAGAGCTCCAAATCAAGCACAGAGACCCAAGTTCACAGGCGAACAATATGATTTAAACAGGCCTTCATTAGTAGGTGACACCGC
The DNA here is from genome assembly GCA_932526445.1 of Phragmatobia fuliginosa. Taxonomy (NCBI): domain Eukaryota; kingdom Metazoa; phylum Arthropoda; class Insecta; order Lepidoptera; family Erebidae; genus Phragmatobia; species Phragmatobia fuliginosa. Next base: position 9,753,722 of record OW052075.1, on the reverse strand, counting down.
CGTGAATTATAAGAGGCCACTACCCCAAGTCAATCCTGATGCAGAGTGGATAAGTCCTGCTAATACAGTAGGTGAAGGTCGACCAGGCTCCTTTGTGTCGTACAGGCTACCTGGAGAGGGTGCACATGTATACTTCCTAACGCCGCAAGCTGCGCAGGCGGCACGTGAGAGATACAGATCGCCCGGATACGGACGGTGAAACCAAAGCTCTAGTCTGAACTCTAAGCGTCGCACTGCGGCGCGCTGTGTAAATATTAAAGCGCAAATGTGATGTTAAAGTGTCCTAAGTAGTGTAAGGATTGAGAGACTAGCGGGACCCGCGTTGCCATAATATTTAAAAGCTAGTAAAGCTGTGTGTTACATTTAGCGATGTTATTGTGAAACATAACGGACGCTTGTTTTTTGATACGTTATTTATTAAATTATTTCTAAGAGACTGTGGTGCATGCATTATGTTAGTTAATTTATTTGTCAGTATTCAACGAATTATAAGTATGATGTGATATGTGTGGAAAAATTGTAGCATTGTTATATAATGTAATAATGATATCAATTGTTAATTTTAATGATATTGTTATTTGAAGAATTGGTGTTAAATAAATGTGATTTTGTATTATATTTTCAAAACAAAGAATTTAAAATAAAAACATGTTTTTTCAAAGGTTTTTTGTTTTAATCAAGTCCAAAAGTTAATAAAATGATATTATTGAATGCCACAAAATCAACACAAGTAGCTAATATTTTCAGGACCGATGTCTATTGAATGGCTTAAAAATGTATGCCAGGGACACCTTTCGAACAATATTGTAGTAAAATGTAATCGAGTAGTACATTTAACGTTAACCGAGCACAGGTAACGTACAAGGCCAAATAGTCACTTTCTCTGCGACATTGCAGTAATGTTGGTCGACAGAAATGGCTATCTAAACTACAACAGTTTACGTGCTTTAAGACTGTATGCCTTCTGTGAAAAGATCTGGAATTTTGTTATTTGCACAAACCGAATGAGGAAGTACCTTGACCCAAAGTACGACAACGATTAAATGGAACAAATTGTTTTAAGTCACTTTTAATATTAAGCAGTTTGTTATTATCACCGGTGACCGAATACCATCTTACAGCGGTGCTTGCTGTGCTTCTTTGTTGCAGAGAAAAGATACTTTTGTTTATAACAAATCACTATCGCAAATAACAAATTAAGGCATGTCAAGTAGTAATGAGGGTCACTAACTTGTCTAACTTATTTGACATAGATTAGTCATAATTTTAATTATTCCGATGCAACTCCTTCGATTGCCATACATAGTAATATAGATTGTTATACATAGTAATACCTCAAGTAGGGACTGCACAGTGGCGAAATTTAAATACAGACTGACGTCAATATTTTATTGAACCTTATTTGTTGTGAAATTAGTCGACAAATATCGCGGAACAATTAACGAAATAAATAATTTTGTACTAGCTTCTGCCTGCGAAGTCTGTAAAAAGTAGCCTATGTTACTTGTTGATTTGATAATGTAGCTTTCTACTGGTGAAACAATGATGAAAATTGGCTTAAAGTTTTAAGCGGACAAGTTAAATATATAAAACCCTACGGTTGCACCACAAGTACCTAAGTAGTTAAGCTGCCTCGGTGGCGCAGTGTTAGTGTATGCAAATGCTGTCCATCCCTGTGTCGGACCAAACTTTTTAATGATCTACAAATATTTATTTCGGAGTTAGCGTATTTTTTATATAAATATAATATTGACTGTATACGTTTCATATATATGTATTTGTAAAGTCCCCTGCGACGCAGGATGTACATATATTTCTAATGCGGGAGTTGTCTTTATTAAAGAAAGAAAAGTACGTATGTATTAACGTAAAATAAGATATAAGTATGGTCTTGTTTTGCTGTCCACAATTCTGTGTACGGCATAAAAACAAATAAAATAAAATAACAAATTTCTAAATGTCCATAACAATATAAACGAATTGAAAATATAAAAACAACACAATGTAGGTATTTACTTAGCATAGTTGGTTGTTTAAAATAGCTTTTGTGGTGTATTTAATTACTATCTTTATATGTAAAAATTCTGTGAATGTTACTCAAAAATAATAACTAAAATATACAGTTTTGAAGGATATGTATAAATATACCACGTTTCCATTTGTAATTTTTTTGTGCAAATGAAATGAAGTTATTTAAATAATTATATTAACATAGCCTTGTTTATAACCAAGGCTAACCGAAAGTATTTGTTTCCAACTGTATTTAATCCTTACTAATATTTGACTGCCTTGTTGGTCTACTAGTTAGCGTATGCGGCTGATCAAAAGGTCTCGGGTTCGATTCCCAGGTCGGACCAAAATGTTTGCGTGATTCGCAAATATTTGTTTCGGAGTTATAATATGTATTTCCAAAAAAAAAACAAGCAAAGACAAAAGTTGGTCTATGTTATTCAAAGATATTAAGATATTTTAAGCTTCAAAAATTGAAAACAACCTGTAAGGGTTCAGCGCCATTTTGCATTGATCAGATTGGCTTGCAATAGGAGAGACCTATGTTCAACAGGGAATACAATATGCAAAATGATGATAAACTGATATTCAGATAAACCGGTTGAACTAGTAGCCGGCTGCAAATAATCTTGGGAATTATAAAGACTAGGAAGATAGTTGGAGATATTTCCATATCAATGATAACTTGAGCTGTCACCAGTTGTTAGTGTGTACCAGGTTTAAAGTGAGAATCTAAAAATGATGTCTTGTAATTGACTCTCAGATGATACATCTGCTTCAATTTACTGTTTTTATGATAAGTGGGTGGTAATGATACTCAGCAAAATAGCCAGTCAGCCTCCTTTGACTTACTACAAACGTAAATGTTAATAGAAAACTGTGTAGGAATGATGACATTTCAAAGTATTAGCATCCTACTAATCTTACTAATATTATAAACGCGAAAGTTTGTATGTATGTATGTGTGTATGTATTTTTGTTCCTCTTTCACGCAAAAACTACTCAACGGATTTGGATGAAACTTTACAGAAATATGGCTTATATATCAGAATAACAAATAGGCTACTTTTTACTGCAATAATCGTGATACACGGGCGAAAGCTAGGTGATTATAAAAATACATAAATCGTAGATGTCAAAATGTATCACTGTTTATCTCCTGTCAAAACTTCACAGGTTGCTATGCATAAAATTCATGCATAGCAACCATAATGATAGTTTGTAAATGGCTAATTTAAAAATGAGTTCACGATAATCACATCTATAGGCTACTTTTTATTCCGAAAATACGCGGGTAACACCGCAGGGCGCAGCTAGTTATATATAAGTGAATGGAAACGGTAGCTATTATAAAAAGAGAATCAACCTGAAACACTTTCATCTTAGCTAAGCTAGATGAGCGAAAGCATGTGGTGTGAAAGACCCCTCTCTGAACTTTCGTACCCTTGACAGAAAAATGACGTCCAGAAGATACCTAAGCTCCTGGTCAACTTCGAAGGCACTTAAGAGGCTGCATACTCTACCCGTTAGATCGAGGGACAGCCTGACAAGATGGGGATTTGTCGACGCCAGCGAAAATAAGTGTGAATGCTGACATGTCCCAAGGCCAAATGTAATTCGCTAATTTGCGACCAGAAACTAATTCTGGAAAAAGGCTCGAGGTAAGTAAGTATAGATAGTAGACGAAAATCAATCGAAGTGGCTTGTAAGAGAGAGGTAAGTTTCGAATGTTTTATGAACTTTCTCATTTGATTTGGTAATTTTAGAATATGAAATAGAAGAAGAATAACTGATTGGAACCCATCAAGATGCAGGCCTTTCAACTGGCTGCCTGTCTAATACCTGTCTATATATTTAGTTACTATCGTGGGTTTAAACTTAGTTAGGCAAAATCTCCATCTAAGTTTGGATTTTAATAATTAAAATTAGTGTGGTCTAGTGGATAGCATATGCGACTGCTAATCAAGAGGTCTCGGGTTCAAATCCTGGGTCGAGTTAAAAAGTGTTTTTGAGTTTCCAACAGCAGTCCAGAGTTTGGAAGTTGGCGGTGATTCACGCCCGTGCCTCGGAGAGCACGTAAAGCCGTCAGTCACGGTTGTCATGAACATCTATGGCAATCGTTATTGGGAAGTCAGTGCCCTCAAGTTTACTGACAACTAGTTCAACGCTCGAATTTCGGTTCTCCCTTAGGGTTGAGGAGGTCCGATGCCAGTCGCTCCGTGGAAAAACTGATATTCAGGTAAAACCGGTTGAACTTGTAGGCTACCCCAAATAATATTGGGAATAAGGCTAAGAAGAAGTGTGGTAAAATCTATTTCCTTGCTCAAGAATTACAGTATCTCCATGACAGAATTTATTGAAATAAGGTGTAGTTGTATTGCTTTTGAATTTGTAATACTAGTATGGGTGTATATCATTTCATGGTGATCCAAAAAAAATCATCAAAAAAAGTCATCGGAAGTCGCTTCGCAAAGAAGTTTTATATGGGCAATATGTGGGGAAAAACGTGAAATTCAAAGATTTCCATGCACTCTAAAGTAAAATATATTATGCAGTTTTATGTCACACATCACATCACATCATCAGCCTATCGCAGTCCACTGCTGGACATAGGCCTCTCCCATTGCACACCACTGTGATCGATTTTGGGCTTCTTGCACAGTTTTATGTAGTGCAGTAAAATATATTAACAGACTGCCTTGTTGGTCTCAGGTTCGATTCCCGGGTTGAACCAAATGTTTGTATGATTTGCAACTATTTCTTTCGGAGTGTGGGTGTTTTTTATGTATAGTATTTATTTACAAAAAAAAAGCATACATGTACCCATAATACTTAGCTCTGCTTAGTTTCGGGACAAGATCATGTTGTGTGTCAGATGTTCAAGATATTTATTTATTATTTATTTAGTTTAGATTTTTTGGCAAGCTTCAATAAAAAAAAATGTCTGGTTGATGGAAAGCATGACTAGCATCTAGATACAAGACAAGAAAGAGAAATAGTTGTGGGTCTGACCTGTGTCGGGCTCAGCGGTCTGCGGCGCGTCCTGCAGCGGGCAGGCGTCCAGGCGCAGGTACACGCGGATGGCCACGCGCGCGCAGCGGAAGTAAAATGGGTGAGCGCGCAGCACGTCCTCCAGCCGCAGCAGGCCCACGTAAGAGCGGAGAGTCATCTTACGCATGCAGTACGAGTGGAAGTCGAACTGGTCCTCCATTATCTCGGAGAAGTGCTGCAATTGTATATTTACCATTATTGTATACAATTTTTTGTAAAACAATTCTTGTTATAGTATAAGACCGAACAACGTGTTGCGTCTTCGTCAGTCAACAGTTTTCCCAGCATAAACTGTCGTTTGCAAATCGACCAGGACAGTACCATCACATAAATCCATCTAATAAGATAGTATTCGAGCTGTCATGTTTCGTTGGAAAGTATAAGAGACATTGTCTATACTCACAATAAGGATGGCGAGTCCTACTCTTGGATTCTACTTATGTTTGTTTCATCATGCAATAGTCACTTTGGTAGGCTTAATTTTGTATAAACTAAGATAAGAACAGATAAGAAACTCCATGGACACTCTTTTATCATAGCACTTAACCAGATAAATCTGACATAAGGAGGGGGCGATGAGATAGTAGATTACTTTACCGTCTTCTTTCTCGTCTACAAAGCAAATGTAATATAACTATAGAAGACTTCTAAAATATTGTCACAACTAAGTGTGGTTTCTACATTCAACAAAGGCTAAGGCAAGCTTTAACCAACCAACAATACATCGAAACTATAAAGGTCTATAGATATGTTACAGTATAAGCATACCCTATCAACTTCATGAGCTTTCTTTAACGCATCACCCCATTGGTGCAAGCGCTGGTAAGCAGCCGCAGCTTCTGTTTGGAACCACATACACTGCATTTCGTTCAGATTTTCTGTAGCTGGTACTCCTGCAACGAGAAACATTGTGTAATGAGATGTAATTCATTGTGTGATGAGATGATGTAATTCATTGTGTGATGAGATGTAATTCATTGTGTGATGAGATGTAATTCATTGTCAGTCGATCAATTAGTTGTCTTTTAAATTTGAGTTTACATGAATAAAAACATAAATATCAATGTAATAAAACTAGGCAGCTATATATTTTATTGGAGAAGTTGCAAACAAGTGTGGACAAGATTGGAAAAGAGACAAACCACTATAGGAAAACAACCAAGGGGTAATCCCTGTACCTGTTCATGGTAGATAACTTACCTTCTCTGGTGAACTTGGCACACATCTCCTCGGCCCGCTTCACGTGTCCAGCACGCAGCATGTACCGAGCACACTTGCTGTTCACGTAACGGTCAGCCGTGTCCATGGCCTGGGCTTCTTCTAGCCATTGATACGCAGACACGGGATCGCCAGCGTGCTGCAAATGTATTTCTTTTTTAAATTTACTTCGTCATTAGGAATATACATCTTCGTTGTGAGGGACTACAAAACTACATGAAATGGACACAAACCCAGACTCAGAACAACAATTTGTGGATCACAAATAGTGTAGTCCCATGTGGGATATGAACCCACAACATTTGGCACAGTCGAAAGCAGTGTGGCTGAATCCACTAGGCCAACCATGTAGTCAGTCAGTATTATTATATTATTTCATTGATAGACACTGACACAATTAGTCAACTCAGCTTACCATTGTATAAACTTTTACTTACATTTCTCAGGACTGAAACCACTTACAGTAATTCAATCTTGTGAACTAAATAATTGAAGTAGGGGGAGAAGCAGAATAAAAAAATTGACATAGGGTACAGCTGAAGCCAATTCAAAATAAAAGCAACGCCGGATACACATCTTTTGTGCCATCTTAGCCATAATTGTCAATTAAGATGTTTTCGCACTTCGCACAATAAATATATTTATAAAAAGTTACACCATTGTTCTTTGCTTACATTGTTATAAAAATGTTCACATGTAACAATTAGCTGTATTGGCTTCTATAACATTGAATGTCTTTCTACGAGTAGCATGCATTACTCATAGCATGAGTTAAAAACAATAAAAAAATAAACATTTTCGGACACATGGTATCTAGTCCTAAACTAAGCAGATTAGTTAGCAGATAGTTGATTGTAATGCAGTGCAATCTTCACTAATATGTATAATATAGTAACTCTGTCTGTCTGTGTATCCCACTTTCATGCCAAAAGTACTGAAGCGATGTTAATGATCCGAGGACAAAAGTTAGTATGTATATATACATTTTTACTAACCTTATATATCCGACCTTTTACAATAAACAATTCAATAAGCGTAGGAGTGTGTTCTATAGCTGCATCAATATAACGCAGCGCTACTTCCGTTTGTTTCTTAAAGTCGAAGTGTTGAGCTGCATAGTAATACGCCCACAGTAAGGCACTCGCCGGCTGTTTTTCTTCATCAGGGTCAGCACTAAATGTTCCCTTACTTGTTAAATTCTCTATATATTGTAGTATTAATTTTTCTATTGTGTCAGCTTTAATTTGATCTGAATATAGTGATCTGTAAATGTAAACACAATGAGCGTTAATAATTATTTCATCATAATTTTTATAGAAAAATTATCAATATGGTTGATATTTTATTGCAATAATTTTTAAAATTTTTACTTTTTATTATTTGAGTATGTATACATAAGTTATTTTTACAATTGTACAAGTAAATCTTTTTTACTTATTTAGAATATGCCTGCTTTGTTTGAAACTAGATGGTGTGTCAGATGTCCGAAATATTGATGGACTACTAGAACCTGAATAGACCAATATCTATTCAGCCTGAAGCTATGAAAGCTAGATTGTCTAATAGAATACTTATATACTTTTTTTATATATACATATCTACATACATTATTATACATAGAAAATACCCAAACGTCGTTTCTTAACCTCAGTTTGAGTAGAAGGGCAAAGCACAGCATGGCACCTGTTACAACAGACACTAGAGCGAAAGCCAACGCCACATATTCCATCGCCACGTACAAGTTTGGTTGGCCTCAGGGATTGATTCTAATCACCAGGGCAACTTTGCTATGAGCGCGATGTTTTTTTTTAAGCCTACCAAAATGACTCAAAATCCAAAATCGATCAGAGTGGTCTGCAATGGGAAAGGCCTATGTCCAGCAGTGGACTGCGATAAGCTGATGATGATTATGATGATGATGAAACGACTCTACCCTGCTCACAGCATGAGTCAAATTCAGGATAAGGGGCCACCATCCTCATTGCGAGTGCATGCAATGCAGCATGGTAACCCAAACCATGGCAGCGTAAGTGAGATGTTCCTACATCATTCTGAGATTGAGAATGGACCTCCTGTCTCACACTCGTCAACGAAAGACGATATCACGAATCTGGTAATTTTAGGTTGGTTCTCTGTGTGAGGGTAGTACTACCTCGGTTGAGCTGGCCTATACGTGCTGAAGCCAGAGTACAACCTCAGCAAATGGAGATTAATTATATCATACCTGAGATCAACAAACAGTGGCGGTATTCCTTTATGCAGTCCGTGTCGTAGATACTCGTCCACGATTCGCTCGAATACGGGCTGCGCGTGCGCCTCATTTAATTGCAGGCGCCTAGGTGCTATCGCTTTCGGGTATTCGTTTCTAAAATCACGCAAGAGATTGAATTACAAACATTTTATAAAAAGGACTTTCTTTTTATTTATCATATGCAGAAATTATTCATGAGTATGTTTCTGGAGTATGATTAACATGTTAAACATTACAAAACATTACAATGGTAGAAATATGCACTAGAACTAAACGGTTTGGCTCTTCTTTCCTGTGCCGAGCGGTTAAAAACTGGAACTCGCTACCATCCCATGTGTTTCCTTCCCATTATGACCCCGGGTCCTTTAAGAGGGGTGTGAAAAAGCATCTCACAAGGCCGCCATAGTTTGGGTCAGCATCGCCATACTTCCTGCATCGCGGGCAGTGTGGTTGCCCCCATTCTTGGATTTCATTCATGCTTACCATCAGGCAGAGTGGAGTCACATTGGTAGGCATCAAGTAAAAAAAAAAAAAAATTAGGCCTCTTCTTAGTAAGAAAGTTTTAGCCTGCTTTACCAGAAGTTGATATAGGGTTTGTATCAAGTTTTCCTTCTCTTCACAGTGTCATTTTCCTGCTTTGGTTCCTCTCGAGTGGACTATTATGACATCCACAAGATGAGTAAAGGTTATAACACCCTGTATACTTATTTAGTCATTAATTAATTAATAATAAATCGCATTAATTATGTACTCACTTATATACATCAAAGAAAGCCACTTTCTCATCAGCATCGCTGAACTGTTTGGCATCCATAAGTTTCTGGTAATACATTACATTCTCAGGATTTCTCTTTAATAATCCCTCATATACCCTTTCTGCTTCTTTATACCTAAAGAAAAAGTAATTTAATTTATAATATCGTTCAAGAAGAAACCAAACTATATAATATTTAACTGAAATAAATTATAGATAAAAGTGAATGCCAATGTTAGTGAAACTTAGAAAGGAATATTTGAAATTCTGAGTCCATACATTCCTATCACAATTTTTTTTTGTGTTATGGCGAAAGAGCATTTCACAGGGTCATTGACCACATTAGCAATGAGGATGATAACTACCACTCATGGATTCTACTCATACTTTCCATCAGGTAAAGTAGATTTATTTGGCACTTATATAAAGAAAAAAGTAGACAAATTAAGTGCATCATGACTAGATATGGTCCTCTGTAACTCGTGAAGCACTGCACACTAGATAGGTGCAATTAAGTTTTAAATTCAAATTGATACATAAAATATTAAATGAAAATTGAACAACACTTTACACATAGTTAAATGAAAAAGTAAAACCATAATCATTATGATAAAACTCTTTCGTTAAGATTAATCCCTTATCATTATAAGAGCAATATATCATCAATAGAAAATAGGACACTATTAATGTCTTCTGACATTTTTATTGAAAATGTATTAAAACTAATTTGAAATACCTATTGTAAACAGTATTTTTGATAGAAAACAAACCACACACAAATCACTGATTATTTGCACACCAGGACTTATGGTATTGTGTACAAAAGTACTACAGAAATATAATGTACTGCCTTATGTGTGCCTTATACCTCAGAGCTATTTCTACTAGGCAACCTTTGGATGGACTGGAATTATTGTACATTGATGGCATGTATAACATACAAGTTCCAGTTATATGCACAATAGTCAAACAGAAAAAAAGGTATAGTTTAGTAATAGTTTGGGAGTTCAACATGAGCAATAATGTGACACAACAAATGATTTAGAATGGATTAGTTATAATGCATAAATATTAGTAAGAAATCAATACTTACTTCGTCAGTTTCAAATAATATTCCCCAGAAGTCTCTTTAATAGATAACTTATCAAGAATCTGACTTGAAAATTTATTTAAATGTTGAAGGGCTCTATCATATTGACCTGATTCTGCTAACACCATGTTTTGGTACAAAAGTAATTCTGAATGCTCGTAATCATGTGGCCCTTTCATTTGATTAGTTCGGAAGGCATCCAGGATACTATTAGCCATCTCATAGTCACCGAGAAGGTGGTAACTCATTGCAAAACCAATCCATGATGCTCTTTGTGTAGGTCTCAGCATGAATAATTGATAGCGAGTATCCTGAAAGTAAAAATAATAGAATATCACTGATAAGTTCTTATGATTTGTTTAATTATATTATGTTTAAAATCATGTTTTCACAACAGGCTATATCAATCTAAAAAAAAAGTCAAAGGAATGTAACTTCTGGTCTGAACATGTATAAATAATGTACACATCTTTCAATCTATAGTAAAATTATAAAAAGATTAAGCTTGTAAGTTTCTGTTCCAATAGAAAGTTATATTACTTGTAAGTGCATTATTTTGTAATAATATTTAGTAAAATTTGACTGTAGGTACTTCATAGAATAAACATACTTAGCTGGTACTAACCTAATTACATGAAATAATGATTTAGACATTCATCATTTTATGCAATTCAACTTTACACATTTTCAATATGCAAATTATTTCTCAAGTAACCCTACACTGCTGGACATAAGTTTCTTCTTAATAAATAATTGGAAGCCTTTCCTAAGAAAACAGGTCTTGGTTTCAAAGCATTATTCACAATTTTCCCGCACATGCATCACTCACACATCACACACATGGCCACAGATCATCATTTTAGTTATGAATAATGAGGCCTAAAGGTTATATGGTTTTATAGGACTGACAATATTACAAACAGTCTTATAATTATACAATTAATAACTTACTTTGTAGCCTTCTAAATCTCGCATCTGAATTTGCAATAATGACAAGTCACGCAAAATCTGAATGTTTTCCTTCTCCCACTTGAGTGCATTGCGATAACATTTGATGGCTTCATCATACTTTTTGTCAGACCGCTGTAGCAAGCCATAGACGTGCCAACAAACAGGGGATTTTAGGTCATTACGGAGACCTCTACGTACATATTCATAAGCTTCTTCCTTGCGGCCAAGACAATTAAGTGTTAATCCCTTCATTGCCAATGTTTCTGAAATTGAATCAATAGAAATTTATATTAGGGTTGCCTTATATCAGTAAATTCCTTGAACCTCTTATGAAGGGGCACTGCACACACAATATATCCTAGTATTAGCAGATAAAGGTTTAGGCGTAGTCTACTAAGTTAACTCAAATAGAAATCTTATTAGGATGCATGTTATGTATCACAGGTAAAATAAGGTACAGCAAAGACAAACATTGTCAGAAATGTTTTCAAAACAATTTTTATAACACTCACAACAATAGAGAGTGCAAGACAAAGTTATACACAGATTTCAAGTTGTTAATTCATATTTCAACCAGTCTTATTTACTTATATAAACATAATAAACAGTTTGGTTTAGAATTAAAAATAGTAAATATATAACAAGAACTCACCTCCATGTTCAGCAAATTTAGGGTTTGAGAGTATCTGCTTGGCAAACTTGAGCCCATTTTTATATTGTTTATGTTCGTAACAACGCTGAAAGATAATACACTTATCACTTTAACCTCTTATTAGGTAAAGCCCAAAAGGTACTAAAACAGTAAATTTTGATGTTGAATAAATTAATGTGAATAAGATACGCTAAGCTGTAAAAATGTGTATATCATAAGTATAAAAAGATATTGAAATACGATATTTAAACTGTCTTCCTTTTCTTCAAATTGTTACAAAAATGCAATTTAATCGCAAAGAATGACAAGCAGCTCCCATCCAAATACTGTTTACAATTGGACTTACCAAAATTCTTTTAAAAAGCGCATTTTCTTTAGGTGGCAAAGGATTACTAGGTGGCATATTTTTCGAATGAAATGAAGTGTCTTTTTATTATTTCAATAATAAATTGAAATATTTCTAAAAACCTCGTGGCTATAAACCAAAGAAGTCGATGAAGGATTTCTGTCTATGCCTCTATGGCCGGAGAGAATTGGTCACGTGATCAAAATTATTGCCGGTACACAGATAACTCAAAAAAAGGGTAAGACTCAAAATCAAAAATAAACTAAATTGAAATCAAATTTAACACCAGATATTTATGAATTAAGTATAAAGAATTGTGTCATATAGAAGCAAACATAGCAATATCCACTTTTTTTTCAAACCGACCTATTTACAGCGCCACTGTCTACGTGAAATTCTAAGTGTTTTATAAAAAATACCACCAAAGTTTAATAGTGTTTTATACATTTTTTAATATAATTTATTCAAAAACTTATAGGTATTGTTACAAAAATGTGTTTTATTTAATTTGCCCAAAATTGCAATGAATGGAGATTGCTACATTTGCTTTTATATGACTCAATTGATTTATAACGGTAATTCAAGATTTCCATCATTAACCATGGACCTGTACAAGTACAAGCTTACATATTAAGACATTAGCTGTGCTGAAAATATCACCAATATTGTAGACAGTATTATTTTGTAAATAGAACAACACGAAGTGAAAGTCACAACGTGCTTATGTGAAGTGCTAAGTGTGTCTTCTGACACTGTAATATTTTAAAATTCAAAGCTCAACATCCAACAGAAAAGTAAAGTTTTCTAAAAATTCAAAGGATTATATTAAGATGCTTGTAAGTAAACCTTTTGACAATGTGTATATGTGAACAACAGAAACACAACAGAAATACTGTTTGGCTAAGATTGCACGGCGCGACGACTTTATGTGCGACGCGATTTAAAGCACATTTCACAACGCGTTTTACGCCCGTGATGTGCGTATTGTATGCGGGGCTGCTGTATCGGCCGTCAATTTGTAGTACCGTGTGGCTCCCGGTCACCCGCAGCCGCGACGGCTTGCACAGTGGGCTGTGGCGTATGGGAGCACCCCCATAATTGGTGGGTGAAAACCGCAACCACGACGGCAAAGTAATGGTACAAAACTTCGGTCTCATAAGTTTTCAAAGAATTGTAAAAAATAATTCAAAGATATAAAAGGGTATAAACCGCATCGTGAGTTCTTAGCGTTCATCTCTTAATTTCTTAGAAAGATGAATATATGTAAATCTTTGCTTGGCTTGAGACTTTGTTCTGCAGATGAGCGCATAACAACAGCTGGCAGCACCAAGGCGATGAACGGTCTACTCACTTGTCACATTTATGTCAATAATGTCATATCAAGTAATCAAATGCCATTATGCCAAACAATCGTTACATTGTGTTTGCTGCAGAAAAGCTTACAAGTAATTAAATACTTTTATTTGTCATTTGGTTTTTAATTTAATGAAGATATTGAATACATTTTTATAAGAACATGGGCATTGAAATTATGCGTCGTTGGCCTATTTACATCGTGTTTGCTGTGTGTATTTTATTGTTCCTTTCACTATTGAGTAGTTGGAATGTGGAAACTGATTTGCGAAACAGGGTTTCAGAGATAAGTATACAGCTCCAAGAATGTTCTAAACAGCAGACTTCTTGCATGGAGGAATCATTAACGTTACTGGAGCAACGAGATGGATATGTTGTGAAAGTTAACGATTTAGATAAACAAAAAAGAAAATTTGTTGATGAAATCAATGAGTATAAAAGTAAACTTTCAAACTCTGAGGCACAAGTAAATCATACGAAAGTAGATGTTGAACTATGTAAAGCCGAGTTGCAGTCTTTAAAGAACTTGCAGGTGAGTAAAACTGCAATAGTTGAGACACTTAGGTTAGAGAAAGATACTTTGACAACACAATTGGCTGAACGCAAGCAAAAAATTGAAGAATTGGAGAAAGAAATAGGAAAGTTAAAAATGGCATTAACTACAAAAAGTGTACCTAATCCGTCTTCTCAACTGAAAGTGTCTCCAGCTGCTCAGCCGCCCAAGATGAGTGCAGCTCTTAGTGCTAAAGACCCTATAAATGAACCTGTATTAGAAAATGATGCTAAGGAAGAACTCGAAGATCCCAATGCTTTAAATGATGGCAATGACTTTGACCAACAGTTGAAATAGATAAATATTATTATTTTTAAGGAGTATTTCACATTTTGTATATTTTGTCCCTTTCTATTTCTATATTTGAAATATAGTATGGGAAAGAGGCCAAACTTTACCGTCTTGGTTATGAGTATGGTGGTTAGTAAACAAATTTAATTGGAATTTAGAGGCCTGTATGTGTGATAAATGTTTTAATTCTTATGAGAATTTATTATGAGGGTGATAGTAGAAAGGCTAACCGCTGAATGTTTGATGATAAGATAAGAGAAATTAAAATTGATCTTATTCTTGCAAATTGGCAAATTAGAACATCACCTATAAAATGTGCAATAGACCTAGTGACAAATGTGATGAGGTTTGGTTGTAATATTAGGTAACTTTATATCTTAAATTAATATAATGATTAAGCTGTTGCTTGGCAATATATCACAAAATAATCCATACTAATATTAATTTAAAAGTAATTATGTCTCTCCGTCTCTTACGATTTTGATACCTTTCATTTTCAATACAAGTAGCTTTCATAGTACAAGCTCTGCTTAGTTTGAAGCTAGATGTTGTTCAGTGTTACATGTCCGAAATATTTATTTACAATTATTTTATTCAAGTCTAAGTTTCCTGACTATTTTGGTAGTACAAGTGATGTATAAATGCATAAATTAAAAAAAAAAATCACATTTTATTTAAATAGGAAGTTATGAATGCAGTTTGTATATCCTGAAACAGGACTGAAATTACAGAATATCGTAGTTTTGCTTTGCTTTAGAAGCTCTACACTTTTTTTTAAATTTGCATAATTAGAAGTAATTTATAATTTCAATGATTAATGTATGAAAATAAAATAAAGAAGAACCCTACATACTAGTCACAAAATTTTTGCCTCACCTTTGTCAATGCAGTGAAGACGAAGCAAAAACATGTATTAGATTTTATTTTGTAATTAAATATTAGCTAATACCTAGCAAATATAAATAGAATGTGATATGTTTTGTAAAAGTGTTTAAGTTGTTCGAGTCTTTCTACTGTCGTAATTTACGAATATATTTCTTTTAAATGTTATGTAATTGTCAGTATGTTTAAAACATGAATAGTCTGGTTTCAAGTTTATAATTTGTGATGTGATCAAGCCATACAACATACTCTTAGCAACATTATAAAATAAGAAATTTTGCATGTCTAGGTTATTTGTGATAATTGTTTTAATAATCATTTTATAATATCAAAGTGAAGTGTGATAGGGTAATGTGTATGTAAGTCAATATGAAGATATTAAAATGAAAACAAATAGGATATGCAGCTACTTAAAACAGTATCTATATATTAGCTCGGTTATCATATTTGTTTTTTTCACAATGCCATCTATTCTCTCAAGTAGCTGTAGTGTTGCTGTGTTGGAGTACCAACCACCAACTTAGTGTTACTGAGAGAGCAGTATAGATGTCGCAAGCAATGCTAAGGGTAATAAAGAAAAACGCATATGCGTTTTCCCAAACATGACTAATCTATATAGATTTTTCATCCCGAATACTCCCAGATACCAAATTTCAGATTGTAATGTAGATAGTATTTTTACTGAATAGTGAGCCATGATGGTGCCAGAAAGTAAGTAGATCTGAATTTTCGTGAATATTATTTTGCTCAATTTTTAAACTAACCCTTAATTTGACTTCGCGAAGTGTCGTGGGTTGAATACCCACATCGGACAGCATTTTTTATGTGCCACAAATTGTTGTTCTGAGTCTGGGTGTTCTGTGTGTCTATGTATGTAAAGCGTATATTATACCCCCGGCACAGCGTAAACTAGTGTGGGAGTCGTCTTATTGGTTAAAAATTTCACCCTCCACTTAATATTATTACAAAAAAATATAATCCATTTATTATTTTATTTACTGTAATGAATGGTAATTAATGTTATAAGTAGGTAATATCATTTAGTTTGAATTGTGTAATATGTTTTCACAATTAAAGTTGTGCTATATTTTGTATATTTGAGGAATAAATTGTATAGATTTTTCCTTTTTTAATTATATTTGTTTTTATTACACATCATCCTATACTTTAATAACAGTACAATGTCACCATTATACGAGTTTAAACGCAGGGCTTTTTTGTGTGCCCAAAGGAAATTCGAAAGTTTCCAAAATTGTCCTAAAATTGAAAAAAAAAAAAGATGTCGACAAACATTCAAGAAATTGGCCTTACAACTTTCCAGAATTAGCGTGCCACCAAAAGTGACAAAAAAAGCCCTGTTTAAACATATAATGGTTCTGTATATCTTTGAGAGACGCAGGAACTCCCAGGTCACTAAGGACCCCCTCAATGTGTTATCGTAAGAATTTTTGATACTTACTATGTAATAACAGCTTAAAATTTGTATATACTAGTTACGTCATTTTAGTCATAATTACGCAGTGTACGTTTGCGGTTATGCAACTTCTTTGTCAAAGATTTATAGTATCTGCGCTTTTGGAGGTCATTTGAAATTGTAATCATAAACACCGTTATTATTTCTAAACAATCTTTATTTACCTTAAACATCTCTAGCATATTCAAAACAAAATAAACCCACTCATTACTTCACAAGTAACGTTAACAACATAAAACTTAGAAATAGTTAAAACTAATGACGTTGCACTCTGTAATCTTAATTAGTTTACAGCTGTCGTAGGCGACTAAACAGACAGTACAATACAATAAAATCACCTAATTTCAACAGTTAGCGAAAAATCGTGCCTTACATTTCATTAGGCGAATGACAAATACATGTTAAAATAATGTTGGCCATTTATTTGCGCTACATTTTCTATCAGTATGGAAGTACGGTCTCGGTTGCCAGTTGTACATCCTGGTAGCGAGCCTTAATAGCCTACAGCGGGATACTTTAAAAAGGGGATTTTGGCCTACATACCAGATAAAAAACTGGTTTTATTAGTGACAATAGAATGTAACAATATGCAACGGTTATAAGTACCTTTTTATGAATTCTACGTGCAGGCCATGCATGAATTTATGAACGTATAATAACAAGAAGCAAATTTAACCTAATTAATTGTAACTAATGAAAGTGAATTCTAAGCATGTCCAAAGAAAAATTAGCTAAAGTAGTTAGTTTACGTGTTAAATTCAGGTTGCACGTATATTAGTAGAGATAGAGATATTTTACAGTCAAAATCTATTCCATTACGATTACATTCAGCGACATCTAATACGTTGAGTTCTACATGATATTTTGTTGTATCGCATTGCAATATATTTTATGACTTTTGTGACATTTGTTTTATCAAATATAGCGACCTGCCCCGGCTTCGCACTTACACAGAAGTCCTTCAAATAAATATTTCTTTATTATAATATGCCCGTATTATACATGTAAACTTTCCTCTTAAATCAGTATCTCAAAATTGATAGAATATAAATCCATAGCATGGTTCGAGAGCTAGATCGAGATCGAGCGTATAAGAAGAAAACGCGACTTCATTTTTTATGCCATGTAAAAAATAACAAAGCTGAAGAATAGCAAAGTTTCAAACCTATTGGATTTGTATTGATAAGAATTCATATTACGAAATTTCGGAAATATTAAGGAATATTATGGAAATTTTACACATAACGCCATCTAATCCCCAAACTAAGCAGAGCTTGTATTATGGGTACTAGACAACTGAAATAAATAATAAACATACTTTTTTTTGTAAATATATACATAGAAAACACTAGACCAATAAGGCAGTCGTATTCCGTTTGTGCTTTGAACACAATTGATGGATACATTTGAAAAAACAAAGAGCTATGAAAATCTTATAAACAGAAATCTAATTATGTAACTAAGTTTACTAAGTAGATGGATGCGAGTAGCCGAGGATCGAACTAAGTGGCGTGCAATTGGAGATGCCTATGTCCAGCAGTGGACTGCGATAGGTTGATGATGATGAACTAAGTACCTAGGTACTAGTAAATGCTACGACCAACCTACTAACATAAACGTGATCGGCGATATTGTTTATAAAAAATTACAATACGTTTTTCAAGACAGGCAGTTACAAAAAATATTGTGACTTGATTTAAATTATTTTAAACGTTTTATTTTATGGCTTTGACAAAACATAAAAATTGAGAACTTATTTTAAAAGCACCATAAATGTTTATAAGATACTAAAGAATAATTACAATTAAATAAATTTTTTGATATAGCGGGCATCACAGTTAATTTTACGATTTTTTGTTTCGTTGTCTGTTCAAAATCAAAAGTAAAAAAGTGAACTCGCAAAAAAGTTTTTAAAAAAACTCGTTTCGAAGGGGATTTTATAAATATACACGACCGCCAAAACAAAACCCAGACTCAGAACAGCAACTTGCAGATCACATCATCAAGTGTTGTCCCGTGCGGGGATCGAACCCACAATACTCAGCGCAGTAGTAAGAGGCAAGGTGATATCTTAAACCGTTAGTACAGTCATTGCACTTAATATTACCACACTCTAACAGTTGTTACTCCTTCGCTTTATACGACATGATAAAAAGCGTACAAAAGCACCAAACTAATAATGGAAATTGAACGTATTTAAAATTAAAACCAGACCTTATCGCACTACTTTCCTATTAATATAAAGGGCGATAAAAATAATATCCATGGCAAGAGTTTATAGCGCAGATAAAGGGGCGACAAAAATATAACAACTAAACATGAACAATACTAGTCACGATATTATTATCCTAGGTCTAACTTATCATTCATAACTAAATTTACCTCTATCCTACTTATAAAAGTTACAGTTCGGTGGTGAAGAGTAGTAATAGAATAAAAGAGATCGACATGAAAACACCGGTATTAAACTATTTTATTTGTGACAATTTTGAAAATTAGCAGCTTAATTCAATGAAATTTTACAATTTAATAAAAACTATAATACATAACATAATTCATCAATTAGATCAATAAAACGACGGCGTATTCAGAATTTAATTTGTCCTCAACTAGACGTACATTTTACATTCATACGGCAGTTTTGCATATTAATAACATTATTTAACGTATATTCTAAATACATCTCTATTCTGACCACTAAGATTGATCGACTAATTTGTTTGTTTAGCAAATAGTCTTATTCACTAATATTTGGAGAGAGAAAGACAAAAGCTGAGTGTGAGTTATTTTGTCACATTACTCGTTGTCGACGGCAAGCGCGTTCCGAGTTGCGACTGGTGTAGATATTATCGCGGACCAATCGCAATACCGAACGCCACCGTGACCGTCCGTCAAAAGTGGTAATATTTGTGTGTGTTCGGAAAGAGATTTTTGACTTTCTTTCTACCATTAAAACATTATATTATTATGTCAATGGATTGGTAAACTTTGTATAGTTTTATTTTAAAAGATATGTAGGGTATATGGTCAACCGTTTTTGAGGGGCCAACAAAGGACGTTCGAAGACGATTACATGCAATAATAAAGAATATCACAAATTAAAATTCTACTTTAACTTTTTATACAAAACATACTTATTAATAGAAAGGTTCTTAATAGTATTCTATAGGTATTATTATTTTGGAACAATAACAGATATGGTTTTTAGGTAGGATTGGGATATGTTCTTTTATTCATTACTGAAGGTATAATAAGTTCGAGAAGGAAAATTCTTCAGAATGCTATGTAATGAAAAGAATAAGAAATTCTTAAGAAGATGTTTATCAGAGAAAACTTTATTTGTTTAGTTAATTTACTCAGCTGTTGTCAATTCTGTTCAATTAACACAGTACATTTATTGTATAGTGCTAATAAAATGAGATTACTCTTAAAAACCACTTCCTTTCCAAATTGTATCTACAATCTATGCATTACTTAAAAAATAAAAACGAAATTAGATATAAAAATATTAATCATTTTTCTATCATTAATACAATAAACTAACCATGTTTTTCATAATTCAGGCTGCTAACACTAAAAATAATTTGACACAAACTACAGTTACTCTTAGAATAATTACACATAGAAAGATAGTCTACAGTGTACATACAAGCGCTATATCAACAGTGAAGCACGAAATCGATTCACACAGGCGTGACGATTGCGTGATTACGCTCGGCGACACGCACACATACACTTGAGTAATGTTGTCAGTGAAGGTCCAGTTCCCGATAATGGGGAAATGAATTGGCCGCTGATAACCATTTGTTTTTGGCAATAATACATAAATAGCTATGTGTGGTAAAGTATGGGTATGGGTAATGTAGTTGTTATAATACGAGAATGGTTATTTTTCTAACGTTAAAATGTTTCGAATATAATAGTGTATTTTTGGTTGGCTTCCAATATTATTCTCCACGACTAAGCCTTATATTTTTCACTCACTTGTCAGCAATAACAGGGTCGATCTTTTGTTTTTCAGATGTGTTGTGACACAATTTAACTGCACAAATCGTCGTAATTTTTTTTTTTCGCGATACACTTTTGGCGTGCTATGCCATTAAACACTACGAAGGGGCCCGGCGGTTGGAGCCATTTTTGGCTCTAATGAAAGTGCTTCAAAATAGGCGCGCGGACTAGGTTCCTATCTGTAATTATTCTAAGACAGTAACTGTGTTTAATTCAATTGGCCCAAATCTACATGATTAACTCGATTTTTACATTTCAAAATTAAAGAAATTGTTTTTTCATTTTAATTTGTTTACATGCTAAAAATAAAATACTAATAATTCTTTTATGTATTGCATTTTTATGTTAATTTAAAATAGACTTCTAAATTACTGAAAGGCGGTAGAATAAGTAGACTAATATGAAGTTTTATTCTTTGGGCTGTTATTGCTTTGTTATAAACAAAATGTTAGCATTCAAATCATTCAACAATTAAGTTTTCATCATAAAAACTAAAACTAGGTTACAAATTCATATTAGGAGGTAAAGTTGGTCACATTGTAAATATCTAGTTTGATAAAAAATAATACATACATACAAAAAAATAATATAGAAAAATAAAAAATCTACATATCACATGCTTCTCAAATTGTATTCGCCAATAAACTTTTTACTGACAAATTTGATGTACCACTATTTAATCAAATTATTACTAGAGGCTAGAGTTACTATTTGCAAAATTTAATTTCTTTTTAATCTGAACGCAATTTTTTTTAGCTTTTTAGTTTATCTAAAAAAAAACTATAGTCAACAATTTAAGAGCAAAATTACACTGAAAAAAATACATGAGAAAGAAAGTATGTACCTATCAAGCCATCACAAATAATGTATTCAAAATATGAAAGAAGGAATTGAAAAGCGTTTGGCACTCTGAAGTGTAAATAATCTTTTTCAGAATCAATCTTCAACAACTGTGTTAAAATCAGACATAAAATAATGATTTTAACAGTTTTGTCTAACCAAAGTAGTTGTAACAACCCACATACATGCCCTTAAAATCCTGTTTAATTCATATTTTGTACCTTATGCATTAGATGCATGAAATTTCAGTAAGTTATATTTATAAATAATTATTCTGAAACTGGCTTGAGTTCTTCCTCATTCGCAACTTCCTCAAATGCAGCTAATAAATTCCGCCTACACTTAGTGTCATCACTATACCTCAAAGACCAAAGTATATACTCTCCAACATTCAAAGGGTCTTCAGAATAACTAATTTGAACTTTACATTTACGATCCCATTTCATAGAATCTATGCTACGGCTATTCCTAGATCTAGTAAACTCTATGTAACCATTACATTCTACTGCTAGTCTAGGTAGTTGAGCATTTAAGGCATCGTGTGATTTCTCAGAGTCTGTTCCACTAGTGGATGGCAAGCAATCTCCTTGGCCTACTTCACAGTTAGGTGGGGTTCTTAGTGCACACTTCTTTTTCATTTTAGGATATAAGCAATCACCTTTATTACTAATTTCCTCATCAGAATGTGATCTTTTCAATGTATTTACTTGCCTTTTAAATTCATTGTCAGTGTTTTCAGTCTTTTGTTTCTTGTCTATGGTAGTTTCTTCTTGCGGCTGGCAACCCTCAGCCCACTCAGGACTATTACAATTGGACCTCAGTAATCTTCGTTTACGACTTCTATTCTTAGAACTGATAATCTCTGGGGAATGAAGGGGGTTGGCTAATGATTTATCGTCATTTCTGAAATTAAAAATTCCTTGTTAAGGATAATGTTTTGCAATGGCTTGGCATGTTAATTTTTGTTTTCATATATATAACATTTATCTTTTAAAAACTAACCTTGAACATTCTTCATTTCTACTTTGAATTTTATCTATGCTTTCTATAGTAATGAAATCATGCCTTGAACATTGCATATCATACTTTAAGAAAGCAGTGACCTTTTTTCTTGTCTTTATTGTTCGACCAAACCACTCAAGTACTGCATCATCAGAAATGTATAGTGTCAAGTTGTGTCTATCTTCATCTATCATGCGTTTGTACCAAGTTATAAAATTCCTGGCTTGCTGTCGTTCTGAAGCTTTATTGCCTGCATTGTTATTAGTTTCGTGCAATAATTTAGAAAACTTTGCATTGCATTTACTGTTTTTAGGTGTTGTAGATGACATTTTCTGAAATCAACAATAGAGACAGCAAAAATATTAATAATTCCAACTTGAATCTGATACATTCAAATAACAGTCTAAATAGAAATTCAATATTTAGCAACAGGAGTATTAAATTAACAGGGCAAATATGTTTTCAGAATTTAATAATTACAGATTACTGCTATAAGATACTAACATTTATCAGACAATAGTTCAACAACTCTATGAGAGCCCTTGGCGTTGTGGGCCAAGTCCAATCGCAGCCCCGTAAGTCGTTTCTTACTTTCTTCAATGTAAGTGGTTATGGATAAATTAATTTCTAAAAGTTCCTTGTATAGTGTAACTAACTTATCGTTATTTGCACTTATATTTTCTGCAAAAAATATACACATACAATGTCACAGAAAAACAAATGAAACAATAAATTTCGATTTTTGAAACATAACCTACTAAGACACTTTACTGCCTCAATTGATAAGTGTTCACGGGATAAATCATCAGATATTGTCGAATTCATCTTACGGTTCCCTCTTTTATAATTTTATCAACACGCTATGCATCTATTCTATAAATCTTTAATTTCAGTAAGCATCTACGAGTATTTAAGCTTCAAACAAAGCGTCGTTTTTGCAAACAAAATGGCAACCATAAACAATGTAATTTTTTATCTGTGTATTTCACATGTTACTACAACGAATACCAATCTTTTGGCACATTGAAATCCTGGAACGTGCCGTAGAAGAAACATTAAAGGTATACTTTACATTTTGTTGATATAGAATTTGTCGATCTACTTAAGGATTAATAATACAACTGTTACAGTAAGTAAGACATAAAAGAGAGTAAGAGACTAACTATATCAATCTCCAAGCATTGAAATTCATTGCATACAGTCATTGATGTAATATATCAATGCATACAGTCAATGTTTTCGGGGACCGTTCTGGACATCGGGATTTTGAAACTTTTAAATCTTATGAATGCATGAATCGAATAGTGCATAAAGACTCATACAGTCATAAAACATATCTATAGTTTATTATTGTTTTTATTGTACCTGAAATATTAATTTTAGCTTACTCCGTTCAAGTTTGCTTGGTCGTGATAGAAAATTAGATTTGCTATGAAATTGTGAATAATGACTTTTTAAAATATGATTTAACCTAACAATTTTATTCTATCAATACAGAGACAATGAAAGTTTTCTACTTATTATAATATAGAGAAATGAACAAGGACTGACTAGTCGACGCTTGGTTTTGGCGCACTTTTTAAATAAATTATGTAGTTGGAGCACGCTCATGTCAGAATGTGTTCCAATTTCCATTTATTTAAAAATAAACGGTTATTGTTGTAAATTGCGGGTCACGTCGAGGGGCACAACTAGTGCAAGAAATAGCCTAAGTTACTCTTTATATCATTCGCTGTTTGCTAGTGAAAGTCCCGAGTCCCGTTAGAATCGGTCAAAGCTGGAACAAACAGACAGCTAAACAAAATTTTAAAAATTACATTTTTACTATAGGTACCGTCAACCGTGCATGTTTTCACATGTATAGATCTAGGACGCGGAAATAAGTTTGTACTTTAATTTATGATTACCATTATAAATGATCTTACTTAATAATCCCTACTAATATTATAAATGCGAAAGTAACTCTGTCTGTCTGTCTGTTACGCTTTCACACCTAAACCACTGAACCGATTATGATGAAATTTGGTATGAAGATAGAACTGAACTTGGGAAAGGACATAGGCTACCCTTCACCGCGACAACCAACAGACACGCGGGCGGAGCCGCGGGCGAGAGCTAGTACGAATATAAAACAGTAAATAAAAAGAATGCCCTATGATTAATAAGGGAATTAGAAAAATGCCTTCTTCTTTTATAAATAATGTCAAAATATTTTAAACACACTTATATAGACATTGGTCAGAGTTAACGGAAGAGGTACAGAGATAGGCTAATTTCGACCATAGACAATCCATTAATTACGTGAACGATTGGATAAATGCGTGAGCCCGCTTCTTTGGGAGTGGTAATGCGCCGCACCAATCTACTGCGTTCTTGTGATCATTGACTTCGGCCATTGGTCTAACTATTGTCAACCAATCATCGAAAAACCAGTAAGGACCCAATGTAAGTTTACAATTTATTTTCACCAAATAAACTCGCGATGGATGTGCCGGTAGACACTGCAAAAAACATTAAAATATTTGGATATCGTTTAGATTATTCTTCAATGTCTGATGAAATTACTTGAAAAAAGCAGCCATTTTGATTACGTTGCTTTCCTTGGCCTCGGTACATAGTTGTGACGTGTTGAATTTTCCTTGTGCAGAAGAAGATATTTTAATATCCCAGTTTTACATTTACGAAAACCACTGCAAGGATTTCTATTACAGGTTGGTTAGACTTGTCCTCACGGGCTCACTTATATATAATAATTTGCGAAGTAATTTTCGTGCGATAGAGGAAGTGCTTTACTAGAATTATTTACTTGGGCTGTTGAAGACAGTGCTTGGCACAAACCTATTTTATGAATATTCTTTGTGTAACGTGGACTCACTGCGTTGTCGTTTTGTCCAAAATTTCCATTTTTTCATCTTCCAGAAATATTGTCACTAAAATTCGATGTAAATTACATGTTTATGGTTTACAGAAAAAAGATGGAACATGCACAGATTCAGAGCTCAGATGGAGCTCAAGTTATGACTATCAATGGACAACAGCTACAAGTTCTTCAGATGAATAATACACCACACATGATACAAGGTCCTAATGGATTACAGATTGTGGCACACGCTGTACCTTCCACTGGACCTGCCATACAGGTAATTTATAAGCAGTTAACATCAATATTAAATCAATAAATACATACATATACCTCACACATATTTGAATCCCATACTGGGTGGATCCTGTGCTATGGTAGCTATTTCTAAATACATACATATATGTATTGAAAAAATAAAACCAAGACTTGACAGTCGGTCTGAGTATTATTGCCTTTGGTGGGAATTGTTTTAACTAGGGATGACTGTAAATGCTCCCATTTTATTAGTAAATGAATCAAATTAATTTTATTATTTGTATGTAGAATATTTTTTGATATTTATTTCAACTAGACACACATATGGTATAAAGGTCCTTCGCGGTTGAAGGACCTTTATATGACATGTGCGGTTGTCATCAATACAAATACATATATATTTTTGCTAAGACTAAGCTTTGCTCCATAGTGTTACCTGTGATTTACTACAATAACTACAGGTAACACTACGGGATTCAGCTAGTATAATATAATATAGGTTGCGTAACTATGTCTATAGTCTCCGGACTAAGATTATAATTATGCTGTAGACATTATAATATTCAACTCAATGATTTACTTGTTCTTGCCAACGGAATCAGATTGGAACACCACAACTCCAGGTAGTAGTATCATACTTTAATTTTGGTTAAAGTTTTTTTGAAATAACTTTGAAGAGTTTGCTAAGCATGTAATAGAATGGGTAAAAAAATACTTAAAAATATTATCAGTGTATATCTTACGTTCCTTGGTCTGCATCAAAGAGTTTTTGATTGTCTTTGAAATATAGATTGATCTCTGTGAGGGTTGCAAGTTATCATAATATAACATCTAGCTTTCCTCAGTGACTGCGAGTGTGTGTATGTGTGTGTGTTAATTCAACTAAAAGTAGTCTATGTCCTTTCTCAGGTTCTAGAATATCTGTGTACCAAATTTAATTTAAAATGGTTCAGTAGTTTTAGTGTGAAAGCACAACAGACAAACAAGTCATTTATAATATTAATAAGAAAGTAAGGATTGCACTTCATTTGTGATAAAACTGCTATAGTAATATTAAGAATATAGATGATACAAAATCCCTAGTTTAAAGTTACTTAGCTAAATTGTAAGGACTGTAGAAGCATCTGTTGACATTTTTATGAGGATTTAATAAAGTTTATTGTGCTGTAGTTTAGTGCCTCGTTAGTCTAGTGGATTGTGTATGCGACTGCTTATCAGGAGATCTAGGGTTCAAATCCCGGGTTGGGCTATAAAAGTGTTTTTGGGTTTTTCTTAGAAAATCCCTAATGGTAGCCCGTAGTTTGGAAGTTCGGCGGTGATTCACGGCCGTGCCTCGGATAGCACGTAAAACTGTGGGTCCCCGTTGTCATGAACTTCAATGGCAAACGTTATGTGGAAGTCAGTGCCCTCAAATTTACTGACAACTAGTTCAACCTACGAAATTCAGTTCTCCCTTAGGGTTTTGGAGATCCAATGCTTGTCTCTCTGTGGAAAAACTGATATTCAGGTAAAACCGGTTGAACTAGTAGCCGACCCCAAATAATATTGGGAATAAGGCGAGGAAGAAGATTGTGCTGTAGTTTAGTATTAAGTCAGATTGTGTAAGGGGAGATTCTGTTTTGATTTGTATGTAACATAGATCTTATCTATTAGTTATTCTTAATGACTTTCTGTATGTTTTCAGGTAGCCACTCCAAATGGGCAACAGTTACAACAACTGCAAGTGTTGCCAATATCTAATTTACAAGGTATGCTCTCAATTTTAATGAAAAGTTTATAAAATGATAAAAAGTAAAAGAAAATAAAAATAATTTATTGTTTCAACCAAAATTTAAGTGTTACAGCAGTACTAAAACAAATCTTATACCTAATAAATACAAACAATACAGCCTAAACCAAGTCCACCAAGTCAAGTCGAAAGAGAGTCAAAGATGTAGACTTAAGTAAATCAAGTTTTGGTTAAAGTTATATAGATGCCAACTTTTGCCAAATAAAATTCATTCACTTTCATTTATTTTTTTAAGCTTTTATCACTTGTAAATAAATATCATTAAACTGTTTGTTTGTTTAACTTACAGCTAGTGGCAATGTCCAAGCCATGCAGCTTGTTCAAACACCTGATGGTCAGACATTCATATACCAGCCGGTTGCAACTAGCGCACAACATACAATTGATCAACATCAAATTATACATCAACCTGCCGGTAACTATATGTTGTCACTATATACTATCTTTAAACCATGAGATTGAGGACTGACACTGTCTATAACTATACCTTAAATAAATATGCAACTGCCTCGTTGGTACGCATATGTGACTGCTGATACAGAGGTCCCAGGTTTGATTCCCGGGTCGGACGAAATGTTTGTGTGATCCGCAAATGTTTGTTTCGGAGTTTGGGTGTTTTCTATGTATAAAATGTAGGTATTTAAAAAAAAAGTATGTTTATGTATTTATATCAGTTGTCTAGTTACCCATAATACAAAGGAGAGCACGTAAAGCCGTCGGTCCCGGTTGTCATGAACATCTATGGCAATCGTTATTGGGAAGTCAGTGCCCTCAAATATACTGACAACTAGTTCAATCTTCGAATTTCAGTTCTCCCTTTAGGGTTGCGGAGGTCCGATACCAGTCGCTCCGTGGAAAAACTGAAATTCAGGTAAAACCGGTTGAACTAGTAGCCGACCCCAAATAAACTTGGGAATAATGGCTAGGAGAATGTCTAGTTACCCATAATACAAGCTCTACTTAGTTTTGGGGACTAGATGGCGTCGTGTGTAAAATGTCTTAAATATTTATTTACTACATATTTATATATCAAGTCTCAAATTGTTTTTTTTTTTTTTTTTTTTTTTTTTTTTTTTTTTTTTTATATTTAAGCCTGCCAAAGTGACTCTACTCTGCCTGATGGAAAGCATGAGTAGAATCCAGGAGTAGGGGTCACCATGCTTATTGTGAGGGTAGGCAAAGTAGCATGGTGACCCCTAACATGGCAGCCTGGTTAGATTATTCTGCATCATTCTCCCGGCCTTCGAAGGGCGGGAGAATGATGCAGAATGATTGGGCCTCCGGTCTCACACTCACCAACGAAATACGACAGCAAGAATGCTGTCATTATTGTTAGAAAATCACAATAATTCATGTTGTCTGTCCTCACTTCAGATGGATGTCAAAGATTGTACAAATGTAGTGGTTCAAACCCCCACACTTGTAGGATAATACTGTGTTATCCTCAAGTTGTTCTGAGGTTGGATGTTTTTGTGTTCTTTAAGAATAAACTAAGTTGTAATGTGTTTTTGTAATACTGAATACTGTAATAGAGGTTGTGTGTTTATTTTACACCCAGGTCCATTATTGTGTGATGATTCTGTGACTGTAATGTGTGTAATGTTTTAACATGCTTGATTTCAGTGATCAACCTGAATGGCAACTTGGTACAGGTAGCTGGTGTTAGCAATGCAGTGCAAGCACAACAGATTGTCAATCAGCCTAATATTGTCATGGTAAGTTACTCAAACTATGGAAATCTGAATTTGTGTACTTTCGTTCAGGCTTTTTGGTGGTGCACAGAGCACGGTAGTTCCATACGCTACCAGTACGACACAGAGGCAGTCTGTATATATGCATGTATTAAATTTATAAACTATTATATTGCTTAAAGATGGTGAATGGGACCACAAACACTGCCAGTACCAGCACGGCGACATCAGAGGGAGCCAGTTCTTCGGCGCCCGGTTCTGATGAAGAGCCTCTTCTGTACGTCAACGCACGACAGTACAAGCGCATATTAAAGAGACGCGCTGCGAGAGCTAAGCTTCATGAGATGGGCAAAATACCCAAGGAGAGGCCTGTAAGTAACTTATTCAATTTTGCCTTTATAAACTGCATTGAACCGGGCCGTCACCGTTGGTTTACCGTGATTTGAAGTACTACTTATATTTTGTATGAAGCAGTTTATATTACACAGTGCACGATCCTTGTCCCATCCCCCCGAATATGATATAAATCTTTTTTAGGTTGGCTATAAATATATATTTTTAAGTATTTCTTACGTATTACACAACGCCATCTATTGTATTATGGGTACTAGACAACTAATATAAATACATAAAAAAAATATGTAAATACATACATACATAGTCAACACCCAAACATCGAAACCAATATTTGTGAATCACACAATGGTGCCCAAAACCTCAAGCACAGCAGTCGCATAGGCTACTACTGCGCTGCCGAGGCAGTCAAGATATTTATGCCCGATCTAATGTTTACACATTTAATATTTATCTAGAAAATAATAATTATGCTCCCAGGCCCATCTAATAATTGAATGAAGAGCTGAATACAAGAAAGTAAATATTACTTTCGTGTATTCAGCTGGAAAATACTAACTTCTGAAATGACTAATATCAAAAGTTGCCAAATAAATAAGAAATATCTAGGTTAGTAGACGTTGTATAGATGATGCCTAATTCGTTTTGTTTTACGTTGATGACAGAAATATCTACATGAATCAAGACACAGACATGCTATGAACAGAATACGAGGCGAAGGTGGCAGATTCCACTCTGGAAGCAGAAAGTAAGTACAAATCCTACTAATATTATAAACGCCAAAGTTTGTGAGTATGTATGTATGTTTGTTGCTCTTTCACGCAAAAACTACTGAATGGATTTGGATGAAACTTTACAGGCTACATAAAAACTACTTGTTACTGCAATAATCGAGATACAAGCGGGCGGAGCTGCTGGCGAAAGCTAGTATTAAATAAGGATTACACGCTACTAGTTATAGCACTCATACTGCTGGAATAAAGAAGGATGATGAGAGGACCTTGTTAGATAATTACATTGTTACACTTTTTTTGCAGGAACATGGAAATGGTATCACAAGACCAAAAACTATTAGAAGACATCAAACCAGATACAGTGTCCATAACTATCATTCAGGTATTTATATTTAACCACTATTAAACAAATTATACATGGACACAGTGCTGTCTCTAGGAATTATATTCTGGCCTACTTTATCTCATCATTCATTTATTAGTGTTGCACTTGATCTAATAATGTGCCTGGTCTATAATTTTTTTGGAGGCTTAAACTTCTACACGATCGGAACCAACCATCCGCTCGCGTCAGCCGACAGCGTTCCAGACGGTCGGTGCCTGCCGCGAGGGATGCGCTCGCGACCAAGGCCGTTGACATCAATCAAGTCGGGTCAACCGATTTCTACACTATCTATTTTCGTATCAACCCGACCAAGAACAGGATGGTTGGATTCTAACCGTGTAGAAGACTTTTTAGTGATTCGTAACACAGGTATTCCAATACCTATCTCAGGTACCAGTCTCTCAGAAATTCTCATTGCAATGTATTTTGGATTAAAATCTACACTGTACCTCATAAAATTATTAGAAAATGAATTATTATTATAATGTTTAAATATATGATATTTGTCCCAGGATGATGATACCCAGGATCAGCAGTCAACTCAATGGAGACGCCTAGCACCACAGCAGTCATTGCAGTCCACATAGCAGATAGAAGACCACAATATTGATGACTGTGCTGTCATAAGTGTTATAACAGAAGAGTGACTGTGAAACAAGTGTCGTTAAATTGTCTAAAAGATAACCCGGAAAATACTGATATCAGTCTCATGATACCAGGGTGATGAAAAGTGATAAAATACTGTTGAAATTGAACTAAAATAATGTAATAGATGTTACAAGTAATGAGTGGCAATGATATTACGGTCTGTACAATGGACTCTGATTAGAGATGTTAATGGTGGATTATCCCTTAAGCAAACTAGGCATGTGCACAGGGTCCCAAGGCTAAATATTTAAATATGAAAGCTATTCCCACTTTAGGCGTTCTAAGGCACTCAGTGCAGTCTTATTTGTTGTGATTCTGATACACCAAAAACCATTGTTTTTATTATGGTTAGAAAGGAATGCATCATCACAGCCAAATGATGTCTACTGCTGGAAATAGGCCTGTTCCAAGTTTCTCCACAAGAAAGTGCTGCCCATATCCGTTCCCTTTCTGCAACCACCTTGTGGTGACCTACTAGCGCTGCGACTTCCTGTATGTGGTTGGCACTTAATAACTGGGCCCCATCGGCCATCTACTGCCTCTTAAGTTTAGCAATTTTTTGGGTAATATAAGGGACCTTGGTTCGTCTGCAGATCTTGTTATCTTGTTAAGGCTCAAGCCTTCTTATGAACCCAATTGTGAGCGACCACAACTCTGTACCGTAAGTCCAGTCGGTAAAAAAAGAGTTTACACACGTAAAAAAAGATGGATTTAAGAAAAGTCAATGAAAGTTTGAAGTAATCAATGATTGTACAGTTAATATGGTGTGGTCGATAAGATTCTTGCATAGGGCGCTCAGGGCCATTGTGTTCAGTGTACATGTAGTCCACTTTACATACTGTATATTAGTAAATAATATGTAAGTTATGCACTTAATCGGTAAATAGAATAACCAAATTATTCGAAAGGCTGATGAATAATAACAATTTTGTACGTTAGAGGCTAGCTAGGTCACTATGGATATGTTCAAATGATATGAAGTTTATGTATTTCGGTTGTTAGGTTAACGTTTTAATGTCGATATTGCTAGCTGTTTTCTTTTTTCTAATATAAAAGTATTTATTGTTAATTAAAATATGTTGGTTGTGGAATTAGTTTCTGTTTTACTTACGATTGTTAAATGCAATATTCTAATCTATTAATAATTAATTTTAAACAATAAAGTAATCATGTTTGATACAAGCCAAAGAGGTTCTGATTCGCGTCTGGATGTAAAAGATATTCTCTGTTTAGGTGATTCTTGTATGTATGTAAATATGTAAAAATGATACGGAAATTACAAATAAGAAACTTTTATAACGCGACTAAGTACAAAATAAATATGCACATGGAAAGTTTTTTGTTTTATTTACTTTTACCAGCGGCTCCGCCCGTGCAATGCCGATTATTGCGAAAAATACGAGCCTGATTCCTCGAGAATCGAAATATCACCTTTATTAATTTCATTGAGATAGGTGCAGAGGTTTAGCCGTGAGAGCGTAACAGACAGTGGTAGAGTTACTTTTGAATATATGATATTAGTAGGTTTACTGAATAATTACAAATATAATAGTTAAAAGTGTTTATTAAAAAGGTTTCATAAACAGGATCCCAAAACTTCAGGTAGATTAGTTTGTTACTACAGTAATTGGCATCAAACATTTTTTGTACTTAACTTACGTAATAGTACTTTAAGTGCACTTCATTTCTCTAATTTCAACACACAATATACTTATAATAATATGTATAAAGAAAATTAAAACAGGAATATAAAATCAATATGTTTAGAAACAATATAAATATATAACAATTCAACATACCTAGTAAATTAACAACTGGAAGTTATTGATTGCAATTCTCAATAAATAACAAAAATCATAATTTCAATGTTTACCCGACTACGGCGGAGCTAAAAGGAAGGTTAATGTTTTGGGCAGTTTATTTATGTTTGTTTAGTAGAAACTACCGTCCAGGTACACTACTAAACCGATTATAATGAAGAGGTATCAATAGATTTGTAATGATGACCCGGGTGACAGGCCCTTTATAATATTTTATCAAAAAGTTTTCCATACATAGTCGGGTTATAGTTTTTTAAACGATTTCTTGTGTTTAAATGTCATTATTTTGTTCTGTAATGCATCACACATTTAAAATCTAATCACGAATTCATTCATAACACTACTTACTTATCCCAACACTTTCTTTGCGTCTTAATTAAAAGCTTATCTAATATTAATATCAATTGAACCAATGTTAATTATCACTAAATATCAAATATTGACTTAAATAACAAAATTATACTAATTATTCAATAATTTATTTGGCTGTTCAAGTGTTAGGCTTGTGGGCAGTTTCTCTGACGCGCTGGATCTCAGTCTTGATGGCCGATATGAGAGGGAGGGCTGGGTCTTCTGGAGCCAGTCGACCCTCAGTCAAGATGAGCGCAGGGTTGACGGTCGGCCTCGCACCTAGGGACTGTTAAATTATCATCGTGTTGTTGTCCCATTGCTGTGTGCAAAATTTCGTGTTCATTGGAGATTTTGTTCTGTGTGTTGAATTCTGATGATTTGGCTCTGTAGTGTGAAAGGCGATGGATGAATGGTACTTAGATGTTAATGAAAGTGTAAATAGATCAGTTTCTAAGCAGAAAATAATCCTGTCAGCCATGAGTCTAATGAGATACTTCTGCATCATTGAGTCTTCGGTCTCGTACTAACCAACGAAATACGAATATGTCGGTCGATCGTCGTCAATCTTCTATGCGACTGTGATCGTGCTGAAATCAGCGTAGTTTCACCTTTTATGTAGTGTTGGTTGTATGTAGAAGTGGTGAATTTTGGTAAGTTTGTACGGTAAGTGTGGGTACCTGTGGTGGGGTGGCGGCCCAGGCGCGGGCGGGGGGCGGCACGCGTCTCTCGGCGGCGGGGCGGCTGTACGCTGTGCGGGGCCGGGGACCGTCCGACACGTTCGACACGCGACTGTCCATGGAGTTATGGTACAACAAAATCAAAAATGAAAATTTTTGGTCTATCTACATAACTTTACTCCGCCTGATGGAAAGCATGACTAGAATCCAGGAGTAGGGGTCAAAATCCTTATTGTGAATATGCAATGCAGCATGGTAACCCTCACTATGGCAGCCTAGTGAGGTGCAACTGCATCGTTGGGCCTCCGGCAGTGGCGTAACAATACCATTTGGGGCCCGTGGCAAATTCTTTTGATGGGGCCCTATCAGTAAAAATCGCCACGTTGTACTCAGTTTAATTTTAATAAACTAATTAACAGCGTGTCGCCACCCCTATTCAACCCGCGGGTGTCGTAAAAGGCGACTAAGGGATAAACTACGCAAGACAACATCGATGTAAAGAGAAGGAAAACTTGAAACCAACCCTATACCAACCAGTCTGGCCAGCGTGGTATAGTAGGTCAAAACCTCCTTCTAAGGAGGGCCTCTCCTTAGAAGTTATATCCAGCAGTGGACTGTTAAAGGCTGTTGATGATGATGATGATGAAATTACAAGTTGTAAATGGCCATAGGCCTCCTCTCTTAGGCGAGAGGCAATGGTCTTTAGTCCCCACGCTAGCCTAATGCGTATTGGAGACTTCACGTTCATCCATTGTAGAGTTAGCGCTTTTTGAACTTCAACAAACCGAACTTTTAAAGCTAAAACGGCATTATAACGTCCTGCCCATCTAGTAGAGTTTTTTTTAATGTTATTGAAGTTGAAGACTCATTTTCTTTATTAGATTTATAACTTGATAAAATATATGGAATATCTTTTAAACTATGCCCAAAAAAATACTAATTTGTTGAACTGTTTAAAAAAAAATTGCATATTAATAACCTCTATCACTGCATCATTGAGTACTAGATTTAAATTATGAGCAGGACAGTAAACATATACGGCATTCGGCTTGACATATTTTTGAACTCTACCATTAGTCCCTTTCATTGTGTTGGCACCATCTATCCTTGTCCTCGACACTTATTTAGTGGAATATATTTGTCAGTTATGGATTTAATAATTTGCTTGGACATTGCTAAGGCAGTTTGATCCTTAACTTCATGAAATCCTAAAAATGTTTTTTTAATGACAAGTGCCTTTGATATCCCATTACCATCTTTTTCTATCATGCAATAACGGTAAAGTTCACAAATTTGATCAATTTTTGAAATATCTTGAATTGTATCGAATATGATAGAGTAGAATGGTGCGGCATTACTTCATTTATTAGTGAATTTTCTACTTTTAGAACCAGGACAGAAATTAGCTTATTTTGTATTTTTGGACTTAAATTTTTTATCTGGCCCTTTGGTTTACTTAACAATTCTTGTTAAATCGCATCGTATTTTCCTAATAACTCAACAATACTCAAAAAGTTTGATCACTGCTATTTACGTTTTCTCAGTGGCCACAAAAGGCTAAAGAACACGTTTAAAGTGTTAGAGTAACATCAAGGAGTGTAGAAAGTACTTGGCCCCAAAAATTTTTTTTTTTGATCATAGACTCTTGCTCTTAGATGAATTTTTGATGTCACGTGTCTTTGTATGGCATCTACAATATGTTTCCAGTCGTCATAGTCCTCAATCCAAACATTTTGTATTTTTTTAGATGCCCGATTTGCGAATAACCAACACGGTTCACAATACGCCTTCTGAATCTGAAGTATTAAAGAATAGGATAGCCATGTACGTTCAAGTTTCACGCCAGTCTTGGAAACAATTTAGTAATGTTTTTCTAGAAATGATCTATTGTCACTATCTTTTAAGAAAGGGCCCTTAGGTTTATAATGTCCGTTTTTAATCAAGTTAGCTCTTTAAAATTACCCTTATCAGAAACATAATTGGCGAAGATACAATATTGATCATGCTAAAATATAGTTCTCTTTGATTTTTGCTAGGACCTTGTTGTGGTTGTTCTGGATTATTAGAAAGTGACAAATTACTCGCCACGGGTAACGTGTACATCTCTAAAAATGAATCAACATATTTTTTTTTAGGTTGGTTGAAATGCTTAACGATTAACTTGAAATTGTATTATGGTATTTAGTTGTCTCACTTTGGATTTTAAGCAGAACTTATAAAAATATACCTTTCAAATAAAATAAAATACTCAAGTACAGTGTAAAAAAATTTTTTGAGCTCGCAGCCTCTTGGGCCGGGGCCCTCTTGGGTCGGGGGCCCGTGGCATTTTGCCAGCCCTGCCACCCTATTGTTACGCCACTGGCCTCCGGTCTTAAACTCACCGACGAAAGATGACAGCAACAATGCTGTCATTTTTAGGTTATTCTTCTTTGTGAGGGTAGTACTGCACCGGTCGATCGATTTTTGGCTTATCACATCCAGCAGTTTTATTGTATTCTGTACCACAATTATTTACCTGCCATACCTTACTTGTTGGTATTTTATTTAGTTCTAATTACCTAGGTCCGGGTCCTGCTGACCTTCCCCGCACAGTGTCCAACGCAGTGTAGGGAGATCCTGGAAGCCGCACGTTATCGTTACGTGCCTGTGCTAGCTGCTCGCCTGAACCAGAATCTGTAAGAGTAACTGCTGTGGAACACTAAGCTAGTATGACCGCCTATATCTAGAAGTTGTCATAGTTAACTTTAAAGAGATGTTGCCAATTCTAAGCGAATTATTAGAGGTTTTTTTTCTCCAAATTTAAATGGGATCAACCTGCAATGCAACATTAACTTAACTTACATTGGAATTAAGAACCAATATTTATTTGGATATCGCATAGTGTTAAAACTATAAATACCTTGCTTTTTCTCCCTAGAATCTCTCTCGTTGTCCACTGTGTATGTGTCGTGTGAGTTTGGACTGGAGCCGACGCTACCGAACAGTGTAAACGCATCGTCCATCAACTCGTTGAACCGTTGCCTCATGCGAGACGGACCAGCCTCTTTGCGAGCTGACGATGTGGACTTAGCCGGACTCGGCGGCTTGGACGCTGCAAGATATAGTCGCTAGCTTTAAAAACACTTCAAATAAATGATGGAAAATATAACATTTGAATGTATTTTACCAAATGATTGATCATGTACTGAGTTTCTGACCTACAAATATTGAAGAGTTACTTTCAATGTTTCGATATTTATATCAACAACCTTTATTGTCCCACTGCTGGGCTCGGGTCTCCTCTCAGGAGAGGGCTAAGGCCATACATCCCCACGCTGACCGAGTGTGGCTTGGGGACTGGCAAGAGTCATTGTGGCAATGTAATCTTGTACTTGGATGATTTTTAACCCGCCCGAAAGCCTGCAACTAAGCTTCACGACTGCTATGATAACAATCGGGACTGACGACTTAACCCGACCTCCGAATTACGGAATTTACCCTCGGTGATTGTTCCCAATTACCTAAGGCCACTAGACTATGAGTGCTTTGGAATTTGTAAGTCTTAGTATAATAAAACATAGAAAAGTCTACCTTACCGTCTTTAATTCTCTGGCAATGTAGATCCCAAACCAAGGGCCCTATGACTCCAGGATCCTTATCAATACTGCCCAGTCTGACCAACTGTGATGCCATCTGCCTTCTAGGAACCACATCTTTATTTTTACTCGGATCCTGCTTGCTCTTCTTCGGGGAAGTGACTGGTGAGTCAATGTCGAGGTGACGGACTAATACAGGTTCGAGGATTCTGGACAGCGGCTCTACTACATTTCCTCTGGAAGAGATGAAAGAGATATTTTTCAAGAATGGTTCCTAAGTAAAGGTAGCTGTTGGTTTTGTGAAAAAATTGGCTCTTGCGTGTTTCTATTTAGTGCTTAATACGTTCATGGGTTCATTCACATCACTGAAACTACACGGAGCAGACACTCGTTTTCCCATGATTATTTTGTCGTTATATGAACCTATCAAAATGACTCCTGATGCCAGAATGAAAGCGTGAATAGACTCTAAGAGTAGTGGTCTCCATACTACTTGCGAATTCAAACGCATGCAGTGTGGAGTCCACATTAAGGCGGCCTATTTTTTTCTTCTTCTTTATTTAAAAACACAAATCCCGCATTAGGAACATAAATTTCTGTGTCGCGGGGGACACAAAAATACATTAAACGGACACAAGGAACACCCAGACTCAG
This sequence comes from Phragmatobia fuliginosa, assembly GCA_932526445.1. Lineage (NCBI taxonomy): Eukaryota > Metazoa > Arthropoda > Insecta > Lepidoptera > Erebidae > Phragmatobia > Phragmatobia fuliginosa. The sequence goes on along the minus strand of OW052075.1, from coordinate 9,715,200 downwards.
AACAACAAATTGTGAATCATACAAAGTGTTATCCTACGTGGGATTTGAACCCACGACACTTGGCGCAGTAGAAAGTGGTGTGGCGACCGCTTAAGCCACTAGGCCAACCGTGCAGTCAATTGGTATTATACTATTAATTTGGTATTATAACCTATTGGTATTATACCACATCATTGGGTCTTTGATCTCGTACTCACTAACAAAAAAACTGCACGAATGCTCTCATTTTAGTTTGTTCTTTTGTGAGAGAGTAGAACCGCCGCGGTCTGGCCGGCCCGTTTGTATGGTGTATATATAGGTTTATAGAACTGTCAGTAAAGAAACTCTCTGTATTAGTCTGTATATCTTTTCAGTAATGATATTGTTATCGAAGTAAGGTTTTCTGGTTTTCTGTCAAAATAAATAACAAAATGCTATACTAAAACACTGATAACAATAGGACTATATTTGATATTGAAACCATTTGAGGTGTCTCACCTGGGGAAAGCATTGACTGAAGGCATGGAAAGATAAGAAGTTGGCGTCTGCGGTATGGAAGGCTGACCACTATCAGAGCTGTCCAAACCGGCTGCTTCAAGCAAACTGTCCGTAGTACCCACTGGAAAAACACATGTTGTACCTGGATCAGAGCAGTTGGTGCATCGTTGACAGCTTTAAAAAAATAATATTGTGCAAGAACCGTTGTTAGACCAGTCCAACGCCAAGACTTCAGAGTGAGAACTATAACTGCGTGATATGATATAAGATTATATATACGCGCTCGATTTCGTTAGATAGCTCGTAAGTTTTTCTTGAATGTGTAGGTATACTGTTACGGATGTCACAGGAGGGCTTGATTTCTCACATTACAAAAAGAAATGTCGCGAGTTAAATAAATATTTTGGACATCTGACACACAACATCATCTAGTCCCAAGCTAAGCAGAGTTTGTGTTATGGGTACTAGACAACTGATATAAATACATAAACATACTTTTTTTTTTGTAAATACATACATATTATACATTTACGATTTACGAACATTGGTTAAATAAAAAGAAAGAAGGTAACTTACCCCTCTTTTTTTGAGGCATTCTTAGTGCGTGAGGTTTTTTCTGTCTTCTACGGAATGCTGTTGCGACTTCTGATACTCCAGAAGACGTGGTTGACGAACTACCCACAAAGAAACATACATTGAGCACGAGCACCATTGATCGATCGGATCGATATTGTCTTAACACTAAATTAGATTGATTAAGAGTCATCAACTATTGTAAACCCTGGCAATGGCCTACATACACATGGCAATAAGTATAAACAGCTACTTGTAGATATTGAAATTTCTTGAACTTATGAAAATCTGAAGGCTTCACGACTGTTATCCTATAATAACAATCGGGACCGACTGCTTAACATGACCTCCAAATCACGGATACACTCATGATATCATGCTACTATCGGTCACCTATCCAGATACTGACCGCGCCGGCGTTGCTTACCCTCTGTTATTGTTTCTAATTACTTAGGGCAACTTGAGTGACTCTCTCTGTACCTACCAAATTCTATATATATATATATATATATCAATGTACAATATTTGTATATGATTTACCTGGAACCAGCACTGGCTGCTCTGTATATAGGCAGTAGACTGCTGCTAGGTCTGGTTCTACTCGGAGATACGACGCTGATCAGCTGCGAAGTAATCAATGAGGAATTTAATATATTGTTATAGCACCAAACAAATACATTATGTGAATTACAGAATGTAGGTACAATACATACCTACTTAGTTGGTATAAATGGGTTTGTGGGTTTCATTTGTATCAATTGTCATTGAAATTAGTTGCTAGTTCATTCATGAATTTAACGACACCAGCCATTCTGAATAAGTTTGTAGTATAACGATCTAGTGTAAATAAGTATCGGATACATCGAGTATCAATATATCCGAAATAAATAACCAAGATCAGAGACAGAGAAAGTCAGTAAAAATGATGGTTGCTATTACATATTAGATTTGTTCCTGTTCCTGCAAACACTTATCACAATAAACATGCTGCATGCATTAAAATAAAACTCCCTCAAAAACCATCCATCTCTAAGTCAAACCGAAGAAATCAAACGATCAACCTTTTACAGTTGGTAAAACGGTTTTGAAATTTATATACTTTCCAAGTACTTACGAACCTTCCCATCTTTTTCTTCGTGCACTTGCTTCAGTTGGTTCCTCTCTGCTTCTCTCATTATTTCCTCTCTATATGCTCGGAGAGAAGCTGCAGATTTCATGGTTTTCTTCCTGAAATTCCATTCAATAGCCACTATAGTTATACACACACACACACCATAAAATTATGAACACGTCTATTTACCTGTGAGCAAAACAAAGTAACGCGAATAGCACTAATAATAGCAGTATGGCGATTGTGGCGCCTACAGCGAGTGCCCACAGTTCAGTACCATGTACTCCGCCACCAGCCTCACCTTCCAAACCCTCAGCTGTCTTCAAGTAGGCTGCTGGAAAATAAAGAGCTTTGGAAGAAATGCGCAGGAATAATAAGTATTTCACATCAATTACAAATGAAAAATGCGAAGTAAGTAATAAGTAAAATTTCAGTTGGAGTTCATAATTTTCCTAATAAAATCTACATACTCTAATATTATAGAAAGCATCGAAATATGAAGTTCTTAATTATGCTCCACGACTATGGAGTATACTAATACTCGGAAAAAAAACTTCAATCCATTAAAAAGTAGGGACTCCATGTTAATGCGTAAGTGCTTTTTTGCCGTTCAGTCTGAGTCGACCTGAAGTTTCCACAGTGCAATGTTTATTCGTACTCACGCTCGGCCTTTGTAGTAACAACGGCACCCAACTCTCTAGCAACTTCTGCATCTCTGACAAGTCTCATGTCTCTCGCAGCCACTGCTGCTGGCACTGCTCTCCCTCCAACCAATACCACATACACTATTTGAATACTACCCGTTTCTGGGGACTAAAAACAATTTATTCATAATTAATCAACCATCCTAGTACACGATTAAACCGTCCGTCATGGATTTAGGGCTAGATTATTAAGTATTCTTATTCTACTTGGCAATTTACGCCAGCCTAGGATGTTAGATTTTTAAAGGGTTTAAAAAAAATGTACTTCAAATTGAAATCTAAAATAAAATTCTTCGATGTTTCATTATTCAAAAGCTAGTTTATTTCTACCGAGGCCTGCAAAACTATAACCAGAATTTTCAATTAAAAATATTGGAGAATTTATTTTAGTTACCTCTGTTATGTTTTGTATATGAACTTGAACTGGTGGTTGTTGTTCTGGCTTTAATATTTCTCTTTTGTACAATTGGGTGTCATTTGTCTCCAGTCCTTCAGATTCCAAGGGTATATCGATCAAATCTTCATTTATCTCCTCAAGTTCTTCTCTATCAGTAACGTCTCGTTTACGAAGGATAATAGAAGACGTAGCCAGAATCCAAGACTCGACTTCATTTAGCTTCGTAGCTGTGATCTCTGCATTTACTAAAGTACTATCTTTGTCAATTGAGAACATTTCTACATTTGCTGGATAAACAAAATCATTGGAAGAATTTAATATAAGTCTACTAGACTCTTCATTGGCAATTAAGGTACTAGGTACCGACACAAGAGTAACCATAGAACTATGGATATCTAAATATCGGAAGGGAGTGTTGGAACTTTGAGGGCCTAGAGGGCCATTGCTATTGTCTTTATTTACAATGAATGAATGAACCTCGTGTTTCTTTCTAGCCGGGGGTGCGTCTAGAGATTTTATAATACCCAGATGACGTTCTTGCTGTCTGAAAAGAAAGAGAAAAACAAGAACGTGTTAGCGACCCACTGCATACTTCACCCAGCTAAGGTAAGTTGTCCACATAAATATGAAGACATCATATAAAATGCAACACAAAGCGATGTTTTATTAGTTTAGCCCATAGCCAAAAATATTAAAAAGTTAAAGTTAGTGTTAGAGCAAAGCAAATTCTGCCATTTTTAAGTTATGTCAATTACCTCAAGAAAGCCTTCTGATACAACCTTGCGAGTCTCAATTGCAGGCTATCTGGCGTTGATCCCTGTATCACAGTAAGTAGCCAGTACCTTCTGTCTTCGGGAATTTCTGGCTCGAGGCTCCCTGGTACTCCAGGTTCTCCGCAGTTGAGAACACACTCGCCCGTTGATCTGTCTGTCACCGCCTAAAAACGGCCAAGAAGTCAATTCTTAGATAAGGAGAAGAAGAAAGGGATTCTTTTTGCCATGAATAAAAACTTTAATTAAAAAATCTATATTGTCCAGCAAATCTTCGTCTTTTGTTTGCGTTGCTATTTAACGGCGTTCAGATTTGACGAATTTAGTTTAGTGCTCTCTTTGCTAAGTAAGTTCATAATAAATTGCTTGCTGAAAATTCTGCTATGTAAATATTTTTTCTGGTTTGCTGGTTTGGGGTAGGCAATGGCCTAAAGTTTTTAAGTATTAAGCTCGAAGACGTATAGACTCTTCTTCGATGCTACGGTCATTTGATGAGGGTAATTTTAAGCTGATAGACGAAATGATTTGCATTTCATCGCTTAGCAACAAGCGTAATAGTTTAAACTTGATCTACCTGTACGATAGGTCATGCGACAAAAGGGGGTTTATGTATTACTAGCTTTCCGCCCGCGGCTTCGCCCACGTGGAATTCGTTTATATCGCGCGACACGGTAAGGGTAGATTAAACAATCTTACATGATTTTATGTTTGATATTAAGGAACTTCGACACAAACTTTCGTCCCCTATTTCAAACCCTTCTACCTTTAATTTCGCGATAAAAAGTATCCTATGTCCTTTCCCAAGTTCAGTTCTATCTTCATACCAAATTTCATCAAAATCGGTTCAGTGGTTTAGGCGTGAAAGCGTAACAGACAGACAGACAGACAAAGTTACGTTCGCATTTATAACATTAGTAGGGATGTAATAATGTCGTGAGGGAATGTCAGTTGATAGTTTGTAAATGATGTTGCTAACAGTGCATGATTTTTGTCTATTAACATCAATCATGCGATAGAGGGTAACGTTTTTTTAATGAATTACTTAATTAATATTTCCAAAAACGTAGAAGTGTTCTATTTATGTGACTTTATAAAAAATAAAACTAATTTTAATGACGTATTAACGTTGAGTATTTACATTGAAAAAAGGAAAACTTACTTGTGGTGGATAAGAATCCAAGTACACAGTGGCAAGAACGGTAGTAGTCCGCACTTCTGGAGTCGATGGCTTAACTGGAACTGGCAGCGGAGCGTCTGGCGGTGGCGGCGGTCCATCCCCTGAGCCCGTCCAGAAGAAATCCTCCAGACGAGGAGTTCGTTGATGTTGGTCGGGCGATACCAGCATGTACACTAAAGAAAAAGTACCTACGTTCTTTAGCTAGTCAGTGTCAGAGGAGATTATGATTTCTGTGTATTTTTTTATAGTAGTAAACTTAATATCTCAGAGTATATTGTTTTTGTAAATAAGTTGGTCACGAAGTTTGATGATATTACATGATCTATAAATTTTTTCCGTCGTACATGAATCTCTGTCCATCTTATTAAAAAGAATTAAATAATCGTAAGTTAGTTTTTTCTTGCTTCTACGCCAGATGAAAGGATGAAATGGGACAAGAATATTCACTGTATTTTATCTCTAAGAAATGAGAATATATCGATTACGATTAAGAACACAGTTTCAGAATTCCTATTCATCCAGTTGATGTCGTCAGATTAAACTAAGAGACTAAAATGCACAAAGGAGGGCAAACTTGAAACAAACCAACCCGTCTGGCCAGCATGATATGGTTAACTAAAACCTAATTTTCACGAGACCTTCAGATCTTGTGCGGAAATACAAGAAGCTATGTCGGACTCGAACCGACTTTAACCGGCACGCCGTTTCAGGTCCTAGTAACCGGGGAACCAGGTATACCCTAGAAAGGAAAACCCTGGAACCCCGACGTACCTCGATGCGAACCCCGATGGTCTGCCGCTACCACCCTGGCCTGCTTCTGCTAGGGTGACAAATGACCTCATCTGTCTGTATCCAGTATTGGACTAGCAAAGATTTTAGAATCTATATCTAAATTTGTTTAATCATTCAACGGCTAAAGTTATTACACATAATTTCAGAGACAATCGAGTTTTTGGAAGCAAATTGTAAAAATCTGATATCATTCTTGTTATTACAAAAAACATATAAAATCCATGTAAATGTGCGTCAAGGTTTATTCATGCAAGGTCAGTTGATTTGTCATGCGTAAATAACAAATATTACTAATGGCTTCTGTGACTGAGTAGCTCTTTGATTAGTGCAAGTACTGAAAAGTATGTAACCAGGTCACATGTCTATGATGTTGGTAAAAAAAATATGTCTACCTAGATATTAATTGGCACAGCACATATAAATTGTGTTAATTTAAGGGTAAATAAGACGTATGTAACGTCACATAATTTATTTGGTCAAAAGCGAAACATTTTTGTTTTAAAAAAAATCCTCTTCTACCTGTTCGACAAAAATATCATTGTCTCTATTTTAAATAAAAAAAAAGTGCTCTTGATCAAGAGCTACACCGTATAGTCCTAAACTAAACGCAGACATCGAATAAACCCTACACTGTTGCAGTGAAGGTTTATTCGTTTTTTTTTGCCCTCAGGGTAACGGAGGTTCGGTACTAATAGCTCCGTGGTAAAATTTACATGCAATTTAAACCGGTTAGGTGGTAGCCAATCCCAATTCATATTGGGAATAATAAAAGCTAAGAATATGATACTTGCAATAGAGGTTTAATCGATATTCGTGTCGACTATCAATAAGACACCGCGTGGTTTTATGCAGTTCAATTCCGACAAATCAAACCTCAAAACACAGTGTTACGTGTGACGGTAGGGTTTGGAGTTTATCTGGGTCATTCATGAATTAATCGACCAGGATATAATAGTTTTATACTTTTACTTGCTTGTCCGGGACTCCACGTGATTATTTTGTGTTTTTGATTTTGAAAATGACGATTTTCACACCGTTAATCTCTTGGTTTATCCCCTTAGTGGTGAAATTTCCAAAAATCTTTTCATAGCAAGTACTTAGATGGTTACAACAAATGAGGACACTTATAAAAAAAATGTTTTAAAAACTAAACAAATACGATTTTAAACTAAAAAGTAGAAAATAATTTTAATGAAAAAGCGTATTGAAATATTTTCAGAAAGCACCCCACATTTATTTGCTCTTATTAGAGGGGGTTCTAAAGCCTGTGAGCATAGTAACTGCAGGTGTGTTGACAGTTCGACAAACACGGTTGTAACATCGCGTGATCTTCCGAATAAAGTTTATTGGCCCTCACTGTAACTGAAACTTACTACGATTTTTGTTTGGTATAATTGGTAAGTTCATCGCGAGTAAAGTTTTGATGATATAAAAGTCAGGGGTTCGATTTCTACTCAGAACAAATGATGACGAATACGATTAGTTGTTCTTTTTGAGCGTAATTCATTATGTATGTAGCACCTTCTTCTTAGTAATATTTATTGTATGCCTATTAGTAACTTGGTTACGTCTGCGTAGACGGATTCTGTCTCGTCCTTTTTTCAGACGGTCATGTTTTAGAGGTGTCAATTCATTTGATTTTTTTGAATGAAACACGTAGGCAGATAATGATATACGCTTAAATATCAAATAAGTTATAACTGATATATAATAGCTTTCGATATTGTGTTGCAATCGCTTTTCGCTTTTCAAATACACTTCCACAATAACATAAGCATTGGCGCCAAGCCGTACCAGCCCCAAAACTTTATATGAAATGAAGCGCATTTCCTCTTTTCCTCAATGCTACTATAATAGTAGAATATTTGTAACATTAACTTAATGTAAACATGTAACCATGTCTGACACGTATTTATTCACATCATTTTATTATTTACTTACGGTACTTACGGATGGCTAAGTTTTCTGTTAAAAACTCATTTGATGTCAATATTTTTCTTCAGAAACTGCATAAAGCAAAAGTATTTCTTTTCTCTGCCTACTGCCTAGTGGTTTAAGCTGTCGCTAAGTCCGTTTCATGTACGAGTATTTCTAATGCAGGGAGTTGTCTTATTAAAAAAAACCTAAAGAATACAGTGAAATAAGATAGCGTAAAGTAATTCTTATTAACGACAAAGCATAATCATTTCCCGTTAATTCTCATAAGAAGGTCATAAACAATAAAAATTAGAACATAAACCCTACCAATGATATAATGTAAAAAATTGCAAGTAATAACCAAACTTGAAACATTAGCATATAACAACAGAAAACGCGAAAAACGTCCGCTGCACCGCTTGGCACCGATTTTATCGCGGCATATCACGACAGGAATACGGAGGACTGACTTGTCTTTGTACTTTGAACAATACATTTATTTATTAAAACTGGGTTAAGCAGACAGTAATTCTAATAGTCTTAAGATCGTCATATTTTCGTTTTAAGGCGTTGAACACATCAATTTTAAGAAGGTAAATAAATACGGAATTACTTCGATTGCCTGCCATAAATACATCTATTTTAACAAAGCTTTCAGAGGAATTTAAAAAAATACATATTGGTTAGAGTATTCATTGAGAAAGGTCAGGGGCTATAACATCAAGCTACAGCTCATTGGAGCGGAGAAGTGGCCGTAATAGCGACTGCAACTAGTTCTTTCCTATCAGTTACAATTTTATAAACTAGGGACAGTTTAAATTTGTATTAATGTTTGTACCTCCTACTCTAGATCACAAGGTGATCCTATCACATTGACTCCTTCAAAGGGTTGCATTTAATAAAATAAAATAAAAATAGTTTATTTACACATAACTTTTTCACAATGATGTATTACGGTTGCGCACAGAGTTCATTAATACAATAACTATGTACTGATACTGAAACCCAAACTAGGCTGGATGCCTGTATTTTGCGAGCCAGTATACAGTCGCACAAAAGATGACTGCAAACTACTGTCGTGTCTTGTGTCATGAGTATAGTTTCCCGCGACACGAAACGACACAAATAACACCCAGACTCAAAACAGCAACTTATGAGTTACACAAAGTGTTGTTACAGGTGGGGCTTGAACCCACAACAATTCAACAGTAGAAAGCGGCGTGGTGGCGGTTTAAACCACTAGGCCAACCGTGCAGTTGTTAGTCGTATTAGTACAATTGAAGTGTGAAGTAATAATTTCTTTAACTCAAACTTACTGCCTGTGAGTGGAATGAGTGAGTTTAGAATCGCAAAGTAATACTATAAAAGTTAAGTGTATGAACACACTATTTTACCTCAATTTTACAAAAATTGCGTTAGTAAACGAATATTTATTTTTTTATATCAGGAGTTCAGAGAAGGATAGAAAGTTTAATTATAAAGGAATAAATAATATGATAAAATTATCAATCAGACTGCGGGGAAAATGATGTTCAGCAGACCGCGTTCCGCGTTTCCGTTGTCGAATGGAATACAAAAGCGACGTACGCGCAGAGCTGCGCATAACCACCGCCATTACAACGCTATTATATGCCTTTTTGTTGGGTTTTTTATTTGGACACGAATTCTGGTTAACGACAGGATATGTGTTCTAAAATTCTACAGACCTATATGACTCAATATGGGAAGTGAATAAAAATAGCTAGAGATTACTTCTCAGTTCTCTGAGGGTCAGCAGGGCCTTTACTGTTCTTTTGTGCTATTTAATTCGATGTTATACATTAAATTCGTTGCTTTTATTAAGCTAACGTATTGTTTTCTTTTCTGCTTCTTGGTACTAAGAACGTTATTATAGGAAGTCACATTATTAGAAAATTTGTTTAAATTTTTTGTTTACTAATAATTAGCTAGACACTTTCTTATTATCTCAGATCTTTAGGACATTTGTATCAAGATTAGGTGGATAAAATAATTGTCTACTTTAGTGTGGAAGAAAAAAGCCACCCCGTATTCCTCTGCTTGAAAATAACCGGGGGAGCGAGAGTCGCAATTGTATTCTTTCGTCACCCCTGACTGGCATTGACCCATCTTACCCAAAACGGGTTCCGTCCCCCGTAGCAACCCTCACCCATCGGTTGCAGTTCTCTAAAAGTGCACAGAGAAAGTAATTCACTATTTAGTTAGAGGTATCGTTACCTACGTTGGTAACCAACCAAAATAACAAGGATCCTGGTACCGAAAACGAAATGATCTTTTTTTTCTTTTCATAAATCGAAGGTTTTTGCATACTATTTACTTTGTCGTAAATAATTTTTACTTGAAAATACCGAAACTGAAAAAAATATTTGCAGATTAAACAAAAATATTTGATCCGACTCGGCAATCGACTAAAACTGCAAGACCCGAGATCACCGAGGAAATCAATGATATTATTTTATGATATCATTGGAGGAAATACATAAACTATCATAAATTTCTTATAAGATCTGAATGAGCTAAAAAAAGGATTTAATCAAAAAATATATCCTGGTTAATAATATCTTTATGCTATAGCAATTATATGATATGAGGAAAATATTACATAATTTACTTAATATTGTTACCTTAGCTTTTTATGATATATGAATCTTATAAGATTTTACTTAGGTATAATAATTTTCATAAGATGCATAGGGCTGGCTCTTAAAACAGTGTGAGTTTTGTGAGGTAATTCATAGTAAAAATGTAGTTTATGTAAATAAATGGTACTTTAATAATTTAATGCTGCAGTAAAATTATAAAATAAGTTCGTATTAATTCCATTAAGTATCAAGCATAAAATAATAATAGTAATAAAAACAGCAAATGTTGTATTTACTCACGTTTATCATCATTTTCATAATCATCGCCAAACACAAAAACGAAATAATGAAATAATATAAACTTAATATTTATTTTCCACATACTAGTTGGAAAGTTAATGACACTGAAACACATTGTACCTATTTACTTATGTATCTTCACGCCCACGTTTCTCTTCAGTAAAAATATTTACGAAATCATTGTAAATATACATGGTCAAGTAGGTTTTGTGAAGTAGTATTAATTAGTATTTTTTTAAACATTGTTAGGCATTTTTTCGAACTTATTACTGTTACGCGTACGTCAAAAAGTAATTACTTCCCCAGGACACCTGCCCACTACTAAAATCGGCCAAATACAACTGTGCTTTTAATTTTAATATCGCGTTGCCAAGCAACTAAATTGAATAACGCGCGCATGACTATAGATGTCGATATTTCAACAATAGATATAGAGGACGTGAACTACCTTATACTATATTCATGTTAGTATAGAAAATTACGGAAACTATAAAATAGTTTTTCATATTTATGGAATTTATAAGTAAATAAAAAAAAACAATTATTTAATTATATTAAACTTGCCATGCGAAGAAACTAGGGAAAATTAATAATATGACGTTGGCAATACTAAAGGAGGAAAAAGGGCTGTCAGAAAATAAAGTTCTACCACTTGAGTAGTTATTATAAATTTGTGACGGTGACAATTTATTAGTGTTATGAAAATGTTACTGTAAAATACATTAACGATTACATATTAACTAATTCAAACTGGGGAGTTCCTATTCCTTTTTTAATTTCATCTACGTTGCTTTGCTCCGATTGCTAAATGTGGATAATTAATAGGATGGTTTATACAAAGTGAAAGAACTTAGTAAAAGATGGATCTTTTACTGAGACTGAGAGTTGTAAACTGAGATCACTTCTGTGTCACAATATATAGACAAAAAAAAACTCTTTATTGACATTACAAATCTTCATTACCACCAATAACCTTCTCCCCATAATGTATTTCCAAATCACATTATGTTACATGAACTATGACTAAAGTTCACGTATAGTTTCCTCAAGTTTTAGTTTCTAGAAATTATCTATAATATTGGCCTGTAAAATAATTGTAATATAAGTTTATGTCTAATTTTAGATACGATTACGGAATGGCGTTGTGCATGACATGATTTTATTCTTCTACTAAAAATGTTCCTCAATATTTATAAGTAACTCTTACTTCTAATTTAACAACAATAAAAATCTTTAACCAAACTCTGTTAATCACATACCTATTTTCATGACTCGTGTTAAAGATCATGGTGAAGTTGTTTTAGTAGAATTTTAGATTCACTCTGGCAACTTTAGTATTTTCCGTGACACGCAATCCGCAGCTCCATTCGTGTATGTCGTTTTCGTTCGTCCGTCGGGGACTTTGCGTGACGTTGCGGGTGTGTGCGAAAGTATGAAGTGAAATCCTGTAGTGTGTGAAATGTAAAGTGTTTATAGTTTTTATTGTGGTTAAAAAACAAAAATGAGTGCGAACGGATAACCCTGTTTACTTAGTGGATCCTTTAAACTGTACACTTCGGTACACGTAACATTTCCTATAAGAACGGTTTCAAAATGGCTGTGTTTTGAAGGACCCTTTGTCCGCTTTCATTTGCTTTCTTCAGCATGATAGTGGAATCATACTGTCAGAAATTTGACTTAGAGAGGTGAGGAAGGGTCTTGCTAAGATTTTGTGGTTATTGTGTAGAAGCGCAAAGTGGAAAATTACTGGTTCCCGCCGATGAGCGGTGTCCGTTGATCGCTTTCTATACGAGCGATACCCACGAAACGTTCGATAATATCGTGTGAGTTTCTAATAACTTTTATATTTTTTCGTTTGTGTATTGATAAAGCTGTTTCAGTTATTTGAGCTGGCTGCAATTTACGTTTATAATTAGTTCAGTGTTGATTTTCGTGCCGTCAAATTGTGTTAGTCGGTGCGACGGCGACGTAAACATATGACTCGACTAAAATAAACTGATTCTAATTGAAATCTGTTTTAATAGAACACTTTTTTATTTCTTCACTTGTGTTATTCATAACGTAGCTATTGGCTTACTTTGTTATCGTGGCACGTAATTCGTAGAATACTCTTTTTAAATTACAAAAAAACATATCCAAAAGTGTTGTGTATTTCAGATTCTATAAACAACTTTACCTATATTTTAGTATTTAAATTGAAAAAATATATATGAAATAATTATTTATTCACCACATTTACTCAATTGTGTATATTTTAGCCACAAGAAATATATCACAAATAGTGCTGTGAATAAAATATTTATATATTCTTAATAGATTCTTATATTACTTGTATCAGAATTTTGTTAAACTCAAATAAATATTTATATATTATGTGTAATTTAATATCCATAACATAATTGAACAAGTTACTTTGTAAAATGAAATAAAAATGCTGATGAAAAAAAAACTATTTAACTTGGTACATAAAAAAAAACATGAAAACTTTTCAAATGCTAACTTCACCTTAATTTTTGGTGCCTTATAAGAAAATGTATACCCAAGACATAAAAAAAATCTTATAAGACACCCATTAGAACATTCTGATGTTATGAAGAAATGAATATTAATTTACTTAGTTGTTATTCAGGTTTTTATAATAAAAATCAATGATAAGCATCTACATTTTTAGTTTAGTGATGATTTGATAATAATGTAAAATTCAACTAAGAATTATAAAATTTGCTTTATTACTAATATTATTTTAAAAATTATGGTACAATATAACTATTCAGATATTTGTACTATATCACAATTTGTTTTAAAATGACATGAAAATATAAATTAACTAACAAGTTTCACTTTGTCATGTTTTATTTAAAATTACCATGAATCAAAAACATGTTTAAACGGTTCATTCTAAATATATTTGCCAATAGCCTACTTAATTGAATTTTGTTGTTAAAATAACTTATTACAGGTGATACAACAATGTTTCTCAATATTAACAAATCATATTTTCTTAAATTATCAAAAAAATTAGTTGACATGCTTAACCTTAGCGAAGTTTTGATGGAGCATTAATTTATTACAAAAGGGAAATTAATGAAGCATAATTACTTTAAAGAGAATAATCACAACCATTTCTACTTATCATAGAATCTTGATAAACAACTTAAAGAGTAAGTAATTACTTTTATAAAAAATATATAAAAACACATATCTTACACAACAGTCTTATTCTATACTACCTGGTTAGAAATATTATGGAAGTAAACATATTATGGACCTTAGGTTTATGAATACCCTATGGATAAATATCCTTAAATATTTCTAAATTCATTTATACATTATACTCAGACACAACAAATGTTTATACTCTAATTATTACTTCTGGTGGGATATCCAACCTGTAAGTATATAAATTCTTAATATCTAACACTGTGCCATGTGATATCAAACTCAATAAAGCCTCTGCAGACTTCAGATAAACACTTCTATATTTCTGAATACATAATATAGATAAGTTACACCCAGAACAAGTGTATCATATTTGTCATACAATATTTTTCATGGGTGTAAATCGAGCCGATTGCTTCCGAGTTTGCAGTTAGCAACTTTACAAAAATAAACATAAATGTTTATCTATTGCACCAAGTAGATATTTTTCATACAAATTAAGAGTTTGTAATGTTTCATGTACAAGTTCACGACAGGAATAGGAAGTTTGTAATAAATTCAACATTTAATTTAATAAATAACTGCCTGCTTACAGATGCCTCTAAAGATAATGTATATTTAAGATGTGAATAATTTTTAATTACCTCTTTCCTAATTGCCTTATTAACAGGTTTGCTTGTAGAATTAAAAAGTTGCCTACCAAAACAAGATTGGAAAGTATGTGTTACATAAAAAAACTTACAAAATGAATAGGAAGTTATAGGCTTCATATTGAAGTGATAAAAAGTAAAAAAAATCTTTAAAATATATATAGAACTGATCTAAAGATGTGTTACACATACTGTAATGGTAATTTACTTTTTTAAATTGACAGTTGGTACTCTAATTGAATTTAATTCTATACTTGTACTATTCTCTACCTGTGTTTACTTTTTACTGTACTTTTTTATGCTAGGAACAGCATGATTTTTCACTAGATATCATTTTTACTCCTAAGTTTGTACCCAATAAGATAAAGGCAAAGGAATATTGAACATATTTATTTTTCTATATCTATTAATATGATTTACTGAAATTATTAAGTGAGTATGACCAAATAACAGCTGAACTGAGCCCATTTCTACCGATCTATTGATGTCAATCAGCCTACTTTAGACATTTAAGTAGACAACACTTGTAGTACATTAGGATTATTATCAAACAGTAGTTCAACAGAGTTTAAAATCTGTTTGTAAATAAATTGAAGTTTGTGCCATATGTTACGTTAGCCAGACATTGGACAACCAAGTATAACTCAAATATGTTTAATTGAGAGAACCTTGTTACGTTTACCTATAAATTGTATGTCTTTATGCTTAATGTTATAATACATGTGGCTATGATATCAACCCTCTATCTTCAAGAGGAGTCGTGCAGCGTATCGTGAAATGTCGCAAACACCGTTACCTACCAACTATTGCCGACGCGCGACGGTACGAAAACCGAAACGCATAACGGCAACCCACTCATTGTTCGTTGCGCTCACGCACGTCTGTAAAGGATAGATCTGTAAACTGATCTCTTTATTTTTTAAGAATACATGCTATTTCTGTAAGGTACTTACTTATATAATTTGAAAGAACCTTTAAAACTCAACTCTGATCAAAACGTTTACGAGACTGCAAACTATACCTAAGTAAAAATGAAAATAAATATCGCATAGGTTATGTTCTTGTTCCTGATGTTTGTCAACGTCGTGTGGAATTAAGAATTTAGATGATGATCTTCCTACCCCTTCGATACATAAATGAATAAGAATTTTATTTAATGTATGAATCATGATAATAACTAAGATTAGTACCGTAATTTCCGTTATTCATTTATATATTTGGTTACTATTGAGCTATAGAGGATATCTTGAGGTGACATTCAGCAAGTTGTTCTGTCATTATATTAATAATAATATAATTGATTTCCAACCTCGTCCGTATTTGTTAGTAACGATCATCGTAGCATTATCGCATGGTAAGCGTCTACGTGATCTTCCAAAAACATACCACTGCACTGTGCTATTGTCACAGCAATGCTATCAGTACCCTGAACGCGTAATTGTACTGGCCCCGCAGAACATGATAGGTACCCCGTTTGTCCTATGTTTTTTGATACTAAGAAATTATATTAGGTTTATTTAAACGATTTAGTTTGTCGCGAATCATTTTCTGAATTCGAATATTGAACTTGTTGTCAGTATATTTGCTGGCTCTAACTTCCTAATAACGAGTGCCATAGTTTTCATGACAACCAGTATCGACGGCTTGAGGCATGGGCGATATACCGCCAATTTCTATTCGCCAGGCTGTTATTAAGAATTTCTTTTAGGAAGAGGTCAAAATACACTGTTTGATCCGACCCGAATATCGATCCCCTGACCTTTTGATCGGGTGATAGGCTAATCGCTAGACCAACGAGATAGTTTTTCTCATAAATACACAGTATTAAATTTAATCATAAAAATAGAACAGTGCCTACAATGATTGTCCTCTAAATAACTATTGGAATATATGGGTACCGAATACAAATCGAAATATTACCGTAAAAAATTAAGAAATAATTATGAGAATCGGTTCAGTAGATCTCCGTATTACCTCGCAAACTCACAAACATCTTTTTATAATATCAGTAGAGATTTGCGAAGGTACTCGTAAATATCACTCAAAGTGGTGCTTACTTTGCGAGCTCGCCGCATTAAATTTAGCATCGAATTTATTAATTGTCATGCTTATTGTTATCACTGGGTAATATTTTTAAGCAAATGTGTAATAAACATTTTTTTTATTTTTACTACTATTTTTTTTAAATCAGCAATCCCATATGAATTCTTCAAAAAGGCAACATACTTTCCCCCTTGCTATTAGATACATAGGTATTTCATTCTTGTATTGAAGCAAATAATAAGTTCGAGTTTTAGTCTAATTTGAGAATTACAGCATGCAGATCAGAACCCTTTCAAAACTTAAGGTGTAATTTATATGAATGCGAGAGGAACCCGGAGGCTAATACTTGGTTGTGAAAAATTATTTAATATACATACATACTTCCAATAACCTCAACTTTTATCAAATGTTTGTTATAGAGTTTTTAACTCCATTTGTCATAATTTTAATTTAGTATAAAATTTGTGATATGAAGAATATAACAGCCAACGCCAGGATTACGTACATACAACGTTGTCTTGCCAGTCTCATACCCGCACTCGGTCAGCGTGGGGACGTATGGCCTTAACTCTCTCCTGAGAGATCTGAGCCCAGCAGTGAGACATTGGGTAATAAAGAGTGATAAGAACGTGAATCTAATATTATAATCTAGTTATACTTTGGTACAGTTTTAATAAGGAAGCTAGATAGTAACTAAATTATTTCTAATAACACTACCGAATCCAAACGTTACAATTCATCATCATCATCAGCCTATCGCAGTCCACTGCTGAACATAGGCCTCTCCCATTGCACACCACTGTGATCGATTTTGGGCTTCTCGCATCCAGCTCCTGCCAGCCATCTTACAATTCATGTATCCGTTAAAATACAGGAATCACATATTGAATGTTAAATAAGTATGTTAATATTTTAATGACTAATCAGAGTAGAAAATGACGTGATTTTTTTGGTATTGCAATACTTAGAAGTTGTGGTTATTTTATCCAACTTCCTACCTCATTATTTAAATCTTGTACCTCCAGATTTAAATTATTTAAATCTGGAGGTTCTTGGTTGCTTGCTTGTTTTTTTTTAATAAAATACTAAGTACTACTTTATATTATAAGTAAATAATATTTCGGATCTCACTTCGTCATCTAGTCCCAAACCAAGCAAAGCTTGTACTATGGGTAAAAGCTGTCTGTGAGGTGAAGAATTAAGAATACCGAGTACTATCTTGATGCACGCCGTGAGTGTCGTAATAGCGTACTAAGTGAGCAAACTAGCCAAGACAACACTTGACACAAACCCAATGTAACCCGTCTGAACTATGTGGTATTATATATACCTAGTCGGCTAGGTCTTATTTCTAAGCAAAGGTTTATATCTAACAGGGTCCGTTGATATAAAAATTACATAACTGTACTTCCCAAAACGAAGTATACTTGAAGAGTCTAACAGAGTGCTTTAGTGCATAAATGGCGTGCAAAAATTTAGTGCATAATGGGCGTCATGTTTAAACCGTGTATCAGATTGTGGTGCAGGTCTTATCGCTGTTGCTAACACAGCTCTTATCCAATATCTACAAAACTTGTTTTTCTGGCCACATATTCTGCGTCGTATTTTCAAATATATTTACATCGAAATCCACTGCATACGTTAGCGTTATTATTGAGTGGCTGTTCGCAAATTTACTCAAGTGTTATAAAATTTACGTAACCTTTACGACGACGTTCGTTTTAAACGTGTTTTTTAATTTTCGATTGTAGATAATAAAAGAAACACTTATTTTAACAGCTTATATTACTAATGTTTTTTTTTATTTTATTAAATAGTCCTATATTATGTGTTTGCAAAGTTGCTTAGTACCTTACTCATGAAAGCTTACAACACCATTTTTGGTAAATTTATTTAAGAGGATTTTATATGGTTTCTGCTTCTACACTTCTTATAAGTAATGAATAGTTAAATAAAACGTTTTAACATTGATTTACTTAAACATTCTGTTGAATATTGTTTTTCTGTTTGTTGGTGATTGCGATAAGTAGCCTTTTGCATAATTTCAAACTATTTCTTTGAAATATTTGAATATATACGTACCACTAACATGTATTAACTTATTTAAAAGTGTGATATATCACACTTTTAAATAAGTTAAAATAATTAGTAAGGGTAAATATACCTTTAGGTACTAATTATTTTGTTAGTGATAATGTTCATAAATAGTAAACGTGTACTGTAAGCTACTATTTATTTATGAACATTGAACAATATGCAATGCGTATTCTCATTTCTTCAATGTAATGTTTTCGGAAGAAAAATATAACCTTTTCTGTTCCATCTTGCTAATAAATGTACCGTTAGTCTTCCTCATAAAAAGTTTTTAGCATATCACTTTGTTATGTCTACAGAGAGACGTGAAAGCTCAAGCACTTTAGAGTAATATTTCACGTCGTTAATGAACCCTTATTTTTACTTATGTCGTATACGTCATTTAGACGTCACGTTTTGAACATAACGTGATGCGACGTGGTGATTAAGAAAATTACATATCAATTTTGTTGAAACTGTTCCTATATTTAGGCCATTGTAAATTATACTCCTTCGGCGGGAAAAAGCCCCTGAGGTAAAAAAATTATACTACCTCCTTCCATTATGATTATTTTGTATTCTATTCTCCAAGTGGCTGAAAACAAACACATGAATATATAACGATAGAATTAACCTACTTGTCTTGCATTAGGGTTCTTAACCCAAAGAGTAAAATCAGGAGCTTATTATTAAGATTCCGTTGTCCATCCGTCAGTCTGTAGTCTATCACCTGGCTGCATTTGAAGATCCAATACAGTTGTAATTTTTACAGATGTATTTCTGTTGCCGCTATAACAACACACTAAGAACCAATGATTTTATACACAAAATATCATTGCTAAGAACATAACAAATAAATATTCAAAGGGCGCTCCCATACAAGAAACGTGATTTGCAATCCTACTAATATTATAAACGCGAAAGTTTGTGAGTATGTATGGTTGTTTATTGCTGTCACGCAAAAACAACTAAATGGATTTTGATGAAACTTCGCAGTAATATAGCTTACATATCAGAATAACATATATGCTACCATTCATAAAGATATATCGTATATTATCACAATTTTTTATCACCACGTTGGTGAAACCGCGGGGCGAAGCTAGTAAACAATAAATTAAATAAAACTGTACAGAACCCTTCCTGCTCTACTCGCACTTTTTTTATTTTCATGAATATAAATGGAAAGTTAAACACAATAAAAATTTTTTTCATGTATATGCAAATTCATTAGTTATTAATTATGCAGACCCAGATTTAGAAAGGAAAAGGGTTGCTGGCACCATTCTATTTATTGAAAAATGATCAAGCACTGCCTATATTATAAATTGTAACAAGGATTATGTGTCGAAAAAGGGGGAACAATTTGTTTATTTTTAAGATAAAAAATAAATGTCGGAAATATTTTAATTTTAAGTTCACACCTTATTGAAATTTCCACCATTGATATATTAATTCAAATCTTTCTAATAATGAGCTCTATGCCTTGGTTAAGTGTGGTTATAACTAGCTTTTTGATTGTGTTGTTTAGTGCGATGTTGTCCTGCTGAACTTATGGCATCATTATCTTTAAACGGACGTCGTGTCGTACGGCGTACGTGCGTACACAGTAACGGCTTGTTCATTCCCATTTAAGAGCCCAATTTACCATTTATAACATGTCCGGCAATTTCACCCACCCACCTTTAGAAAGTTGATGGGAGCCGCGATAAATACTTAGGTTTCGGCGTCCGACGATCGCACATTGTCCTCTAGTCACAATAGGATTATATGATACCAGTATAAACCAATTATCACTTCCGCAAAACGAGGATTTAGTTCAAGCATTATTTATTATATTCTGTTTATATACCGTTATGTACTGATTTTTCTGCTTTTTATTATATTGAAATGGTTTAAGTGCAGTTTTTCAGTAAGTACCTATAACGATGTTTGAAAAATAGTGGTTTAGGCCGGGGATAGAATAGCCCATGTCTTTCCTCTAGAATCAAAGTATCTCCATGTAAAATTTCATTGAAACCGTTGCAGCACTTTAGCCGCGAAAACCTAATGTAACGGACAGTTACTTTCGTAATATATTAGTATGGATTTATAAATAATACTCAGGGTTAGTTAATTTTGTTATGAAACAAACTATAAAAATACCTTTATGCGTTTTATTTCTTCTTATGTAACACGCTGATGATGACATACAAAATCGATTGAACATAAACAAACACACAACTTATAAATGGAAATAAATCAACCGCTCTATCTATACATCTATACAAAGCAATGTAATTAAAGTGTCCTTAATATCAAATTAACAGCTTTTGACTAAATTCATATGAAAGTATAGTATCGGTACGTTGCCTGCCACAAGTAAACATTTTTTTAAAATTTTTCGTTGCCTTTTTTTTCAATCTTCTTTCCAAAAACTTCTTTCTTAGCAATTAATTTAGTGAATCTACTATTTAAACCTTGTGCTAGACTGAAAGTAATTTCTTTGATTTTTTATTAATATTTAAGTGGACAAAGTAACTATTATGTAGAGTAGATTAGAGTAAACTTTATTGTACACCAGTTAATACAGTTTACATACAAGAATACATCACTATACTGACCATGTACAATGGTCGGCCTTATCGCTAAAAAGCAATTTCTTCCAGGCTCATCATATTTATATTTCTCGCTGACTTAATAAAGGTACTAATCGTCTATTTACTATCTAGATCCGGATTTTGCGGTATAAACAAGAAAATCTTGATTTTATAAGTTAGTTATTTTTTTTACCTTTAAAAACGATTTCACGTAGTACAGATGTACAGGGTGTACACATATTATAGAGTCGTAATTTGGTCATGCGTGTAAGTTCTTAATAATAATGGCTTTCTGTATTACGTATGTACATAGAGTCAGCATTAATATGGATTAAATAACTGTAGCCAATAATAACCTTGCAAATGGTGTGTTGGCTCTTAAAAATGCCCTTCTAAGTTGTGAACAAAGTACTCGTGTAGTAATAAATTAATCACACTACATATCTGGTATTCTAGTCAAGCACCAGGAATATCTTAATAAATCCTTATTATTTTAAGTATCGAATATTTTAGTAAGTTCGAGCGTTACAAAGTCGGTACACTAATGCAGTTTAGGAAAATAACACAAAATCGCGGAACACTAACGGTATATTTATTTAGTTTTGAACTGTTTTGAACCAAGACTCGTGAAAGGATGCCTTTATAAACGAAGACAAAAAAACTTCCGTTTATAGAATTTTCGACCAGCCTTGCATGAGATTTAAAGTAATGATGTTGTACATTTAGTTCCGACATGAATAATCTTAGGTATCATATTATTGAGTTAGTAACTTTATATAGACAATTAATTACCTTTTTTTGTCATTAGCATGCTTTGATAACCTCAACTTGGTCGAGGATGAAATGGTATGCCTGATTCGAACCGATTGTCTTATAATAGTGTTAATAATTGATGTGCTGTCAACAAACGGAAATAAAAATTAATAGGAGACAGTGTAACAATATAATTCTTAAATTACCGATTTACCTTAAAGAAGTTTTATTTATGAACTATATGAAGGCACACAGTAATGTAACTTGTGAATGTTTTTTCATAAAACATCCAACAATTATCAAGCACTAAACAAGCCCAGACCACCTCGTATTATATACCTACTTGGTTCCTCATGGTTAATAATGTTCATATTATCGTTAAGACAACCTTAGGATAAAGTTAATAATAAGAAGCTATATTGAAGTGGCGGTTTTTGGAAGAGACAGAGACCATAAACTCTACCATGCCTCTGTATGGGTTATTCTGTAGCAATTTCCTGATCAGTATCAGTACACAACTTTAAACGATCTCGTTACGAGTTTCTCAAGTAACAAGTTTAATTAACAAATAGCTAAATCGGTTTGCTTCGTGTTTTCTGGTTATGTACATACATGTATGTTACTCACAGTATTTTACTTTCTTTGGTTTAAATTTCTTAGTTGTGTTAATATTTAATTTAGAACCAGGCCTTAAGGTATAGGATCTGATGGGTCAACTGGTATGTAAGTTCTATTAACTAACTATGGTCTCATGTAACTCAAATCACAAGTGCATTGTCTGCCCAAGTCTCGCCTTCTCTTTGTCATCAGACCCACCCACAATTCTGGGGATTGGACATTCGATAACAAGCCTCACCCATTGAATTGCAGTGACAGAATTCTCCGTGAGGTGTCAGATTAAGAATATGGAGTGTCACCTCACGTTGGTGTCGTAAGAGGCGACTAAGGGAGCAAAGCACATCACTACAAAGATAATGAAAACTTGAAACAAACTTTATGCTAACCCGTCTGGCGAGTGTGTTATAATAGGCCAAAACTGTTTTACTAAAGAGGTCATGTCTGAAAGTGGACTGTTAAAGGCTGTCGATAACGATAACGACCGAATTTGCTCACTTCTAGTTTTTTCTGAGGGCCTGATATCACTGTGATCGATCCGGCTCACAGTGATATGTGATTTAGTCCTTATCATATATCTATTATTATAACGTAATTTTCCAGCTCACGGACCCGTTTTCACTTGATCATACACTTGATTTATTTTCGATACAACGCGTTACTGCCCGTACTAGATATCTGGGTGTTAGACCAATATGTCTTATGCTATGCGTCAACAAATTCTGTAAATAGTTGCTATCTTTCCAACCACGTCAACTCAATAGGTTCAAAGTTCTTTATTTATTTTTTCACATAACAAGTCATTTAAAAAATAAAGGAGGAATTACTTAATGGAACTTAAAATTATGGATCCAGGCTCTTTTTGTTCATTCGTTTTTAAACTGTAAAAGATGAAAGTTGATTGAATAAGCAACTGATTTTGTATTTTATTTTCAAATGTTATTTTCTTTTTTACGTTTGTAATAAAAACGTAATTTATTGTACATAGAGTATTTTCATTGAATATGTACTTATAAATCAATACTAACAGCTTATTAAAAATATAATCGTTTATAATTATTTGTTACATCAAATCGCGACGTCTTCAGTACTAAACTAACTGACAAAAATATAAATATGAATGGAGAGTATAGAATTTTAAATAAATATCATTTTATTTTACACATAAATTTATCTTATTTATAAGACAATTATTTTAATCACACCGCTTCACCTTCTACATACGAGTACAAAAAATATAACTGTAAGATATTTGGTATTTAATACTGAGGGAAACCTTGTAAGTTTCCATCTTATATATTATAATAAGCGGATTTCGCGTTCAGTTGAGGCGGCTCTACTCTGGCTCGCCTGTTCAAGGCGAATCAGGTTTCATTGTAAATCTAGATTGTATAGTTACGGTCGTATTTCTTAGCCTTTCAGTTTGCTAGCTATCATATCTCCTAGATTAACATGTCGGTTAATTTATTCACGGAAATATTTAATTTTCGCCATCTGAAGTTTCATGTTTAGGAGGCGCTCCTCAATTTGGTAAGGAATGTGCCTTCGTGACGGCAAATTCACACAAGCGTTTATAGAATACGACGAAGCCTTACCGGTTGGATTCACGGAACGGCGACATACTTCACGGTAATGGTGGCTCTTAGCAAATGAAAACTCAATTTTTATGGCGCTCTCTGCGAAATTACTTGGTTGTAGGTACCTAAACACCAAAAAATATTAAAATTTGGGAGGTGTCTCGAGGCAGAATATCTTTTCGTTTTAGTCGCTTGACTTTTAATATTGTGGATTCTCTCTACTGTATCGTAAAGTACAAAAATGGGTCATCAACGAGAAACAAATTTAATTTCTTGTTCTTGAGGATTTATTAAAAGAAAAAACATCAAAAATCATTATTTTGTATAAAACTTAGTGGTGTATTGTCTCTTAGGCTTTTTTGGGTTCAGTCACACTTGTTCAGAACGCTAAGTACTTATTTGAAATTGTCATCCCATAAATTTGAGATTGTCATTAGACAGACTAAACTGTCGCAGTAAAAGTCAATAGTGTTATTATTTTTTTACATTAGGTATAATATATTAGTCGTTAGTACTACGTAATGAGTTTTAGTTATAAAAAACAGAAAATTAAAAACTAAACAAAAAAAATATCTAAATGCTTAAAAGTTACATTACTTAGTTTAAGTTTAGTTATAAATACCTAGTTTACATATAGAGACAATATTAATAAAATGTGTTTTTGCTTTGTTGGTAGGGAATGCATGTCATGTTCCCGGAGCCGGCGTCGCAATACCACACAAGTCAGCCCCAGAGCACGCAGCCCAATTACCAGCCGGCCGTGTCGCCGGCTCGTCAGCCTGTCAAGAAGCGTCGCTTGCTGAGCCCATATCAGCAACATAACGGACTACAGCACTCACAACAGGATAACAGCGGCTACAAGGTGAGCTATTGTACTATCTATTCTAACGTCAATAAAAACATTTATCAAGTAGCCATTTTGTTATTTGAGTTTTAAACAGTTTTAGGGGCAGATCTTTAAAAACATTTGGCAATTTATTGTATACTTTAATGGCAGTTATGTAGGAGTTTCTTTTATGAATTTCTCGTTTACTCCTTGGTTGATAAATTTTTTACACATTTCTAGGTATAACATCTCTTTTTGTTACATTTGATTGAAGATCAAAGTATTGAGGATGCTGCTTGACAAAAACACAGAGTTCCCTTATGTACATACAAACCAGTGGCAAAATGTTGAACCTTTTAAAAATTGGTCTGCAGCTATCCATAAACCATGCCCCACATATTGCTCTCACGCACTTCTTTTGTACACGAAATACCTTCTCGATTTCAACTGAATTTCCCCACAATAGTAAGCCGTATGCAAGTACAGAGGACACATAGCCATGATAAGCACCGAGTGCTGCATCTGTCGAAACCGTTTCCCGGATTCTTTTTAGGGCATAAACAAATTTATTTAACTTGTCGCAAACATGTTCAATGTGCGACTTCCAACTGCAATGTTTATCTAAGACTATCCCTAGAAACGTTGTAGAATCCACTTCTTCCACTTTAGTATTATTGTAAATTATATTTAGATCAAGTTTTTTTTGTCTATAAGTTTGAAATTGTATCATTTTCGTTTTGAGTAGATTTATTTTAAGATTATTGATACAGAGCCAATGCACAACGTCGCCGAGAGTGCTATTTATGTCTTCTTCATATATATCTTTATTTTGACATTTTATTATAAGTGTAATATCATCCGCAAACAGTACAGTCCTATGTCGAGTGACATTAGGTAGGTCATTAATATAAAGTAGAAACAAAAATGGACCCAAAACGCTACCTTGTGGAACACCTAGTCGGTTGCTTTGAAATTTTGATCTGTAACTAATTTTAGTATCATTTTCAAGTTTTTTTATTTCAACGCATTGTGTCCGATCTGAAAGATAGCTTTTGAGCCAGTCATTAGCCTTACCCCTTATGCCGTATCGACTTAATTTATGGAGTAGAGTCTCATGATGAACAAAATCAAATGCCTTGCTCATATCTAAAAAAACTGCAGTTACAGGCTTGTTGTCATTTATCGCTTCAGTAATTTCTTTAATAAGGCTAAAACACGCTAAAGATGTAGTACTATTTTTTCGAAATCCAAACTGTTCTTTTTTTAAAATTTCTTTTTCGGTAACAAAATCGTAAAGCCTTTTTAAGACAATTTTTTCAAATATCTTAGAAATAATGGGTATTAGTGTAATAGGGCGGTAATTACTTATATTTGTTACGTCTCCCTTTTTAAATAGTGGCTTAACAATAGACTTTTTAAGAATTTCTGGGAAAGAGCCTTCTTCAAAGGACATATTAATTAAATGACTAAGAGGTTCACAAATATTTTTTGAACAAGCTTTAATTATTTTTGTGCTAATTTCATCGAGGCCGACTGATAAAGTATTGTTAAGGCTATTAATGGTTGTGAATACTTCCATAGCGTTCGTAGGTTTTAAGAAAATTGTATCAATATTATTATACTGGGTCAAAGTTTTATTAATGTCCTCAATCTTAAAATCGAATTTTATGTCGTGTGTAAAGTTAATATAATAACTATTGAATGCCTCACATATGTCAACAGGGTTATCGTATGTCATGTCATCTTTTATAATTGTGTTTATGTCAGTTTTTACATCATCAGATCCAATTTTTTCATTAATAATATCCCACACTGCTTTACATTTATTTTTTTTAGTAGCAATGTATTTTTTATGTTGTATTTGTTGTGACTTCGATATACACTTTTTTAGTATTCTATTGTAGTTTTTGTACGTTTTTTTATTTTGTGTCTTATTTTTACCGGATAGCTTATATTTAAAATAAAGATCTCTTTTTACTGCAGTTGATTTTTTAATTCCTCTCGTTAGCCATGATGTTGTTTTTCGTTTATTATTTCTTTTGATTGTTAGAGTAGGAAAATGGAGGTCATAAAATAGTGTTAATAATTGATGGAATTCCTGGAAAGATTGATTTAAGTTTGATTTGTTATATATTTCTGAGAAGCTAATCGATGAAAGGTTAAAACAGAATTTTTTTATATTTTCATCATTATAGTCTCTCACCTGATCGTACCAACACTTTACTTCACGTTTTTTATGTGATTTTATCGTTAAAGTCTGGCCCGTTTCATGGTCTGATAAAGCTAGATAGTGTATGTCACTTACAATTCCTTTTTTTATATTAGTAGCAAATTGATCGAGACAGGCTAGTTGACGTGTTGGTGATTTTATTTGTAGTACCATATCGAAATTTTTAAGAAGACTCCTAAGTGTTTCAGTTATTTTGCTTGGTTTTAATGTGTCAATGTTCCAATCGCCACATATTATTACCCTTTTATCTCTACGCATTATTCGTAAAAGCATTTCTTCGAGCTTCTCAATAAAGATATAGGGGTTGCTATTTGGGGTTCTATATATAGAAATGATTATAAATTTTTGTGATGTCAATTCGATACCTGTACACTCAAAATTAAAGTTACAAGCCAAGTCATTTATGTTTACAACAGGTTTGTAGTCTATCTGACGTTTAACTAATATACATGTACCCCCCCTCTTTGAAGTACGGCTATACGATGAAGCCAATTTATATCCTGGTAGCCTCAACATATGCTCAGTACCTCTCTGGATAAATGTCTCTGTTAGGCATAAAATACCAACATCTTTTCCCTTTTCTGACAATTCTGATAATGCTATCACAATAGCATCAATTTTATTTAGGGCACCCGCAATATTTTGATGTAAAATAGTCAAATAGTATTCAGTGTTATGGACGAAAAAACTTACCGTCCTGAGTGTCATTTATCGGTTGACTGTGGCGATTTTTTGGCGACTTTAATCTAGATCGCGAAAAATAGTACGGTATTGTTCCTTTTTTTATGGTAGGGGTCAATTTTTTTATGGTAGGGGTTAATTTTATTTTAGTCTCTGTTAATTCAGCAGTACAATCAAGGCATTTCGAGTCCGCAACAATATATAATTGTGTTTGTTTTGGTTTATAGTAGCATGGTATA
This sequence comes from Phragmatobia fuliginosa, assembly GCA_932526445.1. NCBI lineage: Eukaryota > Metazoa > Arthropoda > Insecta > Lepidoptera > Erebidae > Phragmatobia > Phragmatobia fuliginosa. The sequence continues at coordinate 9,686,957 of OW052075.1, read as the reverse complement.
GTGGCCTTACTCAATTTAGGGATAGCTCCAGATTCCACGGCTAATCTAGTGTGAGAAGAGCTCTCTGCTTGCACTGAACAATTCGTATTTTGTAATTTCTTAGTATACAATAGGTATTCTACTTCCACCTGCAATTTAAAACTCAAAATATTAACAAATTTAAGGTAGTCGCACAAATACATATTACCACTAACTTCAACAAAACCACAGCTTTTACAATTTCTAGTGTACAATTTTATGTTTTGGTTCAATAAACGTTCATTAAGGTATGGATTGTGTTGGACACTAACAATAAATACTTTTAGGTTACGAAAATGATAAAGTATATTGTTAAGATTTGAGAAAAACTGATATGGATATTTATCATTACACCCAAAAGACAGGATTATTATGTCATTGCTGGTAAGTTGTCTGCTAATATTTCTACATGTGTCTAATATTTCACTACTCGTAGCCCGTGGTTTTACTAATCCAAATATATTGTAAGAATAATTACGCTTAATGTTCATGTCATTATGCATTTGTCGAGCCAAATACCGTGCCTGTTGATCACCCACTATGTAAATTCTCTTTTTTTCTGTACTTGTAGCGCCATCTGTTGTACGATTTTGTCCCTTAATGACAGATTTAGTTGTATTAGGTATGGCGGATGGTTTCCGATTTTTAATTTCGCTGAGAGCCTCCTCCACCGGATGTTTACTACTGAAAGTTGTACTAGGCGACGTTTCGATTCTTATTGACTGTGACAATATCTTTCTACCTCTAGGTGTTTCATCTTGGATCAACAGTTTCTTACGGGCACAATGTAATGACGAGGGCCGGTATATACTTTTTTTAATATGTGTTGGTGTGCTTATAACATTTTGTGGTGTATTATGTGACTCACGTGCTGACGTATTTAAGGATACATTTTTTAATAATTTTATTTGATTGTTTTTGTTAATTAGTTCTGTCCTAAGTTTATTGCATTCATAGTTTAAATTAATAATCTCTTCATGAGCAATCGACAATTCGTCTCGCAGTTGTATGACATCTTTCTTTAGATCATGAAATTCTGTTAAACTAATTGATGAATATTCAGGAATACTTCTTACAGATATATTCAAGTCTTCAGAAGATGAATTAATCATCGTATCGTCCACAACAGAATCGGACACATTCAAATCAGGTTGTCTAGTTTTTTGTCGCCTTCTAATAGTAACATTCTCAGACATTATGCTTCCAATATGCAACAGCGACTTCACACAGTAGCGACCTCTATTTTTGAGTAGTCTAAATTTGGTGATATAGATCAGAGATCAATAATTATTGTTTCAATTACTGTGTCAGCAGGTAGCGCTATTTGCAAATTTTTAAATCTTATAAATGTACAGTGGCGTTATCTATCTGGGAATAGATGACACAAAGCTGACAGTTGTTTTTGACAGCAATTGTTGATCAATTTTAAATGTTGTAAATTAACGGTTCTTTTATATTCGTTTTGATATTTTTCTCACAGTGTACATTATTTAACCATTTGATATCAAGTTCCATTTTCAAATTTTAATAGAAAAAAACCATTTAAGCGGCACATAATTTAGAAATAATACCAAGACATTATAAAAATTATGTTTTTAATTACTAATTTATTTTACATAAAACTAGGTATTTATTTAAAATTAAAATAACAAACATTTATTTCTAAGCGTTATTTTAATGAATTAAGTAGTATTTGCGTCTTATATTTTATGCTGCTGAAGTATCTCTTAACGTAGTAGTAGCCTTTGTGTCGGGTGAAAATGTGAGAATATGTATAAGTAACAACGTGACGCGAAAGCAAAAGTATTAACACTTTCTAATGCCACCGAACCAAAAGAAACTAACTGCTTGTACCCTCATCTGATTGCTTACAAAGGTTACTTGTAGTATTTTAACAACAAACATATACCTATTACACAAAAACTTGTAGGTAACCTGGTTGGTAGGTAAAATTAATTTTTAAAAAAAAAAAAAAAAACAACGCATAATAATTTAAAAACTTACAAAATCTAAAAAAAATAAGCATTAATAATATTTAATAACAATTCCGCTAAGTATTATTGTCCCGTGGTTATTGTTGTATATCACGGGTATCGCCGTGGAAATGAATAAAAAATTCTGCCTGTGTAAGTTCTGTCAAAATTAGCCTAGCCGTTCCAAAGATTAGATGAGCTCAACAGCCAGACAGATAGACAAGGGTTGCTTTATGTTCAGCAGTTGCCTGTTAAAAGCTGTTGACGTAATATTATGTAATAGTAATAATAATTCGGTGATTTTATATTCAATGTTCTGAACAGCAGTGTAAGGTACTACGGAATATGGTACCTAATTAAAAAACATTTCAACGAAACACTGTCAGATGTGGATGCATGAATTTCGAAAACTGTGGCGTGGCCTCGACGATGCACGATGAAAGAAGGTTGAAATTCCTATTGAAAGTCGAATCAAGTATCAACTTGCAAAATGTCTAGCTAAATTTGAAACACTTTCAAAATATAACCTTAACCACTTTCGACCGTGAGTCCGTCCGCGTGTATCTCATTCAGTAAAAAGTAGCCTGTGTGTTTTATTATATTCTGACATATAAGCTAGATTACTGTAAAGTTTTATCCAAATCCGTTCAGTAGTTCTTGCGTGAAAGAGTAACAAACATCCATCCTCCCAAACTTTCACATTTATAATATTATAATAGGATAGGATGTATTAATACAATATCTCATAATCTACACAATCAGGTTACGTACCTGATTGTGTAGATTATGAGACTATGTATATAGAAATTCTATATTTGTTCAACATTCATGTATTTCTATCATATATGAGAATATTTACCTTATTCTGCAAAACTTAATTTTATCAATAGATTGAATAAAGATTTGACAACTTACGATGGACATCACTGACTTTAAAATACGAGTGTTTACCAATAATATTACAAAAGTCACATGGATATGTAATTGTAACCTCAACAAGCGCTAAGCTATTACCAAATAAACTAAATATAGTATGCAACGTAAGAAAATGTTACACGAAGGAGTCACACTTCAAGTTGGTTTTGCGTGACGCACAAACGCGCGCAACACAGCTGATGAATATATCATCGCGTCAATGGTCGCCTCACAAATGAGGGTGTGGTATGAAACCGACGGACGAGATATTTGTATTTTCATGTAAATCAATCTCTGAAGTACATCGTACAGTTAGTTGCAACACTGAATTTTTTTACCTATCTTTTATTTTGAATTGATAGGAACCCTTTTCGATAGCAATTACCTATTTTACTCAATATAAAATAAAAAGGTGCGGTTTGTCCTTAAACGAGCTCCGTTTCCATCGGCCGTTGGCTTTATGTTAATAAAGAAAGCTGATATTGCGTCTAACTAAAGCGAGTTGGGAGAATGCGTTCGGACAATTATGATAAAAAGGGGTTCAAAATACTCGTAGTTTCACGTTGCTTACTGTTGTTTTGAGGTATAGAACTTATTATTAGAATGTCCATTTCCCATACATGATTGGGCTTAATACATGATAAACTGTTACAAGTTCCAAACTAATGTTATTAGCTGGGTAGAAATATGAACTGTAGACTACCAAAAAATACCCTTGCACATTGCGCACACAGAGGATAGAGCTAAAGACAAATGATTCAGATTCAGGTGGCATATCCCACACCGCCACCGGACACCACAGGCTGGTTGTTATGACAAATTCGAACCGACCAAAAACCCTACGCAGCCTCGGGCACCTGATTCTTCGGCTTCATGAGGGTACAAGAAACCGAGCAATCAGGTGCTCTCGACACGAAATCCCAATCTTGAAATCTGAAATGAATTGTTTGAAACCTGAAACGAAATGATTGAATATGAATTTGTCGAAAATGCCAAGATAATATTTTTATGATGCAATTGTAAATTAGAGTATACGTTGGACTTTGATATTTTTTATTTATTTTTTGTAACGTGTATAAAAATCCTTGACTACTAACACAATGTTAGAAAAACCCACATGTGTCTTGATTAAAGTACGGGTATTCCTCAATTCCTGGGAATATTGTTAAATTTATTTAAAATAATTGAAGCACTCCCATTTTGCTTGCAAACGCCGCAATGTGCAGTGGAGCATCTGTCGCGAGATGGTCTTTTTACCGTTAATCAACATCTGGGGCACTTTTGAAAGTATAGTCGCCCGCCACGCCAGCTCGCGTCACGACGCAACCGAAATTGCTTTTGCAATCCTTTATTGTGTATTAAAACTTCCCGATATCGACTTGCAGGGCTACTGGAAGCAATTTTCAGAATTAATTTACATTGATAGTCATCTAACTGTTCAAATTTAAATTTTCGTTTCGGAGTCGTGGTCAAACTGTATAGTTCAACCAGTTGGACTACAGGTCTTTGGTAGAGGCAGTTGGCCAACGAGTATTTTTAGTTGAATTACTGAATCACTTGAATTACTCATTACTAGGTTTGTGGATCAACTGATTTATCTTATTACTAGCTGCGCGCCGCGGTGTTATCCGCGTATCATTATGGTTGCTATGCGAGTGTGTTATGCATAGCAACCTGTGAAGTTTTGACAGGAGATAAACAGTGATACATTTTGACATCTATGATTTAATTTGGATGCGAGAAGCACAAAATCGATCAAAGTGGTGTGCAATGGGAGAGGCCTATGTCCAGCAGTGGACAGAGATAGGCTGATCTCGATAATTGCAGTAAAAAGTAACCTATGTTTTATTCTGATATTTTAGCTATATTCCTGTAAGAATAATCGAAATCCGTTCAGTAGTTTTTGCGTGAAAGAGCAACAAACATACACACATACTCACAAACTTTCGCCTTTATAATGTTAGTAGGATTCAGTAATTAATTTTAACCCTATCTCCCTAAAATAATAGTTTTCTTTTTTTTAATACCGGTCCCTACCAAAGGACCGTTATTCACTTACTTCGGCATTACAGTTGGAACATAGCCCCGAATTGAGTATTTTAGTAAAATCTTAAAACATTGCAAAACAGTGCAAATCGGTGCTCTCAATTGCATTGCTAAATTATCTTTTGTTTAGAACATCATCTTTGTTTGCGCCCTACTTTATATTTCGCTTTATACATGTACTAATGCCAAGACCTTCCTCTAAGGAGAGGCCTATGTCCAGCAGTGGACTGTTAAAGTGGATGTGATTGATGATGATGATATACTAATGTCGTTAAATTTGATAAACAAAGAAATCTCAAATGTTAAACGCTTCGGAACTGGTTTCCATATTTGAGCATAAACAACAAAATATTTAAATAAAGTTCATTCAAAATGAGGTTCCTTAATATAAATAGTAGCATTAGTGATGTCGTTTCGTTGGTGCAGGATGCAGAAGCATCTTTATAGGCTGCCATAGTGCGGGTCACCATGCTATGTGAATGCAGACAATGCAGCATCGTGACCATTCTCATGTATGGTGACCACTATTTTGGAATTTTGATTATTACCATCATATAGACATCAAGCAATTATGGTCACTTTGGCAGTCTCTTAAATAAAAAAAAAAACTAAAATTCGTCAAGTATTCTATTTGCTACAATTACTGACTGGTCCTAACTACTAGTACCTAGTTCAATGGTATTCATTCAATGCATAACATTCACGCCATTCCGATTTAGAGGTGAAAAATAATAATGTTTGCGTAAGCAAGCGGCTGGCTGGGCACGTGAATTGGAGGAAAGGCCTTGTGATGGATAAACGTGAGCGACGGGAGACGGTTGTTTGCGTCGGGAATAGGTACATAACTGTTACCTACTTTAAACGATTTCTTTAACAATAGCACTTTGAAACAGTAATCAAATTTATCGAGGTCGGTATTTGAAGATTTAAGTTAGAAATGTTGAAAAACGTTCTTCTTTCACTAAAGGGCGTTTTGTATGAACTATCATATATGGTTAAGATAATATTTATTTTATGGTTTATACAAAATGTATAGCGAGCGATATTGTATGTTAAGATAAAATATTAGTATCTTCGCCGTCTGTGACGCCCTTGAGGATTGATAGTAAGATTAGTTTAATTCTTTATTTGTGTTCAGTAAATGTATGTCGGTATATTAGTATATTAAAATTTACTTCTTCGACTAGCTCTTTATCGTAAACGATTGAATGAATTTTGGCATTTGAGATGTCCTTTAGATTCGTCTTACCGAGTGGACACTGTATATATGAAAAATGATAGAGATATAAGTCCCTGATATGTGTCGGCAAACTAATTTTCGAAATGTACTTTTCTTCTACATCTGTCAAGCTGAATACCTTGTGAATAGTTGTGAATCAAAGTAGGTTTTGCACTTTTCGCGCTGTAGGGTTTTTGTTTTTTTCAATAAAATGTCGTGTTTGATCTCGCATGCAGCCATCAGATTCTAAATAATTCAGACCTTGTACGGTAAACAGACTACTAATAAACTTGTAAATTTCTAAATACAGACATTTTATAAGATAGATTACACCCCTACAAGTAACAAAATGATCATTACACAAATATATCTCCCGTTTGGATGTCGGATCTGTAACCTATGACTTCTGAAGGCAGGACCACTAAGCAACTGACTGAAACATTTTGTAATAATGAACCGTTCGTTTTGTAATAATTGTAGAATTTCCAACAGTAACATTTAAAGCAGTTTTAAAGTCATTTTATTATCAAAATTAATGTAATAATACATAATTTTATCATATTCATTAAACTGCTTGTGCATGGGACTTTCTGTGGCAAGTGTTAAGGTATGTTTCGGCGTGTACCAACGAGTGACGCAATAGTGTTTGTTTACATGAGGCAAAGTGGGTACGTGCATTGAGCGAGGCACAGCGTGCTGGTGCGACGTTGCCAGGTCGTGCTTGTGCCAAATTTGGCATCACGTTGATGGTTGCCTACCGATACCCGCTAAGGCATGACCACTTTTTGCCAGTAACGAGAGTTGAGCGACAGTACCAAATCTGTTTTTTATGTGTCAAATTGACCAAACTTCACTATGAAGTGGTTTTCTAGTTAAATTTTTGGTTCGACGATTGCTACGTCTACCTTTTCCATATGGATAACGTTTCATAGTGGTATCTAAACAACTTTGTGCTATATAGGTACCTGTATGTTCCAAGGCTCCAGATAATGGTCTTTAACTTCAATATTGAATAATGGCTTTACAATTGTGTTATACGTTTATATTAGGTACACACCTGTTATGTGACTTATTGGTTAGTGACGCACCAGAAGAGGAACAGTTGCATAGGTACTGAGCAAGTTGGAAAAGTACAATAATGTCGGACAATATATATATGTCCATAATACCTACGTGGTTTTTCTAGTTTTACTTATAAAATTATCCAACCCGAGACCATATCTTGAAATTCTTAGCAAATAAAGCCCGACGAATGCTCATGTTCTTGTAGCTTTCTTCGTGTTTGTGCAATAAAGATTTGGTGATTTGATGTGGTTTGGGCGAATTGGCACCGGCGGACCATACAGGTCACTAACCTGACGCTGCTCCTCCCCGCGTCCCGTATCTTACGTAACATCGCACTGTTGCCACACCGACGACGACATTGCCAAAGTCGATGGCTCCATGCCGTTCATTCGCGCTTGGTAATCTCATCTTATCAAAACTTACTCCACATCTTTCATTTGTCATGACCGGTTTATCTGCTAACTTTCGCGTACTAACGACATCGCTCATAAATTTGACAAAAAACTTTCGTATTTTGCAATGTCAAAATAGACAAAAAGCAGGCACGTACCATGTCACATCGATTAGTCAGTGTCACAAACTTTCGCTTGTTCATGCGACCTTCTCTTAGGCAAAGGTAACTTGCAAATGCCTTCACCGTTAAATTACGAATATTAACTACATTTAGTATGAATCGATATATCGTTCGCCGATATAAACTCTTTTCCTTTTGTATCAGTGCCTATCGATATAATATATCGATTCATTAACGAATAACTGTGACGTTTGTGAACAGCCTATCGACTGATATGATTGATGGTGTTATATCGTGTCTGGCAATGGTGGTTTTAGAGTTTTTTAAATACCACTTCAGCGGCAAACAGAACACAATATTATAGTTCCTGTACCATCATGCATCATGCTATGAGTTATACACATGTAATTTTTGGAAAACGGTTGACAAATATTTAACGAAATGGACGAAGCCATTTTTATTAGTAAAAATAACATTGTTTAGAAAGTTTACACAATATGATGCAACTTTAAAAGAAATATAACGGAATAATTTTATGAAATATGCAGAACGTAAATGACTGACGGTTAAGTGACGTACGGGTTCAGAATACGGAGCGTACAACCTTTAATCATACCTACAGGGGTATAACGAAAGCTTACAGAACAAACTATGTAGGACAATAGAGTGAGTTCTACTTACACATATGTTTTATTAGAAAATATTCACTAGATATCTGATAAACACCTTGACGTATAGTTGGAAAAGTGTTCAGCCTCCAATGTTTGCATAAGCGATAAAAGCGATAATCTGCTGAAACACGCGCTCTGCGCCTGATATATAACGTGACCACATTTTTAAACGAGACGGAGTGATTGAACAATTGTGAAGAATATATATTATAAAATATCTATAAACATGAAATATATTAAATCTAAAATATTCACATTAACGTTAATATAGTTTTATTGGCAATAAAAGTTTGTCTAAGTCGAATTCATCAGAAATATTTAGCTGTCATCTTTCTGAAGCGATCAGAATATTGATCGTTACTTTAGTAGTGTTATAAACTTACACTAGATTGTTTTTTTCAAAAATCTTTCTTTGAGATGCAAGTGTTCAAATATCTCACGGATATAAAGCTACGTTTTTTTTTTATATAAACATCTATATCCTAATGTTTATATTCTAATTGGGAAATATTTTTTTCTAAATGTATCTCGAACTCGTGTAAGTTGTTTGATGATCCTTTTATGTGGATGTCGAGATAGCTTTTTTTTAAATAGTTATAATTATTTCAGTATCGCATAATAATTTCGACATAGATTCATGTAGAAATTAACATGTAACTTACTCGTAGATAAAAAAAAATTGCAAAGGCTTTGGACATTTCTTTGTAACATCAGTAATATTAAATCGTTTATAAAAATAACAGACTAAAATCGATATAAAGAATGTTCATTTTGTGCCCAGCAATTAAGATATAAGATTTTAAGAGCTGACGAGACTTTATTTTAATAATTAACAATAATATATTTAATATTTGATAGCGATGATAACGTACAATGTAACAAGATAAGGGGCCAGATTGTCCTAACGGGATGTTTTGATACAGAAACACAGTCTGGCAAGCGTCGTGAGATAATGTAAACATCCTTGATACCAATCTGCTATCCTGTTATAGTTATAAGATAACTTAATTGTTGTATACATACATATCATATTGTATACGTAAGTTGATCAAAATATGAGATCGATGTTCGTCGTTTTCGTACTCTTTCACAATACTTAACTCGAGATGTAAGAACATTTCCTAGCCTAGTGGTTTAAATGGTGGCCAACACTTTGTGTGATCGTTGTGTTAGTTTCATGTATGTTTTAGAAGTCCTCCGCTACACAGGATGTATATTCCTACTGCGAGAGTTGTCTTACTAAAATGTTCTCGAAGTACTGTAGAAATATTGTTGTTGGACGTTTTAGGGCTCCAACCCCGTGAAGGATTGCAGAAAATGTTCATATGGCAACCGAGATCGACGGCTTAACGTGCTTTCCGGGGCACGGAGGAGTTTCAGTATGTTAATAAATTGTCACCCATCCACAAATACCTGAATAGGATCGTTTTACTTTTTGCAAATGTGTTAACCTATTTGAGTACCACTGAGACACGAGTCACTCTAAATGAACATCTTCCTATTATTACGGAGCAATGAGCTCACAACCAAGCCAAACCATTTATACGAAACGTAACGTCGAGTACATGTTGTTATTTTCCTTAATAGTAGACTACATGAGAATTTGTATTGCATTGTAGTTTGCTATAAATTTACCCAGATAGACTCTTACCGACGACAGTTTCATATGTCAACATGCTTACAAGCATGCCATTGGTTATGTATGTGCTCATAAAAGCAGGGTTGTCAAAGATGTATCTCATATACTAAACACATCTTAACACCATTGAAGGACTAACATCTGTCGACATCTAAGTTTCTTATACTTATAAATCTATAATAATATAATATAGAGGTAAAGATTGCGACATTGTAGGGGGTAATTTCTGAATCTACTACTAAATTAACTGTGAGTGTCATAGGCTATCTTATATTAAACCGAAAAATGATTCCCGTGATATCCGACGAAAACACGGGTGAACCTGATTTCAAAAGCTAGTCAAAAAGCTATACGGTTGATTTTGGGTTGAGTGGGGATTTTAATCATAATTTTTGTTCAATACACAAATTTTTAGTCATACTTTTAAGGGATCACCAGCAAGGAACTAATGATTTAATAGAATTTCAATCACTTTGTGATACAATAATACAAACAAGATTTATGTTTTATATTATACTTTATTGTACTTTAATTCATTGTCTGCAAAGTAAACTATTTCGTGCGCTCACAAATAATGTTTCTTGACTAAAGTTTTTGCAAACATTGTGACACAAGCAGAACCGGTCCAAGGCTATTTATTTTGTCTACGTTATTAAAGTGTAATAAAACTTCGCTTTGACTCAAACTGAACTAAATATGTTATTTAAATATAGATTATACATAATATTCATTTTGCGTGCTTTAACTAACCCTATAACGCGACTGTTGATTTATAGTTAAGCAAGCTATCCCGTATGATTATACGCTTTCCATTAGGACTGATAATAGGGATTTTAATATTATCCACTCATTTAAATTGCGTTGCAATTGTATCTGTTGTTCTTTATCCATGTCCTTTAATATTTTTCACCACAAGTTATTATGTTTAGTGGAAAACACCTCGTGATTGAGGATAACAGATATTTCCAACTGATTAGTGATCTACTAACACTTGTTATACAACAGTCGATTAAATGCACGTGATAGCCTAAAATCATAATTTTGTTGCATAAAATATTATTGCCATGATCATTAAAGCTACGCTTATAGAGCTTAAAATTGTTTGTGCCAACTGAGCAGCGCTGTTTTACCCGCGATCGTTTTGAACCCGCGTTCAAAGCTAGTCTAAAAAAATTACCCTAAGATATTCCTAATATCAACGGTTCAACTGCTAATTGAAGTTCCGTTCAAATTCGACCAGCCGGTTCAGAATTTGGCTCTAACAATTAGACAAGTATACATGGCACCTACAAAAAACGCGTGAGTATCATTTAGTGAAAAACTAATCATTTATTGATACAAACATATACTTACTTCAATTTTATTTATTTGTAAGTAGACATCAATAATGAGTATACCTATATTCTTCAATATGAGGTCTCGCATCAGTATAACCTGCAGCCCTATAGTATCGCATTGTGTCGAAGTATGTCGCTGTCACATGTATGTATATAGAACCGTTTGTTGTGCATTTGTATGCTGTTAGTAGACAACGCTGCGTTATCTATTGTGTCAATTACAGTATCACTTGACTGTGTATGTGCCTTTTAGTTATGTATAGAAAGCTGGGGTATTGTACCCACTAAAGTAGTATTTAATAAAATACAACTAAACTATCTACAATGTTAAAGCTCATATTAGACCGAAAATTGGCAGTTACGAAATTTTTAAAGGTTTTCTTCTCGGGCACAAAGGCTTCTTTAAAGTTTAAGGGAAAACTTTGCAAAAGTATTTTCTTTTGTAAAAGTTTGACTTTTTCTTTCCTTTATTTTTTTACCAAAACTTTGTAAAACTGTTTGATTGTTAAAAGTTTATTATAATATTACAATTTTAATAATAATAATAATCATCATCATTAACCTATAGCAGTCCACGCAGTGTTAGATGGGTATGCCTAGCAGAACATGGCCTTTCCAATTAATACTCACTAAAAATTTAAAACCGCGATTTGACATATTTCTGTCATTTTTTAAAAAATAATATACAAATAATTATCATCTTCCTAGCCTTTTTTATTCCCAATATTATTTGGTACCAGTTCAACCGGTTTTAGCTCAATGTCAGTTTTTCCCCGGAGCGACTGGCATCGAACCTCCGCTACCCTGAGGGCGAACTAAATTTCAAGTATATCAGATACCAAATGAATAAAGAACTATGTGCGGAATAAATGTCTGTAATTCTTGTTACACTAAATATATATGAAGTTATTCATTCGCAAGTACTTACTAGTGTAGCTGAATAATTAAGAAGGCGACATAGCTGTCAGTTTCGTCAACACCACATCAATGAGCAAGAACTAATTATTTACATAGTCACTATTCTGACTAATGCGGTTGTTTTGACTAACAATTAAAACATTCATCATTAAATACCAACCCTAACAAAAATATATAGACAACTGTTTGTTAGGGTTTTAATTAATGTAATTTGTAGCTTTAGAGTGTAAAGTCAATAGAGTATAGCTTTGAGAAACACATTTCTCGAAGCTATACTCTATGACTTTACGCTCTAAAGCTACAAATTCTGAACATAATTAGTATTTGAAAGGACGTCACGTCATTTGTGACAGTCAATGATTCGTTGGTGAGGTAGCATCAATGGTTCGTCGGTGAGGTAGGAAGTGGATTGTGTGTGATTGTCGTATTTTGATTAAATTTAGCCCATCCTAATATATCTCTCAATACATATCATCTTTTAATCAAGCTTCAAACAACAGTATTTAACTGAAAAAAGAACAAGGGACAACATGTGTCTTGTGGAAAACCCATTCCTCCGCACATATGATTACTCGTACGTAAAACAAACTTATGGGGTTCTTATAACTTAATATAGTTTTTACCCGACTACAACAAACGATAAGGAATGGTAATAATTTTAGTAGTTTTATGTGTGTTTGTATGTTTGACAATACGCAGCGACTAAACTACTGCACTAATTTTAATGCATGCGGTGTCAGTAGATTCATAATAACGCCCCAGGCCCAGGCAGTAATAGAAGGCCATATACATTTAAGTACATACTTAATTTGTAAGTACATACACAAAATTCGACACTGATATTTTTGAGGCGAGCCTTGCAAGTAGTCTATTATACTATTATTGCCATTGAAGATGAAACTTAACGTTAAACTGTATCGTAAACTGCGTTTCTGATATATGCACATATTTTTAAGAAGTATGCAAAGAGGGTGAGCCAGGGGTATCTTAATTAGAGACAATTCACATCTAGTTATCATAATGTGTTGCGAGGACGGTTGTTAGATTAGATGACGTACATCGTGGGGCGGCGCGGCTGCATTGACCGAGTGCATTGCTCCCTAGACTGTGATGTTTGTCTACATGTACACTACTAAGATAACATATTGTCGCGACAATTATTGTTCTTTGAGTTTGCAAGATAGAGAAGATAGGCGATTTGCACTCACGGGAGGGAAAAAACAGTTACGGTCCACACTTTAAATCAATATATATTATACCAAATATTATAAATTCGAAAGTATTTATTCTTGTCTCATGTACCGATTTGGATGAAATTTACAATGGAGATCCTTAAATTCCTTAAGTTGGATATAGTCGGGTACTGTTACCGCGACATACCCAGTGGCGGAGTTGCGGGCAAAAGCTAATAATATATTTTATAAAGAGAAGAAAAATCTTTAAAAATGTCTAACCAAACAAAACTTCAGGAGATGTCGAGACTAAATACTGACATGAAGTTTTACCATAATAAAAAAAACTGATTTCAAAAGAAAACTATTCCGAGTGCTCTAATCGCCTATGCCTAGATCCTATAATCAGATCTTGGTTTCCTTATCATGGGACCACATGGGAGGCACCAGCTCTCCAATGAAAAATATATCAAAATCGCCTCTCCCAATCAAAAGTTCTGAGGTAACAAACATAAAAAAAATACGGTTGAATTGAGAACCTTCTCCATTTTTAAATCCTTTAAGAATTAAGTATTATCAACCGTTGAGACCAGATAGTTACAAGTCTCAAATGCCTAACCTCATTTACTCAGCCGTCACACGATTTGTGAAATATTACACAATATACATTGTTTCGCGCCAGCAGCAACCACTAACTTTCTCCAACCACATTTGCTCTAAAAAGTTTTGCCAATGCACAGATTAAATCATGCAGAACGTCGTTTTATTTTTAACACATATCTACTATCGCTTAATAATATTTCATATGCAGTTGAAAATAAAGTGGAAATTGTTTTATTAATTTGTACATTTGTCAAAGTAAAGTCAGTGATCGATGTTTCCCATGTCATGTCGTAGGGGCTATAGCATAATTTTAATGTCACTAATTACTGGAACAGTTGTAAAACCAAGGTGGACGCGGTACGAAAGTAGGAAGTGTTAATTGAGTGCGTATTTAATTGGCTTATACATATAAGTCTACATATCTTGTTATGTATTTGTACAATTCCTAATTGTAATTTATCAATTACTCCAGTAAATTTAAGGATGAGCGTACCAGACAACAAAATTTAGGTATAGCATAAGATTTTCGGGTCAGTCTATGGCAAGTCGCTTAAAATTCGACAAGTGACAAAGAGAAACCCATTCGTTCAACTGTCTCACTAATGTCGTAATGTGCTGGTGAAGGAAGATAGACTGAAACCAAATGGCATTGGTTACATGTATTAAGAATGCATTAAAAGCTAATATAATTGTGTAATCAGTGATTTCTTGTAAATTTGTGTCATAAAGATTATTTTGCATGTGCATTTCATAAGCAATAATTTGCTAGGTATAGGTATAAGGAAAATGCATTGTTAAGCCATGTTTTCCTGACCCGTAACTAGCAACGTGACTGCATCTACCTACATTCTTAAAAAATACCTAAATAATTACATCGCCTTAACAGAGAAGTCCAGAGATTTAGTCGCAAGTTCTTCATTTAAAATTTTGTTGAAATTTGCCTCGCGTATAGCGTAGCAGTATACGCCCAGAACTAAGATCTTTTATAAATCTATTTCTTAATCGTGCGTCATCATCAGCCTTTAACAGTCCACTGCTGGACATAGGCCTCTCCTTTGAAAGGAGGTTTTGGCCTACTATACCACGCTGGCCAGAAGGGTTGGTAAAGGGCTTGTTTCAAGTTTTCCTTCTCTTTGCAGTGATGTTAGCTGCTTATTTTGTTCTTTAGTCGCCTCTTACGACACCCATGGAATGAATAGGGGTGGTGACACTTTGTATTCTTAAACCGTCACCACACGGAATTTTTTTTTGAACATTTTTTTAATCGTGCGTACGTACAATGTACATAAATTATCTTTTTATCATGATTACAGCCCTAGTAGTGGGTAGTAGAGCCACGTTGAATTCTTTTTCCACGTTGGTACTACCCTGCGACAGAAAACCAACCTAAAATGTCAGGATTTGTTCTGAGTGCGAGTGTGAATAATGCAGAAGCATCATAATAGGCGGCTAAAATGAGGGGTCACAATACTGCTTTGTCTGCATGTGATTATGTTTACCACTTCTGTTAGATTTTACACATACCTTCCATGCAAGTCACTTTGACAGGCTCATATGAGTGTATAAAAAGCCATATCACAGCTTATCATGGGCGTATAAACTTTGTCGATGCATCTGCTCTAAACCATAGGTTCTCCAAACCAATTGCTTATAAACTGATCATGTAATATTAAAACAACTTGATCGATTTAGGTCATATTCATACAGTAGATGTATAATATGATAGGCACCGTAGTTCATCGCTTTGTGAACACTTTTATGAGCAAAACTTTTTTTTTTAAGATTTGTGTTAAGATAATTATTTCTAGCCCAATATGTTTGTATTTGTTGATGTTTTATCGCATTTACCCGAACAATTACATCTCTGCGATAGAAATAATTTAACTGTCTAGTTAGTTACAATCGAGGTCTAATACTTATGGACGTTGACCGTTCTTATTTTCTGAGTTCGTCGCCCGGCTCCAAGGTTTATTCGAATGATTCTTTCAAACTTGCAAAAATGTATCATGCTTTGAAATTGTCTATTACCGAAACGTTGGCGATTCTCCATACATTCTAATTTAGGTGATATATTTATTCTTATTAAGTTATATTATCTTTATTAAAGCTTGTAGTTCAGTAGTCAATCTAATTTACGTATTAATGTCTCCGTTTCCAATAACTTGTTTTTGTAAACAGAATGTTATTCAGAGCTTAGATAAAGATATACTCTCAAGACAGTAAAATAGAACATATAAGGACATCGGCCTTTGGGTTTAATAAAATAAGTAGTTGAAATATTTATCTACCCAGTTCTGATTTATTAGACTTGTAAATAAATATACTTTATACTACACCTGATCGGAACAGTAGTCGATATTCCCTGAAAATGAAAACAGAACGTTAGTCTTTTCCTTGACCTGAATAAGCGAGAGGATAAAATGTATGAAAATCCATTTCTAACGTGTTTTAGCGGGAGAGAAAGTTGTATGAATTTTCATTTCTCATGTGTTATCCTATCTATGCCGCGCCTGCCCAAGGAGTTTTCATATAATTTAAATATGGAATCTCCGTGCCACTGACATCCTTTTGTGAAAAATAAAAATAAAAGAAGCGCGAAATATTGGTCCAATTCTAAGCTAAATTGCGTCTTACATGGTGTCTTACGTTTTGATTTTATTTTAAAAATACTTTAAATGTTCCTCACAGGTGTAGTATAAAGCACTGTATAGCACTCGGGTGAAAGTCCCATTCCTTCCTCGGGAGTATTGTGGCCCTAGGCTGCGCCTTAGGGGCCACAAACTGCTCCCACGCTAGTAATCGGTCCCTTTCCTCCCTCGGTGAACAATGTACCTACTATTCTCTATTGTTTTTCATCATTAATGGTCTAATATATGCTTGAACACGTTAGTATAATTTCATTGCATGATGAAAAAAGCACTTGGATGTTTGGTGTTATCTAATTGAGGCCTATATACATTTTAAACACAACGCGTCCTTAATGACTAAATTTGAAGCGAATGGAGGTCGTGTGGGCATGTTTGTGTCTAATGAAGGTAAAATAAAAACTGAGATTTGAATTACTACGAGTATGTTAATGCTTCTAACTCAACGACGCAACCGAGCAAATAGGTACGTAGGCACCTTAGCTCTGACAAATTGATTATAATGAGAAATGTTAACATTCGAACAAATTAAAAAACCTACCTAATGTTTGTTACAATGTCATAAAAACCTCGTGTGAAAAAAGGAATTTAAGTTGATATTTTGAGGTAATTTAATAAAATTAAAAAGGTTTGTTTATTATTGTACATTATTTTATGTTATTTTTATTATTATTTTATCATATCCCGATCATAATAATTATCTCTCTACGACAGAAACTTGTATTGGTAAGTTGTTATAAGTTGGTGTAAGTATACAGTTTTATAAATTCACATTTTTAATTTTCATGTTTGTTTGTTGTTTCAGGTAAACAAAAGATCACAAAATGGAGAGTTTTTAGACTTCAACGTGAGTTCAGTAGAATAGGTAATCGAAAATAATTTTAATCTGTAGTCCATTAAATGTATTACAAGAATGTTTGATAATAATAATTAGTAGAATTTGCCTTTAAAAGGATTCTTTAGTTATATTATAAGTTATGCTATCGTTAGAGAAGATGAGAGATTTCACTTATTTTGATTTATTAATATTTTATAGAAAACTGACTGATAATGTATATATGTATTAAAAAAATACAGTCTTAAAATAAAACAACTAGTAGTATATAGACTACTACTACTAGTCATGGATTGAATGAATTCTATAAACTTAAAAAAAGTAGTATATAATATTGGCTGAACTAAGGAAGGACAAACGGTTTAATCAGTAAATAAAGAAATGAAACAGTGACGTGATGCAGAATTTGTAACCTGGTTATCGTCACACAGACCTAAAATGATGTTATCAGTATTATCTACTTAGCCCATTGATCGAAAACAATGTTACTAACTTTCATGTTGATAGATTATTCTTTAGTGTAGAAAGGAACTTGAAAATACGGTAAAGAACAAAGTACAAAATGAAGTTTCCTTAAGAGTATCCTACCTGTATGAAGTCTTACAGCATTATATTGCCTGGTACTATTATGCATTAAAACTTCTAATCAATCATTCATATCATTCTAAGAAACTGATATTTTCCTAAATTTTTTTGTGTTTTAATTGCTACGTTCACCACATCAACACTAGTATGGTATCCATTAGAGCACTTTGCTCTAAAAAAATACGATTATGAATATGGCTACACTGTTCATCGTGCATTTTAAACACTGTATTTTTAATATCAATGCTAAAAGAAGCCATGATTTCCTATTTGAATTGCCATTACATGACACGGTGACTTTTAAGTCATTGAGTCGTATGCTTGGCAACACTCATTCATCTTTGATTCGTATCTATTTCTAACGAGTGCGTGGATTGTTGGTTTTTAAACCAGGCCAACGTGTGGGTTTCTTAACGCCTTCTTTGTAAGCCGTGGGAGCAACTTCATGTGCTATAGATAGAGAGCATTATTTTATAAAATTTAAATGCTGAGATAAAGCACGGAGGCTGATTCATTGAAAACATCTGATAATCTGTTAAAGGCGCCTTGAGAGCATTGAAACAGTTATGCGTTTTTAGTTTTTTTTTCTTTTTCTGTAGATCTTTTATGTTATTTTTTTTTAATTGACTAAGTTACACACACACATTTAGAGTTTCGTAATTTAAACTCAATCTGTTACTCTTCTTAATCTTCTTTAATAACCTGGCTGTCTTTGAGTATTTTTCTGTTTTATCCTGTCAAGGAGAATTCTTTGTTTTTATTAGTGATTACTTAATTTTTCTGACTTGTGGTCAAAGGACAAAGTCACGAGTAAAGTAGGTACACGTAGAGCAGATTTTTCTTATTATTTTTTAATAAACAAAGGGGTTTAGAAGATTAGTGACTTCAAGACTAAGATCAATATATATCATAACTTTATCTTAATGACCGGCATCTGTTTGTCTCTCTATAAGAGATATGAGGTAAATAAATCAACGGGTTTATTGATTTGAACCGTATCACAAGAGGAAAATTCCAAACTACACCATGTTTTCTCGTCAACGTCTCTGCTAAAATCGAGTTTATGTCTAACTCAAGAGAGCGCGCGCGAAGGGGTGGGGCATGACGTCAGACCCCCGGTTGGGCCACCCCTGGCCCCTAAAAATAGATCCCTGAGCCCGGGCTTCGTTGTTCAATGGAGGCCTGAGGGAGAAGCCCGCGTGTTGAAGAGTATAAGCGTACAATGAAAGGTACTTATAGCTATAGATAAACTTTTTGAGTTAAAGAAAGGAATAGAAGATCTAGATCTAAGAGATAGCATGTTTATATTTTATTATTATTTTTAAAAGACAATCCCCGCATTAGGACTTTTCATTAAACGGATACAAAGAATACTATATACAAATACTACCAGACTCAGAACAAAGTGTTGTTGAACAAAGCGTTTTGAACCTTGCGCTGTGTGTTTTAGTGCAGTTTGTTCACAGCAAGACATTAACGTTGTAATTAGTTTATAGACTATCTATTCTATGATCGATGTAGTTAGAGTAAATCTCCTCTGCAATGTACATACGAAAAGGTGTGTTATGCAGGTGGGCAACTATTTAACACATAAACGCGTATCGATACCCTGTATAAATTAAATTCGTATCACGCACTGCGCGATAACCTCGATGCTGAATAAAAGTAGTTAGCGAGGAGTGTTCAATGGCAGGACACTCCTGTCGTTGAGACCTCTGTCTGACTCGGAGAGGGGGATAATAAAAATAAACTATGTAAAAGTAAACTTGAGGTTTGATAAGACGGGGTCTCTGTATCATTTTTTAAAGATATTTTCTTATTATGAATTATAATGAATTGATATACCCATTTATTAAACGATTCCTTTAAATTTTTTAATTATAAAAAACTTACTTCTAAGTATATACTTATATACTTATTTTGTTGTTGGTTTTAAAACTTTTTTATACAATAGTTATTGTTTTCTATAGATACGTATGTATATACGGTCCATACTTTTGGCCATTGCTATAATACCTTATGGTATACTTAATGTATATTTTTTCTACATTCTCAAAAGTGTAGTACGGCCGCTATTAAAATGCATTATAGAACAAAATGTATCGATTTTGCAATTTAAATATTTGAAACCACTTTACATTTTTTTAAAGCAGCTGAGGCATTGAAGCAAAGGTGAAACCCGACAGCTCGGCCTCGTCTCGACGCATATTGAGCAACATTCCGTGCTTCCGTTTCCAATATACTGTCGCCTACTTCTCTATCCGATGATAAACTTGAAATAACGCTTTATACACGTATTTAACGATTTTAAAAACTTATAACACAATTCTGTATCATTAAAAATCTCTTCTCCGCTGTAGGATATTCTAAAACATATTTATTACGAAACAGCGATCGTAGGTTATCATGAACATTCAGGGTTCTGGCCTTAGTGGTGATTGTTAAACAACGGCGAAGTTTTGAGGCAAGTGCGTCACAATGTTATTTATTTAACGAGAAAACTAAAGATTTTCGATTGTATGACTTCTGCGGACTTTCGGAGTAATTGTATAAATTGCCGAATCTGTTATTGTTCTTGAACTGGCTTGTGTCCAAATATGGTAGACTAAAAAACAGTATTTAAACTTCGCGTTCATAGTGAATATTGCCACTTGAGTTGTTGTTTTGTGATTCAACCTTCTAATAGTTAGTTGCATGTGGTATAACTATTTTTTCTCCATATAATAATGATATTTTTACATAGTTATCAGCAGCTCGATATCTATGTTAGATATACACTTGCTGATAATATTATCTTACCACTTATAAACCTTTTCTGCTTATACACCTTGTTCCACAAATTAATGTGCTATTTCCCAACTTACATTTGAAACTTCTTTGGTAACTAAAAATAAAGCGCCAGAACCTCAATCGATCAGCGACGGGAGATTACAAGTCTGTTTGTTTCTTGAATCGTATAGACTGAGCGAACGAGCAGAGAGGCCGCTACACAAACATTAGTCGGGCACGTGTAAACTGTGTATGTAGTTGTACGAAGTGTTGTCGGTGTGGGTGCGTACTCAATGGGCGACGTATCGACGCAGGCTTGCTAAAGGAGGCGGGAAGCCTGTTTGGAGAAAGGGTGAGGGTGCGGGGTGGCGGTGGGAGTAGCTGCGCGACCGACCTTGGCCATGACTCCTGGCTCACCCCGGGAACGGGAGCCACGTAGCCCAAATTGATTTTCGCCTTGTTTTCTGCTCATGGGATATTTATACAACTAGCTAATTACGCGTCTCATTTTTGATACTCAATTAAAGTGAATGGTTTATAACTCTGTACCAATTTATGTTTTTAAATACTGTTAAAAATGAACGTACTTGATCATTCATCATGGTAACAAAAGAGTTCAATCCTGTAATTCGTGACCAGCTGAGCCACATTGTTATATGTATGTATCACCAAATTGTTATGCAATAACGTTTACATAATATTTTTATGTAAGTTAAAGGTTGTAGGACGTCTAGGTGACTTTCGGGTCATACTTCCCACACACACACAAAACAACGTGTAGCTGGAATAAAATATTTAAGATTAAAACAGCCCATCATACGTAATTTTTATTTACATTTTTATTATCTAAGCTGCAATTTAATTACATGTTGTATTTTTTCTATTGCTATTTTATCGTTATTTCTTCTACATAATCTCGAATGATTTGAGTAGAGCACAGTAACTTCTTTTTTATAATCTCTTTTTATACCAGATTTAGACCGCGGCTGATTTTATTATTAAAATCAATACCGCATATAACTGAAAGTATGCTTAGAAATATTTTATGTTTTTTAACTTCAAGTAATAAATTTAGCAACAAAAATATAACTTCAGTTCCCTGGAAACCTCTTAGAAGTTGCTAAAAATATTTGGCACACGACTAAATAAAGATAGGTACTTATATTTGCCACTTATCTAAACAACAAGACAGCTCGACGCTTCTACCGAAAAATAATTCTTAAAACATATTCATGTTAAAATCAATAAAATGTTCTTCAGAATTACTGTATTTCCATTAAATGCGTAGGTATTTTTTCACCGTACTTGATAAAGTTTCCCGCCCTTGTTATATCCTTGGGAATTGACATGTTAATTTATAGATTTTTTCTATCAGACAATTATTTTTAGAACTTGATTTTATAAGATTTTCATGTTTTCAAAAATTTTAATACAGGGAAAGTTAAAGCTTAAATTATGTGGATCTGAACAGTGCTTTCTAACATCCTTCTATTATATGTTGCTGTGCCCAAGTTGTTCTTTCGATACCCGGTTAGTGCGAATATTATATCTTCATCGGCCGCAGTCTACTAATGGACAGATCTCCTCTTCAATTACACGCCACTTGGTTAACCGATTCTTAAAACGAATATTTATATGTCGGTGTCGTTATTATTTGACTGAAAGTGTTGAATAGACTAAAATATTGTTTATTATGTACAAACTTTTACAAAAAGTAAAAAGTATGCTCATGCTTTGAGTTTAACCTGCATGTACAGATATATATATATATATATATATATAGAAAAGTATACATGATATGAAGCATGTATCTGCTGACCTATATTTTTATAATTGAATTATTAATGTTGTAACAGCAGTTGCGTACCAAACCAATATAGTAGCAATTGAAATATTTGTAAATATATCACGTACGAACATGATTCCATAAAGTCTATATATTAAACTACTTTTAGTTAGCGTAGTGAAGTTTGTCAAGTATAAAATGATAACATGATGAGATTTAAAAGTATCAATATTTAAGCATAGAGATTCAGTTAATTTGTTTAGAGACTTGTCATTACGAAAATTTGGAGTTATGAAATGAAAAGGTTTGATTCAATCAGTGCTATAATGTAATAAGGCCCACCGCGAGTGAATTCGCTCCCAGATGCCCTAGTGTAGCAAAAGGTCGCCGAAATGTCAAATTACATTTTTGTGGGCGTGAGTTAATTTCCGAACGAAAATAAATTAGTTTGTGAATATTTTGCTACACGTGACATTTATATGAAAAATATGAATTAAGGCTCAATGAATGTCTGTGCTTTGAAACAATCTTATCTTTCGTGTCGTCTTTCTTTTTCCAAACAAAACGGGACTTCGCAACACTGCGGCGTGATTCTTAATATTTGTACAATACTCTTTTATGGTTTTAAAAGTTATCACGTGCGTGTTAATATTAAACTTTGACAGCTGTCAGCTATACCTGAGGAACTCATTCTACAGTGGCACATACTGGCGATCACTAAAACGGTGGCCCTCATTGCTGTGCGTAGATAAATGTTTTCTCGTGTTGGGTGTGTTGCCGCCTTTCGAACGGAGACTCGTACGGCAGACCTTAACAAAGTGACACCTTATGTTGCAGTTATATGGCCAACTTTCGCCGCAAGTGACCTGGCTTAGTCAGCTATCCAAATGTTACAGTACATGCATGTCACTATTGTTCACTAATATCCATTTAATATATATAAACTATGTTGAAAATTGTACTAATACAAAACCATGTTCATGTGCTTTTACCGAATAACAATCACACATTAAAAAACAGGTGTATTCTAAATCGAGTAAAATGTGGAGAGAATTTTTTTCTTAAAGCATTGTCTGTAAACGAGATCTTTTAAAACGACTTATAATATTGTTCTTGTACTGGGAATTTTCTCGCTTTACAATTGTACAATGCACAAAGCAATTCAATAGTATCGCAGAATCTCAGCTGCACACCGTAAAACGTACACGTAGCAATAGCAAACAAACCAACAGTCACAGTTCCTTAAAAGTTTTTCTTTTAAAAACTTTTGATGTAAGATATAAATGTTTTTGTCAGGTTGTAATATTGCTACTAATGGTAGGCAGGGAAAGATGGATAAATCTTTAAAAATATTAAACCTTAATAAAACTATTCACGTTACTTTTCAATATTATCTAAATTTTTCGTATTGCGTCGTACGGGAGATCACGCGACGTGTCCAAAATTAAAATAGACAGTGCGGTATCTTTGTTGGAGGCCGACTAGAATAAATTCTCTTAACTAATAATAGGTGAATGGCGGTGCCCGGGTAGTGGTTATCTTCATATGTTTGCACTGGCTAGGGATAGGTATTGTTTGTTGGCTTCAACGCTTTTACAATACCTGGAGTATAATACATATTTTTGTTGTATGGTTGTAGAAAAATTTAACTTGTTTTCTTCTTCAGTAAACTTTTGTTATATGGTACCTAATGCATGAAACAAGTTTACAGCTCACCTGATCGAACAGAACA
The DNA here is from genome assembly GCA_932526445.1 of Phragmatobia fuliginosa. Classification (NCBI taxonomy): domain Eukaryota; kingdom Metazoa; phylum Arthropoda; class Insecta; order Lepidoptera; family Erebidae; genus Phragmatobia; species Phragmatobia fuliginosa. The sequence goes on along the minus strand of OW052075.1, from coordinate 9,662,515 downwards.
CCTATAAGTGGGTTAGCAGCTTCAGTGAGAAATACTTCTTTTTTATGTAAAGTGTTTGCTGGATAATATTTTAGTCAGTACCTCTAAGTTAAAAGACAGTATTTGTTCCTTTAAAGGAAAACCATTTATCAATCATTATTTTACTTATATATAAAGGTGTTTGTTACCAAACTCCTCCGAAACAGCTGGACCGATTTGTATAGAATTTTGTGTGCACATCGGGTAGATCTGAGAATCGACCAACATCTATTTTTCATAACTCTAAGACACGAGCAGAGCTGCGAGCATCAGCCAGTACTTTTATGTAACTTACATAATACTTTTATATTGATTTAATCGAATAAAGAAAGATTACCTTATCTGTGTATGTTATTTATTTACATAAAGCTAATGATTGATATGTAATAATAATATGCTAATTATTACAAACAAAGATGATTTTCACACGACCAAAACAACTTACTTGATTACTTATTACGTATTTCGTAGATAAGACAACAATTGAATTTGAATGATTCTTTACTTCTGTAAAAGAAATGTTCGATTTCTACATAAATATTGTATTAATATTATCCATGCCCCATATAACTAGAGGTAGCGGCCTTCCTCTTCCTAAGACCAATACAGCTATTTATATCTTTTATCTCCCACTTTGCTGAAGGAGGGTCTAGCTTTTGTTTTATAGTGTGTGTCAAGTTTGCCATTTTATTACATTCTTATATGATAGAGATATCTCGTAACACTCGTGCTCAGATGACCGAGTGATGGATTTAAACAGTTGAATTTTTTTATTTATCACTAACATGATAGATACCACGACACGATAAGGATAGTATGTAAGGATAGTAAGATACCTTTTTCATTTATTACTATTACGAATGTGTTGTATGTATAACACTGAATCACAGTTAGGTAACACATTTTTTTAAAGTGAGCAACATATGAAACAAACTCCATGCCGATTGGGTTATTTGGTACCATACGCACTTCTTAAAAACGTTTCCGAGTGCTTTGTAGTTTTCTGGTTGAATGTAGAGAGTAACGGTGTGAAGAATGATTGATTAAACGTGTAGCGTTGAATGTGCAATGTGATCACGCAACGGCGTCACAGCTTGTAAACGGTTCCATGAGTTTGATTCGTGGAAGACAATGTGCGGTTGAACGGTTCCATGGAACTTAATAAGTATCTTATACCGTGTTATACAACTTTTATGTTATAAATCTTAATATTAATACGTTATCCCTATGTGCATTAAATCTATTCGCATTGTGTTACCTTCCGAAAAGTCTTACCCAGAAGTCATATACATTTCGTTTTATGTGACTGGCCAATTCAATAAAGGTATATTTTAGGGATAACAGTTTTGGCAGTGTATCTATATGTTCAATCGCAGCTAGCCTAAACTACTGAACCAATTTTAATGAATGAAGTGTCAAAGGTTCGCGATGACACCCTAAGTGATATATCACTTGACTATAGACATATAAATTAAATCAATAAAAGTTTTTTATCAGTCCGGTACACGTCTTAAACTTTTTCTTATTGGTTTTTTGGTTAATTCTGAGTTATCATAGCTAGAACCTATTGAAAGTACTTAAACGTCAAAATTTATTAGGCCTATGCCAGTTAATAATTTATGTAGTCATATGCGGCTAGTTATTACGACATAATGGTTATTAAATAATACTAACCATTTATACTGTCTAATAAATTAGAAGTAAATTAGAAGTAAAATAGTCAGGTTCTATAGTCAAGTAAAGTTGAATTGAATAAATTTACAGCAGCGATTTGGTGTTCCATATAACAAAAGAAAGGTGTAATCTTTTTAATTCGTTTATTTTCTCCCATATCTAGTTGTATAATCAACACAACATATTGGTTGTATTGATACTGTTTCAGAATATTTCAACTAAAATTGTGGTTTAATAGTAAGTTAAATGTTATAATTGGGTAGTTAGTAAAATATAACCATTTATGAAAAGTACCGTCTTATTAAAATTTAAACTCATTACATACTTTTAAGCTAATAATATATGATATTATTAGAAAACTCGGTGTACCAGTGTTGATCAACGTATATAACGTAATCTTGTTCGGCCGCACTGTAAACCGGTTGGTAATATGACTTGGTACACTGCATCTCCCGAACCCATACTTATTACAAACGATTTGGACGAAGAGTAGCATGCACTAAAGGGTAAAAAATTATAGATTGTTCTTATATGTAGAAGTGCATTAGCTAGCACGTAGACCTACACGCAGGCGCATCTAAGGAGTTCCTATTCAGGTTGAGTATCCATACTGTATTATAAATTGGAAAGTAACTCTTTCTGCCTGTCTGTTACGCTTTGACGACTAAACCGCTGCACTGATTTTAACGAAATCACCATGGATATAGTTTGATTCTTGAGGAAGTATATCGGCTACTCTTTACTGCGATAACCGACATATACGTAAGCAGAGCTATGGGCAAAAACTAGTTGGTTCTAAAATACTGTGTGGGAAGATTTTGAAGGTTGTCTGTTGGACAACAAGTATTTTGAGAGGGCATTAAGGCCTAGAGAACGATAAGTGAATTGTATGTTTTTAGTGAGTTTTTATATTTTTTCTTTATGCGCTTTTACATTCTGTTTTTAGGGTTCCGTATTTAATGGCTTGGCAGCTTTATAGATTGGTCATGTCCGTCCGTCCTCGACTTACCGTCCTAATGGTTAGTGCTGCATGGGTATGTGTTTTTGTCACGTCGAAAAAGCGCTACAACAGAATTACAATAAAAAATATTTTTATTACTTCAAGGACTAGTTATTTCTCTTGTCTACCCCATCGCGGGGGTATCATTAGATGGTTTTTTTTAAATATTAAGAGGTTGCCAATACGATTTTTATATTCAGTTATCCGTTTGTGAGTTATACAACTTTACAGGGTATTTGTTTTGTTAAAACAGGGCGTCTAAAAGTTAAGCGGCTGGTTCGAAAAATGTGGAACAAGCAGAGATGGTGGTTTTGAATGAACTTTAAAGGAAAACTTTTATGTAATGGCTTAGATAACTTTATTACTTCAGGAATTATACATATAACCTAACCTAACTTGTAAAAACGCTTACTTTTAAAACTTTGTACAATAGTAACGCAGTAATAAGGTGAAACATAACAAAAATATATTGGACACAATTTTAAATTGACATGCCATTATGGGCGACTATGGAACCCTATTCTATGCGTGACCTGACACCCGCTTGGCCGATTGTTTTTAAATGATTATACAGTGTACATTGTTGAACTAGGAACTGTTTGTTGAAAAAAACATTTCACTATGCGCAGTAACCTTGCAATATTTATGAATGGCTTCTCTTAAATATCAAAATGAACATTTAGTAAGTTAAAGGTTTTTCCGTATTTGACCTTAACTTAGAGGAACTTTTAATAACGGCCGTGAACTAAATGTTACGAGTAGAATATAATTGAATTGAATAAGTCAAATTGATCGTTCAAATATTTTCAACATTAATGGCGTAGATAGGTATGTATGAGTATTTACTACTTTAGGCTTTCAAGGTAATTATTTTTGTGTAGTCACGCAAGGTCATTAACTAAGTATTGGTTTAGGGGTTTGACCTGTTCCGCTAATACAAAAGGTACTTTACCTTTTTAGTATACTATCTAAAAATGTTTACCATTTAAAGATTAATTCATTTACTACATTAGAAACCACCCCCTTAAGAAATTTAATGAGTATATTTTAAAATAATTAGTGTTGTGTGATCCACAAACTGTTGTTCTGAGTCTGTGTGTTCTTTGTGTCCGTTCCATGTTAATTTGTAAGTTCCCTGCGACACTAAATGTTTATTCTTAATGCGGGAGGGGTTTGTCATTCTATTAACAAAATTTTTTTTCTTAAGTACTTACTTTCTTTTTATGTTTTAATCTTTGCTTGATGCCCAAAAATTGTCATGTCCCGAGTTATTCCTGAGTACCCAGATACACAGTTAGATATTATTTCTAATGAAGAACAAGTTTGTACTTGAGAAATGAAATACAAATGTATCTGTAATAAAAACATTAATTACTGGCTACAATTTTAGCCTACGACGTTGAAACTCCACAAAACTTTACTAATAAATTGAATAATTTAAATAAAAGTCTTTAGTTACTTTCTTATGTTTTTGTGGAAAAAAACATGATAAGAAAGTTAAACAACGAAACTTAAGGGTACTTACCTAACCTGTAACACTACTTTTATACCTAAGTGTATTTTCTAATTAAGCTGTCGTTTGTATATACAAGTTAAATGTTAGATATAAGTTATAAGTTTGTAAATATAAGATATATAAGAAGGTTAGTATAACCTCATGGTAGAGGTTATACTAACCTTCTTAACTTTCATGTTGTAGAGTACTAAAAATGTAGATTGTTAAAATTTTAATTCAAAGGCAAAAAATATTGTATGTACCTATTACATTGTTGCTTTAATTGATGGACCTGTTGTTACATTGGTTAGTGGTCCTGACTGCTAATCTAGAGGTCGTGGGCTCAATGCTCACCCCTATATGTGATGTTCTATGTCTGGGTGGAGTATCGAAGTACCTATGTTTATCAGAACTCTGAAGTTTTGTACAGGCAGTAGAGACACGTTGATTTCAGCACGAACGGACTGACTTGACCCTCACACAGGAGACCAACCTAAAATTACAGTATTCGTGCAGTCGTGTTTCGTTAGTGAGTGCGATACTTCTATTACCTTACATTCCTAGTCATGAACTGACCATGAAAATGACGCAGGCAGGCGTCATGCCAAACTGTTGAACGACGATTGACATGTCTATGTCATTACTTAGTAACAGTATCGTCTAGTCGGAAATATTTATTATGACTACACCAAACCATACCTGTGGTCACGGATCAGGAATACGGAATATCGCTACCCCTGTACACCCCGTAGGTGTCGCAAGAGTCGAATAAAGGAACAGACTATGTAGAACACCGTTGCGAAGAGAAGGAATCCTTTTTTATTCTTTATGGTAGACTCATTTTCATAAATAAGCTACAATTAAATTACATGTACAAAGGCGAGCTTCACCCAAATGTATTTTCTGTGATATATTCCCATTGATTACATTGAATAGCAATGCTTAATATTTGTGGCAGGAAAATAGCAGCTATTATATTCAAGATTCAAACCACGTGTGTCATGAAACTTTCCACATTTCAGCTACTGATAGGTATTTTATAAAATAAAATACAGAAATGCGTTACATGCGAGTAAATGGCGCATTTTGATGCATCAGATGTAGGAAAGAAAATACTAGCGTTTTCTAAAGAAAATAGTCGTCCACATGCGCTTCTTTATTCGAACATGGTCTTATCTCTTCAGATTCTTTCAGATTCCACGAATAAAAGATTAAATTAGATTCAAGTATGATTCATTTAAGACTAAGCAAGTTCCAGTTCAGATAGAAACTCTACAAGTAAATCATTTAATTAGGTATTGTAACTTACACTGTCCTTTTACGAACGTGTGTCGATGGTATGCAAGCTAATACAATCATACCTTAATGAGATGATGCAATATGAAACTCCCTGTGCTAATATGTATGCAAACTGTCAAATGCATGTCTGCATTCTAGTGCTCCGTTGTTTTGTTTGCTCTCCCGGTCTATTCTTGATAGGTTGTCTCGGACGTAGTGCCGAATTGACCGAAATACCAACGGAAATATTATTTAGAATGTAAGATCATAAGACGAGGCGAAAAAAAATGTGATCTTATTGATAAAATAAGTTTCAAATGTAATGTTAGCTGAGTATTTTTTTGTTATTAGTTTGTCGATAACTTTTTTATTATTGAATTCCTCGAGTGCCTTGTTGGTCTAGCTGTTAGCGTATTACTGTCGATCCAGACTCTGGATTCCAGAGGTCACTTGTTCAATTAATGGGACAGTAAAAAAAGGTGTGATTGGGTTTTTATAACTATAAAAATGCTTATTAACATCCCGGGGTGTTAAAGTCAGGGTTTACACCCCCGGTGCTTCGGAGAGCACATAACGCTGTCGGTTCTGCACTTGATCTCTTCCGGATCACGTCATATTATTAGAGTGAAGGAACAGAGAGTGCACCTGTGTTTGCGCACGCACTTGTGCACCATAATATCTAATGCGTAATTTGCTGATCTCCGTGACTGAAATAGGCGGCTAGGAGTGCATCATTGTTGACTTCCACTTCGAAGATATTCTGTCTAACAGATTTGACATTTCCCAATTCTGATCATTTAGTACTTACATTTATATAAATTAAAAAGAAAGGCCAATTGACTCTCTTGAGAGATTAGCGATAAGTAGTAATAACCCGATAAATTATTATCTATTGATTTAATACACATAATGACTATTAGATAATTCTAAAGTTGTGTATAGGTGGAAGGGCATTTAAAGTCACATGTATTTTTTTATTGAATTGGATTTAGCTTGATTATTGTGAATAAGTTCTTTTTTGATGAATCTGATGTACTCGAAATACCTCACAGCTTATAAACTCATTGCTATAAATCGCAAGTAACGCTACGGAGCACAGCTAGTCTAAGAAACATTAGCCTATTTCTTACTGAAAGACAGACAAAACTTAAAAAAAAAATGCTTTTTTGATCCTAAGTACCGTATAATACTATGTACTTTGATATATGCATTTAGTAAAAGGCTTAATTTGATGTTATTAAAAAACAACCCCTTTTAGATCGTATATAGATCATATTTTCGGACATTTAACAGACTACACCATCTAGTCCCAAACTCAGTAGAGCTCAATAGGTACATTGGGTACTAGACACCTAATATAAATAATAAACTAACATATGTGTTTTTGGTAAAAACATACATAATACACACAAAACATAATTGTTTAATAAATAGAAGTAAGTAATATAAATGAAAACAAATCTAGACGTCTTTTTATTAGAAAGGTACTCGTACCGTGATTACTTTATATGTCTTGTATAATAAGTCTATGATACAAATACCTTTCAACAAAGTCCAACTGACTCGTTGTCATGTGAACAATGCCATTGCATGCTTGCGGGAGTCGTTAGCATGTCCAATAGAATGGCACAATCCGAATAATGCAAGAGGATCATATAGATTATCAATAGCTCGTACATAAGTGCTTAGCGCTACAGCAATGTGAGAAATACGAGTCAATGATTGTTATTGATCACCGCACTAATGAGAAACCGAAACAGGGTCACGATACCTTCGGTTTTGTGATTTAATTAAATATGTAATTAAAGTCAATAAATAATACTTCCAAGTGTTATGATAATGCGTTGTGTGTCATCCATACAAATAAATAATAAATAAATATTTCGGACATTTTACACACAACGCCATCTAGTCCTCAAACTAAGCATAGCTTGTAGTGTGGGTACTAGACAACTGATATAAATATATAAACATACATTCTTTTTTGTAAATATCAATCAAGTAAGTAACATAATATACATAGAAAACACCCTAACTCCGAAACAAATATTTACGGATCACACAAACATCCGGTCCGACTCGGGAATCGAACCCGAGACTTCTTGATCAGCAGTCGCATACGCTAACCACTAGACCAACGAGGCAGGCAAATTAAATTGTCTGTTTATAATATCAAATGAACATTTTTTTTTATTAAATGAATATGAAAGCATACAGTGTACGGAACCGTACCGTACCGTATAAACTGTACGGTAATTGCACCAAAAAAGTAATTATGAATTTTTTGTGTATCTGTTTCTTATAGCTTATTTCTAGTACAACTGGTTCGATTTTGGCAGGAATGTCACTGGCAGATAGCTAATGACTTCGGGAGTAAATGCGATTTAGAAAACGACGGGTAATATCGCGAGACTCGGCTAGTATTGTACGATATATTCTAAGCTTGCTAAGCTCTAAAGTTAAAGAAATTAGTAGTTAATGAGTAGACTATTGAAGCAATACTTACCATTACTAATAACGAAAAGCTCTCAAATAGCAGACTACACACCCTTGAGCATCGTCGTCGAGTTGCCAGCTTATCGGTTTTTTATAGGACGCACTCTGGAGAGTGCTCGAAAGCTCTTTTCGAAGTGATCGAGCCATCTCCATTCCTTTATCGGACTACTAGGCGCAGGCAAAAGTTTCATCCATACGTTGTTGTGATACCCAAAAGACGAATTAAACGGTTTGACAGCTCATTTTTGGTGAAAGTCGCCAGAGTATGGAACGACTATAACGTTTGGGTCTAGTTTTCCTGATAAGTTGAACTCTGGAGCCTTTAAGAGTAGAGTGAACAGGTTTCTTTTGGATGGGCGTGTACCATCTTCGTCTTCATCTACATTTTCCATCAGGTGAGATGGAAGACAAACGCCTATTCCATCACAACAATAAAAAAAAAGATGAATATTCAATTAAACCTTATAATTATTGAAATAATATCACGCCACTTATGATATTCGAAGATTTGGCACCGAAGATGAACGCAGAATAAGTAGATAGCACTCTTTATGGTCGCAGGTCTGAAACACTTTTAGCCCGCAGTAAACATGAAATGTAGTTTACGACTTGATCTTTAGCTGTTTATATATTGTTTTGGACTGACCTTCAGTGTCGACTGTATTGCCAAGGATTAGACGGATTTCGATGAGGGATTTTATGAAGGCTACTACTCAAAATGACACACCTTTAAAGTTTGTTTCAGAAAGTACCTTTACTGTGAAAAATACTTATATTAAAGATAGATAAAACCCAAATAATTAGCACGATCTAATTTAGATGGGTGGCTCAACGTTCTTAAGTACTATGACAATGTGTTATACTATTGAAAGTATAGTTAATATTGTATTTATTTGGAAGAAGGTGGTATTTATAGCATTTTTCAGAAACATTTTAATTGCCCATGCCTGTTTAAACAAGAGCAGAATTGACCTACAAACGATTCGGTTAAACATTCTAGGTTCTGCTTTTAAGTGAAGTGTATCTTATAAAAACAAATGTTACGTGCATACTAATCACGTTTTGTACAAACAGTAATCCTAAATAGCCATTCCTAAAAACTATTTTCAGCCTCAAGCTCATGCAAAACTGTCAAGGAAATTCACTCAGTCAAAACTTAGTTTGTGAATAAAAAGCTTACAGTACAGACTGTCTAGTAAATTTCAAAGTAAATTTAAAATTCAAGAGAATTCACTGAATTGCGACCTATATTTTACAACTTTATGTGCTTTGATCGATTAACGCATGTTGTGGCGTACTGGCCTTGACAGAGCTGGAATATAGAAGCTATAGATAGCAACATACTGGATTTGAAAAGTTCAAGGTTCACGCCATAACGGACACTTCCCATAGAGTCCTTGCAGGTGATTGGCAGGTAGGGCGAGTCACGTTTGACAGCCCTTCAAATTGATGGTGGTATAAGTGTCAGACCATAACCGGTACTGAAACTTTCGTAGAAAATTATTTCTTCGTTGATATATTATTAGACATTTCGACAGAATAGTGACTAGATTAGTAAGATGACATTTAGATTTCATTTCATCATCATCATCATCATCATCAGCCTTCAACAGTCCACTGCTGGACATAGGCCTATCCTTAGAAAGGAGGTTTTGGCCTACCACGCTGGCCAGACGGGTTGGTATAGGGTTGGTTTCAAGTTTTCCTACTCTTTGCTTAAATGTTGTCTTGCGTAGTTTATCGTATATGAGATTAGATTTCATTTGCTTCATAATAATCAAGAAACTACAAACTAAGAAATATACAATCCGGATCTCCTCTCAAAGCAGATTATTTTTTATATCTAAAGCTGCCTACTGTATTCATGCGTTATATATCTGTAACTGATAGCCGTAGTCATATAGATTAATATATAAATTTGTAGTATAGGCGATCAACTTAAGGAAGACATTTTATACAAATAATAACTAATAAATAGAGTTCAATACTAATCGTACCGTAACACGCTATCGAAAAGGTCAGCTATATGCAATACTTAGAAAGTTATATTGATTTATCGATTATCATAGATCAGTGGCTTTTAAATGTAAGTGGTCGCAGGCATACCTATATATCTGATATTTCACCACTAAGAGCTATGCCCGACCGAGTATGTCTCAGTAATTTTAGTAAGTACTAATTTTAAATGCAATGTAAATTATTATTGGCGTATGATTAAATATACCTTGCATAGATATTTTCCGTTTCGTGGTGTCTCGTAGTCGAGTATCAATATATGTAGTCATAAGCTCTCTTACTCTACTCATTACAGTTTAGTTCCTTCAGTTTTATGACATTTATAGTGTTGAGGAATTTTCATACTGAACCACATGTAAACTGTTCATACATGTAAAAGACTGATACTTTCATTTCTTCGAGGACGTCCTATTAGTCATTATGCGCACTTTTAATATATACGCTAATGAAAATTACTTCAAATAGTTTCTTTTGAAAATTAAAATAACCATCGTAGTAGTAGTATGAGTAATGTGACAACATTGCGTGCAATTCAGGTACAAAGACTACCTTCGTACACACCCGTCATTTGGCACTCCTTCCCCCGGCTTGCTGCCAACAATATCATAAATGGACTCAGTGTTTTTTTGATGTTTTGCTTTCATTTATTCTAATCTGCGACACCTTGACTAATAGTACACACACTTTAATATCGTTAGAATCTACATAGTATAAGGTCAGGTGTAATTGCAAAAATAAATGATAGATTTCTAGTTTTTTAGTAAAAAGAATTATAGAATCTAACTACAAATTTTAGTGAATTTCTGTTAAGTGACGTCTACAAGAGCATTAGCAATATCATAAATGTTAAATACCAAATATTTTGTATCTCAACAAGTAACGTAACGTTCTCACGAGAAAGAGCACGCAATTTAAGAATTGTTCGGTGAATAAAGCTTTAAATATCGTAGTCAACGCGGAACTGACATTATCACTTCTTCTAAAGTCAATATTAAATATTCATTCAAAAGTTGGGCAGTGTTAGGAAAACATGAATTAGAATCTATCTCCGTTAAATTCATAAGAATATGCGGGTAATGTCGCTAGGATTATACCCGTATATCCGTATATCTCTTGACACGAGAAAAACTGTATTTTACTCTCGAATGAAGACCTTGTTATCACAACCATTTACTTCCATATCAAGCCTGTAAAGGATCTAGTACCCAGGTCAATCACATAAATAAACTAACGTTATTGATGTTAGTTTCTGTTACTGTAAGAAATTTAATTCTTTTGAATAAACATCCAACTTTCCCACCTAGCTTAAGTTGTTTCTAGTGTCATTTATAACTAACGAGGAACATTTTAGTTGTTAATTTTATTTGTATTTATAACGTTATTGCACTTCTTTTGTGATAAAACTTGTAAAGAATTAAAATAATATACAAAAGAAAACGCTTATTCAAAGTCACTTTGTCGTTTTCGTAGCTATCGGCCAGAGATCAACCTATGTTGTTCTATGTTATGTGGGTGGTTTCCGCACTTAGTCCTTTAAGTGGACCATTGTACGTGAGGGCGGCCATCACTCCAGCCAGCCCACCTCCCTCCAGAAGCGGATAAGGTCTCCAAGCCTGTTCAGACATTCTGCAACAGATTTGGGAGATCCAAGGGTGTTTTTGCGTGTTTCGGTGACACCTGTGCACTCAATGAGTACATGTGATACCGTTTCCTCTGCCCCTAAGCATGCCCTGCATAGGGGACTGTCAGTTATGCCTATGGAGTGAAAGTGTTTGTTTAGTGAGCAGTGTCCGGTGATAGTTCCTGCCACCAGCCGCAGACTGTCCCTGTCCAAACGCAGTAAGCGTTTGGTTAGTTTATCATTAGGAAGTGGCATGGCTTCCTTTGATTGTCTGCAGCCTGGGACAGATAGCCAGTGGTGTTGTACTTGTGTGCGGGTAAATTCTTGCAGCCAGCCACGGAGCTGGCCGAATGGGACGGGCACGATGGGTTCGGGTCCGAAAACCGCCGCGCCCGATCCCCTCCTAGCCAGCTCATCAGCCGCATCGTTACCTAGGGATCCGCTGTGTCCTTTTATCCATTGTATTGTCACTGAATTCCTGCCGGAGGTCGCAACGCGTTCTAACGCGTTGTGACAATCCATTATGAGTTTCGAAGTGACATGGGTTTTATTGAGGGATTTAAGTACCGATGCACTATCAGAGACTATACGGATGTGTGAGTCCGTAATTTTCCTTGTCTCTATAGCGTGGGCCGCCAGGATAATACCCACGCATTCCGCTTGGAATACAGTGTTGAATCTGCCTAGCGGCCTCGATACCTTGATGTTGAGTTCGTCTGAGAATACACCTGCTCCGGTTCCTGAGTTGGTTTTGGAGCCATCGGTGTATATTCTGAGTTCATTTGTATCTGATTTGTCGTGTGGTTCTTCATCTAGATGTATATTATAGTGCTTCTGAAAATTAAATTTCTTCAGCATCCTATCGTTGGGTGATGTCAACATTGGTTGATGTGTGATCGCTCGTTCTCTTATGCGTGTGTGTTTGATTCTGGAGTCATTTCCCAGTGTGCCGGCATTATGAAGTCTAAACGCTGCTAGTGCTGCCTCCTCTTTAACAACTAAGTGTAAGGGTGGCAGCCCCAGCATAGTTTGCAGTGCGGCTGTTGGTGTGGTTCTCATGCTACTAGTGATAGCCACGCAGGCGTATCGCTGTAGTTTTTCTAGGGTTTTTTGGCAAGTAACCAAGTCTGTCCTGGGCCACCAGACTAGGGAGCCATATGTTATAGTTGGTCGAATAACTGTGGTGTATAGCCAGTAAGTGGCCTTGGGACTGATGCCCCAATTTCTGCCAAGCAGTTGTTTGCATTGCCACAGTGATATACTGGCTTTTGTGGTAATATATTCAGTATGTTTCGCCCAATTCAGTTGTTTGTCCAAATAGACGCCCAAGTATTTGGTCTCTGATGTCAGGTTTAGGGTAGATCCGTAAAATCGTGGCAGTTGCAATTTTGCCAGCTTCCTTTTTTTGGTAAAGAGGACTAATTCTGTTTTTGTGGGGTTGACTGTGAGTTTATGCTCTTTGCACCAGTCCTCTACAATTTTCAAGGATTGACGCATGAGGTTACACAGTGTGTTTTCGTGAGTGCCATTTATTATTATTGTTATGTCATCGGCATATCCTACGGTGAAGTAGCCTTTGTCGTTTAAACCACTTAGGAGGCTGTTCACGACGAGGTTCCACAATAAGGGCGAGAGGACACCTCCTTGTGGGCATCCCTTCGCTACAATGGCTCTCGTGGTGTCATTCACCGTGACTTGTATGGCCCTTTGCCTGAGCATGTTGGTTATCCAACTGCACAAGGTAGGGGCCACACTATGCCTTTTAAGGGCTATGTCGATGCTGTGGAACATTGTTTTATCAAAGGCGCCTTCTATGTCTATGAAGGCGGCCAGTGCTGAACCTTTGTGGTCTATAGCGCATTCAATCTTGGAAATCACACAATGCAAAGCGGATTCTGTTGATTTCCCTATTGAGTATGCATGCTGTTGTTTGTGTAGCGGTACCATGCGTAGAGGTCCATCTCTGATGTATCTGTCGCATAGTCTTTCTAGGGTCTTCAATAAGAATGATGTTAGGCTTATAGGTCTATAAGCTTTTGGTTGTGTGTAGTCGGTTTTTCCCGGTTTTGGGATGAAGATAACCTTCACCTCCCGCCAAGCGAGAGGGATGTATCCATGTGCAATGCAGGCTCTGTAGACCTCCACTAGCCATGGTTTTAGGGATTCGATACCCCATTGCAAAAGGGCCGGTAGAATGCCATCCAGGCCTGCGGATTTATATGGTTGAAAGGACTTAATAGCCCACGAAATCCTGTCCTCTGTCACTATTTCGCGGGCTACAGTCCAGTCGCTGTCAGTTGGTTCCGTTCCGGTTTCTTCCTTCCAGATCTTTTCCTCTGAGAGGCTGCAGTCTGGGAAGTGTGTTTCAAGAAGGACCTTACAGATTTCGTGGTTTGTTTGTGTAAATGTGTTGTCAGGCTTTTTTAGCGCACCGAGGTTGCGATCTTGGTCGCTGGATAGGATTTTCCTCACTCGGGCAGCTTCGTTGTTTGATTCGATGGATTCGCAGAACTTCCTCCAGGCTAGTCTCCTGGCGTGTCTGATTTGTTTTTTGAAGGTATATTGGGTTTCCTTGTAGAGTTCCCAATCATCCGGATGTCTCGAGTTTTTGGCTCGATTGAATTGTTTACGTAGTGTATTTCTGAGTTTTTCGAGTTCAGCGTTCCACCATCGGTTGGTTTTACACTTGGTGTACGGAACTCTTAGTTTGCAGCATTCGTGATATGCCTCTTTGATGTAAAGTGTCAGCTTAGTCACTGTATGCTCTATCTGTGTGGTGTCTGTGATTGATGTGCGTTGTAGATTACTAGCTATTAATGAAGCGAGAAGACGCTTGTAGCCAGGTATATCTGTCCGACGCGGATTTCTTTTCGGGGTTGGCTCTATTGTGTTTACTGTTATTGTAAAACGAATTCTCCTGTGATCTGAGCAGGAGAGTTCGTTGGATACACGCCAGTTTGATATACGATTTGTAGCGTTATCTGTTCCTAGCGTTAGGTCAATGATAGATTGTCCCCGGGCTGTGACCCAGGTGGGCTCTGAGCCCCGGTTTACTATATTAAGATTAGTTGAAAATAAGTAAGTGGACAATACCTCTCCTCTGGTGTTTGAAGTGTCGCATCCCCAGAGCTGGTGATGGGCGTTTGAATCAGTGCAGATAATGAGATCCAGCTTGGCGCCCTCGCAGTAATCCACAAGGTCGACCATCTCTTTCGGTGGGCAGTTTTCGTTGTCGCCTGGCATGTACACTGATGCCAGTACCATGTCAGGGTTTTTCTCAGCATTCAGAAGCCTGACAGCCGTCAGGTCCCTGGAGCAGAATTGCGTGAGTGTTGTGGTCGGGATGTCATTTGGTATGTACGCACAGGTTCTTGGTTTATCTGTACTGTGTGTGTTTAGAATTAGCTTACCTCCGATGTTACTGAGGCCGCATACTCTGTTGTTCCTGATCCATGGCTCTTGGATCAGTGCGATGGTTCGGGGATGTGTCTCCAGCGCCCTGCGCAAGTTGGCCGTGGCAGTCTGGCTGTGCTGGAGATTCGCTTGTATGACTTCGAGGGGGCTGGGTTTGGGCGATGGCGGCACGGGAGAGGAGTCAGTCCTGGTCCGATCCATCGGATCCGTCCTCCACTCCAATCTCGCGCCTGCCATCGCTCGGCGAGGACGAGAGAAGCCGGTCCGTCCACCCCGGCGACATGGGTGTCAGGGTGTCCGTCTCGGCATCCTCCATCGCCGCTTTCGCCATTTCCTCCTCCAGTCGGGTCATGTCGTCGTTGTTGTCAGTCTGTGTCGTTGTCGGTGTCGTCGTCTGTGTCGTCGTCTGTGTCGTGGTCTGGGCTACAGAGGGAAGGCTCTTGGGGTAGAAGCGGACGTATATCGAACCAAGTAGGTACGATACTCGACGCTCCCGCGCCAAGACCCTCTCTGCCTCCTCCGGTGGGATCCCCAGGGTCAGGTATGTCCCCGGGTTTTCACCACCGATGGATGTCGCTCTGTAAAGCGACCACCGACCGATGTCGTACCAAGTGTTCTGACGGGTCAGAACACTCTGGAGCCGCGCTATATCCCCCTGATACCTCGGTACGAAAAGCGCCGCTCTAACACGGGTCGGTATGTCAGCTTGCCGCATGACTGTCAGTGTTAAGTCAGTGTTAGGAAGCCGAATCCTCAGGACGTTCTCAGTCAACCAGGCCAAGGCACCGTCATCCTCGCACCATATCTGCACCGTGCCATCCGCTACCCGTGGGTAGCCACGGAAGGCCGGGAGGGGCGCACCGGGATCAGTGTCCATGACTAGGTCTTCGAGCGCTGTCCTGATGTATTCAGCCTCGTCGGTTGTCATGTCTCGGGTTGGGGGGGAGAGGCAGATAGCTACGGCAAGCCGCGCAGGAATGTCCTTTGTGGCCAGCGCATAGGTTCTTTGCCCCCCTTGAGGCGGTTGGGTCCTCACACGTTTGGCGTCGCCCTGGAGAGTGCTCGGAGAAGCCGTCTCATCCGGGCGCACCCTCTTTACCGCTCCCATGCCGCTAGGGCCCGGTTGCGGATCAGAGGTGTCTGGCCTTGATGTTGTGGCCAGAGACGCCTTGTACGCGGCCCCAGACCGCTTTCCCCTTTTCCGTCTGGGTGGGTTGCCACCACTGGGTAGTTCCTGCTTTTGCAAGGGTTTTTCGCGCTGGGTTTCCCCTTCGCGTACTTCCCCTCGCGCGAGCGATTCTGCGTCCGGTCGCTTTTCGCGCTGGGTTGCCCCTTCGCGGACTTGCGACTGGTCGCATACTCCTGTTTCAGCGGCCCTTCGAGCATCGCGCTGGCTTACGCCTTCGCGGATATTGCTCGTCGGGTCGCCTACTTTGCTGCGTTTGGTGGCTTTTCCACGCTTGCGTACTTTGCCACCAGGTGCAGGGTTGGAACCACCTGGGCCGGCTTCCTTACCCTTAGTCACGTTAGTGTCTTTGGCACTCTTCCGTACGAGGCTCTGTTGCCAGACACTCGCGGAAGACGTACCTGGTTTTTGTCCGGGTTCTTGTGGCGCGTGTGTCGCAGCCGGGTCGGTGTTTTTTGGCGCATGTGTTGCAGCCGGTTGTGTGTCGATAGGCGCATGTGTTGCAGCCGGTTTTGTGTCTGTGGGCGCGTTTGTCGCAGCCGGTGTCGTGGGCGCTAGTGTGTCAGCTGCCGGTCGCGCTCTGAGCGCGGATGACGTCGATGACGTTGGGAGCAAAAAGGTGTCCCCCCCCAGATTACGATGGGGACTGACCTTATAGGTGTGGGATTCCCCGGCCTGGCCGGGACCCACCTGGGGATTTGTTTCTGCTTTGTGCTTCATGATTTTTTTGGGGGGTTTTGTGGGCTTTTGGGATTTGAGGTTACCCCTCCTCTTGGATCGAAAGGAATTTTGAGATCAACCTATTTTTAAGGAGTGGGTATTGACGACGTCAAATATCAATATATATCAAAAAACGATTACAAAATGACACGTTACCCAAGTGACGTTCTGATTTAAAGTTCCATACATACGTGTCCGTAAAGCGTATGACGCAATTCTATTATCGTAGTGGGCAATAAGGTAAAGTGGTCTGCTTAGGAACCGTCGCGTAGGGTGCAATAACTTTAACCGTTGTCCATTAGTTTAATAGAAATTATAACCCGCATATAATTTAATAAACCTCTGTACTATAATTTAACTTTTCACCAGTTCTAAATCATTTTATCGATAAAAATAATGGGACATTATATGAATGCTGTGGGAACAATAACATTGACAGTAAATTAATACTACTCGCATACTGTTAATTAAACACAAAAGATTATAAGAGAATCACACTATCATTATCTTTATATGCTCTAATTGAATTGTAAAACAATAAAAGATGAGCTTATTTCTGTTCTTTTATGATTTATCGGAATATGAAAGTAATGGTGAAAATTTACTACACAAGGATTATTAAGATTTATTTATAAACTGTATACACTAAATTTATAAATCGGAAGACTAAATATTCGTGGCATCAGTTCAGTTCTAGTAGTCGTTCGGTAAAAATGTTAGGTATCGCGTAAGGTGCACATAGGTTACGTACTCTGGATTATTGTTCTATAGTATTTGGGTTGGCACCGTGAAATCCAGCATCAGCCTATCGCGGCCCACTGCTGGTCATAGGCCTCTCTCATTGCAGGCCACTGTGATCGTTTTTGGGCTTTGTGAACTCAATTGAAAAAAGTAAACAATAATACAAAGTAAATTATTTACGACGTAACCAATCGCCGATATGTATATGTATCCCTCTCGCTCATTTCAGCCTCGTGTTGGTGGAGCGATCGCCACGCCTCTCATTTTCTGCAATCTGTTTGGCCTCTTCATAGGATATCTCTCTCTTCTCCTTTACCTGCTGTTTATATATAAGTTAATCTAGTGTTCTGCTTCGTTTTCTTTCTTGCCTTCTATTTGTCTATATTGTTCTGCCGAAAAATCAACATGACAATACTGTGAAATGTTGAGTTGGTTAGTGTAACGTGCTAATTTAAAAATCATCACAATCTTACTACTATACTTTACCTGAAATTTAAGTTTTTTTTAAAAGGTAATTCAAATGGAAAATTAATAATCACAATATGCTCTTTAGAATAAAACTTTCTCATTTTATTTAGTAGAAGTTTACTCAAAGTTTACAAAGTAATACATAATTAATTTGAATTGAAAACACCCAAGTGCTATAAAGTTTTTTAAAGCTTTGTATTTTTTTTCAGGTAATGAAGACTCTTCAACGTGTATTTTGAAAAGAAACTGGAAATTTTATGAGAGGTAAATTTCAACAATAAATATTGTAGTACTCGTACTAAGCTAACAATTTGTTTTGCTTGTATATAAAATCACGCGCCAACGCTACTTCTCTTAGAGGTCTACCCTCATAAATAACAAATTTACCTTGGATCTACTTGAAATATTCAAATTATGTATGTTGCAATCATTTATTAAAAGAAATTGCACATCATAATGCTCGCACACATAACGATAAATCGTAACAATTAATCTGCATAGACCGATTTGTGTTCATTAGAAATCGTTGCAGATTATCGTTGATTGGTGATCAATAAATCTGCACAGATTAACCGCAACGTTTTATAGTTACGTGTATAGCAGGTATATCGCACGTACCGTATATATTAACTGTTGCTTTGTTCATCACTCTAACTAATTCTACTGGTACTTTAACAAACTATAACAAAACAACAATAAAACCTACCTACAATAGACCTATTATCATCGCCTTAAAATGAGGTGTTATTATTCGCGTGTGGTTATCAGGTAATTGAAAATTCAATCGATAGTACATCAGCTTTTGTCGACTTAGTGACGTATTATGATAAATATGAAAAAAGAATTTCAAAAAACATTTGCTCTCCAAATATAACTTACTTGAAAATCCTAAAAAAATATTGTAATTATTTGTTATCATTATCATTAATCAGTGTAAAATAAAGGAAAACTTGAAACAACAACCCCTACGTGTACTTGTCTGACCTGACTAGTATGATAGGCCAAAACTTTTTTCGAAGAGGGGGCTTATGTCGAAAGTGGAGTATTAAAAGCGGTCAATGTGATAATTTTCATGTATTGTAAAATGAGCACTGCTTTATCACGGTTTTAGTGATATACGACAAAAAAACAAGATTTAAATTCGAAAGTACCTCGACTGTCTCCCGAACTTAGCTTACTTTTTCTAGAGGAAGGACACGGGCTATATACTACCTCGATATCATATTATACACGCGAGTGTATTTGACTCAGTGTACACATGTGACACACCTAATTAGTCAGCATCAATTCTACTCTGTTTCAAGTTTTCAAATTAAATAAAATATCGGCTGTCTGAAAACAATAATGCAAAAGTATATAAAACAAAATTTCCTTTAATTTTACGTCTTCAAAAAAACAAATGATTGTATCAAAAATTTAAATGTTACCTAACTACGACCGTCGAATTGAATTTATTATTTTCTGGCGCCCAACACTGTTGTTTTCTAACATGTGTCGTAACACTGACGAAATTGTGACTAGAAATTGTATCTGCCCTGTGTTGAGTCATACTATATTGTTATTACAATTAGCGCCAAATTTCCTTTTTTAGTAAACCCTAGTAACGCAAAATTTGCTTCCATTGTCTTATGTTCCACTATTGTTTCATTTTCATTACGGTGTGTATTACTGTAGATCTTGTTAGTTCAAAAGATTTTTATAGAATTTATTTTTGCGAGGTAAGTGACCAGCTTGCTTTAAGATTAAGAAATTTTGGTACGTTTCTGTGATTCTCTTTTACGTGGCCATTCCTTTTAGAGATATTAATTAGTTGATATCGTTTATTTATTATTTTGGTTGATGACGGTAATACTAATGAGGGTCATCATTCAGTTACCCTTGAAAGCACAAACAGATATGGTGACCGCTGGTAAGATTGGTTAACCTTACTCGATTACCTATCAGTAAATGAAAGCTATGAACCAATTAATTTAAACTGATTGACGAATAAACATCTCAATTATTATTGCTCTTCCATCAAAATGCTGTCTTTGTACGGATTTGCATATCATGGAGCATTCAATAGTCGTTTGCGATCAATTCTCGTAAAGAGCTATTAAGATTTCTCAACACAGATTGTAATTGTCGCGTTCTATCGTTTCTGTTCTTGTTTCCACGTGTTTTGTTTCACAAACATACTCTGTTGCTTTTCTTACTCACATCCTTAATACTATTGTGTGCTTACCTTTTTTTTAACCAGCCATTGGAACCGCAACAATAGTGCATTTTCAAAT
Source organism: Phragmatobia fuliginosa (assembly GCA_932526445.1). Classification (NCBI taxonomy): domain Eukaryota; kingdom Metazoa; phylum Arthropoda; class Insecta; order Lepidoptera; family Erebidae; genus Phragmatobia; species Phragmatobia fuliginosa. Next base: position 9,642,115 of record OW052075.1, on the reverse strand, counting down.
ATTCTAGCCGCTTTTTAATGACCTGGCTTAATGAATGTTACTGTTATTAACTTTAATTAGTTAGATATATACTTGCTAAGACGAAAGCGTGCGCCGAATTTCGTTAGCATAGATTGTATGTTTATTATACTGGTAAACTGTTTTTATTTTTGGTCGTATATTTTGCACAAATTTTACAAAAAACTGTGGGAATGATTTGCTAATCGTGTTTATTAATTGAGTGACACTAAGTCGCAACGAGTATCGTCAGAAATCAATTTGAAACTACTACTTACTGCATGTGCGTAACCTGAATGTTTTTTGTACATAGGGTTATTAAATTATGCTTGTTAGGAAAATGTGTCTCCATGACATATTTTTCGCATAAAACAAAATGTAAGCCATAATCTCTCTCTTTTACAATATTTAAATTGAATGTACAATGAACGTAAAATTGTAAATTGAACATGTTCTTCTGAAAAACATGTTAAACCACATCGTTAAAGTTGAAAATAAATTGTTTCACTATTTTTATAGCTTTTTCAATGGTTCAGTACGTGACATACACTTGTATGCTTTAAATACATTGTTATTTTCTCCGTTTCATTGGTAATTGATATCGTTGTTTGATTTTACGTTATTTCTGTCTTCAGCTTGTGATAACACAGTTTGTTTTTATTCATCTGATGGTCCATTGGTATAACTGTCTTTTGGCGTCCGTTCAAAGAGTTGTGAAACAATGCTCGCCGCTATTCAGGTGGTCATTATAAGTTTATTGGTCTCTTTGAACCTGTGACGATAATACGTGTGACAAACGACTCCTGACACTTTAGGATCTCTTTATTCATAGGTTTGGTTTGTTATACCAATATTTATGTATATATACATTAATTATCTTTTCTAAAGAGAGTTATATGTCCAGCAATGGACTTTCAAAGGCTACTGATGATACATGACATGAAGACGTCATTACCATACCTGTCATCGCAATTTCAGTATTATCACAACCTATAAAACCATAAAAGTAAAATTATTTACAGGTTATGACTCATAACTGCACATTTAATCGTATAACCAATACCGTCTATTACATGTTGTTTGTTTTGCTCCGTATTTTATTGATAAGAGTGTAAAAGTTTGATATATACACTTAAAAGTAGCATCGTGTAGTCATTGAACTGAGGTTTAAAATAGTGTTTGTTTCATCAAAATCCATCCGGTAACTATTGAGTTACGAGCAGAAACATTTAAACAAATAATTTAGCGTTGGTTAATCAAAAGATGTCCGAAAAATCAGACCTAGGTAATGAATGGTGCCGCACCTAAGTTTACGGGCGTACTCTCATCGTGAACACGACTGAACTGATAAATTACCGTAGCGAAAAACAAACAACTTGACACTTTATAATTACTTTTTTGTTGACGGTCAACCCTTCACTCGTTTAATCTCCAACAAACCAAAAACTCCACAACAATTGATTCATATCTAATCCTAATTTAAGTTCTAGTCTGTTCGCTTTAGCTTTGCGTTTTGAAATTAATTTAGTTCGAAAGTTTTTTGTCATACACACAAACAAACCAATGAATATCTGGCTCTAGTTTTAGGGGAAAGAGGTATTAGGGTTAGTTTCACAGTGATTCGCAGGTCAGTTTTTGACAGTGACAGATATCTGCTATATAACGCTGTTATGAAAGTTGATGATATGCAAATATTAAGTGTATCTAACGTTCATGTCTCCCAAGACTTATGTGAGTACCTTAAAAAGATACTTGGGTACTCATATTAATATTCTTTGTTGTTTGTTATTCTACGATTGCCAATCTTTGTGGCCTAGTCATCTTAATTAAATTAAATTAGCATTAGCACGTCTAGATTAGCTTTTTAAATTTTATAAAGTAATTTAACAAATTTTTAAGAAAACAGATTCATATTCTTTAATTATTGTACATTTCTGTATAATGTTAAATTTTAAATTTGATATGCGGAGATTGTGATTATACATTGTTACAAACATTATTATTATATTTGAGGAGTTGCAGCTATAATTAAATAATTACTGTAAAATATAAAATATAAGAACGATAAGTACAACCATTACCATGTCACAATTTAGAAAATATTACTTGAATAACTTAATTAAACAATTTATCTACAACAGGATTTTATTTCAGTTTTTTGTAATGTTTATATGTGGTACTTAAGTACCAAGATGTTTAGTAAACTATTTGCAAATAACTATAAAATGGGGCACGCATTAATAATCGACTTGTTATCCCGTCCAGAAAACAAGAATGTTGGAGTTTCTTTTTTGTACATGAAACTGCCAAAGTAACTCCTCTCTGCCTGATGTAAAGCATAAGTAGAATCCATAAGTTGTGATCACCGTACTTATTTCGAATCCAGATAATACAGTTTGACGACTCACTCTAAGCGTGTCTCTATTATCTTTTTGTAGAAAGGTGTTATGATTATGTTAAGTTCACTTCAGTAGAATCCTAGGCAGGATTCGAATCAGCAACCACACTTTCTTTTTTTTTTCTTTTTTTTTTTCTTTTTTTTTTCTTTTTTTTTAAAAAGACAACTCCCGCATTAGGAATATGAATTCCTGTGTCGCGGGGGACTTTACAAACATACATGAAACGGACACAAAGAACACCCAGACTCAGAACAACAATTTGTGAATCACACAAAGTGTTATCCCGCGTGGGATTCGAACCCACGACACTTGGCGCAGTAGAGAGCGGCGTGGCGACCGCTTAAACCACTAGGCCAACCGTGCAGTCAACACTGCCGTTATTGTAGTTTCGACGAAGACGACATTAGTTTAAAACACACATCAGAGTGTGTATTAAGTTTGTTAATTTAACTCACAATTATGATAATATTGCCATACACGTACTATATGCAAAGTAAATGTTGCTTCATTGTTGCCCAACTGTTTGTCCGATATTATATTAGTTGAAGGCCATTAATTAATCAAAACAGACTGCCTCGTGACAAGCTAACCGTAGGCGGTGGCCATTCACGTGTGGAAAATTACTTGTGGCATTATTTCAAGTATCTAGGCAAGCATTATTTGTGGTTATTTTTTGGTAATAAAGTCTGTATTCGAAAGTTCAAGGCACAATCACGATACTGTATCTAATTTTATATAAGCGCCAACTATTTAGTTGAATTGTAAAATCATTATCTGATTGTAATTTTATTTTCATTATTCATATTATTTTAAATATAACAAATTAACGACTTAAATGCTAAAAAAATTGTAAAGTAAATATGTACAAATAAATGTTACTGAAGTGCATGTGAAAGTATACAGCCGTATGGTACTAACATGTTAAAATGAGTATTATTTATTTTCTGTCGGCGGTTCGGCTGGACCAATTTAAACGGGACTTTCACTGACAGATAGCTGATGATACAAGGAGTAACCTAATCTACTTTATTTTAAACAAGTTCTGCCCGCGTCGTTACCCTTAATAAATACAGTAACAATGTATCTGTATTTTAAAATTTGTATGGTATATCTACTATCCAATAAATGTTCTAAAGGCAGAAAGTAGCTGACCGTCAAACAAGTGTGTAGGCTACTGTTACTTTAACCGAGTATTCGTGTTTTAATTTTTGAACAACCCACAAAGCATTCTTCTCAGATAATCTAAATAACATTCTTGAGACGCACTTACTGTGAAAGAAAAGCGATAGAATACAAACGATAACCAAAACGCGAATTCAACTATGCACATTAGACACACAATCAACCTTTTCTGTATTGAATGTATCTCTATTGTTTAAAATAATAACATAATCGCTTTGTATCCATTCACTTTGTTTTATCTCGTCGAAATTAAAATGATACGAAATTGACGGAATATCATAGTCTGATCTATTAGGCTAAAACATTATTGTAACGTAAATATGCCGCTTTTTAGAAGCGGTTTTGGCCTACTATACCACGCTGGCCAGACGGGTTGGTATAGGGTTGGTTTCAAGTTTTCCGTCTCTTGGCAGTGATGTTAGCTGCTTATTTTGTTCCTTTAGTCGCCTCTTACGACACCCATGGAATGAATAGGGGTGGTGACACTTTGTATTCTTAATCCGTCACCACACGGACTAGCCAAAAGGATAATTTCTATAAAATATGAGTCTGCCAAAATGACTTGACTCTGTCGGGAAAACTTGTGTAGAATCCAAGAGTTAGTAGTCACCATAATCATCGGGAAAGCAGACAAGAAGTACGGTGACTATGGCGACCTATTGCGATTCTTCTGCGTCATTAGATCTCCATTCTCTCACTACTGCTGTCACTACGTTCGCCTCCTGTACCGCTCCGGTCGAGCTATCCCGTTCGTGCTAAAATCAGTGTGGCTCTACGAAGTACCTTGGTCTATAGACGGATTTTCCTACAATTGTTCACTGCATAGAAGCCATTGGTACGACTTAAATTTATCAAGTTATAAGTTAAATTTGTTTGTGTACATTAAATTGTACAAACGAAAATTGACAATTACAAAATCACACAGTCAGTAGAGCCGTTATAAATACATTAAGAATATTTGCCCAACAAAACGTAGGTACTATTTATCAACACGTTTGATAAATTGTTTTCCACGAATGTAAGTACTACTACTGTACAAACCAGCAGTGTCATAAATGAGATTAATTATGGTCAGCTTGCTACTGAATTTCGATCCCGACGATCGAGTTATTTTAACTGAGTCGAGTTATAAATTGTATTTATAATATTGTTTATTTAATTTGTTAATATAAAATAGTGTACCTTTTACAAGTGTTGGATAATCATATCCTTTTTTTGTTTGTAGCACGTAAAATTCATTTTTCCTGTTTCTTTCTTTTTATGTCGTTACTGGTTATCGGCCACGGCTCCGCCGCGTGTATGTCGTTTATTAAAGTAGCCTGTGTCATTTCTCAGGCTCTAAACTATATGTGTACCTAATTTCATTTAAATCGGTTCAGTAATTTTGGTGTGAAAGCGCGACGGACAGACAGAATTACTTTCGAATTTATAATATTAAATATTTAAATTTTTTTGACTTAGAATCCTCGTGTTTATTTCATCATCATCTTATAGCCTTTATTAGTCTACTGCAGAACATAGGCATAAAGTTTAAAAGTTCTTATAATTATTGACTATGATTGTTTAAATAGTTAATATAAATTGTGACCTATGAGATTTGTATTTTTTATAAAGTGGTCTCTGCATAGCTGTCCATTTAATGTGCAATCGCACTAACCTTTCCATTGTCCGAAAAGACCCTGACATCGTAATAGAAAAATTATTACTGACCGAAAGTATATGACGGCCTTAGAAGTATACTTTTAAAATTGTATGTACGATAATTATAGAAATTTGTCTGAAACAGAAAAAAAAAATTGTGCCTTGATGTCATAATGATGGAAAAAATATCTTTACATCTATACCAATAATAAAATTGATGTGTCTGTTTATTATTTCAAATGCATACGAAAGTATCAGTATAACTTTGTTTCGTTCAAAAATTCTATAGATTTATCGTTATAGATAAGTCAAGCCAACGACACCATGTCCCATGATTTCTCCCTTGGTCGCTACAGTAATTAAGGTCGTTCAATTCGTTATCAGTTTAACCTTTAAGGAATTAGATGATTCCGTTTCGGCTTAAATTGTTGGTACAGTTACACGTACTGTGGCTACTAGCACGTATATTTTATAGTCTTCTTAAAAGATTGAACTCAACAAATTATAAATCATGCATTGGTAGCATTTTAAGGCTTCTGTGACTACTATCTTTGTGGGTTCACCATGCTCATTTTTTTTTTGTTTTCAACAACAACAAGTTTATTGCTCAAGGTTTAACCTATTTTAACCATATATAATGTTAAAATTCCTTGTGATTGAACATTCATAAACAAGCGTCTAAATCTTACTATGTTTTCTAAACTGATTTGTATAACTACGAGTAGTACAGTACAATAGGATGATTTATTGAGGCTTGCTTCTTAGCAATTTATTAATATGTTAAATATTACTGTATAATCCTAAATTTTACAGAGCTTGTATTAAAATGAAATGGGGATTAGATATTTAAACATTTTGTAGCATTTAAATTTACTACAAAACTAATACTTTTAGATATTGTGATGCCAGCGCTGCAGTCCCTCAGGCTGGAGCCATCTGCAGAAAAGGTGCCTTTAAATCATTGGCGTTGTATTTGCCAGTAATAATATATATTAAGCATACAATACTATATACTGCTGATCGCCTGCAATATAATTCCACCTTGTGCAATTATGCAGCTAGAAATTAATAAGTGTAAATAAATTATACTTAAACGGTAAACGCCCTTCCCTCGCACGTTTGAGTTCCTGTTTACTGAAATTAATAAACAGTTTTCAGATTATGCATACTGCTAAAATCGAAGTTTAATTATATATACTTAGTTATTAAATCTTTAGATATAAGTCTAACATTAGCAGAGATCGGAATTGGGTGTGTGAAAATACCTAAAGTTTGCAATAATAATATGGAGCTGTTACAACCACTGTTCTTGCAATTGAAATAAATGTTTTTAATTTATTTTTTTATGCAGTGCAGGTTTAATAATTTAAAAAAAAGCCGACTTCAAAACTATGTAAAGACGCGAAAATGTTCGTTTTCCTTGCATCAACCTGTAGCAAAACTTTTTAACTTAAGATACAGATCAAAAAAAGAAATTAAAACCGCATTAGCATTTTGCAGATATATAAAATTCTGTGTTTGACCGACAAAGAACAATTGGGACTAAAAGACCGAATTTTAACCGGAAAAGTACAAACCAAAAATTTATTTAGAACTGTATTAGCAGAAAATTTATTTAGAACTGTATTAGCAGCTTGTAAATGTTTATAGTTCGGTGTTTCAAAGGTAAGGAACATGTAAAAAAAAAACAAAACTAAACCGGTAAAATTCAAACCCGGTTTAACTTAAGTGGTTGTAACAGCTCCATATTATGTCCCGCTGCAAACTTTAGGTATTTACACACACCCAATTCCGATCTCTGAACATTAGTGAAGAAACAAAATTAAACTCGTACACTTCAGTATTTCTTACTAGATTTCGCCCGCGGCTCCGCCCGCATGTATCCCGATTATTGCAGTAAAAAGTAGCCTATGTGTTATTCTGATATATAAGTTATATTACTGTAAAGTTTCATCCATATAAGTTTAGTAGTTTTTGTGTGAAAGTGCAACAAAAATACACACAAACTTTCGCGTTTATAATATTCGTGAACATAGTAATAAAAGTATTCAACTGTGACATTGCAATATGAATCAAAATAGAAATATTTTAATGATAAAGAATTCCTCTACAAAAAGTGGCATGAAAATAAAAAAAATACGGTTGCAGTTTATTACGCGTTTGTTATTGAAAGAATAAATATAATGTATGTCGCATTCTTTAATAGTCCATGTCATCATCATCAACAGTTTTTAGTAGCACACTGCCAGACAGATATGGCCTCTCTCGAGCCTCTCTCGAGACAGGAAGTTTTGGCATACTATGCTACACTGACTAGACGGCTTCATATATGGTTTGAAATTATCCTATTCTTTACAATTCTATTGTCCTGCGTTTGCTCCCTTACGACACGACGACAGAACTTACGACCCACACAGGATGTATAAGGGTGGTGACACTTCATATTCTCACTGTCACCACACGGATAGTCTGTGTAAAGACTTATCTACACTGGTATTTTTCCATAACTAAATCGTCTTGTAGAAAATAAAATATATGTCGGTTAAATCAAGACAATGCCAGCCGATTGTGCTATCTCCAAGGCTATCTTCGTCTCACAAAACATTTCTGTAATGAAAACGTCTTTTGTCGTTATTGTAGTTATTTTCATACAACAATGTTCATATATAAATGAGGGTAGAAAAGACTAAGAAATGTTTACAAATAAGTAGTTTTTAATGTTATTGCTGTTTTTCTATTCTACATGATATAGAGGTAATTTGTTTGTAATCTTTGAAACTACTGAACCGATTCTATGTTACCCTATGTTTTGTAGTCTATAGCTTATATTTCAATTATTTACTTGTTATGCTAGTAATATTACATGCATTTACAGACGATATATGACGTGCCATAGGAAAACTACATGCGTTATATCTAATATATAAAATTCTCGTGTCACAGTTTTCGTTGCCATACTTCTCCGAAACGGCTTGACCGATCTTTATGAAATTTTGTGAGTATATCGGGTAGGTCTGAGAATAGGCCAACATCTATTTTTCATTTAGACGCGAGCGGAGCCGCGGGCATCAGCTAGTATATATCTATTTATCATGTCAGTTCATACTTTAATACAAGTACGTCTTAATTTGCTTGTTAAAGACGTTTGAGTATTCACACACTAACGGTTAAGGAAGAACATTATAACGGCGAACATTATTTTATTCTACAATTACATCAATTATCATGATAATTAAACTTCCTGTTGGAATATGAACACTAGCCGACTTATTAGACTAGTGCGTAGATAAGAGAATATCCTTCTGCCAAAGTGTTTTCAAAGACGTATCTGTTAACAAATTTTTACGTTAAATCATACATAAGGGTGGGTTTCTTATTACTCGAGTTTTTAGTATAACATGGGAGTACTAGCTGACCCGCCGAACTTCGTACCGCCCAATTTTGAAATACTAGAACTTGATCGCAACGCCTACCGAGTACTCGGTCCAATTTCGAATCTAAACAATTCTGGAACCCACTTGAATACAATCGTGTTTGTAATTACAAATTTATCTCCTTTTAAACGGTTGGAGTTCAATTGAACTCCAGCCGTTTAAAAGGAGATAAATTACAAACACGATTTATATATATAGTAAAGATGTATCGAAACATTGTAAATTAATGTGTTTTCTAAATTGTGTTATAGGTTTAAACTTCTTAAAGAACAATAGTTATTTGATTTACAAATTGTTGTTCAGTCTCAGAGGAAGGGACCATTATGACCGTTTCATATTCATGTATTTTCAAAGGTTTCTCTAAATTTCATCATTAAATGCAGATGTCTTTAAAAAACCTACAGTACAATAACCTAGTTCATACTCGTATTATTATTAATACGGCTTAGCTTTATCAAATACTAGTAGGCATGTTCGGTCAACACTGTTGCGTGTGTACTACTCGACATAGCTCCATATTTTGACCATATACTAGTTAATAGGTTATATTCTTTTATGGAGACTTGCAAGACAAGCAAGTGTGCTTAGTATTGATATTAATAATAATATAACTTAGAATTTATGAATTCTGTGATGTTAGAGATTAGAGCAGAGTGGATAGCATGTTGTTGTTTGCGTGCATAACTAATATTTGGGCGAATACGGCAGCCTTTACAAACATACATGAAAGGGATGCAATGAACACCTAGACTCAGAACAAGAATTTTGTGGATCACACAGAGTATTATCCCATGTAGGGTTTGAACCGACAACACTTGGCGCAGTAGAAATCGGCGTGGCGACTGCTTAAACCACTAGGCAAACCGTTGCAGTGAAATGAAATAAACTCACGTTTTGTCCTCAGATAGTCACGTTATTTTTAAAGTAATCAATGTATATGTACGTACTAAAGCAGAATTAACTTGCAGTATACCTTGCGACTATACTTGGCATATCACGATTCTATATGCAGCACAAATATCATTGGAGATTGAAACTTGTACACCTTATAATTGTGAATTATGATAACCTGTTTACAAGCACTGAATTAACGTATATGATACAGATAACTTTGCCATAGTTTAATTCGAAACGTTACAAAATATGAATACATATTTTTTGTCTTTATTTCAAGTGAAAACTTAATTTTGCTCCGTTTGTTGTATAATGTGAAGCAATAATTCAACGAAAGTTACTTTTTTGGTTGCGTTTTAATGTATTCCCTTTTCAAGTGTATTTTAAAATTTTGGTATTAAAAAAAGAGAGAAGAAAGAAGATTATATCAGATTTTGTTGTATATGTATTTTCCCCTATGATACGAAAACAGTTTCTATTGCTTCTCGTTCTGATTTTGGAAAATATGAAAAAAATTATGGACATGTAGCAAATTAAATGTTTCACATACGCTCATTTATCCTTGCAAAACACTTATATGAAAGAGAAAGTGATGGGCTGGTTATCATAATATGGAATTATTGAACGGTTGAGATTTAATCTGTTAAATATGGTTGGTAGGGAATTTATCCTCGTCACATTAGAACGTAAAGTTGAGCTTTAAACAGTACCTGACTACATAAAAGGAGAAAGTTCTCATTACCATTACAATAGTTTTCACCAATTTTATACAATAAATCTATTGAATACAGAATGCTTCAAAATAACCAACTATATTCAGCTTAACACGTCGTGAAAAAGTAGTCTCCAGTATTGAACACCCACGTAATTACATCCACTCTGAAAATATAGGTGATACGTTAAGTCTCCTAGCCATTGCTATCGATCCGCTTCACCCTGTGGTGCTGTCGTCCAGTATAACTCAATTGGAGGCAATCTACCGTCGGCGCCGCCGCCCCCTCTAATTGCGCTGATGTACTACAACCAGATAAATATGGTTCTTCGCTTGGTGCGAAGGGGATATAACTAGAAACGGATTTGATTTAACGTAGAAAGTAGATTATCTTAAACAGATTCCAAGTTTTCCTGTTCATAGTGGTTAATGTTATCTTTTCGATAAAACTAGTAAGGCAGGTGTTAGTGTACGAGTATGTCATTCATTATATAGTATTTTAATGTTGTTGTGGCAGTAACAGAATATTTTTCTACAAGACACCATCGTTAACGAGATTGAGTAGCAGTATTTCGTTGTTATCATTATCGTTACTAAACTAATACATATTATGAAGCTGAAGGGTTTGTTTGTTTGGTGCTACTAACTACTGGTCCGATTAAATAAAAAATATTTCAGCGTTAAATATCCTATTAATTGAAGAAGGCTATAGGCTATATATAATCACACTAATACCAATGAGCATAGCACTAATGAAGAATATTTCAAAATCGGGTTCTTTTTCCCCTTGAGAACTTCCGCTGCGTGCTCTCCGTAAACGGATAAAGTTCCAGAAAAACCATGAATGATAGAATTGATTCCCTTTAAAATTGGTAAAAGATTGGCTCACTATAACCTTTTTTATGGGAAACAAATTTGTTGTCGCGGTATAATATCACGCTACGGCCAATAAAAGGCGAAGACTTTTAGAAGAAGGCTGCGTGGGTCTCGTATATATCTCATCTGTGGTATCATGAATTATCAACATTTCAGTCAAAAGACGACGAAATAAACCATAACAGGTCATAATATGGATATATCGTCTTTTTAACACGTACTAACCTGTAGTAAAATGTGTTAAATTTCTTTCCTGCTCTCTCGGAACAATTGAAATCTAATAAAATTTATTTTCAAATATATTCAATAAAAAGTAAAGAGCACTCCTTTCTCATACATGTAATGATACACTTTTTCCTCGCGTAAATCCAGACCAAATTGAAATTATACGATTCTCATATGTACCAGCTGCGCGAGTAAATGTAGTTATAACGCAATCTGGGCTGTACATGTGAAATGTTGGCGTAATTCCGCTCCCGGGGCTCTTGGAGCTCGATTCATTATGTACTATTTAATATTTATTGCTCGTATTCCACGAGACACTTTACAGCTAACGATAAACAAACGTTTAGAACATTCAAATGACCATTGTCCTTTTTGTAGGATTCTTTATATCTGACGGTTTACTCTAAAAGTTTGTCTTAAAATAATATTAAAAAATATTATCACGAACTGTGACAGATTGTTATATATCACGGTTCGTAAATAAATTTTATGTATCACATTCCTAATAATATTAGTATGTTTAAATACTATTTAATATTGGATTGTACAACATTAATTTTGACTTGCTCTGTCCATGTTGAATAGAAACGGTGCCAATTGTTTACACATCAAAATACAATGTAATTATCTATACATGACACCTTAATAGCGGCTCTCCGTGAGTCAACCGAGCGGTAGACAGGTTTAACTCTGTACCAGGTATGTGGGACGTTTCGAAAGTTTCTGGCACGATGGCGCCTGCCAAACTTCGGTGCACGGTGCCAACAGCGATGCAGACGCACGTCTCGACGGCTTTCACAACATGTTCCGTTTTAGTTCATCATTGTGCTTTTGATGATGAGTTTCGTGACACAGTGCTTTTCTTTCAGACCTTGTTACTGTGTGACAACTTCAAATCAAGATTATTTTGTAAGCCCAACTGAATTTGTCATTGTATTTATACTTTACTACCACACGAGTTTTTTTGTACCTACCCTGTTATTCATTTGTTTATTTGCCTATAACCCATTATACATTTGAAAATAGTCTCAGGAGTTTCATAATAAATATAAATTATTACCTGACACCGTAACATCTTGCAATTAATATTCTAAATCTGGTAGTTATATGCTCACCGTTTTAGGTTCTATTTTGGTAGTACCCAAGTTTTTATTAGTAGTGGGCTCCCTTTAGTAGTGTATTAAAAAGTTAAAATTCAATCTTCATGACAATCTGAACCGTCACGATACCACCGCGCACCGATTTTAAAACATGGGTGGTGGTGCTTTATTTTATTGTATTTTAAATATATAAAGAATAAGAAAATGTGGAAGCACCACAATCTTAAATGCTTCGATTACAAATAACTTATTAAACTTCTCATTTTCTACTGACATTTTTGACTCACTTATAGCAAAGTTCTCCCGGTCACTCAAATATTAATAAAAGAATGCTGTTCACAGAGTGCCACGTCGTTTCCTCGTTCGATAGCTAAAAGCCAAGACCGCGGTTAAACTTCGGTCACGTTTCGTTTCACACTGATCACGAGGCAACGACAGATTCGCTGATGCCATCGTCGCTTCTATGGCATTCTTACCACTTGAACGAGTCCTTAGAAACTGTTAATCTCAGAAACTATACACAGGTATACAATCGATTAGACGTAGACATCTCAACAAACTAAAAGACATTTATTTTATTAACAAGAAAAGTTAAAGAAATTATAGCCCGACACTATAAAAAATGAAATATAATTTAAGCCGCCTGGGTGATATAAGCATGTCACTCGGGCCATTATACGAATTAAATAACACTTCAGTCATTAAAATCGGTTTGATGGTTTAGGCGCTACGATGGAACATACAAACATACATAGACTACCAAAGATGGTTGGTAACTGTAAAGCTGAAGGTTATCTGAGCTATATTCGCTGAATATCGTGAAAAACCTATTACCTAAAAGTTCGCTCTCATAACTTGAATCTAAATTTTCTTTTTAAACATTTTCTGTCTTTTCAACAGTCTCAAGCTGTTAATATTTTTTATGGTTTGTCCTTCAGAAAGGTCAAGTTACGTTTAAAATTACGAGCCTAAAAGTATCGTAGAATATAATTTACAAATTAACGAAATGACTGTTATAATATGTACATATATTTTTCTTGGAATTATTTAGGTGGTAAGTCAAAGAACGAACTCGTTTTTAATTTTTAACTGTGTAATATTACTGTATATTTCTTTCAGTTCCCCTAATGTGTATGAGTCAACATTCGACGGTATTGCTGAAATATAACAGTCCTACCTAAAGGTGGACTTATCGCGTGACGCACTCGAGGGAGTCAACTAAGACATTTTATGTTAATGTTGACATATTTATACTGCTTCTGTGACCTTCGCCTTGGCATACACTCTCTTGTTATTCACAAGGTATTTTACAGCAAATTTTGGAACACAGTTAATCACCACACATCACATCAGCCAGTCAACTGCTGGACATAAGCTTCTCCTTAGAAAGGAGGTTTTTAGTTTAATTTATTGCGCGCTGGCAGGCTCGTATAGGATTTGTTTCAAGTTGTCCCTCTTGTCAGTGACGTTGTCCTGCATAGCTTGCTCCCTTAGTCGCCTCTTACGGCCCCCGTGAGATAAATATATGGTTAATATTAAGCCGATTTCAGAGTTATCGCCTCACTCGAATATTTACAAATCTGTTACCTCACATACGCTGTTTAAATACATGTCAATTATGGCTTTGGAATATTTTTAGCCCCGTCATACATTTTTGCTATCGGCGAGACTTATCTCTTCAAAACATTTGATAAGCAATTATTAAGCGTAGAAACATTACATAAATGAGTGTATTTCATAAGCGAACACACCCGTTTGAATAACTGTTGATAGGTTGTGACTTGTGATAAATATTGTTTTCATTGAACTGGTAACCACACATCGGTAGGTCTGAATACATTATCGCTTGTTTACCGTAAGGTTTTGTGGTTATTGTGGTAACCAGAGGCGAGAGGATGTGTTAGATAGTAAAAAAATCGAATGAGATAGTTTACCTATTGATAAGCGACTACCGCTCTTCGAAACTTGGATACCTATCATTTTTATTGAGTACTATTAAAAAAACATATTCCTTAGTATAAAATAATTTGAACAAAGCTAGGTATACAGAAATTGCAACATCGACCTCCAGTAAACAGCTTCAAAATGAGAACAATCTTTAATTACGAATAGAAAATAGCTGATCTGATATGGCGATTATACTCATTAGAACAATAGATTCGAGTGCACGGTGGCAACTAGAACGTTAGAAACTCGGTCCGACTTCGAGGTCGGGCCGAGTGAAGCGGCGCGGGTGACGATAAACGACGCCTTTCTCACAGCTAAAAAAACTTGTTAGTGGTTGCGACCGAGGTAAATGTCGCAAGGGAACAGTCGATACCGGAATTGTAAAATAAACTTGATACAATAATTGCAAAGGTGAGGCACGGTTCTCTCTTAACAACGTTGATTTGGTGTCTACTAAATTCGTTAATAATTAATAGTTTTTCAATCAAATTTAATGCTATTGATTTGAGATGGCCGAAGATATGTTCATGTACTGGTACATGACAGGGGCAGTTTTCTTTTTATATTTAGATTACAGATAATGAGGCTGGATTACTTAGTTGCTAAGATGTTGAAATCTTACTACTTATCCGTAGCCAGTAATTAACTTATAAATTAGGTACTTAAAATGACTACATCAGGGCTCGTTAAAAACTTTTCAGGCAACAGCTCCGAATTAAACAAACTGTTGCTGCTGTCCCTTCATATATATTGCTTGTTTTGATTATCTATCCGTTTTAACAATAGCTTAGGCAGAAATAAGTCAGTTTAAAAGATTGCCACTTTCTGGTTAAAAAATGATAAAGTTAGTCAGTATAGTTATTTGTGAAAATTGTTCAAACAATGAATGAACATCAGAATATATTGTTTTATATATGTACATACTGCGCCGTTGTATAACGGGAACATCTAGAGGTGAATAAATACGATCTTGAAATAATTGCTTATTGCCTCCACTTAGGTGAAGTGCGTCAAACGTTCAGACAGACGCGTCGGCGTCGCGCCCCGCCTTTATTCCAACACAATACTAGCACAAATAAAGTAATATAGACCTATAATTGGAAATTCAAGTATCTCCTCTGCGTATTAGACGATAGCTTTGCATCACAACCCATAACCATATTCAAATTAACAGTAAGTAACAATCTAGATGTTTTGTTTGGAATAAATTTATGTATTGTTGGCTTTCAATGAATTATGCAAAGCAATTATGACCTTTTACGGCTTTTTTTATTATAAAGAGATGTAAATGTCTATATTGTGCCTTTTCGTCTAAGGAAAACCTACACTCATAGGATTTCTATTCCCTCTGCTTTAAAACGTTAGAAATATATGGTTTTTAGGGTTCCGAAGTTCATAACTCGGAACCCTTATAGATTCGTCATGTCCGTCTGTCCGTCCGTCCGTCCGTCCGTCCGTCCGTCCGTCCGTCCGTCCGTCCTCGACTTACCGTCCAAACGGTAAGTGCTAGAAAGATGAAAGTTTGCATGAATACGTGTTGTAATTACGTCGACAAAGTGCTACAATAAAATTATGAAAAATAATTTTATTTGGGGTACCTCCCCTACACGTAAAGTGGGGATGATTTTTTTTTCTCGAGGCTACCCCATCGTGTGGGGTATTATTAGATAGGTCTTTTAAAAACAATACAGGGTTTCCTAGACGATTTTTTGATTTAGGTATCCGTTTGCGAGATATTTCACTTTAAAGGGCACTTTTTTGTAAAAACAGGGCGTCCCCCCCCCTCTAAAAGCTAAACGGCTGGCTCAAAAAATCTGAAAAAAATCGTGATGGTGGTCCATTTAATGAACTTTGAAGGAAAACTATAACCGATTAGATGACTTTCTTAGTTCAGGAGTTATAAAGGCTTATATGGTAAAATGTGCTCACTTGGAAAACGTCATACAAAATTAACGTATTAATACGTAAACATAACAATTATCTATTGGATACGATTTTAAATCCACATACCATTATAGGTGACTGAGGAACCCTTTCCTGTGCGTGGCCTTACACGCACTTGGCCGATTTTTATATCAAGTTTAGGTTTGAATAAGCTTTGAAGCTGATGATTATGATTAAGCTTTTACTATTATTAATAAAATTTTGAGAGAGTCGGTAACAACCTATATTATTAGACGTATAGGTTTTGTAAAGAAAAAAGAGGTAAAAACCGAATTTTATAAATAGATAGGCTTAAAGCGGTTTTAGATAAACTCTAAAATGAAGTCAGTAGACACTTCCGTAAGGTTTCCTGACTTTGACCTGCTAGTAAAGTGCACTACAAACAAACTTGTATTATTGTTGTTTATAACTAGATTCGTAAGTAGAAATAACCTCTTAAAGCGATATTCGGTGAAGTACAATGTCGACGTCACTCTACCGCAATGGCGACATACTCGTGGCTTGTCTAAAATGCAATTAATGCCATGCTAATTAAACCTAGTACTGAGTTAATCTCGCAGTTGGAATTTACCTGACAGGCATTCGACATAGAACAAACGCTTTATGGTAATTCGTGATGGCTACACATGATTTGCTTTGTAACTGATATTTCAATACATATAATTAATGTGGTTCAGAGCAAAAGCAAGCTTATAGTTATTGCTCAACGAGGTAGTGTAACCTAGCCGCATGCCGAATAATTATTCGAGCATCTGTGGTACATTTCAGCCCTAAACTGATACAAATTCATTCATATAGGTGCCTATATAAATATAAAATGACGTCTGTCTAAAAAAATGTTCATGATAAAAATGTTGATAACTTACCTCTGCGGTAGTAAAAAGTATTTTCCAGAACCGGTGATTTAAAAAGCTCTAATACTGATATTGCAAGCATAAACTTTTTGAGGTAATCGCTTGCCAAAAGCAAGTCATAAAGAACCCGAATCATAAAACAAAAGACAAAATTCTTTAAAGCAATAAATATTCATTTCTTTTTAAAGAGAAGATATACAAATAAAACCATTGAACGTAGTTTGGAACTTTCCATTAGATAAATTTAAACTGTCATTGGTGAGCGTGGGTTGTGTGTGGAGCTGCGTATACCATACCCACTCTCTTTATACATTTAAAATCACTTGATCAATTAAATTATTAAAGACGAATTGGGCAAGTTGTTACTAGTGTGCTATAGATAGCAATGTTGTACGAAACTGTCATCAGTATGTTATCGAATTAGTAAGGAGATGTCGATAAACCCATGATTCATATTTAACCGAAAGTTTAAAGTATCCAAAGAGGTTGTGTACCCAACATAAATAGTTAGGTAAAAACACGAGTTTGTTATCAGTTGCGCAACTTTCAAGACCTCCAATAGTAAGTGAAACCATAAATAAGAATCACTATATACTCATATTTACGTCATTTGGATTATATTGAGAGCACGTTATATATTGTAATATTATATCTATACTATTTTATAATATTTTAAGGAGGTAAAGTTTGTGACTTTTTTAGGACGGGTGATCTGGGATCGAAAAATAATTAAGGGATATTCCGACACACGCGGGCGAAGCTGCGGACATAAGTTAATAAATATGAAAATCTTTAAAGTCAAATAAACTCTTAAGATTTCCTACTTCGAAGTTGTTGATTTATAAGAATAAGACCAATGATAACTAGTTCACTTCCGTAAAGGAAGTAATTTGTTTAAATCAAGCATTTTCCTGCTGGGGCAACGATGCGATCTAGTAAAACTAAAGTCAACTAATTAGCTAGGATAAAAAAGCTTCCTTAAGATATCGTATCACTACTCTGCCTGATGGAAAACATGACTTGGGGTCACCATCCAAGTTCTGGCTTTCGATATTATCAAAATTAGTACTGAAATATGAATTTATGAAATTCTGTTGTGAATTGGATCACGACACCGTTTATACATATACTCAGACGTATAGATATGGATAGACAAGTGTAAGTAAATATTAAAGTACATATCTGTAATTTTCAATTAACTGCTCTTAACCAAATGTATGTGATTTATCTGTAATTTTTAAATGTCTGTCTGTTTCTTGTGGCTAATCTCTGGAACGGCATAAACAATTTTAACGGGATTTTCACTGCCAAATAGCTGATGACATAAAGAGTAACTAAGGCTACTTTAATTTTAGACTAGCTGCACCCCGCGGTGTTACCCGCGGTTATTGTTGTAAAGGTACAACAACGAAGTAGCAAATCTGTACAACAACTAATTGCGCTCAGGAGGCGCAACTATATAAATATTGTTTATTGTATAGTATGTATATACAATGCGCTGATGAATCACAAAACTAAGCAGTAAAACTGCCTTGCGGATGGTGACGTCACACTACTGTGGGCTTTCCTCGTGTGATTCATTAAGGGGGCGCTTAGCGTTCATTGCGACTGGTCACGTGGCGAGTCTTAACGCCTTCATTCGCCTTGCCTATAAGTACCTACATAACACATTTCTATAGTCGATATTTATATCATACTAGTTGTGCCTTACGGTGTTACCTGCGATTGAAGTTATATTTTTTAATAGATATCACTGGTAACACTACGTGGCGGAGCTACTCTTAAAAAAAGTAACCTTCCCTTTTTATCATCAGTTATCTGCCAGTAAAAGTAAAAAAAAATGTTTTATTATTGTAGGTATCAACTGTAAATACTTTGATATGCATTTAGTGAAAAATTGTTAATTTGAAATTACAAACACACTTCATTTTTTTTTCTATGATTTGCATGTACCTATATGATTATTGGAATCAATCAAATCTTAACGATATAATGACCGTAATTGATAATTTCTTTTGGGGGAAAACTGAGTATTTTGAGGATAATTACAACTTATCATATGCTACGTCAATGTAATCTAAACAAAACAAATCAAAATTTTACTATGGGATTATTACTACTGATTACTACTTCGCAGGCGTTTACCAGTATGATTCAGTGTAAATCTGGTAAATGTACAGATTTCTTTTAATTGGGTATTCTTTGTTTTTCTAGGATGTTTTTTTTTTCAAGATTGAGTATTAATTTGCTATTATGTACATATTATTATTTATGTTGTTGCATACTTATAGAATAATGTCATCATCATCATTAATCATCAACAGCCTTTAACAGTCCACTGCTGGACATAGGCCTCTCCTTAGAAAGAAGGTTTTGACCTACGCTGGCCAGACTGGATGGTAGAGGGTAGGTTTCAAATTTTAATTCTCTTTGCATTGATGTTGTCTTACGTAGTTTATCCCTTAGTCGCCTTTTACGACACCCGCGAGATGAATAGGGGTGGTGAGACTCTGTATTCTTAATCCGTCACAACACGTATAATGTACAAAATAGTAAATTTGCTTTTTCGAAACGGCCGGTCTTGACGGTTCTTCTCCATTGAAATTACTTTTTAGAACCGAGCAAGTATTAAATGTAACGTTTCGAAAGTGCCTGAAAGAGCCCACTTGAAATGCAAGCTCTTTGATTTGATTTGTATGTGTGTCTTACACAAGGAAAGCTAATCAAGTAGTGCTTATCTAAATTACGCAATAAGGTATTTTTACCGTCCGTCCTCGACTTACCGTCCAAACGGTTATAAAGTTTTCCATGATCTTTGTTTTTGTCACGTTGTAAAGTGCTAAAATAAAATCACGAAAATATTCTTGTTCACTTCCGTACCTACACGGAAAGTGAGGATGTTTTTTTTTCTCGCGTCAACCCTATTGTGTGGGATACCATTAGATAGGTCTTTTAAAAACATTGAGAAGTTGCTAAATAACTTTGTTAGTTCAGGAGGTATAGAGCCTAACTTGCTAAATACGCTATTACTTGGAAAACTTTGTATAAAATGACGAAATTTTAAGTGAACTACATTTTTTTATTGAACACGGTTTTAAATCCACAAACTATCGTAAGTGCCTATGTAATCTTATTCAATGCGTGGTTAGACACGAACTTGGCGAAATTTATTTTGACTTCTACTCCTTTTGAAATAGCGCTACTCGAATCTTTATAACTGTGAAAAATATCTTAAACCGATGTAGGATGTTTTTAAATAGTGATTCCATTGCAGCGGTATTCATTGCGTCGCGGGTTTGAATGAAATAATTTTAACTTTGCATTTTGTTTTATATTAACTGAATTGAAGTTTCTACTTTAGCATGCACCAAACAAATTATTTCGTCCTTGCAAACGTGTTTGTAATGAGTTCTAATAACAATTCTATTGCCAAAGCGCATTATTGATAGAAGCGCGCATTTGATGAAACTGAGAGGAGTTAGACAACTCAGTCGAGTGTCGACTGTCGACCTACATTGCTCTGACGTTCTTCGTGCTCTTATGACTCAGAACCAATTAAGATTCGTAAAAAGATTAAAAAGATTCGGATTTCGTAAGTCTTTGGTCAAGCTTTTTGTTCTACAGCAAGTCAGTGGCACGTGGTATTAATATTATTGAATACAAGTAGTTGGTCACTGTCCTGAACAAATATCTTAATTTTATTAATATAAATTTCAAAACGAAGTATAAGAAAACTATGTTTTTTAATTTCAAGTTAACAGCTGCTTACTAAATGCATCTAGGTATTTTCAAAATTGACATTTAGTAAGCAGTTCTTAACTTGAAATCTAAAAATAATTAATTAGTATCTCTTTACTTTGAGCCTTCGTTTGAGATATTTATTCGATTTCAGAGAAACAAATTTAAATTCTCTTCCTACGACCTAAATAAATCACACATTTTACAGCTAACTGAACTGTATCAATGCAGCATATCTTTATTCAGACACGTGTTTGTTCTGTGATGTGCGTGACTAAGGTGAACGGTATACGGTAGAAATAACTTGTGTAGGAAGATGGGTAAATATAGCTCATTGGTAATTGACAGCATAATTCTAATGAACACGCGCGCTTGAGGCGGTGGGTAAGACACTGAAACTATCGTAAATATGTCATAATGTACGTATAGGATGGGCTTGGATGAGCCTTTCGAAGTACTTTTACTACATGGGTGTGTACAGTTACATTTTGTCAGAGCGCAGGTTTTATTAAGAAACTTCAGTGTTACCAGCTTAGTCACAAGTCTTGATTGTTTCGAGCTTGAAAAAGCTTAGAAAGGCGTTTGAGTAGCGTACGATTACTTAAAAGATTTTCAGTCACGAGATTTCTTGATGTCAAGGTCTTTAATATATAAGTACACATTTATATGAAAGTGGTGAAAGTGAGTTGAAGTAATTAACTTTTCTAATATATAAAAACTTAATTATTAAGACTGCCAAACAACTAATACTCTATCCTAATTTAAAAAACAATCTTGTATTACTGTAACCAGTTAGTTAGAAACACATATCCACAGGTCATAGGTCGGTAATAGAGTCACGTAGAAAATTCTTGAATATAATTACCACGAACCTGCTTAGCTGTGACTAAACTGTTCATATAACACAAACATCTCAATTTAATTTCACCTTTTCTACTTTAGCGAATAAGCAAGTCTTTAGAGTTTTTCTTCTCACGGATTTCTATAGTAGTAATATTTATTCCTCTATGTAACATTATGGAAATCTTGTAACAAATTTTAAGATTAAGTAAAATTCCTATATATATTTACGAGTACTTTAAATATCAGGGAAATAGGTCGACTGGCCATCCTGTCCAACGAACAAGACCGCGGGAGACCCTGCTGCGAACACTGTGGCGGTGACACGTGACAACATGTCACTAGACTCGCAAGGGCCTCGGTATTGTATTTACTTGCATTATGTGATACGAGCGCGACCCATTTTCATTTTGAAGAGGGTAGGACTAAAAGTTCAATCTGTATCTGCATGTGAAATGATACTATTCATAGGTGAATTCGAGAAAACAATAAGGGGCTTTATCACAATGTAACGTTACTTTTTTTGTTACTATTCAGATATTTGCGACTCGTGCTATATGAAGAAATGGTTTAGACTGATGATAGTAAATTATAGGGATTTAAGTTTAAAACGACATACATATACATGCTACATACAAATACAGTTTTTGAAAGCGTTTTCTTAATCTTGTTTGATTGATTGAAACGTTTTTTTTCTATCTTTATACAAATAAGAAACATACAAGATATAATGCACATTTTCTTTTACTTCCTTCTTAGAAATTCTATATTTCTCAGATTGAATTGGAACTATCTATAGCGTCAGCGATATTTCCAATATCTGATTCAAGAAATTTCGTCACTCTGAGTAGGCTTGAAGTGAATGAATTTGTATGCAAATAACGTCGCCCATACATAACACAGGCCAATGGCCCAACGTACATTGAGCTGTCAACGTCGCCTACCCTTTAACGGTTAGAAGGATTGACTACAAAACTCGTCAATATGTATAAACAATTGAAATATTAGGGTCTTGACTATTTCAGACATTTAAGATTGCTATCAAATTTATTGAAGATTAAGTTTAGAGGATTGTAGATGTGATCAGTCGTGGCAGTTTAATATCAGAGAAGACGTATGCTTCACTTCACTTTCAATATAATATATGATAAAGGTAAGAAAATGATTTCGATATTAAAAGAGGCAATCACGATTTGATATCATTCATTATTTCTATTGAAATCCAATTAACTGACGTCAGATAATGTATCACCAACAACAAACTAGTAAACTTTAATTTTATTTATCGATGTAAAGTAAAACGTATGTGATTTTAAACTCAATGAAATAATATATAATATCTTTCATTAAATATGTATGCATATTGCAATACATATTTTCTAAGAGTCTACACAGCTTTCGCCACTATAACTGCAAACACTCTTATCAAGCGCACAGACTCTCAAGTCTCATACACATTAATGCTGCAGATATTGAAACCCATTCATTAAACTAACAATTCAATAAGAGGAGTATGTCAGGAATTAGTCATCATGATCCACATAATTATTACCGCACAGTAACTGAGGAAAAAATCCTGGCACTAATAGTGTCACAATAAATATATTCACCATGTAGTTTTGCTTGCTAGGATAGTGACTTAAAATATTCAATAGGCTCAATTCCCTTAGTAAATAAATAACTTGTACACAATAGAGAAATATACAATCAACCATTAGATTCATACATTCATATTAAATATTAGATTTAAGGACGTTCAAAACCCTTTAAAAATTTTAGGACTTCGGATATGCAAGCTAAAAAAATATACAAGAGAAATGTTGATCGCATCTGCAAGCAGGTATGAGGTCAGGTAGTGCAGTTGCCTCTTTTAAACACGAGATCTCGCGAGGTGCATAGCACGCTAGCGATCCTTGACACGGTTTGTCGTTCACAAGATATGGTAGAGAACACTGACACTGTTACAGCACTTGGGAAATGCAGTTTAATTGATTGCATAAGTCGTTACATATAGAGATTGCAATTCTATCAGAAAAATATCTATCTTAAATCGAATTCGAATCGAAAGATTTTAAACATCGAAAAAAAAAAACAACTGTCTGTAACGACCCACTGCTGGACTCGGATCACCTCTCAAAAGAGGATTACAAATCCATTTCTAAAAATCGTAAATGAAAAACTACAAAGATATATAATATAATAAACAATCTCTTATTAGTAAAGTTATTGAATTTTTGCGTTCACTTAATTGGATAATCAAAACTATTTAAATATAATGTTTTTTTTTATCTTGGGGAGAAACAATTGAGTAGTGACTGCGTATATTTGTTTGTACTTTTCTCTCTCTATATTCTATGTACTGTACATTCAACAAGTTGTAAATGATCGTATCGTTTTTATCTTCGAAAGTCGATTTTAGAGAGAATTATCGATTCAATGGCTCGATGCAGTAATAAAAGTTGATGTAATTAACCCGAGAAATCGAACTTGTGATCTCACTCACACCCACACTTGTGAACAATCTCACTTAGATCGCCATCCTTAGTGATATAATCCTTTAAGTTTTGACATACATATCTGAAGTTAAACTGTGTTTATTTGACAACGAGCACACAGTTTAACACTGAGCGACTATCAAGTCGCTCAGTGTTCAAAATTCAACTGTCATTCATAAAAAATATGTATACGAGTATGCTAAAATGCCTCTCCGTAAAATCACATAGTTTTAGCCACAGATCATAGAAATACATCATAGATATGCAATTGAGGCGTGTCGCTTGCGAACGCATCTGGCTTCAAAGCGGCTTGATGCCATTTTCGGACATTAGTCGCATGTCAACTTGCGACGTCTTCACTGCTCTTGATTTTCGACAAAATGTCGCGTTGTTCAGTGATTTTTTGCAAAAATAACAGCTGTATTGTGAATTACAAGAAAGATGGCATCTCATTTCATATCTAAATATTATAATATTATAGTTTTTCATACTGAATTAATTAAAATATTTTAGAAAAATGATGAAATACCAAATTAATCCCTTTCATTAGGAACTAAAACCATTGCTTGCTTAGTACAAATCGGTCAATGAATCGGCTGGTCTAATACCGCAATGGATAAGTATTTTATTGATACTCTCACTCACACGATAGTTTCGGGAAGCGGCCGCTGTCGGCCTTTGTGTTAGAGATGTGATGTGATGTTTATGATTGTCGATATTTTATACGATCCTATTAAGTGCGAATGATTTTTAAAGATATAAATAAATTGTAATATTATAATTATGTAAACGTAAAAAAAGTGTAGATAAAGTTATGATTTTTAATTTATTGTGGTACTCAAGCGTCATTTATACCTTGATTTTATTTCAATATTTTAGCTATCCGAAGGTTCCAAAAATAAAAGAAATGTGGATAAATGCGACAGGAAGGGGTCCAAGCTGGTTCCCAACAAAAATAGCACAATATGCTGGTCCCAATAAATTTACACTAACACGATCAATCGCCAATGAATAACCATTTAATAATACTAATAAAGGCCGTAATAGAAAAATATGCAACCGTAAGACTACACTACATAACTAAGAACGCAACACTTAAACTGTCTAAGCGGCAAGTTTTAAATAAATATTTACATTTTACTGGTCAATAAAATCCTTAACAATAAAATTATTGCAGTTTTACCTGTGTTCTAGTCTAGATTCAAGAAGATGACATCCGGTTTTTTGGTAGTTAATTAGTAAATATTCCAATTATGATAAAACATCGCTTGTATAGAGTATATCCAAGAGAAACTCGTGTTTATTTTTCTTTTCACAGTCAATAAAAACTTTAGGAGAAAGAGCAGATAATACAGCTAACTGAATTTCATTCGATATTTTTATATGATTATCACTTCGCATCACTAGTTGCATAAATTGCACATGTGTGGTTTTTCGAAATCCGTAGCTACAGGTAGAAGCGCCGCCCTCTTTTCGCATGTGTTTAATTAGTGGGTTTATTGGTGTCTCTGTAAGTTTCTTTGTGTGCGGGAGAAATACGAGCGTGTGTACCGTGCTTACAATTTTTGATTTTGTGTTAGTGAAGTAAGTGGGGGAAACGCGGAGACATCTAAACACGAATAAATTTGTATACAAAGCTAATCTCCTGTGTTTCTATGATCTGTGGTTTTAGCAATTAATATATTCAAATGCCAACACATAAGTTAAACTACAAAGTCACAGTTATCTTATTAGTTCATATTGTGTTTTCTTGTACCAACTTTGTACCAAACTATAAATCTTTAAAACAACAGAAGTTCTAAAATTACGCTTACATTTACTCTTAGAATATTCATTTGGCGTGCAAAAGTTTTGGAGGCAGCTCATTTTATGATAATAAATGCACTACTGGTCTTTAAAACCAGCACATTCGCCGACTTTTAGTTATATTACTATTACATATATATGTACATACTAGGTTAAGCAACCCGAAACTAGAAACTGTCAATTGTTTGCAGCGCTACTCTTTTTACATTATACTTACCAAATGATCCAACTGCATTACTATTTGTTAAGCAATGGTTGTAATAATAGTCAGATTTCTATTTGGAAATGTAGTAACAATTGCCGGAATGAATAGTTTTTGTTGGTACTTTAGCAAATGGCGTCGCTGCTAACTGCAGTTTCGTCTAGGTTTTTTAATGGTTTTTATTCCAAGTTTCCATTATGATCGGTCACGGACTGTCAGCAGTTTTTATTTATAAAAGAGTTTCAGTTTAGTTTTTATTATTTAAAATGTACGTTCACTAGGAAAATATCGTTTTAAAACTTTAATGACAGTTAAGATGCATATTCTATTGTATCAATTACGTGTACAATGAAACAATCTTATGGATTGTATCCGGCGCCTACTCAAAAAGTAAAATGAAAACCGGTTTTCATATTTAAGTATCCAATTACCGCTCTAATCTGTTCATAGTATGTAACTATGCGACTCACAAACGCGACAGATCTAGCCCATATACTCGGCCTCGAGTAGATGCTTTATTCAGATTTTCACAAATATTTTACACTTTCTGCACGAAATGAAAAACATCGTTTTCTAAAATTTTACTTTACTCATAGGTCTTGAGTTTCTTTTCAAATTTCAATCGAAGCCTGTTTATACTTTAATTTCACACGAACCCCAGAATGTAACATGCTACATTGTCTGTACTCACAATGATGCTACTTATGCTTACCATCAAGCAGAGAAAAGTAACTTAAGTTGCTCTAAATATGTATAAAAGAAGTATATACATACTTAGAACAGCTGCTCTATCTACTTAGATCAAAAGCAATAGAAAGTTTCAAAGTCAGTGATGCAATTTATACAATTCTGTTGGTACACACGTCTGGTTTGCAAATCACACATTGTCAGTACAGTACGTTTGCTATGTATTCTTATCTGAGTGATGTTATATCCAATCTAAAAGAAGTTCTTACATCATCACAATTTAGCAATTAAATGCATTGTTGAGTGCGATAAAAAGACGGTTGTAATGTAAGTCGAGCTTGCATGATCATATTGTATCTGTTGTAATAATAGAACACATCTAGCGTCTAAATATCAATCAATCATTTAAAAATCATGGTAAATGTCAATAGTGTTTAAATGCTACCATAGCTTTAGTAATATGTATTTGAATATTCAACTTAGAAATTTTAGCTCTGTACAATCTCATTTTTGGCATCTCTATACCAAATTACATGTTCTATTAAAAAATACACATACCTAAAATGTTTTAATTAAAGTTTTCGATATTATTTTAATGAAAATCACTATTTAAAACTACTACTTCGCACGGAAGTCTTTGAAATTCTCGAATTTCTTCTACTATAATATTCATTTATATATAAGCTATACTCTGTTATACTAATTTAATAAAAAGCTAAACCATTTTTTGGTTGTTGAAACATGCTAATGTCTATAGTTGTCAGTTTATTATTTTATTCAATTGACCTTCAAGAAGGGACTAGAAACCATAAATACCATTTAATTGTTTTGGAAATAATTGTGATCGTTAGAAATTATTTTAACAAATCTGTTGTGAAAGTGCGACACAAAAAATAACAGTCGAAAGATACACTATGGAGATATATATATCTTTTAATATATAGTTGTATATAGTTGTTATATATCTTTTAATGTATAGTTATCTATATAAGACAAAGCTTTGTTTAAAGGTATTTAAATTACAGTGCTTTGTGTTGACTTTTTCACTCACCTTTTTATGTAGACAATAAAGTTAAATAAATGAAATAAATTTTGCGTCTATACTAGCTGTTCCTGTGATCATCGCAGTGTTCAGATTCCAAAGACGCTACAGGAAAACTGGAAGTCATTGCTGTGCATCAGTGCGTTCAGTGTTGTACTATATGATTTTCAGGACACATATAATATGCTCATTACTTAGTACTTTTTGCATTAAGACCAATATTTAAAGAAAGTTCTATGTATGTATAATGTATTAGTTTTAGCACGTGGGAAAGTAGTAAGACTCTAGTGGTGAAGTTACTTTAAAGGAAATATATTGTGTAATCAGCCTGTAATAATAATGTTAGTGTGAAACACTAGCAGTGATTTGGCGACTATTAGCGATTAGTAGTCCCTAGCATAAACTAGATTAAATGACAGCAGTGTTGTCGTTAATACAACATGTTTATGGTAAAGGAAACGCGTAAAACTTCCTATTTTTTCGCTTATTTAAGTTAAGTTATATATAGTTAAGTATAAGTTGAAAGTAGTAAGTTGTTTTTCCTACGCTAGCAATACTTTTTATGTTTCTTGTATCAGTAGTCACTTGTCATATGTCACCAAAGTCTGTCTGTAATTGTGTTGTGTGAAATTAAAGAAAAATATCATAATACCTCCGAAACATTATTATTTATCACACCCTACAAATACTTATATATTAAGTACAGTGCTTTGATATGTTGTCTTAGTTATGTTTAAGCTTTGTAACCTTGTAGAGGAGTTTAACTACAAACACTGAGACACCAGAATTTTATATATAAGATAAGCCAAAATAAAAAAGGAAACCAGGTAACTATTCTTAGAGACTTTACGAAATTGAGGCCATCATATTTTTATTGTTTAATACAAAAATAGATGTTGTACAATTGCAAGAGTTTCACAAAGCGCATTTTATTTAAATTTACAATTTGACTAAGCAAACCATCAACTGTCAAATAAGAACGCCAATAAAACGAGCGTTACAAAACTTCATACAGACAATTCCGTATGCTTCAAAAACGTTTGGTTCTAATGTTTTATGCAATTTCCATGTTATTATTATAATTTTCTGCCTGTGTCTCGCCATATTTGTCATGACCTGGCGCCCACGTGTAACATGTTTATTTCGACTTGTGACGTCATGGACCCATTCTTGTCTGATACAGTATGCAACATGACAGGATATGAATAGATAATATTGATCTACGAACCATAATATACTCTTAGGCGTCTAGTTAAAACTTCTTTTAACCGATAATGTACCATAGTATACGTATGCTATGAATCTAATTGCCTGAGGGAGTGAAGCACCTCCGTAGCCAAATCGGCGACGATCTGGCTTTCTTCCATTTCTATGTCTGTCTGTATTCCCCTATAGGTCGTGTTTTAGTCATGTCGGATTTTAATTGGCGCGCTAACTTTACTTAGCCTTTAGCTAACTTTAGTAGCAGTATTCGATCATAAAAGGCATATCATATAAACAAATAGTAAATATAAAATCAGAAGGACATTTAGTAGCATGTTGCTGTACAGTGTACAGCTATAGGTACTAAGATGCTGGTACTGAACTATTATAGATCTATTGAAAGTACATATTACACAAAGGTGTGATCACGAGTAGTACAGCAGGCCTCATTAACAAACAAACCAGCTGTAGACGAAGATTTTAAGAACAATTAACGATTTATAAACGTAAACCTTTAGCAGTAAAAATTTTGTTTTTTTTTTCATAAAAACTGTAAACCATAGACTATTTTTTACAGAAGTCACGAATACTCTTTTAATTATGTCCAGCAGTGGATAAATTAAGACTGTGGATAATCATGATGACCATTAATCGTTTAATTAATCGAAATAAAATGTTTTAATAACTGCGTAATATATGGGTTAGGTTTTTAGAGCATTATGAATTAGGAAAATGTACTACAAAACGTGTAACGAACCGTGTCCTTCACGGGTCGTTTACACACGGTGTGGTCTTGTGTGTTATATTACCTTATGTTGTAATGATAAACATACGCGTATGTGTGCGTGCTAGGCACTGACGCAGTTTGATAATACACGTGCGTACATCGAAGTTAACAAACGCGTTCCACTTGTTTACATATTATGTATTTTTTGGTGTTTTTTCCTATTTTAAATATATTGGTTGTTTTAGGGTTCTCTTTTATCTAAGCTAGCAAATCTTGATAGTCTGGTTTGACACACTTTTTACTGCTTAAATAATAGGCGTTTGTCTTCCATCTCACCTGATGGAAAGTGATCAAGACGAAGGTGGTACACGCCCATCCAAAAGCCACATCTTAATGTGTTCCACTGTTCACTCTACTCTTAAAGGGAGCCTTTAAGAGTTTAACCTATCAGGAAAAATAGACCCAGGCAGGTCGTTCCAAATTTTGGCAACTCTCACCAAAAACGAGCTGTCAAACCGTTTAGTTCCACTTTTGGGTATGTCAACAACGTAAGGATGAAACTTTTGCCTGCGCCTAATAGTCCGATAAAGGAATGGAGATGGCTCGATCAGTTCGAAAATAGTTTTCGAGCACTCTCCAAAGTGTATCCTATAGAAAACCGATAAGCTGGCAACTAGTGTGTTATTTGTGTGCTATTTAAAACCTTCATAATCTACTCGAATAGTAACACAATATTGTAAAGACTTCGTCCAATATTACTATCTACATATAACATGACTTTAATGTAGTGTGCGCAGGCGTGTAAATCGTAATTGTGTCCGCATCTCATTTATTAAAACGTGACTAGAGTCGCGTGCGCAGCTCTTTGCAAGCTAACAGTTTATTGATTGACGTTTACAAGGCATTTCCAAAGCATTTCATAAAGAAAATAAACTTTACTAATAATGTCCAATTTGATCTCACCGCATTTGATGTTAGTGTCAGTTGCCAAGATAACTATGTATTCATCATTGTGAGAGCAGAAGAGTATGATGACTTATTCACAAATTAGGATACTTATACGTATTGTATTGGTTTCATCATGATTACAAAATTCCCAAGAAAAACTTAATAATAACGAAATTATAAATAATAAAGA
Source organism: Phragmatobia fuliginosa (assembly GCA_932526445.1). Classification (NCBI taxonomy): domain Eukaryota; kingdom Metazoa; phylum Arthropoda; class Insecta; order Lepidoptera; family Erebidae; genus Phragmatobia; species Phragmatobia fuliginosa. Next base: position 9,611,032 of record OW052075.1, on the reverse strand, counting down.
CATAATAATTACGTTTTATAAATTGATACTCGGATACCTAAGAAAATTATGTTAACTTTTATTTTACGTTTGCCAAAACAAATTGACAGTTTATTTTGCTATTTGTGATTAAGATACGTTTAAGATCGAACGAGTACACATATTCTTTGATTGATTTACCTTTCACTTCATATTTCGTATGAAGTAAATTCAGTCATAAAATTGCAATAACAGTTAAACAAAAACGTATTTCCTGCAAATTTCTTTACAGCAATAAGTGGTTGTGTCGCGTGCGAAAACGACATAAGCAAGATGGCTTTTTGGCTTCTATAGTTCGTGTTCACCACGAAATAAGCCCATGATTGATACTTCCGTAGCGCCATTCACAACGTCATTTTATTCGTTTCTGACTAAATATTGATGGAAATGGAATACGTATTTATTCTCTTATTATGGAACAATAATAATGTCTTGTTTTAAGTTGCTTATGGTTTCGATTTTGACTTTGCATAGTCGATCGATCAGTTTTTGTACTTGGTAGAAGAGATACACGCAGATTCATCCTTCCTTGCTTCCTTCATTGCAGTATTTATACACGCTTCCAATAGATTTTTTATTAAAAACAAAAGTATTATCAGAAAGAGTGCCCTAACGACGTAGTGATTCTCCTTTTTAAAACCTAAGAGTGTATTAAGCACGTTGTTTTATCCAGATGCCTAAAGAACCTACTAAATAGTTCGTTAGTCACTGGCTCCGAACACTCAATATTCATATTAAACCATAAGTGTTTTTGGTTTTGCTTCACATAGACCCCATTTGTACCTTAATAGAGTTAACAGAAAAAAAGTATGTGGAAATCGAGAAGACTATACACTGTTTAGTCGCAAATATCCATCCGTGGGGTAACGGATTAAGAATACAGAGTGTCACCACCCCTATTCATCCCGCGGGATGCAAAGAGAAGGAAAACTTGAAACCAACCCAATACCAACCCGTCTGGCCAGCGTGGTATAGTAGGCCAAAACCTTCTTTCTAAGGAGAGGCCTATGTCCAGCAGTGAACTGTTGAAGGCTGTCGATGATGATGATATCCATCTATTTCAAAGGATCTTTTATGCCATAGAAACTCGACTAGATCCTTAACAGATCTTAGATACCTGTGAAATCTTAGAACCACGGCGATAGCATAAGCCATGGTCTTCGAACCTATTAATTTTCTCTATGTTCTAATAATTAAGACTAGGAAGATGATGTTCTATAAATTGACAAGTTTCGTAACAGAACACACCACTTCTCTATAAATAGGCTATTAAAATACTTCGTAAGCTATCTTAAATTTTAAATTGAATGTTGCCGTTGCCTAATTAAGAACAAGGTTACATTTTTGTGCAAATATTATATAAAGAATGTATATTATTATAGAAAAAGAAGTTTAGCTGTATATTTTTTATTTGAACACACAGTTTAGCGGATAACTGAAAGTAGAACCTTGCCTAACATTTAATGGAACTACTTAAAAACTGTTGGCACAGACTACAGTGCTTTAAATATTTTTGTTGCTTTTGCACTGCACTGAAAATACTTTCACACCATACAAGGGATAGTCTTTAGGTGTGGTCCAAGGGAGGAACAGATTGATTCTAGAGTATTTTAATTGAACATGGAGCAATAGTCATTTTTCAGTACAATTTCAATTCAGCTTTTGTGTGATGCACAACTAATCATGACGACTTTTTTTCTATATTTACAGAACAAGTGCTGGTCAGGCGTCGGGCCGGGCAACTGCACCGCGCCCGTCGTGCCGAGTCGTGCGTGCGATGCGGAGCGGTCCCCACCGCCTGCGCCGCCACCCGCTCCACCCGTGCTTTGCGCCAGACCCTGTTGTCGCGACGCCACGTAAGTATTGCTGGTTTCAGTAAACGACGATAGAAAGCGTAAATATACGACATTTACGCTTTTTATCTCGAAATATCCATCTTTACACCAGAAAAAAATTGTTTTCATAAATAGAAAGTTCAAATTCGAAAAATATTTCTGTCTATCTGAAACTTCACGCATTGAGATAAACCATTCTACGCAGTTTTTTTTTTCTACTCAAAAGTACACCAAATTCGTTTTGACAAATTTTCGAGATACGACAATTTCGCTTTCTGCCGTCGAAATACTAAATCATCACAACAGGCCATATGGGTTGGTAGTTCTTTATTATTTATTAGTTCTAATTTATTTGCAAGTTTAGTAACGGAAACTGTGTCAAAAATTTTATAAATTGCTGAAACATTTCATCGTACTGTCTTTTTAGGGTTCCGAAGTTCATGACTGTGAACCCTTATTTACGTAGTTTCGTCATGTTCATTCGTCCGTCCTCGACTTATCGTGTGTTACGCCTTTAGTACACCTACGCGTTCGTATGCGGCAGCGAATCACTGCAAAACTACTGCGGTAGCGAAATATCTGCGGAACGCTAGTACATAGCAGTTTTTTCGCAAAGATGTGTCATTGTAATTTACGTGGACTGCGGACTTTCCTCCATGCCACCTCTTTTTTGTAAGCATTTTGATAAAAAATTCAATATTTTCGGCTTCCATGGTACTAAAATATGTACAGAACGCATGCGAACACCCTGCGATGCGAAACACCACTAGCGAAACGTCTGCGTCTGTGTAACGACGATATCGCAGTTCCTTGCGAAACAATACCGACAAGGACGCAAATATTTCATGTAGCCTAGTGCTAGAGTGAGACGTAGCGTATGCAAAATTCTGCCATACTACTGACAGTTTTTTCGTTGTTTCGCTGCCGCATACGAACGCATAGGTGTACTAACGCCGTTAGTACACCTACGCGTTCGTTTGCGGTAGCGAATCACTGCGAAACTACTGCGGTAGCGATATATCTGCGGAACGTTAGTACATATCAGTTTTTTCGCAAAGAAAAATATTTCAATATTTTCGGCTTCCATGGTACGAAAATCTGTCCTCAACAACAGAACGCATGCGAACACCTTGTGATGCGAAACACCACTAGCGAAACATCTGCGTCTGTGTAACGACGATTTCGCAGTTCCTTGCGGAACAATACCGACAAAGACGCAAATATTTCATGTAGCCTAGTGCTAGAGTGAGACGTAGCGTATGCAAAATTCTGCCATACTACTGACAGTTTTTTCGTTGTTTCGCTGCCGCATACGAACGCATAGGTGTACTAACGCCGTTAGTACACCTACGCGTTCGTTTGCGGTAGCGAATCACTGCGAAACTACTGCGGTAGCGATATATCTGCGGAACGTTAGTACATATCAGTTTTTTCGCAAAGAAAAATATTTCAATATTTTCGGCTTCCATGGTACGAAAATCTGTCCTCAACAACAGAACGCATGCGAACACCTTGTGATGCGAAACACCACTAGCGAAACATCTGCGTCTGTGTAACGACGATTTCGCAGTTCCTTGCGGAACAATACCGACAAAGACGCAACTATTTCATGTAGCCTAGTGCTAGAGTGAGACGTAGCGTATGCGAAATTCTGCCATACTACTGACAGTTTTTTTGTTGTTTCGCTGCCGCATACGAACGCGTAGGTGTACTAACGGCGTAACGGCGTTAGAGTTAGAAAGATGAAACTTTGCATGGATATGTTTTTATTACATTGACAGTGCTAGAAATAAAATCATGAAAAATATTTTTACTTTGGATCCTCCCTTCACGTAAAGTGGGATTTTTTTTCTCGCAGTGTTTTTTCTCCCATCGTGTGGCGTATCATTAGATAGCTCTTTTAAAAAGATTGAGAGGTTGCTAAGACGATTTTTGATTTAGGTATCCGTTGGCGAGTTATACCACTTTAAAGGGCATTGTTTTTTAAAAACAGGGCGTCCCCCCTCCCTCTAAAAAACTAAGCGGCTGTCTTAAAAAATCTGAAAATATCATGATGATAGTCCATAATATGATAAACTTTAAAGGACACCTATAACGACTTAAATGGCTTTGTTAGTTCCGAAGTTATAGAGGCCTAACTTGTAAAAAATTCATATAAAATTAACGCATTAGTAAGTAAACGTAACAAGTATCTATTGAATACGATTTTAAATCCAAGATCCATTATGGACGACTGCGAAACCCTATTCTATACGTGGCCTGATACGTACTTGGCAAATTTGGATGAGTTGTTTTGGTATTATTCGTAGGTACATATTGGTGCGAAGCAAACTTGATAGCTTTTGAGGTTTGACATTTTTGATATGTTTATCAATGTACTGACAATGGCAACAAAATTTTATCGACTGAAAGTCAAAACACTACATCAATTGTGTATTACATACAATGAGTAGGCATTATTATGACGTCACGCGCCCCCGGGTTTGTACGGGAACTTGGTGAGTTTTCGGAACAGAGTTAAAAAAAATATTTTTAACTAGCTTTTGCCCGCGTGTACTTAAAACGGCATACTTTTAAGTTTAATAATTAAGTGTAAAAAGTATGTCCTTCCTCAGGCTCTGGACTATCTGTGTACCAAATTTCATTTAAATCGGCTCAGTAATTTTGACGTGAAAGCGCGATAGACGGGTTACTTTCGTATTTATAATATTAGTAAGGATTTAATATAACTTTTTAATTAGAGAGAAATGTAATATTTCGTTATGAAACACGCATAATATGATCTTTATATGTCATTTTTGTTCTAAAACCCAACAGTCAAAAAGCGTAGCAGTATTACAATACATATAAATCCTGCGAGCTCAGATGGCACCTGTCTCAAAAATGACAGTCGTTTAAAGTACCGAGTGCAAAAAATATATAAAAAAATGTAGTTTTCTTAAATTTCAACATTTATTTTACACAAGCAGCAGCAGCAGTTTTACTTTTTTATACAAGCAGGCCTCAGGGCGTGTCCACATCTCCGCGTCACGACGTCGTCATCGTGGAACGGTGCGGTATCGTAGCACGACGCGTTGTCGCGACGTGCTACGATACGTTATTTAGATATTGTGTTATATAATTAATAACGATTAAATTAATAATTATAGTAAAAACTTGCAACGCCTCTCGGACCCAAACTCTACAAATTGATTACATATTTGGAGAACTTGTCGGTTCATAAAAGTCAAGTCTGAAAAAGAAATGCGTGCACGTGGTATTTTTTTCCATAGCCTATGTCATTCATAAATAATGTGGTATATTGGGAAAAGACTTCAAATTCAATAAATTAAAAGATTACTTCCTGCAACGACTACCAGACTAGCCTTTGCCTGCGGCCATGCTGTATATCGAACATCATGGTATTTTTTTTATCGAATATTATGGTCAATGATGCTACATAACGCCGTTCTTATAAGAAGAGTAACATAGGAATATTCAACTGTCGTTATTTCCTTTTTCTAAGTTATCTATAGTTAGGCGAACTTTAGACATAACTAGGCGAAATGAAGTTATGTTGTATATATACAACATCGGCACTCTAACATCATCTCGCCTATATGCTAATCGATGCTAGAATTTCTATATTGCGGTTCAGGATTAGTAGTTTAACTTTATACTTCGTTACTACGTGGTTCACTGTTTTTTCGGTAGATGGCGCTGTTGTATGTTTACGCTTGCGTTGTATTGCGCTATAACGTGATACATATTTGTTTTATAGCCACTCACAATGTAGTGGCTTTTTAATAGTTAAAGGATTTTCAAAATCCTCTTCGTAGATCCAAAGATTTACTCTACAACGTCATGAACTTTACTGCTCTAATATACCAGATGGTGAGTTTTCCACCATTCCATGGTCTCATTATCACATATTAATGAGACCATGTTAAAAAATACCATTAGGTGAAAACCAAGTTTAAGGTCTGTGTGGTGACGGATTAAGAATACAGAGTGTCACCACCCCTATTCATCCCGCGGGTGTCGTAAAAGGCGACTAAGGGATAAACTACGCAAGACAACATCAATGCAAAGAGAAGGAAAACTTGAAACCAACCCTATACCAACCCGTTTGGCCAGCGTGGTATAGTAGGCCAAAACCTCCTTTCTAAGGAGAGGCCTATGTCCAGCAGTGGACTGTTG